>CM023626.1:7494535-8144535 GCA_013358685.1 Antennarius maculatus | reverse complement strand
GAAGAGGCAGGGTGACCTTGGTGTGTTGCAGCGGCTGCCATCATGATTATGGTAATTCCCAGCCCTCCCCTCCATCCGACACCACAGTGAACTCTTCCTAGGTGGCACAGAGCTCACTTCCTCTACAACCACCCCCTGCAGCTTTGCTGATAACAACACAGAGAATGACGAATAATTCAAATGTAATGCAGTCTAATTGAAGGTATCCAGTTTGTGTGGTCTGTGTTTATGGATGTCTGTTTGCGCCTTCTATGTAGGGCCAGTATAGAAGAGAAATATTTGCTGTGGAATGCTGTGGGAGTCAGAGAGGATCCCATTCCTCTGCTTGGTTTTTATTTCATTTACGTCAGTGATTAGTTCAAGGTCCTCTGAGGAAAAAGTACAACACCTTCACCACATCCATCACTGTGGTTTTATAACCTTCAGCACAGGAAGTGATTTCATGCTTTTTTTATTGAGGGTTTTCCAGCCATCCAAGGACACCTGTTTATTTGTTAGCAGTAGTGAATGATAGCTCCATCATGACAGATTAATTTTTTTGTTTTAGATCTCTTCTATTGTCATAAACAACATCAGGACCGTCGGGCATACCCGGCCATACGGTCGTAAATCTCTACGTTTTGTCTATTTTCCTCTGGTTATAGTCACGATCATACACACACATGCGCAGAGACACACACACACATACTCGCCTTGATCAGATGTAATTAAACATTTAACTTTCTCCTCTCAGCACTTCTAAGGATGTGACTTGGGGAGAATATTGATTTTTCTCGATACCCCCTGAAGCTCTGGGGGGAAATAAATATTATCAGATTTTCCCATGTGGCAGACTTGGACAAGGAATAAACAGAATCGATATCAAATGAAACCCAAGAGTAAAACATAGTTACAGTGGTGCCGTTTGCACACAGTGAAATTTATGAATTGTATAATTTCCTCTGAGTTAGAGTTTGACACTGATGCTTTTTTGTGATTTGTTCTGTAGACAAGACAGGTTCTGCTTGTTTTGTGACTCTGGAGGTGTGTTTCCTTATTGAAGTTGTTCATCTAAGGATCTCCGTTTACTGCGGTGCGGGAGCGGAGGTGAGCTGTGATTAGTCGCTTTGACGATGCTGACAGTTTGGATGCTCCTCACAGCTTGAAACTACAGATAAGTAAAACTGTTAAGACGCCGTCTTTCCCTTCTCATCCTCTGAAGAGTTTCTACCCACCATGACATGAGGAGATGGACAAAGATGTTATATTTGGTTCAAGTTATTGTGCTCCAATTTAGGGAAAGCATCCGTAGCAAAGGTGATATTTCTGTTATCTCTTTCTGTCTGGATGACACAGAGTTTTCCATCTCCCTCCCAGGTGGAAAATATCTTTAATATAGCTCCCTCAGCCCGGCGGTTAAAGTTGAAATGAGGTTTTGAAAAGGACACCTCTCCGTTGAACGATATTTGAAGCTATGAGCTTTTGAACTAACTGTGAAATATACAAAAGACAGATGGTCTGCTCATGTGCTAAAGCTAGAACAAGTTGCCTTCAAAAATTACGTATTTGAACCCCATCGTGTACCATTGGGTATAAATATGAAGTGATTGTTCAAATAGTCTGCTGAGGCAGAATAAATCTATAACTGATGAACTGATGAAGTCAAATATTTGATGTAACACTGAAACATTCACCAATTTGGGTCTCCTTGTTGAAAAGATTTGAAAAGCTCTCTCTGATGGTCTGACAAAATTGAGCATTTTGAAGGTCTTAATTATATCAAATAAGCTTCTATGTCAAATATCCAATATAAATATCGCAGATATGTATATCATTTATTAGTGAATATTGCACGCAATAGGTATTAACTCTGGTTGGAAATTCAGAATAACGATGCTATCACATAGTCTTTAAGAGGATTTGATTTAAAAAGAATAGCAAGTCCTCAAATCCAGCCTCAAATACAGGCTGGCAAGACAGAGAGATAGAGATGGGAAGGACATGCACAGCAGGTTAGGGTGATTAAGGATAGGGATGGAAGTCTATTGACAGGTGCCAGCAGTGTGATGGGAAGATGGAAAGAGTACTTTGAAGAGTTGATGAACGAGGAAAATGAAAGAGAACAAAGACTAGAAGAGGTGACTGTTGTGGACCAGGAAGTAGCAAAGATTAGCCAGGATGAAGTGAGGAGAGCACTGAAGAGGATGAAGAGTGGAAAGGCAGTCGGTCCTGATGATATACCTGTAGAGGTTTGGAAGTGTCTAGGAGAGGTGGCAGTAGAGTTTCTGACTGGATTGTTCAACAGGATCTTAGATAGTGAGAAGATGCCTGAGGAGTGGAGGAGAAGTGTGCTGGTGCCCATTTTTAAGAACAAGGGAGATGTGCAGAGTTGTGGCAACTACAGAGGAATAAAGCTGATGAGCCATACAATGAAGTTATGGGAAAGAGTAGTGGAAGCTAGACTAAGGGCAGAAGTGAGCATTTGTGAGCAGCAGTATGGTTTCATGCCAAAAAAGAGTACTACAGATGCAGTATTTGCTTTGAGGATGTTGATAGAGAAGTACAGAGAAGGCCAGACGGAGCTGCATTGTGTTTTTGTAGATCTGGAGAAAGCTTATGACAGGGTGCCCAGAGAGGAACTGTGATATTGTATGAGGAAGTCTGGAGTGGCAGAGAAGTATGTTAGAGCGGTGCAGGACATGTATGAGGACTGTAAGACAGCGGTGAGGTGTGCTGTAGGTGTGACAGAGGAGTTCAAGGTGGAGGTGGGACTGCATCAGGGGTCAGCTCTGAGCCCCTTCTTGTTCGCTATGGTGATGGACAGGCTGACAGATGAGGTTAGACAGGAATCTCCATGGACTATGATGTTTGCAGATGACATTGTGATCTGCAGTGAGAGTAGGGAAGAGGTGGAGGAGAAGCTAGAGAGGTGGAGGTTTGTCCTGGAAAGGACAGGGATGAAGGTTAGCCGCAGTAAGACAGAGTACATGTGTGTGAATGAGAGGGACCAAAGTGGAAGAGTGAGGTTACAGGGAGAAGAGATCAAGAAGGTGGAGGATTTTAAGTACTTAGGGTCAACAGTCCAGAGCAATGGAGAGTGGGGAAAAGAGGTGAAGAAGCGTGTACAGGCAGGATGGAACGGGTGGAGAAAAGTGTCAGGTGTGATGTGTGATAGAAGAGTTTCAGCTAAAATGAAAGGAAAGGTGTACAAAACTGTGGTGAGACCAGCGATGTTGTTTGGTCTAGAGACAGTGTCACTGAGGAAAAGACAGGAGGCAGAGCCGGAGGTAGCAGAGATGAAGATGCTGAGGTTCTCTTTGGGAGTGACCAGGAAGGATAGGATCAGGAATGAGTACATTCCTGATCCTATGTTAGAGGTTTTGGAGATAAAGTCAGAGAGGCCAGACTGAGATGGTTTGGACATGTCCAGAGGAGAGATAGTGAATATATTGGTAGAAGGATGCTGAGTTTTGAACTGCCAGGCAGGAGGCCTAGAGGAAGACCAAAGAGGAGGTTTATGGATGTAGTGAAAGAGGACATGAAGGTAGTTGGTGTGAGAGAAGAGGATGCAAAGGACAGGGTTAGATGGAGGCGGTTGATTCGCTGTGGCGACCCCTGAAGGGAAAAGCCGAAAGGAAAAGAAGAAGAAGAAGCAAGTCCTCAAATACTTCGATTGATAACTGATTGAGAGAAATCACTGCTGAATAAACATTAGAGTTTTTTAAGGAAATAGCTGCATATAGTACAGTCTATGTTACAGAAATGGAAGCCCAAGTTGTTCTTTTGTAATTTAGCTGAAGAATATTGAAACCATGACAGACTCTCACTGAGAGGAAGAGCTTGTAATTCTCTTTGCATGATTGCACTCTCATAGTGTAGCTCCTCTATCGCTATTCCTCATGCACTGGTTCTTTCCATCAATCTCTCGCTCTTCTTATTTGTGCTCAGTAAATAAATCTGATCAGGCATTTCCCCAGTTTATTAAGCAACAGAAGCAGCCTTGTGACTGCAAGACTGCTGACTGTAGCACATCTCCGTGCAGGGCCACAAGATTGAATGCACATAGGATAGATGTGTCAGAGAAAAGCATGTAGAAATAAAGCAACCCCAGACTAAAAGGTAACAACAGCTCAGCATCACTGGGAAGACCCTTACTGGCACGTCTTCAGAGTTTTCTAAACTGGAAGATTCAGGATGACAATCCTAAACAACTCCTAAACAATCCTAAACAATCCTAAACAATCCTAAACAATCCTAAACAAACAATGGTTTCCAATTAAACATGGTCACATAAATTTATGTAGACAAGACCTTCCATCTACTGGACTAGCGGGCTGAAAAAGGACAATGCTCAGTTGTCAGATTCCAATACTGAATAGATCAATAAACTAGAGTGGCTGTGAAGTTACAGTGCTGTAACGTGAACAATATCCTCTTAACGGGGATATTCACATATATCCCTACTCAGGTAATTAATGTTTGTCCCAGTGATTTTTTATTGATAATATATCATCGTATATTATATGTGCTGATCCAAAAACATCACTAGTTGGATTTGTGCATTGCTCCTCCTCTACATCTAAACCAATAAAATCAACAATGTTGAAAATCTAAACAGCAGTGTCAGACTTTAAAGAGTCGGCGTTTTGATTCAACATCCCATTGGCTAAAACTCTTGAAAGCAGATGCTGAAAAGCATCAGGTATACATGTGTTTGTGCAGAGCCATATTTTCCAGGGATTAGAGAGTTTTTTGTTTGGGGTATTTTTTTTTTTTACATTTTCTGGCTCTGTCGCAGCCTCCACTGGAATGACTTCATAGAGGTACAGCCTCAGGCACTGACAAACTCTGGCCTTGGATCAGCCTGCCATCCCTTTATCCCTGTATCCTGGAGAGACTGAAAAACACTAAGTTGACCCACAGCTTAAGGGCAGCCTTGAGTTTTATGTAGAAAATATAGTTTGAGTGAGGCTCGGTTCTCTGAGCTGTCAGGGATTATATTGCAATATAGCTCTCTGTGCATAGTTGACTTTTACTGTCTCCACTGCTGTGCACTTATAGATGTTACAAGCACATCAAAAGAACGGAGGATGTTCCTGATCAATTCAGTATATTAACAGTCAATGATCTGTCTAAAATGGAATGTGTCTGCAAGACACTGAAATCATGAGACGCCTCTGATCTCAGCTCCAACTGATGTGAGAATCCTAAATCCTGTATCCTCCAGTGTAGAACAGCCCATGTGACAGGTCCTTCACATATGCATACTGTATTCAGGAGCATCTGACTACAGCAGAGGGAGAAGCTTGTTTCCTCCCTCTGGCCCAGTTTTACCTCTGAGCTAGAGGTCTCAGGTTGTCTCGTCTTCCTCATCTACAGATGTCAGCGTCCCTGTCAGGTGTAGATCCCTGTTGTTTCCCTCAAATGCTGAGATTAAACTGTTTTAATTGTGCAATGCTATTGATTTTGTTCATTTGCTTCACTTTAAGCTTATGGTCTGCTGTAGAAAAACTCACTCCAAAAGGTAACTGGACAGTTAGAACCAGACTTAATGACTACCTGGTGAAGACAGTGGAGAATTTAGTGGGTAAGGACCTAGATATTCCCAAAGGGAACAATGTAAATGCACCAGAATGCCAAAGGATGGATGGACAAGGGCAACCCTATGATATAAAGAAGAAAAAGATTATAATTCACATCACCTGGCTACAGTATGAAATAAATGAATTACATTTTATTGCTTCATTGTCCTAAATTCAGAGGTAAAAAGCAGTATTACTAATGTTTCTCTGTACTGAAGTTAAATGAATAAAAGTTGTGAATCTGTGAGAAACTCAGATGTTGATGCTGCTGAAGTTGCATAAATTCCTTTTTCCTTTTACTTTGAAGAGATCAGAGACCACATACTGTATGCTACACTGTGTAATTGCAATTTGGTGGAACTGCAAAAATGGGGCACTGTGATTCTCCTCAAATCTGTAGCTGACTTGCCAACCTTCACATGCCCCATAAATCCACATTAAATAGCCCATAGGTGTCAGATCGAGAAGAAATGAATGAGTCAGGAATACGGAGTGATTACCATCTGTCTTTCCATCATCATCACTGCCACTGCTTGCTGACGAGGCGTTCTTAGAGACAATGTTTACTCTGTGCAGTCCAACGAGGCACACACACAAACACACACTCTCACAATATGAATGCTACATCATGCATTATAGATCTGAGATCACAACTCCGTGATTGAAAAGAGGCTGTTTTGTTTTATCAGCCCTCTCTGCTTCCCTTATCAGCTCTTTTCCATAATTAACAGTGTCTGACGCTGTCCTCCCGACTGCCACTGTGATTTCCTCCGCTCACAATTCTGTCCTACTTCATCATGTCAGTCAGCGCTGCCGTTAATGCAATGGCAGGTGAACTGTACTACATAACCTTAAATGCTTTGATCCATTTCAAAGCAGCTGTTGGTTTGTTCGGTATATTTGTAGCAAGAACGCACTGAGATATTTCCTGCACAACAATGGAAGCAAGTCCATCCAAGATTTTAATCTGTGTTACATCCTGTGTGTGAAAATTCAGAGCAGCTGACATCACCATTCACACCTACTTAAATCTACGGAGGGGGGTGGGGAAACACGATTTCTAGTGGAAATTATTAAATGTTGAAAGACAGGATGGCACAAATAGATTTTTAGATTTCTTTGAGAGATCTAGAAATATAAATTGCTACGCATGAAACAAAATGCTACTGCTTATTTCTCAAATACGTATACCTGCATTTATAATGTTTAAATAAGGCTACAGTTCATTTCCCAAACAGATTGCTGTTTAAAGGCCTTCCTGTCTTCCTCCAACACACGTGTTCTCACTTTATATCCTGTCTCAAGATTGTGTGAGTTTGCACTTGATTGACTGTTTCCTCAAACTCCCGTTGAGTTTTGTCACTCAGGTCAGGCCAGGACAGCGTTCATAGTTGATGTAGATCAGTGTACTCTTACTGATCACTTTTCACTGCATGACTATCACTATTTTTTAAGCAGCAATTTTGGTCTCCTAATTACTGTTTCTTCATGTGTCCAGGATTATAATCTACCCCCAGATGTAACAGAAAACAGCTTCTGAGCACACATTTCTGGTCTTACTTACTTTGGAGAGGATTTTTAGCTGTACTATTTAAATTTTAGATAACCCCCTTTATTTTTGTTGTTGTTGTTGTTCTTCTTCTTCTTCTTTGCCTACAGCCTGTACACTACAAGTAACATGCATGTGTGTGACCTGTGGTGTAGACGCTCATAAAAATGTCAACTGGTGTTGTGCAGCTTCTGTGAGGGCAGAATTTACTTGCAATGTTTTAAAAATGCCCCGAGGAAGGTGACTTGTTGAGTAAGGTGACTAATGCCCCTGTACAATAAATAATCTCTCTCTTTCTCTGTCCCTCTCTCTCTGCATTGCATGTTTTGTCCATCGTATATCCCTAACCCTCTGCAGGTTCGCTGACAGTGTCCATCACAGACATGCGTGCTCCAGTGGTGGGGGGCTCCGGTGGGGTCTATGCTCTGTGCTCAGCACATCTGGCCAACGTCGTCATGGTAACTGCCATCATTATCTCCTGCTTTGTTATGTCTGAAAGCAGTTTTCAATGAAGCCAAAATGTCAAGGCCGTCTGCATGGTGTGAGACGAAGATACCACACACTCCAGTCAACACCCAGTGCGGCTGTTTTTTTAACGTGCTCAGATTTTTCCCAGTAGACCATTAGTGGAGGGTTTTTTTCTCTGCATCTTTGGTATCATATCAATATGATAAATGGTGTTACTGCCAAGCAGTGATTGTTGTATTGTGAACATTCTAGTTGTCCTGTTTGGAGATGATTTTGTTGAATGTTTTTGATGAGTAGCTTACCCCAATGACAAAATAATAATATTTATAATAATTTTATTACATTATTTTATGTAATTAGTATATAAGACAACATTTACAGTATTTTGGTAATTTCTTTCATGCAGCTTGAGAGCTATTCTTCAGTATGTTTTAGGCCTCTGTCACAAGGTTTATATGTGAAATGCCTTCCACGCTATGCTCAGCTCTCGAGGCAGTGTTACATCTGACGAATCACTTTAACTAATGTTGCTGTTCGCTGTGGGTAGTGGAGATGCCAGCAGGGATCGAAATCAAAGTGTGCTGACGGGCCCAAAGCAAACACTGTGGAACTGCAGCAACTAACAGACAGTTTATTTGCTCTGTTACAATTGATGCCTGTATTTTGTTGGGAAATCCTTCAAAGCATGTCTTAGGTCTGTTCTGATTAGTTTTTTTATAGTTTGTTTCTGAAGGAGATCTTGAACCCTTGACTCAACTCAGAACTCAGAAAATTCCCAAGCATCTGTCATTAGGCGTCATCATCCGTTTTGCTCAGCACTAATTTTCAGGTTCAGTGGTGTTTCCAGTGTGACTATCAGAACTGAATCTCAAGTTTTCTTTCATTTTTTTTTAGCAGATCTGGATATTTATAAAGGAAAAAGAGCTCTTGGCTCTTTTTGAGTGATCATATTCATGTTGCCCGGGTAGCAAGCTCTTTCTTTGATTCTCTGGATGGTCGTCTGTACATCACACATGTCAAATTCCTTCAGCACTTCTTCATATTAATGTCAGCAGTGTGATATACAAGATCTGTAATAGATCAAATGCATCGCTGTCCTTTGGCTGAAGAACTAGAGAGCAAACACATCAAACCCTCCCATCAGAGAGCTGTAACATCACATCATCTCATCTCAGATCGCTCCATCATTTTAATCATTTATTAATAAAAATATAGTTTCACTGCAAGAGCTAAGACTCCCAACAAATAGTCATACCAGGTTTTATTCATATTTTCCATCTGTCTTTATTTTGCATGGTGTCCAATACTTTTTCAGCTCAGAGAAAGCAGTGGTCGCGGGTCATACTCACACAGCCATGGCCTAGAAAGTGTGGAGGGATGTGATTGGTATTTTGTCAGCCTGGAGAGTAAATGTGCTCTTCTAAATCAGGGTGCTAGAGAATCAAAAGGGCTATTCATTGGTCCATTCTCCCCCTCTGTTAAATTATCTCAGCCCTAATTAATACAGCGCCACCGGGTTGGAACCAGTAAGTGAGGAGCAGCCAGGTGTAAAACTCTGTCTGTCTCCCTCATAAGGATGTGATTCTTCTTTTGGGTGTGAATATGTCCAGAGGGAGAAGCTGAGTTTTTTCTTTCTTGACTGTTAAACATGAGTAAAACGCATGTTGGTGTGATTGTTTCTCCTGATGATGTGTTACAGAACTGGGCTGGGATGCGCTGTCCATACAAGCTGCTCCGTATGATCCTGGCTCTGGTTTGCAGTAAGTTGTCTGCTTCACTGTTTCTATTGTTGCTCTTAATGTTGGATTTTATGGTTGGATTGATAGGGGGTATTTGTATGTTTTTTTATTTTCCACATATTTAAAGACCACACACCTGTTCACTATTCAACAAAGCGTTATCATCAGAATGGGGCTTTATAGGTGTCTTAAAACTGAGACACATTTGCTACTGAGGCTGTGTTTGTGGGTTATTCAGAGTGAGAGGTTTCATGATCCGACATATTGCTTTGTTTTCAAAGCTTTTGAGTCATACTACTTGTCCCTTTTCTCCCTACGAGCGCCAATACACTGTGACTTTCATTAGTGAGCAATATGTTCCCTCCATCTGTCCTTCGGCTGCTGCCCCTGGACTGAGAGCGCAGCCAGTCTGCTAGGATATGATATTCTTCTACTGTAGAATAAAACCTGCCACAATCTTTGAAATAATAGAAAATTGACATTTGTGCTATAGTGTTAATTAAACTATTGAAGGGCAGCAAAAACCTATTGCAAATAACATTTGGTGGTTTTTTTTTTTTCTTCAAATAAACAGTGCTTTAAATCCTACTGTGATTACCATTACAACAATGCCCTGTCCTGTGTACACATTAATATAAAGTTAAATGCAGTCCCAGGCACTGCGAGTGGAAAAAAAGTCTTTAAAATACTTTTCTAACATATTTGACTCTAAATAAGAACATATGTGTTATTGGGAAAGTCCGTAAACGTTAGTAAAACAAAGAAACAAGAATATAGGACATTTATTTTTCATTAAAATTCAAATTCATGAAATGTACTTTAAGGCTTATTTTGTGCTAATTTACATTGAAACACTTACTACAATAATTGTGAATGCATTATCACAAATGTAAGTAAAATATAACAAAGGCCATCAGTTCATAAGTCTGTTGCCTAAGTGCATGATGGGAAGCTTCCTTTATATTTACTTTACATGATCCCATCACAGAATCACCTTCCAGTCAGTGATGTTGGCGCTCATCAGGTATTCAGCTCTGCTTATGCTCCTTTATTTTACATTCTGGAGGAGGCTAAGATGAGTGGGTTGAATCCATTTGCATTGCTACATGTTAAATACCAAGCAACCACCAGTAGCTGTTAGCTTATCTCAGTGCAAAGGCTGGAAATAACATGACTGTCTGAAAACAGCAAATCCACCAAGCAGAAGCTCTACAGCTAAGATCATGTTCGTTTATACTTGAAGTATCAAGAAATGTTTGCATTTTTGGGAGTCCTGCATTGAAAACCACTATCAAGCCTCAGTAAATAATGAGATTGTTGCTTTTATGTCTTTGTAATAATTAAACATACAAATAAGTGTGTAAATTTGTAGTGGTGTTCCTAAATGGATTTTATATTTGGAGAGAAACACGCCAGTCATTCTCTCCTGTTTCCATTTTTTGTATCAGCCAAACTAAACTAGTTCTCGCTTGTAATATTATCATAGAGATGATATTATCATTATTCTTATCAATCTCTTGCCAGAAAGCAAATCCTCTAAAAATTCTATCTTCTTGTTCTTTTATCCTTCTTGTTCAGTGAGTTCAGAGGTGGGCCGTGCGGTCTGGCTCCGTTTCTCACCACCGCTGCCCTCCTCTGGACCCCAGCCCAGCTTCATGGCTCACCTGTCGGGGGCCGTGGTTGGCATCAGCATGGGGCTGCTGATCCTACGCAGCTACGAGGAAAGTCTGCAGAAACAGTGCTCCTGGTGGGTCATCGTCTTCTCCTTCATCACTTTTCTCCTCTTTGCCATCTTCTGGAACATCTTTGCCTATGAGCTACTTGGAGTGCAGATACCGCCTCCTCCCTGATGAAGGCCCCCCTCCCCGCTAAACAGGGCCTCCTTCACATATTGAAATGACTCCAATCCTAATCCAAACAAAGGTTCCTCTTTGACCTTAGTTAAGTTGTCCCAGTTAGACCTGGCAGAAATGATACAAAAGCATTAAAAAAATGAAAATTAACCAAGTTTTTTTTTTACTGATACTTTGCAAATCAAAGAAATATGTCTCTTTTATTAAAGAGGGATTACAGTAGCAACAAGTACAGGTGAATGTTCCTCAGATCCATTTTGAGGAGCATTAGATCTTTTTATGTATATGTTGACCAGCATTAACATTTTACATGAACATTTAGGTTATTGTGCTCTTTTCTTTTTGAAAATCTGTTTCTTTTTTTTGTGCATGTCTCATACATACAAAGACCTCATGAAAGACGAATCTCAGTTAACGTTGCTCGCCTCTGGTAAGTGGAATCAAAGGGAATGAAACAGTAGGATAAGACTGTGTACCAGACAGAGAAAGTGTTGAGATAATGCTCAGAAAAATTGACCTTCATAAGTGAAGTGAAGATCAGGATCAGAATCAGCAGCAACCCTTAAACTAGGAGGGATTCTGTGTTTTGCTTGAAGGCAGTTGAACTGAGGAAGCAGCAAAGTCCTTTGGCTGTGCCTCATATCAGAGCTGAAGATTTAGAGATGTATGTCAGGAACATCTTGTTTATGCCTGAAAGCTGAGATTGAAAAAAAAATGCCCAGAGGCACCCATAAAATATAACATTTGTTTTATTTCATAGCCCCGCTGTAACTCATAGGGGTCACTATGGCTTTTTGCACATTGTAAAAGAAGTCCCCTAACTAAAAAAACAAAAATCAGCAAACAAATTATGGTGCTCAGAAGCTGATTCAGTCAAAATTTAACACCAGTGCAAATGATACAAGAGACCCTGTGCCAGAACAGTTGATACAAGAGTTAGAGCAATTACTAAATAGATTCTGTTATATAACCTCCAGGAGCAGTTAAAGTTTAAGTCATCAATGTCATTTAAACCTAATGAAAAAAGACAAAATCAGTATTTGTTATATTATTTACATGTCATTAAACCTACACTGTGGATACAGACACATAGTTCACACAACATGGAAGTGATGTACAGATGGGGAACAAACGTGACGGTGTGACAAGAGAGGAGAGGAAAACAAGTCAATGAGAAAAAGTGACGCTGAAGTTTCCTCAACAGTCATCACTCAGACGGACTCCTGTTGCCAACTTGCTAGCTGCACCATGTAAAATATGCCATGTCATGTTATGTGGCTGTCTGCGAGACAAGGACACAAACACACAACACACACATATTTCTCCTCTGTCTTTGAGAGCAGCCGCTGCCCAAGTCTGGAGGTCGACATTGACAAAGAGAAGAAACAACTGCGCACACACACACTGACTCACACAAAACGACACACACACACACACACACACACACACACACACACACACACACACACACACACACACACACACACACACAAACACACACACACACGCACTGGCCTTTGCCTGTTCTCACTCTGACAGACTGAACTGGGGAGGGCGTGGATGTGACATCACCTGACCTCTGACCTTTGTGTCCCACAGGGCATTGGGGGGAATCTCTGTCAGGCCCAGTCTATACCTCAGTTTCTCATTCTTAGGGACTGTATACTTTTGTAAAGGAATGTACCTATGAAGAAAAAAGTGTTATTAAGTTGTCCCTGTTTTTCATTTGATAGTGGATGTGTATAATGTATGTTCCTAGCCAAGAGTATATTTATTTGTATTTTTCCCTCTTTGAATGGGAAAAAAGAAAAATTTCAAATGGTGCAAAATTAATGCGATGATTGTCGCTCTCCTGACAACTCCTGTATGGCTTTGACCCTCCCCAAAAAAAAAATGTTCATGAGGCAGAATCCCCCCGGTTTGTTTTACGACTACCGTTAACTCACGCTCACTTGATTTTAT
Organism: Antennarius maculatus; assembly: GCA_013358685.1. Classification (NCBI taxonomy): domain Eukaryota; kingdom Metazoa; phylum Chordata; class Actinopteri; order Lophiiformes; family Antennariidae; genus Antennarius; species Antennarius maculatus. The sequence goes on along the minus strand of CM023626.1, from coordinate 8,131,403 downwards.
AAATCTTTAGTGCTTTACAAAATAAGCCATACGAAGAACTAATTTCTGGGGTCAAAAGAGGAAGAAAACGTGTCTGTTGGTTTGAAGCACTCCAATTTGTAGCTTCACTTCAACTTGTTTTCTGTGAGTGTGTAATCAAACCTCATTTCTGCTTTGTGAATATTCAGCATTTGAAGTGAAAAAGGACAAACTGTGCAAGTACGAGACTGTTTGAAATGTTGTCAAGTCGCTAGCCTCCTTTTACAGCGTGTTCACCAACTTGTTTTTGGTGGGTGCAGCTTCATTTATGTGCTCACATCTCCAAACTATCCCCTGCAGTGCGCAGATGCCTCGCTGCAGTTCTGCTTTAGAAAACAGCAAGTCCTGAATGGAGTGTTGGTTTGGAAATCGAGGGTGAGACTAGCTATTACATTTACTTGTGCTGCTTTCTATTTTTTCATCTTTCAATCAATAATTCAGCTGAATGTCCACTAGCTGCCTGGGGGGAAAAAATTGTGCATTTGCCAATTTTGTTAGAGCTAATCATAAAAACCGTTCATAGCATTTGCTTCCATATGAAATGACGAGTAACAGAAGATTCAGTGTGAAATGAGGGAATCTGCTCAAATAGCCAAAACAAGCCATTTTACGAGGTATAAAGAAAAAGATCAGCCAATACTTTGTAATAATTAAACTTGATGGAAACACATTTGTACACTAGGAAATATTAATGCTTCGGATTGCAAAGATGCATAGATGAATAATGCATACGTACCCTGTTAGCCTATAATGAAGATAAAGAGGATGCGTTAGGAGGTTAATGTGCCTCTTTAACTGAAGATACGCAGGAACCCAGAAGGGTTGTAAAAAGGGCTAGTAAATGGCTACGTTTTTGTAGAACATGTTAACTGTGAATACTAATCGTCTTGGCTCGACATACAGGACTAAATATTGAATTGTTGATGCCACTAGAACTAAAAAAAATCCATATACAAAGAGAAATCCAGCATTTAATTTGATATGTAAATCAGTCTTTTAAAACCACAGACAATGAGCTGCATCTTAAAAAACCAGGTAGAGGAAAAGTTCTCATCAGTAATTTGTTACTTTTCCATCAGCCAAATCTTTCCAGCCTAAGCCAACCACAGCGCCAACACACCTTCTAAAAAAGTCATCTCCCTGTTCGATAGCGTCTCTCCTCAGACAGCACACACTCCTTAAGGAGCAGAGTGATGGAGGCCTGACTTACATCCTCCTGTTGGGAACAACAGACAGAACTGAAGCTCCTAACAAAACCTCAGCAGGGCTGCAAAGCACAGTGTTCATGCTTCCTGTCATCCTGTCACTGTTGCGCTCATGTCACAACACCCTCGGTGTCAGGATGAGGCACGGTGGTTGTGGGGATACACCAGAGCCTGAAGCTGCCTTGTGAACGGGATATCTTCCATGAAAAAGTGGATCTGACAAGCTGTGTGGTGTTAATTTGTCTTTTTGGAGTGAAGTATTTATTTCCAACATTACATGGATGGCGGATGAAGTATGACTTGACTATCAAGAACATATTCAGTGTCTTTCATAGAAGGTCCCTACTTGTTGGAGTATCTGCACCCAGAATACTGTTGATTTTTATACCTGATTTTAAAGCGCAGCATAATATTTCTCTGACTGCTCATTCATCATTCCTGTATTTTGTCATAAGTGGGATTTTTTTGCACTTGTTATGTGGTTAATTGACAAGTCGGTGTGTGCCATATTCTCTACTGCCATAACTATTTGTTGATGCTTTCTTACCTCCCTATGCCAATTCATTGTACTGTTATGCCCAATGCCTTGTTACAGTACATAAGGCCAAACTGAGCACTGGGCAGAGAAGCTGCTTGGCTCTTAGCTGTGTGGCATATTTCTCATGATCATGCACAGCATCCATTAAAGAAAAAAAAAAAAAAACGCAATGCAAACAACTGAAGTCGTTATGACATTATCCAGTAGCTGCTCTGAACTGCTGCTTGCCAATAAGGCAGCCAGGTTGCCTTTTATCAGTGTTTGTTGCTACTTACATACAGTATATAATCTCACTACAGGCTTGTGCAACTAAAGCAGATGAGTGCAGCGTCAGAGATGAACCTTTACTGACAAAACCACCAGTGGGTGTTAGCCAGTGCAAATATTTTAAATTTGCAATGTTTTACTAAAGGTTGTTAAACCAGTAGTGCTGGATTACAGCTTCTAGAGCTCCACAAGTACCAGTATTCGACTTCGGTTTTCAAATTGTACTGATTATTAAAGTGATAACTGGCAGGTTTGATTTTACATTATTTAATTAATTAGCAGGTAAAACTGTCTATGACCTAACAAAAATGATGCAGATGTAAAATGTATGTTTGATTCTGCTTCTAAATTGTCAAGTCTGGAATTTTAAACTTTGTAGGAGCATTATGATTTTCAATTGTAAACCTTGAAGCAAACATTTTAACAGCATTCAGGGTTTCTCTCTGAATATGAGGGTATATTTTCTGGTTTGCAACAGAACATTACTACAACAATATTGGTTTGGTTCAGATTATTTTTATCTTCTCAGATCCTGCCTGAGCCACTTGAGATCAAGCAAATGTTACAGGTGATTTCTTAATTTCACAGTTGATTTCCTCCAAAGGTTTAGAATTATAAGAAAAAATCATATCTGTGCTGCTGAAGTTTTTCCTGAGCTGCTTACTTGTATCAATTAAATGGTGCCAAGCTTCAATCTCTCAAACCAGACAAGAGGTTGGGCCAGAAGCGTTTACAAAAAGAAAAAGCAGAGGAAACTATTTTTTCTCGGGCATGAGAAAACTAAAGGAAAACTAAATTTACAAATGAATAATTTATATCAAAGTCCTCATTAATTATTTCACAATCTATTGTACTTTTGAAATGTTCTCAACGGAACCATTTTATATTGTATATATATGAATATATTTTGTTTTATTTTGTACTGTTCATTGTACTTTGCTTTAATTTAGAAACAATATAAATAAAGAACAATACTGTGGCAACATCCTACTGCTTTTGCTCTTGTGTCTGACACAATAATTTGTTAATGTTAAAGCCTTTTTTTTTTCAATTGTTTTCAGCCATTCAAATGTAAATGTTACTTTTAGTCCTTTCAGATAGTAAACTGACTATTTTTGGGACTCTAAATGGTTAGAAATATATGAAAATCTGAGTAAGCCAAACAATTAACATAGAAATGATTAGTAGATTGATTGATAAAGTTTTTATCTGCAACTGAGGTACATCAACTGGATTATTAGCCCATACTAGATTAGTATAAATAATCTAAAAAAGTGGCAGAAAGTTTTTACAATTACATACATTTGTATTTGTAAACCTCATCCCAAATGTGTCCAAAACAAATGTGACTGCATTCAATTAGATGTAAATGGTATAATGTTTAATGGAAAATTATGTTGAAAATCATTCCTATTACAGAAAGTTTAATGTAAAAAAATGTCAAAAGTACAATAATTTCTATTTTGTTTTAAGCTTCTTTGCTGGTCTCTGGTCAGTTTCAGAGCTCTTCTCTGTCACGCTGCTGCACTTCACAACATCTTTCAGCAGGGAGAGCTGCTGCTGTTCAGCCACTGTCATCGCCCATAAACACAGCTCCACCCGGTGGGGCGTCCAGTCTTGCTTTGGATCCACTAAGGAGGAGAGGAGAGGCTTTCATTTTTTACACTAATACAAAAGACCTTTTAAAGTTGCTTCTACTAAGTGGTCTCTATCAGTTAGACCTAAATAGATCTTTTTCTGTTCAGGCTAATTTAAAAAATTAAATAAATGTAACACTGTTGGTATAAAACAATGCAGAAAGGAGATGAAACAGCATCATAACACCACAGCGTTCCAGTGCAGATATTTTCATAATCACCCAAACCCCATCATTACTTCACCTTTGTTAAGTTTTCTCGTCCTCTCAACCATTTTGTCCAGGTAGAGTTTGTAATGCTTGGCTGTGTACTGGATGGGCTTCAGTCCCGGGACACTCTCCATGGCTTCATCTGACATGAATGCAGTGTGTTCTGGAGCTCCTGCTGCCAACACAGCTGGAACAAAAGAGCAGTGAGCCCTGGAGCCAAGTTGGATGAAGCCGAGTAAATGCAAACTATTTAAGCAGAGAGCAGAGGGTCCTAGCCGCTCAACTGCAATGAAAGTGTTTGAGTGTGTAAATCTTTTTATAATCCAGTATTCTTGACTATATATTAATGCTGTTCTGACCTGAAGCAGTGGCTGGACCAACTCCTTTCAGGGAGCTGAGCTCTGCTATTGCTGCCTGCACGTCAGGCAAGAAGTTGAAGGCCTTTCTGGAACATTTCTTCACAGTTTCCTCACTGTTGGATTCCACCAGCTGCTGCAGCCGTGGTCTGAACTTCCCTCTCTGCAGAAAAACACACAGGGCCACTCCAGGACACAGCTGACGGACTGACTGCTGTCAGTGTCTCTTCACAGCTCTACCAGACAGTGCTTGAGGGAATATTGACTGGAGCAGTGTGACAGCATTTTTTGTGTGAACGCAATAACGTTGTTCTGGATTATTATATTCTGACTGGTGTACAGACTCTACTTACTGTGAGTTTCCACTCCATCAGTTTTACAAGCTCTGACAGAGTGAGGTGTTTATCAGATCGACTTGAGATGAGTTCATGCAGGTCCTCTTGGTACCTTCAGACAAATGAAACAGAATTATTAAGTTTATTATTACATTCAAAACAACGCCGTCATATCGATTCGCACAACACACTTCATATGGAGTATAATCATGCATAACAGGAAGCAAAATTATTCAGCCCTCATTGTGTTTTTGGGGTTACTGAATAAATATATTTGAAGTCTTTTCTCCAAATTCTCCAAAAAAGCTACTTTTATCGACTACTGCAATTTCAGTATGTATCAGCCCTCTGAATAGCATCCCTTGCAGAGCACACATTTGCAAATCAGATGGCGTGCCACCTTAAATAGATTTACTGCAAATGGTTTGCATCATTAAGGTCTAAATTTACATTACACCTCAGTTGAGGTTCAATGACTGAACTCCAAGATGCTGACCTGAAAGCACAAGATTTTGGCTCAAATAACTCCTCGCTATTGTGACTGAAGTATCAGTCAGTCCTGGAAGAAAGAGTTTTGCCATGCATATTTCAGTGCAGTATTTTCTGCACTATAAGGCGCACTGGATTATAAGGCGAACATTCAATGAATGGCCTTTCCTAAAACCTCTTCCATATATAAGGCACACTGGATTATAAGGCGCACCGTTGGTTTTGAAGAAAATGACAGGCTTTTAGGTGTGACTTATTGTGCGGAAAATACCGTATATAAACCAACAAACATTCCCGAAATAGAGGCTTGTCCATGAGTAATGGGCTAAGATTTCTCAGGAATATTGCCAGAATCTGCTGTCTGGATATGCATCAAGTCTGCAGGAGGTGATAGCAGCTCGATGGTCTCCACAAAGCACCAGAGGTCCCCGTTGGATGGTTGAATCATTAGAACAAGTTAATTAGAAAACAGCATGAAGTGAAAACGGTGTGAATGAGAGGGACCCAAGTGGAAGAGTGAGGTTACAGGGAGAAGAGATCAAGAAGGTGGAGGATTTTAAGTACTTAGGGTCAACAGTCCAGAGCAATGGAGAGTGGGGAAAAGAGGTGAAGAAATGTGTACAGGCAGGATGGAATGGGTGGAGAAAAGTGTCAGGTGTGATGTGTGATAGAAGAGTTTCAGCTAAAATGAAAGGAAAGGTGTACAAAACTGTGGTGAGACCAGCGATGTTGTTTGGTCTAGAGACAGTGTCACTGAGGAAAAGACAGGAGGCAGAGCTGGAGGTAGCAAAGATGAAGATGCTGAGGTTCTCTTTGGGAGTGACCAGGAAGGATAGGATCAGGAATGAGTACATCAGAGGGACAGCACATGTTAGAGGTTTTGGAGATAAAGTCAGAGAGGCCAGACTGAGATGGTTTGGACATGTCCAGAGGAGAGATAGTGAATATATTGGTAGAAGGATGCTGAGTTTTGAACTGCCAGGCAGGAGGCCTATAGGAAGACCAAAGAGGAGGTTTATGGATGTAGTGAAAGAGGACATGAAGGTAGTTGGTGTGAGAGAAGAGGATGCAAAGGACAGGGTTAGATGGAGGCAATTGATTCGCTGTGGCGACCCCTGAAGGGAAAAGCCGAAAGGAAAAGAAGAAGAAGATGAAGTGAAAACGGATTTACCACTTGTCAAGGCTCAGCAGCTTTCCAGGTTTCTTTCCTTTAACCCTGGCCTCCACAACATCCCAGTATTTCTCATACACGCTCCTCCACGTTGCTGGGTCCTCACAGGTAAACAGAGCGCTCATGACAGCAGGAAGCAGCGCCCACAAACACAGAGGCTTATCAACACGACACGAAAGGATTAGCTCACCCTCATTAATCACACATTCTCAGTTTGCTGCTTTACACACATGACGCATTAAAATGATACCTAACTCTAAACAAATCCAAATTGCTCGATAGAACCTGACAAACTTTTAAATAAAGTCGAGTGACGGTATTTCCGTTAAAACTCGGTGAAATCTCGCGAGATGTAACGTCATCATACTACTTCCGGGACAACAACAGCAGCAACCTAGCAGCACTTTTGAGTAAGTTTTGTCCCTTTAGCTCATCTGTTGTTGTTTTGCATTTAAATAAGTTCTCTTTAGGTTACGTATTCCTACATTTGTGTAATTATGTAGCATAATTGAAAAGTTTGTTGTGCACATTTTATGTTTGCAAAAGGGGCTGTGTTGGTTTAGCTAGCTAGCGTTAGCATCACGTACAGTCATGTGTTGGACTTGAATACTATATTGATTACAGCTTATTGTAGCAGCACAACAGCAAAACAGTGAACATAGTCAAAAAATAACACCACCAAAACACGAAGTAGTGGAAGACAAACCCGATTCGCTCCATCGAACTATGGACTCCCCGAAGATTTCTAATACTCGTTTAGTGTTTGACTTAATCTTACTGTATATTCATGTTAACACACAACAGCAATCACCTGCATTTAGCAACAGAATGTAAAAAGTCGAATAAAGAGTCGCAGTCATAACAATAACATGCGGTGGTGGGACGGCTTTGAATTTTTTATTTTATATTCTGTTATAATCCCCGAACAGAAATTAAAAATGCACACTCTAGTATGTTAGTCATCAATCAATCACACGCATGCGCATTAGTGTGTACAGGTCCCTGTAATACACACAATACACACAACCACACACAATGGGGGCTGTAAACATGCAGTGGGAGGTGGAGTGGCCAAATGAGCAACTTGTAGAGGAGACGGCGCCTTGCTCAAGGGCGCCTCAGCAGTGCTCTAGAGGTGACCTGGCACCTCCCACTGTCAGCTCACACTGTGGGTTTTTTTGGGGGGTGGGAGCGGGAATCAAACCGCCAATCTTAGAACATTGGACGACCCGCTCTACTACTGAGCCACTGCTGCCCCCAAAACGAGTGCATACATAACTAGAAACAAGGCAATCAGAGACTGCAACATCCTGCGACAGCCCTGAATTCCAAATTTTACCCTGACCTAAATCAAAGAATAGGTAGATCAAAGCACTAGCTTTGATCTATGATCTTACTCACATTGGCCTTCTTCCTCGTCTTTCTATCTTATCCGGTTCCTGAGTGTACAAAAGTTGAAATTTGACCTTGACCTAGTTTCCTCAAGGTCATCATCTTGTTTTCATCCCTTTTACCGCCCGAGTAATGTGCTTTTTGTTTCATCTTTCTATCTGCAACGGTTACGAAGATATTTGGTGAACGGACGAACACTGACAATTACAATACGTCACCGCTTTGAAGCGGGATGTGATTACAATACATTACCTTCGTGGGATGTAATAAGGTGATTATCCTATAGTAACTGTGGCTGTGTTATGATCGTCTTGGTAAATTCACAGCTATAAGTGGTGCTACTATACGTCCATTGATGTCAGATATGATGTGTAACAAAAGCCTACATTATACACAACATTTTAGTATGTCCTATTTGATCTAGTTTCTAATACACACGTGTGTCCTGGTTATGAACACAGATTGTTTGGCGTGTGTTCGTCACATTCCAATCTGTCACTGGCAAGTTGACTCTCATGGGAGCAAATGCAGAGGACTCTGTGCTGCTGCAGACGTTGCTGATCAGGCGTGTGATTCCTCACCGAGTAAGTTTTACATGTACTGGATGGCTTAAATTGTTTAAATACATTGTGTATGTGGCTACACATTCCTTGCCTCTCACAAGAAGTTCAATATGAATCTGTACGTCATATTTTGCTTTGGCGCCACCAGGTGGCAAATTGCTTTAAAATGTTGTTGGTCTTTTCTGTATGTTGCTCAAATAAATTTGGAGCAATTTTGATGCATCTTGACAACTTAATTGTTATTGAGCTCTTGGTAAATGTTGTCTACCCCAGAAACATGGAGAGGATGTCACGGGTTACCACAGCCCTCAGCAGCAGTTCTGTCACTGGCCGAACTATGTTCTGCCACTTGGACGCTCCTGCCAATGCCATCAGTGTGTGCCGTGATGCCACTCAGGTGGTGGTGGCTGGTCGTAACATCTTTAAGATCTACACGCTAGAGGAGGAGCAGTTCGTGGAGAAGCTGAATCTTCGCGTCGGGCGCAAGCCTTCTCTCAACTTCAGCTGTGCTGACGTTATGTGGCACCAGATGGAGGAGAACCTGCTGGCTACGGCTGCCACCAACGGAGCGGTTGTCACCTGGAACCTGGGAAAACCCTCTCGCAACAAGCAGGACCAGCTGTTTACTGAACACAAACGTACTGTCAACAAGGTGTGCTTCCACCCTACTGAGGTTTACATGCTGCTAAGCGGCTCACAGGACGGATTCATGAAGTGCTTTGATCTGCGCAAAAAAGAGTCTGTCAGCACTTTCTCAGGTACAAATTCAGAGCTAAGGCTTGTAACCATACATTTTCCACAAGGCCTATACAATTCCTGAGTATTTTGCATGACACAAAATACATCATAGCATTTATTTTTGTGAATTTTCCAGTTTGGGATCATTCAAGTATATCTAATCTAATGTCCTCATAGTGTAGTTTGAAATTAGGAAACAAACTATGTATCTGTGAACTTTAGTGTTTGTCAGATATTTTCCCACCCCTTTTTTTTTTTTGCTTTTTTTTTCTAGGGCAGTCAGAGAGTGTAAGGGACGTCCAGTTCAGCATGAAGGATTATTTCACATTTGCTGCATCCTTTGAGAACGGTAATGTCCAGCTGTGGGACATCAGACGACCCGATCGCTATGAGCGAATGTTCACTGCACACACTGGTCCTGTGTTCTGCTGCGACTGGCATCCTGATGACAGGTGAAACAAAATGACCTGATGATACAAAACAAATGTGAAGTTTGAGGTTTTTCTTTTATGCCCAGATGAATGTATTAATTGCAGTTGAAATGCCGTAGTTGTACATTTATTATTTTCATTTGTTAATGGCTTGTTCCTTTTGTTTCAATGTTAGGGGATGGCTGGCTACTGGAGGCAGGGACAAGATGGTGAAGGTGTGGGACATGACCACTAACCGAGCCAAAGAGGTCTATTGTGTCCAGACAATTGCTTCTGTGGCACGGGTCAAGTGGAGGCCTGAGAGGAAATATCATTTAGCCACCTGTTCCATGATGGTAGATCACAACATATATGTGTGGGATGTCCGCAGACCTTTCATCCCCTTTGCGACCTTTGAGGAACACAAGGATGTGACCACTGGTATTGTGTGGCGCCACCAACATGACCCACATTTCCTTCTCTCTGGCTCGAAGGACAGTACACTCTACCAACACATGTTCAAGGACGCCACGCGTCCCGTAGACAAGGCCAACCCAGAGGGGCTGTGCTTTGGACTCTTTGGAGACTTGGCTTTTGCAGCCAAGGAGAGTCTGATCAACAGTGACGCCAGCAGAAAGCCTTACCCAGGAGGCGATCGCCGCAACCCCATCTTCTTCTTCAAGAAGCCTGACCTGACAGAACAGTTTGCAAATGTGTCCAGTGTTCTTAGTGTCTTTGAAACAGACCTGGACAGGAACCGGATGGACTGGTTTGTCGAGACAGCACAACTCTACCTCCTCAGCGGGAAGCCGTTCACCGAACTCTGTGATCATAATGCAAAGGTGGCGCGGGAGCTGAAAAGACCTCAGGTCAGACAGAGCAGAACAGAACCAGATCTCTACTTCCTGTGTAGTTCTTTCCTTAATAATGTAGCTAGGTTTTTAATGTCAGTGTGCATGCATCGTTTACAAATGACAGTTTTAAGTAATTCATATATGCAGTATATTATTGCAAAACACACTTTTGATAAAGTAATTAGCTGCCGGGGGCTGTACCTACCAATCAGTTTCCTTATGTATTAATTTAATTTTTCATTAAAGGTTTTAAATTATCTTGGTGGAGTTTTGTGATCAAAATTCCAAAGCTTAAAGATATTCAGTGTTAAAATAGGTCATAAAGCAGAAGACTTTCATGTTTATCACCAGAATTAGTGTAATAATTGACATTTTTTAAAAAAAATATTAGGGAAATTAAAACAATGAAATTTAGCATTCAGTTAGATCTTAAACTGTATTCACTGAAGGGAAAAAGTATTCTGATGTGTGCCTCGTAATGCACTGGGGACACGTCTGGGGTGTGCCCTGCCTCTTAGCAAGGTGGGATACGCTCCAGTGTAGCCCGTGACCCGCAAGGCAGAAAAGTGACTGTAGACGAGACGATTACGGTCAACTTGTCTACAAGAAAGTGGATGGATGGATAACTTTGTTGTACAATAGTTCCAATAATAACGTGCTTTAAAAGATTTCGGTGTAATCAGAAACCATTTTTTAAATTTTATTCAAAGGTTTCCACTACATGGACCATGCTGAGAATTATGTTCTCTGACCCTGCAAACCTCACAACCCCTGGTTCAAATTCCAACATCAGTAAACTGGGTACCTTGCCTTTGATGAACAGGTAAAGTAAAATTTTAATCTGTGTTTACCCAAAAGAAATCCTGAATATTTAAACACAAATACTTGAACTCCTTTTAGTTTCAGCATAAAGGAAATGGGTTCAGGGATGGGCACAGAGAGCAGATTGGAACGCAGTAAAGGTGACAGCAGGCAGGATAACATTCATCTGGAGCCAGGGAACTCGCACATCAACAATAATAATGAAGGTGAGAATGGCCTTTTAAGGTTTTGGAAACCAGTCACCATTTTTGTTCTCTGTATTGTATTTAATATTTGTATACATAAGATATTAATTCCATTCTCTTAAGAAAACGAGGAGACGGAGGGCAGCGAGGGCCAAGCCGAGTACATGTTCGGTGATGCAGAGTTGGATGATGATGACCTCTATTCTGTGGAGCATGACAACCAAGCAGGTCAGTCACATTCTGTATCAGTGTGAAAATAAGAGTCGCTTACCTCAGGAAATTCTATTCATACCTAACTCCATGGTCAGCACATCTTTGTCTAATAATATCTTTGCTCCTTTTGTCGTAACAGAAGAGCAGGAGTACACGCTGCCCCAAGAGGCCTTCCAGCTACGCCATGAGATCATTGATAACCCGTCTGCTCCGGAGCACCTTCAGCAGGACAAGGCAGATTCTCCACACGTCAGCGGCAACGAGGCAGAGGTCACGTGTCTGACACCTATCGAGTCCTTCTCGCTCATCTCCATTTCCCAGCCGCTCTTCAGCCCGCATCTGCCTGCCAGTTTCTTTTGCCCCATCGTGCAGGAGATGCTGAGCTACTACGCAGAGCAGGGCGACGTGCAGATGGCCGTGTCAGTGCTCATTGTCCTAGGGGACAGGATCCGTAAAGAGATCGATGAGCTCACCCAGGTCAGATGGAAAGAAACATTGGTGTCTTACATGCTTGGGCAAGAACTTAGCCAATGCAATGACAAAGAGTCTTAGGGTTTGTGTTTTACAAAAGCAAATGTTTTTCTCCAAATGCTCTGATATACACAGCAAGATAGAAAAATTTCTGAATATAAAAATCAAGCAAATTTAAAGGTTGTTTTGGGTTTATCTGAGTGTATTTTGTAAGTTGCCCATGTGTCTACGACTAAAATCCAACTTTGCATTTTGGAAGACTTCAGACCAAACAGGAAACCTTGAAAGAGTTTTGCTTCTATTTCAGGAGCACTGGTACATGTCCTACATAGACCTACTGCAACGATTCGAGTTGTGGAACGTGTCCAATGAAGTCATAAAGCTGAGTACGTGCAGCGCCATCACCTGCCTGAACCAAACATCCACAACGCTGCACATTAACTGCAGCAACTGCAAGCGGCCAATGAGCAACAAAGGCTGGATTTGTGACAGGTATGAACAGTGCACCACTGTGGACTTTGGAGTGCTATGTCTGTTCATTTGAGTCAAGTATCTGCTGGATTTATTTAATTTTGACTCGTGCCGACCTCTGACCCACGTGTCTCTCCTCCAGGTGCCACCAGTGTGCCAGTGTCTGTGCGGTGTGTCACCATGTAGTGAAGGGACTGTTTGTGTGGTGTCAGGGCTGCAGCCACGGTGGACATCTGGAACACATTATGAACTGGTTCAAGAGCAGCGCTCACTGTCCCGCTGGCTGCGGTCACCTGTGTGAATACACCTGAGCTCAACAGAACCCCTGTTCTTTCAGCTGGTGTTCTGTGAGTGGGAAACCCAAACAGAGACCGACCTGGATCACTCGCTGCATACAGACGTCTGCATTCCTCCACACGAGCCTGGAGGCTTTGGTCGCCATTGGAAAGACGGGAGGCTTGTGTGCCTGAGTCAAACCAGGAAGTGATTTAAGTCAGGTCTCATGGACAGCCAGACAAGAGCTAACACAATCGCACAGATTCATATTTCAATTTAGGATTTGAACCATTGTTGAATTTGTAATATAAACAGATGTTTAGAGACTATTTTTGTGGGTTCAAATTTTGCATTTTACAGTTTTTAACCCCCTCAGTACAAGTCTTGAAAGCTGTGCAGGAACAATTGTCTTCTCCTGTTTGTACTTGATCCCTAAAATATATTTTGTGAAGGGCTGTAGATAATGTTGAATTAATTTATATCAGAAATAGCTCTACTCAAGCAATACACGTGGAATGGACATTCAGAATGGTCCTGGACCAGTGAAGTCCGTTTTGTGAGCGACACTCTACACAGAATAACTTGCAGCAGTGCATCTAATTTTGTGATTGTAGACTCTTAATTCTTTTGAAGTGGTTCTGAGCTTCATGCACACACATTCAAATGTAGATGCTGCTCCATACATCGTCTTCTTAACAGGTTTTGCCTGAGGGTGCCATGCTGAGAAGAAAGAATAGCCCCTATTTGTTTTTCTCCAGGCTGCACTTCACTGTCGTTGACCCAGATATATTAAATGGCAACAAGCCAGCATCTCTAACCTCCAGAAACCAAACCAGACGTTCTTTTTATTGGCTTTTCAGTTTCCTAATCAAAGTTGTATTGATCACAACTAACTTAACAGGAAGCTGTAGAAGCTAAACGGGACGTCTGATTGCTACTATAAAGATGTGTTACATCCTGGTACTGCATATTACTAGTTTTACTTGTAGACATTCATGACATGAATACATTGTTGCAGAGATGTTGAATATTTTCAGTCCTGTTTACTCTGTTTTGATATATTTGAATTCCGTCTTCCGAATCAGCAGAAGATTTCTGCAAATTTCTAACCTCTAAAGAAAACCTCAGCTGGATTTTAGTGATTTATGTGTATCCTGCATTTTGCCCCACGACAGAATGCAGGATTTTTTGTGGGGCAAAATGTCACAGGTGCTTCACTCATCTTCTCCCCATTAACACATCTAACCACTATTGAGGCTAAATGTGTTAAGTCTCAGCGTTCATGGATCAGCTGTTAAAGCCACTTCAACTCTGCCAGATAACGGTTGTTACTGACCTCTCACTTTTACTGGTAGCTGTTGTCATGACGATGTACTATTGAGATGGTCAAGTGCCCTCCATCCTGAGGTTTACCATGCAGACTGATGTTCAGTCTGCATGGTCAGCGGGGGTTGATCACAAATATCTGGACTGGCCCTGAAGTCTGAGAGTGAAGAGCCACAATGGTTGTTTTAAGACAATAAAAAGAATTAAATATTCCAATAAATTACACTTAAGAACTCCATAAATTGTTTCTTTTAAAAGAGAAAGGTGTGTGTGAAATATTACTTATGTACATGAAGACTGAAGCCTCAACATATACTTTTAATTTTCTATGTATTCATCTGAACGCCACCAACTGCATCAGTCACAAATACATCTACAGTTATGTTTCACATACAGCAGTCAAATATAATAGGACATGGTCAAACATATGTAGTCAGAATAAAACACTAATAAAATCCAGACATTGTTGCTGATGGTATTCCATTTTTTAATTTGAATCATTTCTTCCACGTTCTCTAGTCCAGCCTTTGACCTGCCTCTGCTTACTAATACTATTCAGCTCAACTTGAATAAAGTTGCAGATGTGCTCCCGAAAACTGCGTAAAAATCCGTTTGTCAGATGACCTAAATACTGATGCAAATTTTACAAAAGAACTCTTTAATCGTAAGATCCCTCCAGCCTGAAGAATAACTCGGTTTCAAAACATCCTCCTTCAGCCTTCACACAGGAAGTTTGTCCTGGATTAAATACAAAAGTGGCCTGGGATTTTCTGGCCAGATCTGGATGTAAAACAAATTAATGTATTTTATAACTTAATTGCACTACTAAATGAAATTTGAAAATGGACTGTCGGGTATTTGTTAGAAAAAAAAAACTGCTAAAAATGTAGGTGTGAAATGTAATTTTATTTCCTCTTCTATATTTTGTCATTAACTGACACAAATTCATCTTGATCTCTTTAAAATTCTTTCAGCAGGATATTGTTTTTGTTCTTGTATACAACCATACTGTATATAAATAGGAAGTAGTTTACACCTCTGCAGAACTACTTTAAACTTTCAGTTGGTGGCATCAACGTAATTTAAACCACATAGGAAAGATTTTAAGAAGCATTTCACAGTATTACAGCCTCTTATCTGTGATAAGTCTCTCCTCAGAGCATTTTGAAAACCCAACTACAGGAGTCCAGCAAACACCAGCACAAGCGCTGAAAGCCCTGTCCCCTTCCTGCCCGTTTGTCCTTTCCCCGCGGTCGCTGCTCTCGCCCTTTTCCTCGTTCACATCCGGTCAGCTCGGTCCATTAACCAATCCCAGAGGAGCAGGTCAGCTGCTTCACATCCTGAGCTGTTCTCTTTCGGCAGGGCTGGCCTCGTCTTTGGCCTCCTCTCGTTTCAGTGACATAGTTCAGGGTGGCTAGATCACCCTCCGTCAAATACCGACAAAAACCTTTTCAAACACAAGAAGCCAGAGTTATTTTCTCTTGTTCTAGCTGCCACAGAGCTCCTTCAACTGGTGTTAATCCAGTCTGTTTGAAGCGCTCACCTGTGAGGTGTTAAGGCCGTTCCCAGCTATCTGAGACTTTTTCAGGAGCACTTAGCCGCCTCAGACTCTGAAGCACAGTTTGTAGAGTCCCAGCTGTGATGAAACACCAGAATCAGACTTCACTGACAACACAAAACTACTTTAAGAGCATTGCACCATCTTACCAAGTTGCTCTTCGTGAGAGTTCAACTTCTTTATTAGATCTATAACACTGGTGTGATTCAGGGCGTCCGTAGCTACAGGGAGAAGAATTTGTTTATAAAACACAATATAAAAAGGTCATACCAAGCATAAGACTTAACACTCCAACACCCACATCACCTTTTGTTTTATCTGCCACATCAGAGTAAGAGCTGCTGTTCTCATCAGTTGTGAAAAACGATAACAATTCAGCGCGACAGGCCCTAAACTCTGCCAGCGTGGAGCTCATGTCCTGAGCCAGCCGGTGGTTCTCCACCAGCTCGGCGTGGACCCTCCTCCATGCCATCTTGTCCTCCATGAGACATCCCTCCATCACAGTGCGCAGTTCCTTCTCCTGAGACACCTGGCTCTGCAGGCTTGCCACCTCCTCGCAGCGCTGCACAGGAAGAGTTAGATGAACGCAGGTAGAGGTTCCCATGTTGGTAAGGCAGGCATGTGAAATGTTTATCTGACCGTTGAGTTTTCATTTGTCGTTACCTTGTGTAGCTGAATGGCCATCTCCTGCATCTCAGCCTCAAGCTGGTCAGCGTAAGCCTGCTCCAGGGCGTCGCTGGGCGGCCGGGCGCTGCTGTGCCACCTTGCGATAGCTGACGTCATCTTACGCTTGGGTCCAAATAATCTGGAGACAATGAATTGATTCAGCATTTCATACCAGCAGAAAATATATGCAGCTTGGGCGAAGGTGAAATCTCTTACGTGATCCCGATTTCTTTGAGATCATTTTCAGTCAGAGTGAGAAATATCCGTAGGTCGATGTCTTGCTCCTCAAGTAAGGAGAGGTACTTAGAGAAGCCAATCTTTTCCAAGAACTCTGCCAGATCCTACAGGAATAAAACATTTTCAGAACACACACATGAAACAAACGACAAATCATGTGAACACAGACGTCGTAGGTCGGACACATGAAAGGAGCCACAAAAGTAGACATGCCTTTGGACCTGTGTAGGAAGATGGAAGACCAGAGTGTGACCGCATCACACAGTTCACTGAACTACTGGTGTGAGCTGCTTCACTGTTTCCATGACGACTCTTGCTTTTTGAGTGATGGCCCTTATTGAGTCTGCGAAGGCTGCTCTTTTTGCACTGGTCAGAGTCCTGGTGGAGAAAGTTTTATTCTGCAATTAATATATAACAATAAAATTTAGTGTTTGAGTCCAGAACAGTGGGAATTCTTCTCTAATGTTCACCTCATTGCTCTCCACAGAGCCTTCCCAGTTTAGGCCAATCACATGAGGCAGACCTTCACTGCTGCTGCTGCTGCTCCTCATTGTGGGCATGTCGTTGTCAAAGAATGGACTGTCATCTGTGGCGGTATGGTGTAAAAAAAAATGTCATTGACATGATATTCTCTGTGACCATGCGGAGTTTCTAGCAGTGTGTTCTTTCTATATACAAAGTTACACATTTCATTTATGTATTTCACAAAAACATTTTTGTGCGCTTCTCACCTCTACTGCTGTTGCTTTGACCATCCAACTCATTGATGGGTGAGGTCACATCACGGTAACAGATGCCTTCACTCTGTTCACCAATATCATGGACCGCCGTGTTGCCTGGGGTTTCTGCAGGACGGTCTAAAGAGAAAACCTACGTTAATTAATCATTCACAATAATTACCAGCAGATTGACATTGATGATTTTTTGTTTTTGTTTGTTAAAAATTCATCAATGATGTCTCATTGTCATTTTCTCTGTCACGTTGTGTAACAAAGTGAGAAACACTGAAGGTAAAACTCAGTATTTCGCAGGATGTATACTGCCTCCTTCTGCACAAAAATGTCAATGTTGTAATGACAGGTTAACTGGAGGTCTGATGTGACACTACCAGACAGTTTGCTGTTGCCTCCTACTCGGAACTTGGCGATAGCCTGGGGCCCATCATGGATGCTAATGCCTTTAGCTCTGTTTCGACTTGGCCTGATCCTTGGCGGTGCGCTGTCCGAGTCCTCAGAGGAGCTCAGGTCCTCAAAGTGTCCTGACATAAAGTAAAGGCATAAAGAAAAATAATAATTTTCTCTTCTTTTACGGGCCTATAAATATAGCATTTGTGATAAAACTGTCATGAAATGATGATACAATATTTATACGAACAATACAAGAACCTCAGCTGGAAATACCTGGTTTGATCCTTGGAGAACGTGAGTCAATGAGGCTGACAATCTTGGTATAGCCATACATCATAGCTAAGGTGCGTGCAGTCTCTCCTTTAACATTGCGGTCCTCTACTTTGACTTTCTGAAAATTTTTAAACCAAAATTTAATTAGACATTCATCATTTCAGTGGAAAGAAAATGTCACAGAATTATTGTTCTGTCTTTGCATAGTAGGGAACATGTTTGAGGAGTATTCTACTCACATGGTCAAGCAGATTCTGAACAATAATTTCATGTCCAGAGGCAGCAGCCTCCATCAGGGGAGTGAAACCAGATCTTGGTTCCCTGTAAATCAATTAAAGAGTAATAAAAGATATCCATCCATCCATCTATCTATCTCTATCATTCAATTAGTTTGGGATCAATGAAGACACTCACTTAACATTGACATTGGCATTGTTATCCAACAAGAACTTGACCATTTGCTGGTGGCCTGTGCTTGTGCAGTGGTATAGCGCCGTCCAGCCTCTCGAGTCCTTTATCTCCAAATCTGCACCTTGCTTTGGAAGTAAGAAAAACCTTTAAAACTCTGACTGGCAAAGTTAACATTTTCAAAGAAAATTAAGATGATTCCATTTTTCATCCCCAAAATCCAGAAGATTTCTGGTGCTGAAACATTGTTGGCTTCGTTTCTGTGAAGTTAGCTTGGCAGGGATTGTCACTGAGCTGTTTCATACCTGAAGAAGGAAGTATGCAATACTTTCATTCCCACAGCTCGCTGCTAGCATCAAGGGGGTTAATCCTTTGGGCGTGGTAGCATTAACATTCACACCAGCCTCCAACAAGAGGTTTGCGATGTTGTCATGGCCGATGTAAGATGCGTACATCAGCGGGCTCCATCCTCCAATGTTCTTACCGTCCAGGTCCTCCTCACGTCTGAAAAGGAACAACACTGTTATAATCAATACAAATAATCAATACAAATTGTATCACAAAGGTTGTGGAAGAGTGGAACACATCTGTTAAGGTTGCTGTTTGTGGGGACCCACTTTTTGATGCACTCTGCCACCACGTCGTACTGTCCAATAGAGCAGGCAGTGTGGAGGTCAAGAGGCACATCCAGCTCCTCGGATCGCACCAGGGAGTCACCGAGCCACAGAGAAAGGCTGGCACCCAGTTGTTCTGATTCACTGGCTTCATCGCTTAGTTCAGACATCCTCTTCACTCGGCTCTCCACACACCTAAAGACAGAGAAACCCCCCACAGAGCGCCACATTATGAAATGTCCAGCTCTTTCAGCTAACTAAAAGTTAGCATTGCGAGAATCTCCAGTATAAACGTTTCCACACACATAACTGAGATTAGCTATGAATAAAGTTGTTTTTCTAAACCTCCCAACAACTACTCCAACCGAAGTAATATTCCACAATGTAGTCGATAGTAAAAAGTAAAAACGCTTACAAGCAGAATGCAAGTTTGTCGTTTTCCTCTGCAGCTGAAACTTTTGTTTTTAGTGTCACGTTCAATTGGGCTCGTGTGAAACCAAGCCCCGCCCTTTCCTGTTTAAATTATTATTAAATTATTTAGATACACAGTATGGTCTGTGTTATTTTTAATGTATTACATGTATGTTTTAAACGTTTAAAATATTTTTTTTTCAATTTTTTAACAAATAATCTATACATTGATAAGACATAATAAATTATATCAACCTCGTCGAATAATTGTGTGTGTGCGTGTGTGTGTTTTCTCAATCTTGTTATTTTATATTAATTATAACTATGCTTTTTCATTCACTGTTAAAATATTATATTGCAGTCAGATCACTTGAACTTATGGTTCTGTATATTCTCATATCCTGTTCCTCGAGTGCTAGAGATCTGGGTGATAAGACCTATATCTCCAATGTCAGAGTGTTTAGACCAGATAGTCGAAACCGGCCCGCAGAAACTTGCGAGGGTCATTCTGAACCGTCTGTAGGAGGAAAGATGTAGGTGAAAATGACCTCCCAAAAAGACTATAAAGTTCTTGGCATAGTTTAGACTCTGTACTTTGAGGGCTGGACTTCCTCTTGGTAAAATCTGATTATATTGAATGAATTCTTTGCAGAGATTATTATTCATTTCATTTTGTCTGTTCAATAAATCTTGTGATTTGCTGAAATCTGATATCTTTGGTGCCATTTATGGAATAAACAAACAGTGTCTAGGTACAGTATCTGAGGACTGGGGAGTTCTGGTCTGCTTAACCCTGACATGGTCATCTGCTCTTCGGATCTAGCACATTTCTCTCCACAATTCCTTCTAGTCTTGAGATTTCATTGTTCCCTGCACAGACTCAATACATCCTGTGCCAGATGCAAAAACGCAGCTAAAGAAAAGAACCAAGCCTCCTTCACGTCTAATGGTAGGACAGTGTTTTCTTAGTATGCTTTTTTTCTTGCTTCTGTGAAGATAGAGATGATATGCCTTGCCAAAAAGCTCCTTTTTTGTTTCATCTGTCAAAGAGGGCATTAATATTACCCCTCTATTCAATTTGCTATCAATTTATCTCCTGCAGCCACATCCAGGGAGGTTGGCATACAGTCTATTGGACCTTAAACTTCTAAATAATATGTTCAACTGTAGTCACAGGAGCAACAAGCTGCTTGGAGATGGTCTGATAGCCTTTACTTGTCTTTAATTTTGGGAAATGGAATGACATCATTTAGCGACACTTTTACAATACAGTGACAGATTATCACTTATTAACTGAGTCTTTGTAGTGATAAACACTCAATGTATATGAATCTGTCAAGACTTATATTCATAGTTACCATGCAAATTTGGATTTCCTTTGTCATGAAAAAATACCGTACATAAAAATGTTATGCACATTTAGTATATATTGTCAGAAATAATTTTTCATGTCTGAATTAAAAGAAATTACACTGACTTGTGATTGTGTTTTTTTTTTTTCTCATAATTTCCAGTGCAGTATCTTGTTGTTTTTATTGCAGAAAACCTCAAGCACACACATCATATCACAATGCCCAGTTATAGTCCAGGTAATGTGTGCTAAAATGTCTTTATTGTACAAATCAGAAAAAATTGAAATAAAATTTCTCCTCAGACGGAGTAAAGACAAAGGCTGGTGTGGAGTCTGTATCTTGGGCTTCAGGCTTTAGTGAGTTCTTTTCTGTGTCTGACGTCTGTGTTTTTACCCCACCTCTCCGATGGAAAAGACACTTCTTTGAAGACTCTGTCACAACTTTAACTTGAGCTGATGCAACTTCTGTTGGGAGAAAATCTGTCAATTAACTGCACTTCAATCACACCTAAAACCTCATTCACAAAATTAATCTTTTTACATATGAGCAGCCTTTATTGTTCAGTCAACCTCTACTGCTACAATCCACTCACCAGTCTGAATGAGTTTGCACTGCTTTCCCTTTTCTTCTTGAATTTTTTTCCTGTAGTCTCCAGTCATGGCTCTCATTACCTGCCTCTTTTTGACAAGAGGAGCCTTGGAGCTCCGTAGAGTTTTCAAGGCACGGGAGGCTTCCTCCTCTGTGGAGAGAAAATATTAAATTTTGTTTACATCATGGTTAACATAGGCAGGAGTAGTAAAAAAGAAAAAAGAAAAAGCAAATCTACCATCCATCGTCTTGAAGACAAAACAAGAATAATGCTGCCAGATGTACATCTTTTTTTAGCATTAAATATCATTTCATAAACAAGTGCTAACACATTACTTCAAAGGTAAACATCATACTTTGTTTCTGTGTACCCTTTTGGGACCTCATTCCTAATTCCAGCTGCTCAATGCACCAGTCCAGCTCTCTGTTCAGCTGTTCCTCTGCACTCTGAAAGACATTAAGACATCCTTGTTTGATTCTATTTAGAGCTAGAACCTAAACTAAAGGAACATATTTAACACTGACCAGCTCAGCATCATCGATTCCTGGAATCCCTCTGGGTTCTGGGTTCTGTTGTTGCTCAGTGCAGCCTAATGATTTTTTCTTTCCAGATTTCTTTTTCTTCTTCTTTTCTTTTAATGGTTCCAGAGGGGCGTTAATTTCCTGTGACGTAGAAGACTTTTCCTCTTGAATGCTTTGTTGACTGTCTGGAGAGGTGTCTGTGGTATTTGTGGTCTCCATGCATTCTACAGGTGCAACAGGAGGAATTTGAAAGTTGAAGGCAAAAGTAGAGCCTTGTCCCGTAAATGATAACTGGCTCCTTGTTGGTTCTTCCCTGTCTGATGATGGAGGTGTTTCTACAAGAGGTGCTGGTGTGTTCTCAGGGAGGAAGTTAAATCTGAAAGTGTTGTCACTGTGAGCCCAAATGGGCTTCTGAGTTCTGCTGTTGATAGAGCCAGACCTGTTTGGCTTGGGCTCAATATCTATTGAATGAACATAAAAACGTCAGGTTATTTATACTCTGGCTCATTAAATAATTATAACAGCCACAGTTACATATTTAACTTTATATTACATCTAAAGAAACAATTACCATCATTAGCTAATCAGAATAAATGCCAACTGAGGACAAACATCCCAGAACAACTTACAACACAAAATCAAATCCATTTCCCACAATGGTGACCTACAATAGATAACGTTCGTGCATGGTCATACGGGATTACCATACAGATTGGTTTATACAGATTAACGCTTGTGATTAATAATAATATACCTATAAATTGCATCCTTTGCTCGGCCATGCTACTTCTTGCTGCGGTGCAGGTTTTCCAGTGAGACGACAGCAAAACTGAACCTTAATTTATTAACTCAATGCTTAAAGAATAAACTGTGAATAAGAATGAAAGAATCTACATAAATTACAGCGTGATATTTTCTTGGTTGGGGTTAGGGTTACCACGTCGTGCTAAACAAAACTTACCAACGGTACCGTTTGAGAAATGGGTCCGTCTGACAAAAGTTCCCCCGTTTAATAGTTCCGCATAGTGCTGTTTTCATTTCAGTTGTTAGAAATGGTGCAAGAAAAGCTGAAAATATATACCTTGACATTACAAACTGATTTGATCTTGCTCCCAAAAATATAAATACAAATACATGAACAGATCCATGCAGAATTAGGGGCCAGCATGCAAACTTTAGCTAAAAATGTGTCTTATTTTGAATCTAGTAAGTATGATTCAGTCAGGTCATGGCAATCCTCAAACACTGAATCACAAGACTTCTTTTCCAGGTTGAGGACGTTTCGTATCATTGGAAAGCATTATGTGGATAAAAAATTTAGATATTTGGCATAGAAATGTGACAAGTGCGGTAGGTGAGTATGGTACGAAAAATACACTGAATGTTAACTTTTAGTCTCTTTTTTCAGGAGAAGGAGAGTGTCTCCATTTCAGTTTCTATCCAGAAGCAGTTCCAACAGAGCATAATTGGACGGGGAGGATCTACCATCAAAAGTGTACTTTATCTTTAGACACAAATGATCTAGATCAAGGATTTCTTTTGGTTTTCTGGATTTGATTCAAATGTTTGTGTCTTTCTTTTGTTTTGCATATCCGGGAGGAAACGGACACAATCATTTCTGTGCCTCCCCAGAACAACAAGTCCCATGAGATTGTCATTGAGGCGCAGAAGGCCAACTGTGAGGCTGCAAAAAGTCTCATTTAGGAGAAGCTGATAAGAATATTAGTTTGTCAGATTGTTGGGCTGGTTGACTGACATCTCTTTGATGCGTTGGAAGATGAAAAGATTTGTATACTTCTCTATAATAAGATATCACCTCTAGTTAAAACATTTGGTATGACCTTCCTATACAGATACTCATGAGCTTCAAGGTGACCATGAGGGTGAACCCCAGACATTTTCCATGACTCGTCGGCCCCAAGGGTGTGCTCATACAATACACTTGAGATGAGCACAATGTCAAGGTCCGATTCCCAAAGAGGCAAGATGAGACATAGGTATGGTAGTACTGCATGTGTTGGTTTGCTGTTAATAATACATATCAAAAAGCGTGCAGTAGTAAGGTGGAGCGTCATCGTTTTCATCATAACGATTGTTATGTCCTTAAAGTCACATTTCTTTCTTTGTTATATTCTTGTTATATTTGTTTTCTGCAGGATCAGATAACAATGACAGGATATAAAAATTTTGCGCTGGAAGCACAAAAGATGATCAAAACAACAAAAGGACACCGTCAACAAACAAGGGGCAACCCTGACCCTGTTAACCCTAACCGCGTACAGGTGAGGTCCTTACCCTTTGAAGCTACTATTGAAGAAATGCCCTATTTTTCCTCCAGCTCCTCTTGAAGGTCCAAGCAAGGTCTTTCTGTGTAGCCCAGGTGGCCTAATGTATAAGGCACTTGCCTCCTAAGCCGTGGGTTCAAGTCCCATCTGGGGTGGGTTGTTTAGTCAATTTCCCATTTTGGGATTAGTAGTGTAGCTATCTTTGATAGCTAGATAGATACACTACTTTCATTTGTTAATGAAAAACAAAAAAGGGGGTCTGCAGGGGATGCTTGATTGACGCCCCACCCAGCATTCTTCAACTTTTTAAATATTAAATTAAAAATTTTTCTACACTTGTATGGAAATAATGAAGATGTTACAGCCTGCAGAGAAGAAAAAGTTTAACTGAAATGAGCAATTTTACCCTAATTCAATTTAACAAGTTTTTATGCAATAATTTTGAAATTTCTGTATACCTATATTCAGGGTGATTTGTCAAAAAAAAAAAAAGTGGGGGTGTTTATTCTTATTCAATACAAACTTAAAAAACACATGTAACATTTAATTTTCTGTGCCGGCCACAATGTGGAATGAAGATGATGAAGATGGCACCCCATAGATTACAACTTCACAGCAAGTCAAAATTAGTCAGCAAATATTAGACTAAGTGAACAGGTTGCTCTGATGTTAGACTTTGTGTAGTCTTTTCGGCTGTCCTATTGGTGCGTAATCTGCAGTGTTTCATCCTTCTTTTATCCACATCTCTGTAAACTTCTGAGCAGGAAATGAACCCACAATGTATTTATGGATAGAGATTGTCCTACCACCCAACACTGAGAATGTACTGCTGCCCATCTATGTGAATGGATATTTCAGCAGTCACCATGAACATATGAGGGTTAATCCTTTTTCTGCCTGTTATACCATTTGATTGGTCAAACTGTCTTCTTTAATCAGAATCTCAAGAAGTAGTATCCTTTATTGATCCCCATAGGGAAATTATGTTTTCACTCATGGTTAATAATCATGCATATATATGTTATTTTGTACAGGCCCCTGAAACAATCAATCACACACAAGGGACCTGTAGGTATGCAGGAAATACAGGGAGGCTGAGTGACGGGCAGCCCCATCTTTGGAGCGCCCTAGATGAGCAGCTTGTGGGGGGCACCTCGGCAGTGCTCGGGGGTGAGCTGGCACCTCCCACTGCCAGCTCACACTCTAAGAGTGAATGGTCGGGAATCGAACCACCGATCTTAGATCATTAGACGAGCCGCTCTACCGACTGAGCTACTGCCGCCCCCCCTCTCTTTTTTAAAAGAAGATTCTGGTCACTGAATCTGAAAAAGCTTTGAACTAACGAACAGTTGCATACACTTTGATCACACTGACGTGAGCATTGCTGTTCTGGACAAGGTGAGTACACAGCTCTTAAGTGAGATTTCTTAACGTTCCAGTTTAAGGTGACCCAGATGATCCTAATTGCAACACACAGAGATGTACGTAGTGTTCAAAACCGATCGGGCAATTAATTATCTTTCCTTTAGAACGTTATCGTCATCTTTGTGCGATTGTGAGAAGCCGCACAGGAACGTTAAACCACTCGCTTGTCAACGCAGATCTTCCAGGTAGAAGCTCGTAAACAAAAGTACTGTACCGTACCGTACTTCTTTTTCCATTGCATTTCAAATCCAGAGGCGGTCAACCTCGTCTTTTTTATCCACCAATCACATTCCGTCATGGATATTATCCTAAACCAATCCCGTGGGCGAGAAGGCGGGCTCTCAAGTGCCGCTCCTTTCCGAGAATATATACCGCCTCCCGCAGCCACCAACAGCAATACAGTCCACCGACCCTGAGAGGAGGAGACCGAATATTCTGTAAAGTAAACACAGAAGGTAACATGAGCGCGATTATTAGTAACTTTGTATTATCTATATTCGATGTTAAAGATCAGCATACATTTTCCAGGTCTTTAAAGGCGTAAAAATATCGTTTAACGGCTGTTAAATCGAAGTGTCAGATAATGACAACAAAGCGGCGCGCATCGTAGCAAGGGCTAAGTGTTGGCTACGTTAAAGGTTATTTGTAGGAGCGATTAATACCTAATACAGTTAAGTTACATTTAAACATAAAATGGATTTTGATGTGATTGTATAAAATCGACTCGGATGGGAACGATGTCGTAATGTTGATTTAAACTACTCTGGAGATTACCTGGCGCCATTTTGCAGCCGTTCATGCTAACTTTAAAATTGCTTGCTAACGGGAAAGAAACGTGTGTGTTCTCTGTAGTTTAATGGTGGCGGAGCTTTGGCTGGGCTCGATGAATTCGACCCGATTGACGCTTTACCTCTTTATTCTGTGTACGGTTCCACTCAGGAATAACGACTGTCGGCTAAAATTTTTTTCTCTTCTGATTTCTATTGAGTGTATGTGGGGAAATCTGTTTATAGAGTATCGTTTATTGAGGATGTGAGACGTTGAGTGAAACGTATACACAGATAAACATTTATAAGTGGGTGGTAACGGGTTTATTAGGTAAATTGAAGTACAGTTATGAATATAGTACTTTATACTTAACGTCATATATTTACTTCGTTTGACCTTTTGATTGTGTCCAGACCTGCAGGTAAACTATGGCTCGTACCAAGCAGACCGCTCGTAAATCCACCGGAGGAAAAGCGCCGAGGAAGCAGCTGGCCACAAAGGCTGCCAGGAAAAGTGCGCCATCTACCGGTGGAGTGAAGAAGCCCCACAGATACAGGTACAAACCTTCAGTGTTAGTTTATCTTGCACTATCCAGGTTATTCTGAAGGACGTTTACTGTGGCTGCAGAAGCTTTCATACATTCATCATCTTAACAAAATTTCTTTTGTTGTAGGCCTGGTACTGTTGCTTTGCGTGAAATTCGTCGGTACCAGAAGTCCACTGAGCTGCTTATCAGGAAGTTACCTTTTCAGCGTCTTGTCAGGGAGATCGCCCAGGATTTCAAGACTGACCTGCGCTTCCAGAGTGCAGCTATTGGAGCTCTGCAGGTATGACACTGAGATCATTATTTGTACTCCCATTTATTTAAAAAGCTTTTTAATAGCTTTTGTTCTGCTCTCCATTTAGGAAGCCAGTGAAGCTTACCTGGTTGGACTATTTGAGGACACCAACCTGTGTGCTATTCATGCAAAGAGGGTCACCATCATGCCCAAGGACATTCAACTGGCCAGGCGAATTAGGGGAGAGCGTGCATAAGTCATGTATTTTGTCTTTTTAGTGGGGGTGGGTGGGACTAGGGAGATTTGTTTTGTAATATCTTGAACTATTACCAGCATGCGTGTTGTCAGTTATAGTTGGAGGCTTTTTTTTTGTGTAATTAATATTAAGTTTCTTCACAGCTAAATTTCTTTAGTATAGCCCTCCATATCTGGAAAAGCTGAATATCAAAATATTCCACTGCCTTCTCAGGTTTGCAGCTCTTATTAGCATCTGTATTTTGATCCTGTGTGTGCATGTCACAGGATTTGTCATGCTGTAAATAAACTTTCTGCTACCTCAAATTCTTTTTTCCTCCTCTGTGTGCTTGAACGTATACATTTGCTTGAAGGAATAAATATATTGAAATTTTAGTGAATGTCATAAAGTTTGTATTCAAACTGGAGATGCCAGGTGCCAGCAGGTAAGTGGAGGGTTATTTGTTTAGCACGAGTCTTTCAACTTTCAAAACCCTTTGGACCCAACCTTAAATGCATTTGCTGAAGTAAAAATTAAAATAAATGGTGCAATGAAAATGACATTCAAATAAAGGCTTTTTAATTGTGTATTTGTCAGGCAATGAATGGTTTAGAAAAAAACTTGTGTTTAGGGGGAAAATAAAAATCCAGTGGATGGCTCATTAATATCAAAATCAGAACAGCGAGTCCCATTCTGCACAGCCAAAAAAACCCACAATAAATACAGCCATATATGCACATCGAAGTCCCACATTCATTAACTTGATTTATTTTGGTCATGACTCCTCTTCATCTGGAAGCAATACTGGTAGATTGGTTCTTGGGAGGCTGTTCCAGCTGAGCATCAATATCTGTCTCCTCTCGTAACACACACCACAGGATCAAGCAGCTGGTGAAAAGGCTGATGGGCCAGACCGTCCACCAGGGCAACTGTTGCTTGCTTTCAAAGGAACGTTTCACTTTCCAGGTTCTATGACTGGCTTTACTGGTAGAGAACTTGATGGGCATACTTTTCACTTCTTTGTCTGCATCTGACATCTTGGAAAACCCCGAAGGACTCATGGCGAAGAGCCGCACAGTGTTTAGTCTGCTGACAAAGACATCAGTCAAATATTGGTTAAGAATGGCTCAGCCTACAGTAACTTCCCAATTTTGAATTACTTAGATTACGTGGATTTAGACAATTATGATGCCCTCTGTCGATAAATCCTGCAGCTACTCCATGAACACTGATTTTACACAGTGACTGACTAGCACCATCTACATATTCACAAAACACAGCAAGGTTATATTGAGTAAATAATCTTCACATAAACGACATTGCTTTACTTTCAAATTTGTTTACTATGTCTGTATGTTAGATAACGGGGTTTAGCGCTAAACCATTTTAAACTCTTTATCCAGTGGAAGCAAAGCATAATTATAGAGCCAACGTTATTTCTATAAGAATGATTTTGATGCTCACCTCACTGTCGAAATGCCGTCATGAATTAACAGTCCTCGACAGACAATTTTCCGTGTCAGACCGACTACACCTCGTCTTAGTGTTACAGACATATTAGACGACTGGTCATCTTAGGATCTACAACGAAAGGTAGAGGAACCGGAGCTCGTCTTATCAAACACACGTCTTTTGGGGTCATGGAACACATTGTTGTGCAACCTTGAAGTACTTCCGGTGTCACCGTAGGACGTTGTTTTGAACCACTAGAGGTCACTCTGATATCGCACCACAGATTTGTATGACTACAGTCACTCTATTTAATTGAATTACTGTATCTTCAGCATCATTTTATCTTGATTTTTTTTATCATAAATTATATTACAACACGAATTACTTTTTCTGTATTAATGTCATTCATCAAATACGCTTTTTTCTAATAAGTAAATTAATTTTACAAGGGCCATTGAAGCAGCCACGGCCGCCCACCAATCACGTTTCTTCTAAACCACATCGCTTCCTGGTTGAGTTTCCACGCTTGATTTCGGTTCATGGTACTGTACTTTATAAATATATGCTGTACAGTGTAATAAAACAGTAATTTGTTCAAATATGCCGTTGTATTGTTTGCAGCGCACTTATGTGAAAACCCGTAGATACATTGATTGATTGATTATTCTTAAACGTGTCATGCTGAGTTGTGAAAAGCTATAAGTATTTGTTCAGTGAGATGGAGTACCAGGTTGTCAGTCCACGTGCTAAAATAAAGTTGTTAAAGAGATTTTTTGCATTATATAGGCTGACTGGAATTCCTATTCCGTATAACATGACGTTAGTATGTCTCTGTATTTATCAGTGTTTAATATAGCGAAGGAGAATCCCGACCGAATATCTTGTTATCGGTCTATTTGCATAAAATACAACATGTTTAGTGTCTGTGTGTTTGTGGAAGAAATACCCCACATATAGTAGTACTCAAAAACTATATTTGCAAGATTCTTTGGTCAAGTTCATGTTTTTTTTCTGATTGTTTATGTTAAATTTTATGTTAAATAAACATAAAATTTTGTTTGTAGGACTGAATTAAATTATGGCCAAAAACAAGTCTTTGAAACCAGACACAATTCTATCAAAAAGGAAAAAGTCGACCTCAATTTCCAATGAGGTTGATGTGGAACAAATGTTGGACACCAAAGGAAAAAAGAAAAGGAAAAAGATGCAAATTAAGGTAGGTAGTGTAGTCCCGTAAACCAATTCCAGTTCCAGATGACAATGTCTAGAAACAGTATGAAATACAAATGTAATAATAATAAAAATAATAATACATGTTTATTAAATCCAGGAGGCCGCGGTGGTAAATCCTCTTATGACAGAGGCAACATATGATAAAAAACAGACAAAGGAAAATAAACGTAAAAAGAAACAAATGGCAGAACAAAAACAGATGTCACAGCAAATGGAGGTAAGAAAGTTTTACATCTTTTGTAGTCATTGCATTTCTGTTGTCCAATATTAATCACTATTTTTACACTCAGAATACAGAGACTTTGTAATCTGTTGTAAGACCAATTGTGTGCTGTTGATATTTACTTGAGGGGAGTGTAACAGTTTGTGGATGGACGTTATCGCTCATAATCGTGGATTGTCTTGGGCTATTGCATGTTGGATGTGTGCACGTGTTTGCACATTGTACGTAGACAGATTTTCTGGAGGCTGATCTGTGCAGCAGTGCCCGTTTGCTCTTCTGATGGAGAAAAAGCCTCAATTTATCCTGAAAGGTCTCACCAAGGAAACTGTAGATTAGTGGATTGAGGCAGCTGTTAGAAAAAGCTGCTAGCCTGACAGCATGGCCTGTCAGGGGGTAATCCTGCCACAGTGTGCCGCCATCCGTGTCCCCTCTTATGAGGTGAATACTGATGAACACATTCTCTGGGAGCCAGCAGAGGAAGAAGACTAACACAGCTGCTGATATCATCCGCAATGCTTTTTGTCTGTGAGGTCTCCGCTTTGGGCCGCCTCCCTCCCTCTGGCTCTGCCGTAGCACCTGTCCTATTCTCCAATAGCACAGACCCAAGATGCAGAAAGGCAGTAAGAACCCCAACATCACCTCCAGCCACTGAATCTGGGTCACATTTGCAAAGCAGAAGTGGAGTTCTCCAGCATGTTGCCCTTGAGCTATTGCAAAAGGAAGCACCGTGAACAAAGATGAGAATATCCAGATAAGGCAGCAGCTGAGGCGCGCACGAGGCATACTGCGACCCATGAAGCCAGTCAGTGCGACAAACCGGTCAAAGCTCATCCAGGTTAGGAAGAAGACACTGCTGTACATGTTTGCTTGTTGGAACAGGTTCATGAAGGTGCAGAGGCCGGCCATATCGTAGTATCCCTGTTTCAGGTTGAACACCTCGATCACAGAGTCAGCCACAAGGGTGAGGTCAGCTATGGCCAGGTTCACAAAGTAGAGGTCAGGGGCTGACATGCGGCCCCTGTGGCCAAGGTTGACCACTAAGATGAGGATGTTCCCGATGAAGCCCACAGGGAAAAGCAAAATTGTGTAGAGGCTGGAAAGGATAAGGCTAATGATATAATGTTGATTTGTCTCTGAAGTCGCCTCCAGAAAATCAGAGACAACCGCCAACCGTGTGTCATTTAGCTGAAGCGTCAAGTTATACTCAGAGATTACTCTGTACATTGTCATGTCCAGTCCACTTTTGTGTTGCTCTTGTGTTAAGTTGCCATTGTTCATACTTTTCCACAAGCTTTGAGCCCCTGTGGGTTCTGTGCTTCCATGTGTTTCCTCTTGTTTTCTTGAACGTACTATATTGCATTTGATGGCCACGCTGCTCAAGGGAGAAAGGAATGCAGTCAGTCATAAATTTGTTTTGAAATCTCTTGAGTCTTACTGTGAATGAGCACTCAGTCAGGGGAAATTCTGTCTACATTATCAAGGAATGAGATTACATTTTAGATTCCTGCGGGTTTAAGGTTAATTACAGTGAAGTGAAGATCGAGAGAATGCTTTGAAGGGAAGATGCACCTTTAAGATTTATTATGAGGGTGCGTCATTTTCACAATGAGCCAGCCTGATCAAGGAAAGATTTCATCACATCAGGATAAACGGCGGTGCAGCCATTTCAAATCTGATGGGGGACTTGTGTTTCATATTTATCTAATTTTTTCTCTCACATTTTCATTTGCCATCTTTCAACTGTCAGCTATGAAAGGCATAAAAATTAACTGCTTTAAAAAAAAACTTTCACCATTTTAATGCTATAGTTGCTTTGGAACAAGTGTGACTCAAATTAATGATAGGATTGACAGATCCAACAACATTACAACAACATTACATTTCATGACTAAAAGTCATAAAATTTGGCATACATTCATTTCTGATTTCCAACTTTGACAAATATAACTTACACTTACCTTAAACTTTAGTTTAAGAGCTTTGCAATCCTTCTAATCCTCCCTGTCTTGTCTTGGGTGACTATGAAATCAGGTGTCAGTAAATCTAGAGCCGTGTTGTGGTGCCACCCACCACTTAACAGCAAGAAAACACACAATGCAGGTGCAGACACACAACATACAGAGACAAGTAATGTATTTTTTTAATCAAACTGCAGTGAGGATTTCATCATCGCTCCAGTTCAGTGAATTGGCAATGCAGGAAGCAGTCACTTTGAACATTCATGTATTTTGGTACAGAATTATTTTATTGCATGAATAACTTAGCTAAATTTGGACATGCATTAAACCTAGTCATTGAAGTATGAACATGATTACGATTGTAGAATGTTCAAATATATAAATATGGGAGTCAGGGTACATTGTACAAAGACAGACTGCCAGTATATTTACACAAAACAAGATGAAGGGCAGGCAGGGATAATACTGTTTTCAGCTCTTTTGCATTTCAGTATTTTTCTTTTCTCGTAAGAACACTCAGTCATTGTTTGGGGAAGGGGACACCAACTGATGTTTTGAAAGTGAAATTCTTTTCTGTTCTTACTTGATATACAACTTCAGTTGCTCGGCACTTCCGGGTTTCCAGTTTTCATATTGGGGGCTTCATAGTGCTCCAGACATCTTCATTGGGGCACACAGTCTGGGCTGTAGAAAGGCCAGTTTAGTGCCTGAACTCTTTGACCCTGAAGCCACGCTGTCGTGCAGCAACAGAATGTGGCATCTTTGACTCGCTGCAATAAACACAGACTTCTCTGAAGTGACGTCATCTGGTTGGCAGCATTTGTTGTTCCATAACCTCCACTGTCAGCATTAATGCCACTGGCACTAACGGCTCCATACAATCACAGATGCTGGCTTTTGAACTTTGCTGCTAACATTTAGGATGGCCTTTTTCCTCTGTAGCACAGACAACATGACGCCCACGAGTTTTAAAAAGAAATTGTTCCTGATTCTCTGAATCTTTGGTTGGTATTATGAATTGTCGATGGTGAAGTCCTGAAAGTTGAGACACTTTGTTCTTAAATTCTTTGGCCACTTAAATTTACCCCACTTTTTCCCATTGACAACAAAAATTTTGCAGGAAAACCTTTTCGTACTCAAACATGACAGTATCACCTTCAGCTAACCTCTTTACCAGTTAAACGATCCAATCAGATGTTTTGAACGTTCCAGAAATTACCAGCATTTTGTCGCCCCTCTCTCTTTTTTTGAGACATGCTGTGGCATGTAGTTATATATATATGAAGAAAATATATTTCTCAAATTTTGACTGCTTTCAATTCAATAGCGTTTAAAGACGTATCACTGCTATGATTTTAAACTGTGAATGAGGTTTGGCTTTTCACAAATGGCAATGTTTTATGTAACCTGGCTCCTGTATTAATTTTCCCCCTGGTCCCTGGTTGTGTGCCACCTTGTCTGGGCACTGATGCAACATGTAATCCATTCAGTTCAGTGATTCCTTGTACTGGTGTCCAACAGCTTCTTGGAATTAACTGGAGAGCACACAGGTTATCTTTCTTTTATTGGTTCTTTTACACCTTTAATATACTGACTGGAGGAATATTTACACTTTTGAACCAAACTTAGAAACTGACTTTCTTCCTTGACAAACATTTTCCTATGTGACATACTGGAAGTTGCAACATTTATTCCACACCCTGTGCCACGATGAACTGTTGGGCAAATCACGTTAATGGAAAGTCTCTTCTTCCAAGCAGATATGTTTACAAGCTGATCCAAAACATACAAAATAGTCTTATTCATATTTTTTTCTAACAACTATATAAACATAGCGTAATAATGAGTGTAGGAACGTGAATACTTATAAAGATACACAGTAAAATACTTTCTTGTAAGATAAACAATACACTTTCCGTGACTAGAGATACTAAAAATAAGAATTTCACATATGTAAAAACACATTTTGTCACTTGAGAATAAAATGAACAACAATCACTAAAAATGTTGGAGTAGAATAGAATAAATCAGACATCCAAAGTCACTGAATGCATCAGCAAAGTTCTGTCGTGTTCTTTATGACTCGATGTCCTGCAGTGTGTCTGCATTCTCCACGTGGGGAGTTATAATGTTTCTGTTGGGCTTCGTGTGGCCTGATCTTTGACAGCAGTCCCTCATGTGCCTAAAAACTCTGCAGAGACTGTCGCGACTCGGTATGTGCAGGAGCAGCACAAGAAGCAGGCTCACGCTGCTCCCTGAGAACAGTACAAACTCAGCCACGCTCAGAAATGCGCGCTCGTGATAGCTCAGCCCCTCCTTTTCTAGATTTGCTCCTCTCAGCAGTGTCACGCTGTAGAAGAGATGACAGAAAAACATGACCAGTGTAACAGTCAGGAACATAGGTCTTTCCTCAAAGCCGGAGAGGAACCGTCCCTTAGAATTCCACTGGCGGACGCAACCACCTATCAGGAGTCCCAGTTGAAGGATGTAGGGAATCAAAAAAGCCAGGCACAACCTAGCAGCTGCATACGAAACCCCAGCACTAACTAGATCCATAAAACAAACACCTTCTTCCTGCAGACCGTTACGGGGTCCACGAAGCCCAGCCAGCAGCAGAGAAATCAGGACAGAAATCAGGATCACCAGAGGCCCACAGATCCAAGGCTTCCTCAGCAGGGCATGGGATGGGGGATCCATAGTTAGGACATAGGTCATAAGCGCCAAGATCAACAGGCCACACAGAGAGACTGTGTTAATAGTGAAGGAGAGAGTGGCGCAGCCCAAACCTGTGGTCTGCAGGTAGTTGGGTCTGTGCACCATGGCATGGAGAGAGAGGAGTAGCAGCAACAGCTGAAAGCCACAAAAGGCCCAGAGCAGGCAGTCCAACCAAGGTAGATGTCTTTGGGTTCTGTAGTTGCGGTAGAAACTGTAGAGCAGGAAGCAGCCTGCGATGAAGCCCAGCCCAGCCAAGAAACTGTAGACATAGTTTGCTCTTGAGGTGATGTCATTGGCTGCAATTATGTCTAACTCAAAAGGAGACGAAGTGGAGCTCTCCATAATGGTGGAGTTGTCAAAAACTGGAGGTGTCGTGCTCCTCTCAGTGGGCGAGGTCAAGCTTTTATTAGACTGGAAATGAAAAGAGAAAACAACCAGTGATGAGATCACATCCTCTTTAGCATCACCCTCTGCAGTTTCCCAAATATTTCCTTCCGTTACTGGAAGAAGTGGTATCTACTGAACCTTTAGACAATTCATTAAGGTACAAGCATTTAGCATCTGGTGTCTGTAAATCAGGAAATCTTTAATCCTATAGAAACTCTTTAGAGCCACGTTGTTTGAGTCAGACTTCCATCTTTATTAAAAACACTTAGCCTCTCATTCTGTGTAGGGTTTCCACAAGAACATACTGTTACACACATTTCCCTCCCCCATTCACTCTGATATGAGCTACAATTTTAATTGAACTGGAAGGTAATATTTAGAACTCTTATAAATAAAACAACAAAAAAACATAAATGAATGGATTTAATGACGGTTTGCTTTGTATAATATTTCCTGCCTCCACATATCCTTGTTGACTATTCTGTCTGAAGAGCTCTCCCCAGTAAGCCTACATTAATACAGTAAACGTACATCAACACTTACCATTTTGCTTTCATCACTTTCTTGTCTTCCCCCTAATATCCTTCAACCGATGCCGCAGATTGACTTAAAGCTCTGGAACCGACGCTCATTGTCTGGACATGATGGCTCACAGTGAATGGCTTCTGTATTTTTGTGTGCAACACACTGCCAGCATACTTGCAGAATGAGTTTGTGGCCATGTGATCAAAATCTTTTCCTCTCCTCCCTCCTTCCTTTTTTTTTTTTTTTTTTACATCGTACAGACTGAGGTCCATTAAATCAAGCAGCATACAGAGTCCCTTGTTTAACTCCACTTGGAAGTGACACACAGTCATTAACTTGTGCAGTGGTTCCTGGCTGAAGCAGGAAAATGGTTTTAAATTGGCTCTCTCAAAAAGTTTTAGTAAAGTATCAAATCTTTGTTAGTTTTTGTTGTCCATCAAACTTAATGAATTAAACTTTAGAGAACATGTATTGTGACTCAACATCATATACAGTGGTGAAATGAGGTTGCACAATTCGCAGCAGAGTAAATGCGCATAACGCTGACCACATTAGTCTGTAGGTTCAGCAGATTTCCCTCATAGCCGCACTGCAACGGGAAGTGATTGGTGTCCAAAAATGCACGTACTGTAGGTTTCAATCTTCATCATGCTGCAGAACCACATCACATTTCCGTATCTCCAGAGAGCAAATGTCAAAGTAATGAGACACAAGCAAGATCAGCTAATGTAGAAAAATATAAAGGGGTGTAAAGTGGTCATTGTGTCCAGAGGCGAAATGATCTTCTCATCATTTAATCGCCGAGCTGTTTAGAAATGTTTGTTCAAGGTTTCACCAAGGAAAAACACTTTTTAAACCTGCAGGCCCTTGTTTTACTTTTGGTTGGACAGATTTCAGATGCACCCCATCGCCCAGAGAGGGCGGTTGTGGCGGAGGGAGAAGAGGAGTTGAGCCCAGAGGAGAGGCGGTGTCTCGAGAGGAAGATGAAGAAGATCTTGAAAAAAGAAGAGAAGAAGAGGCTTAAAGCAAAGGGAAAGTCTCTGGAGAAAACAGAAGCATCTGGACCAACTGCACCTCAGCAGGCCTTAGACTATCTGACCTGGTAAGAGCTGCTCTGGGCATTCAAAAGGCAAAAATGTTTCTCTTCCTCTTATATACTTTGAAGGACACAATACATTGAACCTGTAAAGCCATCTAGTAAAAAAAAGGGAGCTAATGCTTTCATCAAAAATAAATACTTTAAGGATTTCCAACCCTTCCTGTATAGTCTCTGCTTTCACAGCATTTTACTGGAGAAATGTTGCTGCCCACACCCACAAACTCACTGCTGTTTTTATTCACAGCTGGGCTGAAAACCGCACAGAGTGGAAGTTTCAGAAGACCAGGCAGACGTGGTTACTGCAGCACATGTTTGACTCAGACAAGGTAAAATTAACCTGTGTGACTCTGTGATGATGGGGGATTTCGTCTAAGCAGTGGTTTAGAGCAAGGGAGTTGTTCTCTTTTGCCCTCTTTGATTAGTTTCAATGACCGTCTCATCTCGGTTTAGAAAGAATGACATGTTTGTAAGTCTGTTTTTCAATAGCATGGTTTAACTTTTAAACGTTTATTTCTATAGTTTATCCAACTTCACTTCTTTTGTGCAAGTCTTGCAGTGTCACCTTTATGAACTGCCCAGAAGATAAAGTTACCCTTAGAACATAATCAATGTTTGTATCCAAACATGACAATTTTATTGGACATAGACAGTTATCATAAATGTGTAAGGTAACTGGATTCAATGCTTTTTCATGCTCAGATTCCAGATGACAAGTTCTCAGTGCTGCTGCAATACCTGGAGGGGCTTCGTGGAGGAGCCATTGATACCACGGTGAAGAAGGCCTTAGTACTAGTAGAGGAGTCCGGACAGGCTCCAGAGGACGGAGCTGTCCAGAAGAGGGCGCAAAGAGCCAGAGAAGTTATTCAGCTGCTCTCCTGAACTCATCATCAGGACTGCAGGAGCCCATAAAAGACTGGGACATGATTTCTGACCAGTGGACTGGATCACTGCTCTGGTCCCAAGCAATGACCAAAACATATTGTTGAAAGAGAAGTCGTTTTGTGGTGGAAAATACTGCTATGCTACAGACAGCTTTTGTTTTTTGTTTTTTAATTTAGTGTATGTAGGTCACCAGCTCCTTTTTCTGTCTTAGATAATGAAATGCTTATAAAATAGAAGTC
Organism: Antennarius maculatus; assembly: GCA_013358685.1. NCBI lineage: Eukaryota > Metazoa > Chordata > Actinopteri > Lophiiformes > Antennariidae > Antennarius > Antennarius maculatus. The sequence goes on along the minus strand of CM023626.1, from coordinate 8,093,496 downwards.
AGCAAAAACTAAAATATGAAGTTGTGATTTCATAAGGTACAGTCCTACCAAGAGAACAGTAGCTGGTTTTAATTGGTTTTCTCCAACTCCAGACAATAATTCTGATGAGTCTGTTCCACCACTCATGATATTGATCGAAACTGCTGGAGTAAAAAGCCTCTGGAATGTTTGAGTCGAGTCATGTTTGAACTTGTCCAAGTCCCATAATGTCCAGTCACTGAGTTACTTTCTCATCCACTCAATGTATAAGATTTTAAAGCAGTTTGATCTTGTTTAATCAGTGCTTAGAATGCCAACAGCAGGTTTACTGCAGATATATAATTAGAGTAGCTGCCAGTTTGAGCTACAGGAGATAATATAGGCCTCCTGGACTATAAAAACCTTTTTTTTTTACTATTTAGACAAACATTTTAGGGTAAAAACAGTCTTTATTTGCATAGTATAACTGGTGGCATCATATGTAAATGATTGTCGAGTAACAGGCATGAAAATAACACCATAAGTCTGTTGGAATATTTTACTAAGTTCTTTAATAGAATGCTTTGTCTTACTTGTAAACATTAATGCCCTGCTAAAACTGTTGTGGCTAGGTAATACATCAATGACAATTTTGTAAGCATATACTCAACTAAAAATGCTCAACGGAAATATAGTGTATTTCATGTTTCAGTGCATGACATTTTTTTACATTTACATTTATTCCAAATTTGAATGTAGCAATATAGCTCAGACATCTTTTTCCAGCAAAATCAGAAATCAGGGCCTTTCAGATGGAAGTTGTGGACAGACCAGCCAAAATTTTATTTTCCAAAATAAATCAAATCCAAACAAATGGTGAAGTTGATCAGAAGATTTTCACTGGATTAAACACGGCCATCGTCTCCTCTCAGGTGTTGATCTTGAATGGTCACACTGTTTGTACTTGGTAGTTCTATGACACATAGCAAAAATATTGCACATAAAATTAGTCATGATAAGCTGTATAAACCTTCAATGAATGAAAGCCGTCCAGTTGTTTTCACTTACTTTGCATTACATCAAAAGTAATGTTGTGTTGAGTGAGGAGAACACGTAGTCTTTCAATCTCTTTTGTCTGTTTTTGTAAATCCTGCATCAATAATATAAAGTTATCACATCTGGAGTAGCATTCTGCATTATTTTGAGACAATACTTGGAAGCAAAAATAAATATACACACACCTCTGTACATTGTTGTAAAGATTTGGGTGTTTCTGTTTCAGCTGCATCCTCTGGCAGCTTAATCTTTACTTTTTGGCTCTTCAGGAGACCAGCATCTTCAAAAATATCCCTTAGAAGTTTGTTATATCCCTACAGAAAACACTTTTACATGAAAACGCTATAAGACTTACCTTTAAAAATGGTTGCATTTTGAAATATTTGGCATATAATTTTAAATGCAAATGGAATAAAATACACTGCTGTGCCATTTTATCCCTCAGCCAAACTGATTTTTACCTGCTTCGTGATAAGATCTTCATATCTAGCCTGCTCAGCTTCATCCCATTCCCGCTGCAGTTTCTCACTTAATGTTGGGTACACTTGAAAGAGCATACACATTATTAACAAAAAACAACAACTTGACACTGACCAACCCTGTTGAATTGTAATATAAGGCTTTGTCTTACCTAAGAGAGAATGTGGATGGCAAACAAGTGGAGTCTCAAAGATGAGTAAGTACACACAAGTGCTGGGTTCTGAGACTTGAGCAAGCTTGTTGTTTGCACTGCAGACAAGATTAACCTATGGAATCAAGACAAGAAACAAGTCACACACCAGAACTTCTGGTTTTCTTATTGCTGATTGAACTGCTGTAATGATTTTGAGTTGATAGTATTTGAACTCATCATTGACTGAAGTCTGTCATAAATTGTTTTATTTCCAAACACACAAAAATCGAAATCACCATAAGCTCCTAAATACTGTCTAATGATTAAAGGAATGTTAAAAAACTTAACATCCAACCTTTGTTTCCCTGTTTTTGGTTCCACAGGAATCCCCATTTCTCATCCACATGCCTGTGAAAGTATTGTTTTCCATTTCCCACTCCTGCCAAATTCTGTTAGGAGCAAACAACACCTGCTCTAAAAACTTGTTCACAGCTCATTGAATTTGTACAATAAAGATGACTAAAAGTAATGCATGGTAACTATCTTACCCCAGTATCCCACTGTAGGCGTTCCATCTAAATGACTGCTCATGTTGAGTCACATTGTGAAATGGACAGAATTCATATTTATATCTGCAAATTAACCACATACACAAACCCTGTCAGGTTATTTCCAGACACTCTGATGTAACATGAATGAATTTAATGATCACTTTTAGAGAATAGGTTTCTGTAGAGAGCCAACTCAAACAGGAAGTTACACATCACGTGACATTGTTGTACACACTCACGTTGACTCTGTGTAACTGAAGCACCTCCCAGCAAGTCGATGAAGATGTTCAGGGCCTTCAGAAAGATATCAAGTTGATATAAGTAAATTCAGTGATTTGTGTCCTGAACAGAACACCTGTCAAGTTCCAGTTAACATCTACCAATTTAATATGCTCCTCCAGCACATTCAAATATAAAATTACATGAAATTTAATCTATATCTACTACTATTCAACTATTTTACCAGACACTGGTGAAGGATTCACTTTAGGTTGCAGTCTGGGTCCCTGAGCGAGAAAGGGATTGTTCAACCTAAATACAATACACAATTAAAACCTGTCAGAATGGGGCATATGATAACATTGCTCAGATGTTTTAGCCATACCTACCCAAAAGTGTTGGGCTCCTCGACTATCTTCATTTTACCAGCGAATCCATTGTTTACTGTGCATAAACAACAAGCTGAAGTCAGACTCAGCTAAATGAAAACTCACTATCACAATAAAATCCGGAGCGAGTGTGCACACTTACTGTAAACGCATAGGTAGAACAACCACAGAATTATTCGTTTGCAAAAGCACGGCATCCCTGATGAATTCTACAAGTACAGTACTTCCTGTTTTGTGACGCGCAACTGAAACGTCACGTGTCAAAAATAAACTGCGCTTGCGCGTCGTGAAGTTAATGCCTTGATATGCTCTTCACTAGATGAAGTAATCAATAACAAGTAAACTCTGTTTTACATGATATAAACTAACGTATGAGGTAACTTTTAGCTGTAATTTCTTGTTTTATGAGAATAGATTTGGGATTGCACTTTGTAAGATTTTTTACGAGGTACATTTCTGAAGTCATGCTTCCGTCCATGGGGTAGCTAATGCTAGCTAGCGAGCTTTGAAGGAAATCACGTAAACATACTGAATTCACGATAGTTTCAGTGGAGGCTGTAGTCTTGGCTAACTAACTATCCACCAGTTGCAACATGGGACGAAAGAAACACGACAAATTTATGCGCGTTGAAAACAAAGGCAAAAACAAAAGGCATAAAATGAAGGGGAAAACGTTAGAAGCCTTTACAGAAGAAATGCACACTGCATTTGAAGGTAATGATGGAGACAAAGCTTATTTAAAAATGTGTTTTGCGTGTTCAAATTCATCGCAAGCTATTAACTGCAAGACAAGTTTAAACAACAATTTTTCTGTTTAAATTGTGAAAATTTAAAAAGAAAAATATTTTGGTTGTCCTTGTTCTTCTGTCTGTTTTGATTTCAAACATAAAAACACTCCACTGTTCACTTGTGCCATGGTAACAAACAGGTAAATAATTGTGTAAATCACTGAGACAAAGGTGAAAAGCTATAATAAAAAGAAGGTGTAAGTACCCTGTGTATGAATAAGATTGTTGACATGTCATTATAGGCACATTCTCCTTTCTCATTGTGCTTTTCAGCGAGTCTTCACCTGGAAGAGGGCGCTGAGGGCCCTCAGGTAAAACTGCCATGCCCGCTTGCAATGTGGGAGTTGGGTCACTGTGATCCCAAACGCTGTACTGGCAGAAAGCTGGTACGAAAAGGGTTTGTGCAAAACCTGCGCCTCAATCAGCGGTTTAATGGACTCATACTTAGTCCAATGGGTACAAAATATGTGACGGCATCAGACAGGTGTGTAGTTATTACCATACAATTGCATTGATGTTGCTGTTGTACAGAAAATTTGTAAAATTTATGCTAGTAACATATAATGTTTTAATAGACAAAATGTATGCTACCAAATATAAAGTTTTACCCAGTGAATAATCTGAATTGTTTGCTTTTTGTCTAATTAGGGCCGGATTTCATAATGTAATACAATTACTGTGCTAATTTGATCATTTTTAAATTTGTCAGTACAGTGAACAAATCTTAATCATCTGTTTATGTGACCTAGCAAACAACGATAGTAAATTAATTACTAAAACTAATACAAGAGAACCCCCCCTCAAAAAATTATTACTGTGATGTGAAGGTAAAATTATTTGTTAAAGGAAACTTTCTGTGATCATTTATGCACAGAGAGATTGTGGCTCAAAGTGGATTGGCCGTGATTGATTGCTCCTGGGCCAAACTGGAGGAGACTCCTTTCAGTAAAATGGTCGGAAGTCATCCCAGGTTATTGCCATACCTCATAGCTGCAAACCCTGTCAACTATGGCAAGCCTTGCAAGTTGTCTTGTGTTGAAGCTTTTGCCGCCACATTTTGCATTGTAGGTAAGGTTTAGCTGTAGTAAATCAGGAATTATGACTTATTCTTTTAATTATTTGTAACCCATCTTCAAAAAAGACACTGATATTACTTTAACTGATTTTCTAGGTTTTGAAGAACTGGCAATTCTCTTGTTGAAGAAATTCAAGTGGGGAACAGTGTTCCTGGATCTCAATAAAGTTCTGCTGGATCGCTATGCTGGTTGTCAGTCAGAGGAGGAGCTGCTGTCTGTAGAGAAAGATTTTCTCACATCTAAACCAGAAGAGGAGGAGTTCGGTAAAAATTGGGAAGAAATTAATGGGTTCTATATGTGTCCTACCATACTTATTTTTTTTTATCAGAGGAGGCCATTTGGGTTGCAGCCACACATCTTTTATGTCCAGGCATGGTGTTGCTTTGGCTTCACGTATAATTCAAAATTCGAAAATAGAGCATAGTTTTTCAATGTAATTATAGGGTAAACTCTCCAACAAAATGACTAGATAACAGGATTGTTTTGGCAAACTTGTCTTAAATATATGAAGTTCATTGAATTTTGTAGTGGGTCCATCACTCACTTTGTTCAGCATGGGGAAACGTATACTGTATTCCTTTTTCACAATGCAATTTTAGGCCACAGATCATAAAAATTAATGTGATATATGACAATCAAAAAAGGCCATTTTAAGTTATGTTATTTGACACACAATCTTTGGCAGCTTTCTCCAAAACTTTATACATTTAATGTGAAAAGTTACCAGTCATCAAATGGAAGGGCATTTTACTTTGATTGGTTGATTTGTTTAATTTGTTCCTATTCGAATTGTGTCAGAGTTTTGACCTATTGCTGAAACAATATTTCTCTTGTTTAAAACTATATTTCTCTTTTTTATAGATCCATTTGATGTAAACTCTGGAGTAGAATGTGGGAATCTCAACAGGCGTCAGTGGTAAGAAGTTTATAACATAAATCACAGTGAGTTAATCTCGCAAATGCACTGATTGAATATGTGGTTGTGATAAAGATATAGATAACATTAATGATCAGTACTGATCCAGTAAATTATATTGCTGAGTTGGCCTATTTCAGCCTTTTCTAGTTTGTGTGTGAAGTTGTGTGTCAAAATTTGTGCTGTTTGTATGACGTTTGCCACACAAAGTGACCTACCAAGAACTAAAATCGCAAATCTACTGAGCCATTATCTCTTGGAAGTTACGAAGAACTCTCAGAACATATCTGTTCTTTGCCAGTTTGTAATTATGATTTGTAGCATAGTCAAGTTTTAATTTAATTTCTATTTCTAGTGCACTTGTAGATCATGATTCCAGTGAAGATACCGATTCTTCAGAGGACAATGAAGATGAAGCAGAAGATGGAAAAACAAGGAGTGACACAAGTCAAGAACAACATCATGATGAAGAGGAAGAATCAGAGCACCATGATGAAGAGGAAGAATCAGAACATCACAGTGATGAAGAGGAAGAATCAAAATAAAAGTGTTGCAATAAAACATAACGCTTTAGATTCCATTACTACAAGGACTGGAAAGCTTTTCTGTGGGCATGACATACACTCAGGGCTATTTGAGGCCATCCAGTTTTAAACTTGTAATCAAAAGATACTTTCTAAATGTAATTGTGCTAATTAAACAAGTGTTTTTTAAACACTTATTGATGGCTGCAGTGAAAGGTTTGGTTTTGACGGTTCCCTTTTCATATACCTGCGATTAAAAAAGAATTGTAAATAACGGGCTCCATGGCTGTGTAACTTTGGGGGGGTCTTCAATTGGTAAAAAAAAAATGTTTTAAGAATGTAGATCAACTTCACGAGAAATCTAAAATAGTTTGTCATGTTTACTGTGTTTACTATTGTGTCTGAAAATTTACTGCCGCTTTTTGAGTGGATGCTTATCACTAAGAAGAAGTTCAGTAGGTTGTAAATGTGGCGAGGGGGGCGGACACAGCGGGAGTCTCCTCTGCTGTCCTGCGGTAACATTGTTGTGGAACGACGTCACAGCTCGAAAATGAAGGCGCAGAGGCAGCCATTACTGGAGCTTCTCTAATTATTTTATTCCAAATAAATATTCAAGGAAAACTCCCATGGCAAGAGCTACAAGTCAGCTGGTAAGTGTTGCAACTTTGACATGAAGAACAGTTCGAAGCCCGTGCCGGATATGTTTGGTATGGTGGCTGTTAGTAGTTAAATAGTTAGGTCGGGCCTTCATCTGAGGAGCGATGCTATCCGCAAATATTGGTTAACACTACGGCTCATAGCAATGTTAGCACGCTAATGTTGGCTAGCACAACATTAATGTTAGCAACATTCGGCTTCTCCAATTCATGGCTTTATTCATATTTAAAGTTTCGTCAAGTCACTATATGTTAATATAGCATCACACAATGTCTCATTAAGCTCATAGGATGTGAATATTTCCTTTAGTTAGACGCTTTATCAGTTGGCTGACGTTAGCTAAACATGTTCGCGCTTTCGATCGATGTCACGGCTAGCTAACAAGCTAGGGTTAGCTTGATTACGTTCCACCTGTAGTTAGAAGAAAGCTTTTTAAGGTTATCGCTGTGTAGTGTGCATGTCAGTCCATTATCGTTCAATTTTAGGTATCAATGATAGGTTGTCCACTTTGAACATGATTCATAAACGCTATTTTGACAACACATGAGGTTCAGAAGTTACTTATATCTTTGTTGCTAACGTTAGCTAATTGAGTGACTGTTAGCGTCAAGTTTATGACTCGCTGTCGATGATGGTCGGCATTATTTGATAAGGTAGCAGGAGCTAACGCTAGCTAGCTAGCTAACAGGCTATAGTTAGCAATGAAAGTTCGCACAGGCCTGTTGTTATCCTGGAACTCTGCGTTTGTTGAATGTTAGCTGCATTTCTATAAACCATTAATCAGTTGACTGGTAGTAATTGCTCAGCAGATAGTAATGTGACCAATTGTCAACCACACCGTCAGGTCTGAATAAAACAGCTAAATGGCCACACCTTGGTTTTGAATGAGAAGAAGCTAATGTTAGGCCAATTGATCTGTGATGAATACAAGTTGATGGCTGAGCCAAATCAGCACTTCTTACAAACTTCTTGTTTTTAATATAGTCATGGTAGTAAGTACAGCTGTTACATGAAAGTAGTCATTCTGACATAGTTTAGTAAACTTAAACATTAGCTATTGGGACCACCAGGCTCGGCAGCGGCATCATCAATAGTCGATGAGTTCCCTTATCAACATTAGACTTTGCTCCTCAAGTGGTCTCACTTGAAATCAAGTTATATCTTACAAAGTGTTAAAGCTGGCGACCCTGGAGTGATCTAATACATAATTGTATAAATTTTTATGTCCGATTCGTCCAATATCCTTTTGGGAACAATGTGCACATTTATGGAATACATTGGACAAGTTCTTGCATTGTGGACCATTTTGTTTTTATTATACAGTCTGTTGCAGCACAGAATGCAAGAAACTATCTCTTTTAATTTCATTGAAAATGTGTGTTTGTTCCCATTTATTCAATAATATTATAGTGTCCAAGTTTCGGAAGTATGTGTTTTCTGATGCTTTGTAGCAAAGCAATTTCTAAATTTATTGTCTTACAGGATGATACAAGATCATTCAAAAATGTGTCCTATAAAATAAATACAAATTGATAGTTATATCAGCTCTCACTGTTGTCCTTTTCTACCGTTGATTCACATCGTTTAAATACTTCTTCAGAATGCTCAGCAAATGACAGCAAGGGTTAGGTAAGGGTTGAATTGTTTTCAGTTGTCACTTTTTAGGGAATTAAAGGTGAATATTACAGTTTAAAAAACATGCTCAGGGTCTCCATATCCCTTTACTAGTTAACACGTGGACATGGCATCACCTTGTTGATTGACAAATTCTAAATTGTCTTGTCTTCCAGTATGATGTTGTGCCCATTCAGCCCAGCGTTGTCATCTGTTCCTGCTCGCATCCATCAATGGTAAGAAACCACCCTGACTCCTGCTCGCCACTTGCTATCCCAGGCGCAAGCAGTAGCCACTGTCCTAGCATGGAGGGCTCAACTTCACAAGCCCGCACTGTTGGACCATCTGCCAGCAACCAGGGCTCAGACCTCCGCACACAGTCGGCTATCCAGGCCCCTCAGCCACGGAAGAAGAAGCCAGAGGATTTCAGATTCGGCAAGATCCTTGGAGAGGGCTCCTTCTCAACAGTATGTAACTTGCTTTCTGCTTTTGAATTATACTTGGGAAGATGTTACTACACGCTTGCATTCTTTTGATTCGTTGGATGAGTCATCCTCAGTTTATTTGAGGAGATTTGACAGAACAGATCTTACAAAGATTACGAGATTTTCCCCTCAGTATAAGATACAATTTTGTTTTTTGTTTTTTTTTCTTTTTCAAAGGTTGTCTTGGCAAGAGAGCAGTTAACAGGGAAAGAATATGCAAGTAAGTAATAACGCAATAATTTTTCAAAAGAAACTTGTCTAACAAAATTGAAAAACTAGTCTTACTTTCATAATTATTTTTTCACATTTTCTTCTCTATTATCCAGTTAAGATTTTAGAGAAGCGCCATATTATGAAGGAGAAGAAAGCCCAATACGTGAAAAGAGAAAGGGATTTGATGTCAAATCTAGATCATCCGTTCTTCGTCAAGCTCTACTTCACATTTCAAGATGATGAGAAGTTGTGTATCCTTAAGCAAGTATAACTGGACAATACATGTTATATAAAAGCTTAATTGTTAATTTTGTGTCAAAAGATTTTAAATTGTGGTCACTGTAGGTGACATTCACAGCATCTTCACAGAGAAAAACAACAGTGTGACCTGCAGTTTACCATCATATCAATATCATCTCTCCACCCAGTGACATATTCCATAGCTACCTGTATGTCTGTAAACCCCTCGAAAAGAAACTGAGCCCTTGCTGGACATTAGCGCTAACACCATGCTGTTGTTGAACTATCTACACATTAACGGTGTATGCAACCGTCTGAGTTGGAGGCATGGCTGCACACTGTCTGCTATCACCGTGTTTTCAAATTTGAAGTGCTGCAGAGTAATTTTGACCCTGTTGACATAGGGGCCAACAGGGTCAATAGTGGTGAAAGGGTTGGTCAGACTAGCTTTCCAGACACCAAGCTGTAACTGTCAGATATAGGCGGGACTTGAACACAGGCCTTTGATAGCTAGATCAACGGATCTGTCAAGGAACAGGTGACTCCTGTTGCAGAGTAGCATACAACGCCATACTCCATGAAGAGAGTGGATGCTCCTGTATTTAGCTGGGTGGAGAGATCATCTCAGTATGATGAGTAGTCATTGTTCCTTAACTAACAACTAACAGATTTTGGTCTCAGCTATGCTAAGAATGGAGAGCTCTTGAAATACATTCGTAAAATTGGTTCATTTGATGAGACCTGTACTAGATTCTACTCAGCTGAAATAGTTTGTGCTCTAGAATACTTACACAACAAGGGAATAATACACAGGTAAGAGACTCTTTTATTCATACTGATTTTTCAGTTCTTATTTGTGTTTTCTTGACAACCCTGTAATTTCCTTCATCACCTTGCACCTTTTTTCATCTTTGCAGAGATCTGAAACCAGAGAATATTCTTCTGAGTGAAGATATGCACATCCAAATTACAGATTTTGGGACAGCAAAACAATTATCGTCAGACAGTAACCTAGGTATCATCACTGCCCTGATTTCAGTTGTAATTCTGAATTTGAGTGTATAAACATATTAGTAACATAAATGTTATATGTTTTTGTATATCAACACTTTTTTGTTCATGTAATTTACTTTTTATTTGAATCATTTGATAGCGAGAGCAAACTCCTTTGTCGGAACAGCACAGTATGTGTCTCCCGAGCTGCTAACAGAAAAATCAGCCTGCAAGAGGTAAATACTTTTATTTATTGTGCAAATGATGTAGCTGCTAATGAATATTGTTCTGTTTTTATATTTGATGGATTAAAAGATAAAGAAAGATAAAGTTATATTTCTCTTGCTATTTTAAGCTCTGACCTGTGGGCCTTGGGATGTATTATCTATCAGCTGGTGGCTGGTTTACCACCGTTTAGAGCTGGGTGAGTACTAAAGAGGTTTTATCACGGTACAATTCATTCTTATTAATCATGTTCTAGTAAGGGATGGTAATATTGCATTGCTAATAAGTTATCGTCAGGTAATAACCTAGGTATTTCCTCGTTGTACTAGTAAGTCATTTCAAGTGCAGCAAATTCTAGGCGCAAGGATTATCTAGCATCAATAGTGTTAATCTGAATAACAAGACTGTCACAATTATTATGAAAGGACTAGAAGATCATTTGAGCATGCAACACGTCTTTTCCATGAACTTATTCATCTGTATGATAATATATGGGATATTTCAATTTGTAGTATATGAAATTTGCAACCAAATTTTTAGCAATCAAAAATCCCAAACCAATCTATAGTTCTGTCATCCCACTCAATTCTCTGAATTTGGACAGATGTGCTGCAACAGGTTCATTTGGAGAACTGGCCTTGAAGTCCAGTTTTCAGATGAGAGTCTAAACGTGAATGTAATAGTGGTAATCGATAGTTCTTGTTCTTGATAGTTTATATTTGTATTATTAAATTTTCATAATACTTATGTGGGTTACATTTAATAGAAAACAGTTAAAATATGAGTCACTTCTTTATTAAAATGTCATGGTCTTTTTCTCTCTCTTGTTTTTCCATATATTTTAGAAATGAGTACCTAATATTCCAGAAAATAATAAAACTGGAGTATGAATTCCCAGAGAAATTCTTTCCCAAAGCCAAGGATCTTGTCAAACAGCTTTTGGTAGGTCATCTACTATGGTTGTAAACATATGATACAGTGAAATGTCTGTGGAGATTGTCAGTCATCCAGTTCATGGTAAGTCTCTATGTTGAATAAGTCACCTGGATTTGTAGGAAAAGCTTCGGAAGCCTTCAGGCTTTTCCGACAAGTTCAGTTGGTTTTCTTAATCACACCAATGCAATTACATGTTACCTGTGGGCACATTATTGTGTTATTTTAGTTGTTTGTTCCATGTTTGTTCAGACTCTGCAATGGTATTCCACATACACCTGTATATCTGTATTATATACGTTTTTGTGTTTTGAATCAGTCACAGGACCCTTCAAAGCGCATTGGATGTGAAGAGATGGGAGGGTACGACCCTCTGAAGCAGCACCCCTTCTTTGACACCATCTCCTGGAGTGACCTTCACATACAGACACCTCCAAAGCTCACCCCATACTTACCAGCCATGTCAGAGGATGATGAGGACTGCTATGGAAATGTAAGACATTTCATCAGGATGAGAGCACGCAGAATCATGTCTACACATGTGTTGCTATCAGAAACGCCATATAAAACCAGCGTGGTTTTACTGTAGAGCAGGACTGCATACGCAAATGAACAGTCAAATGCAATTAATGGAAAGCTGAACCTTGAGCTTAAAAGTCAAAATGAAACTTTTATGTGTATTCTAGTTTGCTTATTCTTTCAACTTATGTGTAGTTTTTGAGTTGCGTAGATTCCCCCATATGATGAAGAATTTTCAGCTTATTTCTGAATGTTTGTCTCATTCCAGTACGATGATCTACTGAGCCAGTTCAGTAACATGCAGATGGCCCAGTCCAGCTCGTCACACTCCCTGTCGCCACACGAATCTACACCCCCACAGAGGTCCAGCAGCAACATAGAGCAGTACATCCATGACCTAGATAATAACTCTTTTGAGCTGGATTTGCAGTTCACTGAAGAAGAGAAGCAGCTATTGCTTGATAAACAAACCACTGGAAACCCCTGGTAAAACCCTTCAGTGTTTCAATTCTGTCAACATTTTCGTCTTCGTGAAGTAGAGGATTGTAAATTTAATGAGTCAAATGAAAGGGATGTCATTAATTTCTTGCTACTTATTTTTACAGGCACCAGTTTGTGGAGAATAACCTGATTCTGAAAATGGGCCCAGTGGATAAACGGAAGGTGTTTGAATTTAATTTGTTAACTTCTATTTATTGCTTTATATATTTAAAAAAATAATCAATTTGTATTTGAGGAGCTCTTTTAAATTAAGAAATTTCAAATGGTTAGAGTACAGTAGTTGAGTTTAAAATGAAATATAAGCAGATTGTCCAAGTCACTTTCGACTCTTTGGCTATAGCACTATTATTGAGCTTTGGCTATGTCACTATTATTGAGAAAGTAAAGGGGAATTCCCTGCTGTGGTTCGGGAAGTATGAAAGGCCTCATAACCCCCTCAGTTGGTGAACGTATGTCTTAAGACTTGTGGTATACCATTGCAGGGTCTGTTTGCACGACGGAGACAGCTGCTTCTCACTGAAGGACCACACCTGTACTATGTGGATCCTGTCAACAAGGTCCTAAAAGGGGAGATTCCTTGGTCCCCAGAGCTACGACCTGAGGCCAAGAACTTCAAAACTTTCTTTGTTCACACGGTACAAGAAAATAATCAATTTTTTTATAACAGATTTTCCTCAATTTTTATTTTGTCTACTGAAATCTTGTTTCAGTTTTTTAAAATGCATTTATTTCACTGGTGTTTGCAGCCTAATCGAACATACTATTTGATGGACCCCAGCGGAAATGCTGACAGATGGTGTAAGAAGATCCAGGAAGTGTGGAGAAAGATCTATCAAAGGCACCAAAACCCTGGCCTATAGGAGCACAAATCCGCGTGTGGCCACTCCTCTCTAGCTCTGAGGCCAATCACTGAGCAGAGTAACACCCTCCTTAGTGCCCTTCATCATCGCAATGTAAACAAACTCTTAGAGACGCTGGCATCTAGACTTTGTTTGTTTTCCTGAGTAGAAACATGGGAAAAGTACAATTTTGGATTCAGGGTTGCTTTGCTTGTTCTTTGTGCTCTCTGTGAGGCTTCAATTACATTTCTCCATGTATGGATGAAAAGACTGCCACCATGCACATCTGCTTTTTGTACATTCTGCAGGGGGGAAGAAAAGGGCAAGCTTGCCCTGTAGAGTGACACAAGCTTGGGTACCGCTAGAACTATCTCAAGTGCAAGGACTGGTTTCCTGCTTCAATGATACAGTGACACAAAATCTAGCTTTTATCAACCAGAGCCTATCCTGATATCTTAAGCCACATCCTAATCCTCCATTGTATGTACAAGCTGTAGTCACATCCCACATCTAATGCATATACTCCATAGTTGTAACAGATACTGTAAGCTGATTCAGTCTCACACATTTACCGAATTTAAATCCTATATATTTTTGTCAAAGCCCGAATGTTACTATTTTTGAGTTTTATTTCTTTAAAAAAAATTTTTTTAAATGTCTCTTGGTACTTGCTTATTGCAGTCCAATTAAGGTCTTGATGTAACAAAGCAAGTGCTGTTCTGCATTGAGACGTGGGTTTGAATCAATCTCTGTATGAGTGTGAGCCTTCCATGCTGTTACTGAGGATGTATTGCTAACAGGAGTGGGTAAACATGCCACTAGCTTGTACTTCCTAATCATAGCTTTCTTATCTTTCCTGCATGGCCAGTTTTGTAGCTCAGCCGTGTCTGCTTCTCTCTCCTAGGGCACTGGAGATATAGTTTATTCAAGACTAAAGGTGGGTTTTTTTTGACTGCATTGGCAACCATAGCAAATATTATTGGATAATTTGGCTGTTCTGTACCATTCACTGGCTATATTTTATGGTGTGAATTCCTCACTTTCCTTTTTGGTGGGAAGTTGGCTCATCTTCCATACGTACAAAAATCATATGTGCTGACCACCCCATGCTGAACAGAAACCTTCAACAGAAAAAAAACCATCTATCATTCACAGAAGCAATCACAGTAAAGCTGTACTCCCAGGACAAGTTGGCAGAATTGCCTAAATTGGTTCCGGCCCATTTATTTAATTTCTGGCATTTGGCTTAATAGAAATTCAATTGATTTAAGTTGTGCTCTCTTTTTTTTTAGCGATACATGTTATAACACTTTTAACTTTGACATATTCCCTTAAGGTAATTTCCAATGGTCCTCTTCCTTCAGCTGAGTCAGTGTGTGCAGTGTGTGACTGGAGTATAGGTGAAGGGGAACCTCTGGTCCTGTGGCCCAGGGCTCGATGTGGTTGGATGTCAGTTCAAGGATATCTTATCTGATCCAAATAACCGTTGAAATTGCTGTATCTGTCTATAAAGTTGAGTAAACACTAGAAAAAGTGTTTCCCTCTAGTTATAAAAATTGTTTGAATCAAGTCGATGGCAGTCAGTTACATTGTGTCTGAAATACTCTACCTGGCTTGTAACTGACTAGAACTGTGATGTACAGATGATGTATTATTAAAATCTGAAGCAAGTAATGCAATGATATTAGGATACAGTTTTTGTATTTTTATTCTTGTATAAGGTTATTTGATGGCTATTGTTTAGCCTCTAGTTCATTCTGTGTTATTTAAATTCTAATATATGATCATATTTGGATTGAAGTCATGTTCAGGGGCCATGTTGTGTATGTATTGAGATGTAAAGCCTTTGAATGTGAATAATTATTGTAAACTATAATATTTTACAGCATTTTTCTTACTATATCATACATTTTCTATTTGCTCAGTGATTTAATCATATTCTGATAATTTAATGAATCTGTTCATTCTCTCTCTGATTATTTGTGCGCTAGGTCAGTAGATGTTGAATGATAAATTTTCCACTTAATGCTTGATAGTCCAGTAATTAAAGCATGTAGGGATTTAGGCATACAAATAAAGCCATGTGTCCTGTCTTCTGTTGACTTATAGTCAGGAGAGTGAAAGCATCAGCATTCAGTGGCAATGGCATCTCATATTTTTCAGCATGTAAATAAAGTGCCCATTATCTGTATTGTGTTGTGAAAATCACTTTAATGGAAACTTCACAGTAAAAAAACAAACAAACTTGGTTATCGATACTGTAAAACTCCCTTTTTGTCTCTTCAGTTCCTTAAACAAAAATAAGAAAATGTTCTGTTTCTCTTTTGTGGACTGTGACATTTTCAGTTTAAGGAAATAATTGTTCCACCATGTTGCGTCAGGAGATCAAATCGGGGAGGACCTTCTTTCTTTTTAAATAATTTATGCAAGTGTCAGCCGCTGCTGGTGGAGTGGGTTGGTGGGAGTGGCTGAGGCGCCGGCAGCCTGCTTTACATCAATCGTGGACTCCCGAGTTGGTGGCCGCCGTTCAGATACTTCCTGTCGGTCTTACAGCGTCAAGCCGAGCCGAGGGCGGAGGAGACGAGGAGAGGGATGGCCGAGAACAGCTCCGAGACGAGCAGCTCCGTCCACCGGAGGTGTTTGGCCCATTCTTCAGGGGAGAGAAACCATTCAGCTGGCGTCGGGGCATCGAAATGGATTCGACTAAACGTCGGAGGAACGTATTTTTTAACAACGAGACAGACGCTGTGTCGAGATCCCAAATCGTTCCTGTACAGACTGAGCCAAGCTGATCCCGAGCTCGACTCTGACAAGGTAAATGCTAAGCTAGCCCGGCTAGTTAGGGCTGGAGTTGGGAGCGCAGTTGGATAACTCAGTTTAATTTTGTGCGAAATGAGCTTCTTTGCTAACCATAAGGTTCAGGAGTTTTGTTTGAAAATAATCGCACACACAAAAGTGTTTGATCTTATTCCCAGATATGTTAAAGTCAGTGTTTTCATACTTATTGAAAAGTCACTTTTTTGTGGCTAGCTAGCGTTAGCCCGCCAAGCTAGCTAGATTCCGACAGTCACCACATGACATCCGATCTTGATGCTTTAGTGAGCAGCTGAGTTCAGCAGGAGAAGGCGCTGGGTCTTATGGTTACATGGGAATATTAGTTCACATATTGATTATTAAAACACTTTTTGTTTAAACTTTTTATAGCGTTATAATCTGAAATATCAGGTCGACGCATCAGTAGTGGGGAAACTTTTTCCAAGTCGCACACAACGCTTGGAGTCTCTGTATTTGGAGACCGTTAACAATTATGTAGCGTATTTGCTGAAACTTTAATTAAATATGACTTGTATGTTTTCCTTCAGTTGGTTTTTGACAGCCAGATAAATGGTTGTTACACACAGTGAGATTTTTCCACATTATTGCTACGCTGTTATCACACTGTCAATGGTTCTTTTGTCAATCCACTGAATATAATGTCTGCAGGCATTGGAACTATAATTAACTTTCTAAGTGGGTTGCACATATAGGACTTCATTGCTCCATTATTTTGTGTGTTCTCTCTTCTTTCTCCCGAGGCTGGTATGTTACTTGGCTCTGTTTGCTCTTCAGTTATCAGGCTCTGTGGCAGTGGTGAGGCGTCCCTAATAAGCACACAAGTCAGTGCCAAGTGGGGTGAGGTGTTGCTGTCACGACGTGGAGCCTGACATCCAGTCACTCTTTTCCCCAAATGGCCTCAATGCTCCAAATGCAGACTCTTCTGTTTGTCCATCTGCCACACAGCGCACAGTCCCGGCTCTTTAATGTTCAACTCACTGCCCCGTTGCTCATTGTTATCACCAACTTGCACATTGTAATCTTCACCTCTGCCCCTCTTTATACTAAGCTGAGACTAAGGCTCATCTCTTGTTTTCATGCAAATATCTTAATCTCTAAATAATCAGCTTGCTTTTTTGTCAGTTGATCCTCCCATGAGCGATGGATCAGTCTGTTTCAATCCCTTGTCTTAAGTATGTATCAGTCTCATGTCATTACTGTACCTCTCTCCTGCAAGATTAAGATTGCGCCCCGGAAATTATGGGTTATAAATTATGCTACATTTGCCACTGAGTCTTAAACTATGTATGTGACCACGATCAGTTAATGTGCAACTTAGCAAAACAGTTTTTTGTAGTCATATAATTGTACATGTGATAGGAAATTCAGCAGAGAAAAAGATAAGCATAGAACTGCTTTGTGGTGAATGCCGTATTGTTTCCCAGCCAAGGAAATGAGTGCTTCAGTTCTCCGTCACACAGGCTGATGTGCTTCTGCAGGACTCTTGAGGAGGACTGCATTATTCATATTGTTGACCGGAGCCTGTTTTGCACATTGGGGTAGAGCAGGGAGAAAGTTTTGGAAGTGCTATGATGTGCATAACCATGTCTAATCAGTACTATAGATAGACCGCAACACATAATTTTTTATTTAAAAGTATTTCTTTTAGATATTTTAAATACAAATTATTCTCTCACTCATGTTGTCATTTCAGGATGACACTATTGTTGCTTAGTTTGTTGGTTTTCATTTACTCATTCATGCTGCAAAATCATAAACTGGTACTTGAAAAATGATCAGTTGTTGAATTGAGATTTTGCTTTTACAGACTCCTGCCCTCAAAACACTTCAGTTTGGATGTCTCAAGTAGAGACCCAGCTTTTTAGCTCTGAGTGCGACATCAATTTTTCAAGCACCTTATCGCAAAGGATTCTTGTTCCTTTAACATCTTTGTTCTTTTCATATCAATTTCCTGCCTAGAAAAGTCCTCTTTGTAGCTTGTCTTAGAGAAATTTGGTCACATTTAATGCCAGATTCAGATTGTGTGTCTCACCTGAACAGACTGTCAGAGGCAACAGTGATGTCGTATGTCTCCTGCTCCTTCTCCTGCTGCAATGTGGTTTGGAAAGTTAGACATGTTTCAAGGTTTTATCAGGCTGAAGCAAATGTATTCATAAACAATGATGCCTGTTTGTCCTGGCTGTAGTACATTTAAAACCAGCTGAAATTTTATTCTGATCTATAGGTCATCAGTGACAACTTCACTCTCTTTCTTTATTGTGATATACTGTATGTTGTAGAGGAAACTCAGGGTTGCAGTTTCATTTTCCTCCCCTGGCTTTGCCAGCTTAGCTGTGGAGCTACTTAAACTGGCTTTCATCACAACAGCAATGCTTTTAGAGGACTTTTCAAAGGAGCCTTCCCTTAACTGCCTGAAGCACTCTTCCATTGTAAATTGCTCTGCAAAATGCACTATTGGTGTTGCCTTGCTCAGTTGGTAATGGTAGGAAGGCGAGAGATTCCTCCCAGCCTTGGTGAAAGCTTATACTCTCATTCAAATGACAGCTTTAAATATCCTGAACTAGTTTCATATGATATAGCTGTGATGCAATGTGTGTATTATTTAAAAGACGAAGGCCTCTTTTACTATGCCATTACTGCTCGTATTCCAGGGGGACTCCTGTCTGCTAATCTTCCAGGATCAGACTTCCACTTGGCTAAGTAGCTCCAGTCATGTGACTGGGAAGATTTACTGCAGCATCTTCACGTACTCTTTCTGCAGTAGTTTGGTTTGGCTGCAGTTCATGCCAAGCAACGTTTAGTAATGATCTCATTTGTTTTAATTCTTGGCCTTTAAAAAAAAAAACCAAAAACCTGGAATTGCTTCACTTTAGGGTGTTGCTTGTTTTCATTGTCTGTAGTTGTAGTGTATTTCTTTTAGAAATACTGGTCTCCATCTGGGATATTATTTGAAAGCCTATATGAATTCATAAAGCGAATATCCCCATAGCTGTCTGGTTTGAATTAGTGAGGAATTGGATTGAAAGCTTTTAGTGTAGACGCATTATTGCAAACATGCAGAGGCTTGTGTATTTAAAGAATTTACTGTGAAGTCTCTACTGAAAGCCGTGTGTGTGTGTGTGTGAAGGGTGGGTCACCATGGCATTTTTTGTGAGGAGGATGTGTTCTATTTGTCTGAGAATTATAAGGTTAATAAAGCTACATGATTACAGAAGCTGCTGCAGAGACCACTTTTGTTTAATTATCTTTTGTGTACGTTGATAGTAAGCCATCGTCAATGTAAATCCATTCTTGTCAGACAAGCTTTGCGACGGTTAATGTACTGACTGTTTTTTGCAAGGCTGAATCACATTGTAGCCACACAGCATGCATGAGCTGCGATAGAGCTGCCGTGTTGATTCTTTACGATGACTTCATATTTCCCATGATTCTCACTTCCAGGCTGCCAATGCTGAGGTCAGCAGTGTGTACGGTAAATAATACTGAGTGCCACTGGTAACAGCAGGATTCAGTCTGAGACAACAAAACTCGTTTTTTTTTAACCAATTGTTAAAGCGAGACAGCATGGAAAGATAAGTTCAGTCTCAAACTGTGGAGAAAAGAGTCGTCTGCAAACATGAGTGAACACGTGTAGGACACAACATTACAATCAGGGAACCGAGGTAACATTTACTGATTTAATTTAATGCCTAAACAATGGAAGATTATTACTCCTTGTTTGTGTTCAGGAAGGTGATTGAACAGAAACCTGAAAGTTTTGCACTGAATAGCTTCGTTTGTGGAGTGTGGAACTGAAATCTGTCCTGTTCTGAGTGAAGGAATCAGAATGGCCCCCAGAGACGTGTCCTTTTGTTTTAAACTCTAAACAATGGTGGCTTTGTGCACATGGGCTCTTATCGGAGCCCTCATAATCATCTCCCTGTGAACTGGGTCACTGTCACCGTAAGCCTGTAGATGCATCAGAGCACCAGAAACGAGCTTAAAGCATGACCAGTCCCTGAGCAAAAAGGCTGCGTGTGTACAGTATTGTAATTTCCAGTATTGAAGCATCGCAGATGTTAACAGCATTAACCGTGACTCTGCTGTGTGAAGGAGCCAGCATGCACAGGATCTACAACCCTGAAACCCAGGGTTGTAGATCCTTAATTTTTTTTTTTCTTTGTTTCTTCTAATTGTGTCGCCCCATCTCTGCTTTTCTTGATATGAGAAAATACTGTCAAGATTCAGGTTTTCAGTATTTTAGAAAGAAAAATGTTCAAGAAACTTTTTTGTGAAGGCGATGAAAAGGTAAATACTTGATTATATTCACATGAAGATGTAATCCATTTCCATAATAGAAAAAACAAGTTCTCAAGTTCACTAAAAGAAGTTGGAAAGCATGCAGGCTCACTTTTCTCCCTCTGTGTTGCTACAACTCTAGAGACTGAAATAACTTGAAACTTGACATCTGCTGAAAATTTTGGTTGCCCAAGCTCTAGTATATGATTTCAGTTACACTCAAAACACCTGCATGGATGATTGAGACTTTTTTGTGAATGTTTGTGATGCGTAATTAATCTTATGATGGGATAATTACTGAACATAATGTATGTAAATATAATGGCAATATCAGCCTAAACAAACTATCTTATATCCTCCACAGTTCCTTACATTACCATGTTGAACCAGGCAGCGCCTCAGGCTCCTGTCTTTCCTCTGCACTCCACCAATAAAAATTGTTTTATTTTTATGACCTGTGAATTAATCTTGTGTTTTTGTTTGCAGTAAGGATAAAGGGACCCCAAACAACCATGTTTTTGTAAAATAGATATTAATACATTTGAAATGTTTCGTGATAATGCTAGTATCTTTCGACGTTCTATGTATTTCATGAAATACAATCACAAGACAATATTTGTTTTGTGGATTGAGTCAAGAAAGTTATTATCCAGTCCTTCATTGCCTTGATAACTTCCTTTTGTGTGGGACTTTTGTTCAAACAAAAGCGATGTTAGTTTCAAGTCAAACTATATCCACACAATAATTACTGCCAATTAATTCCTGCTTGTGTTTTCTTGTGCTGTGGTCGGTAAACCGGCTCAGCGGTGCGTTACCACCACTAACTGCTTCCCTCACCTTGTGAGAGAACATGACGAGTAGTTGTGCTGCTAAACTGATGTTAATTTAATTTGGTAAATTTATTTTTCAATCATAAAAAAAATATTTTGATAATTAATGTTTCAAGCATATTCCAGGTCCAGAGTCTTAATGTAAGGACTTCTTGTTTCTCTCTGTCACTAATGATGGCAATTGAAGTGTCTTTTGGATTGTTGGTTGGAGAAAATAAGCTGTTTAAATGGAAGAAGGTGATGATTTCTTGTGGTTCTTTTTCTTTTTTTTTTTTTTTTTTTAGCTAAATGAATGATTTTGACACCAGTCAAAACAATCAGCAAGTAAAACATTTTAACCTCTCACCTTTTCGAAGCCCAGCTTGATAAGACTTTGGGAACAAGTTGCTCAAGTCTTCATGCATTTGGATGAATCGTTCAGCTAAATGTAGGAAGGGAGATGCACCGCTCAGAGCATCTGTTTGTAGGCCCACCTGTTCAGGAGCTGAAACTTCTTTCTGGAAATATCAGAAACTGACACAGAGCAGCGAGACGAGAATAGCGCTCCACTGGGCTCTGATTAGATATTTTTGCTTTGGAAAGGAGGTCAGCCAGCCGAAAGGGTGTTGAGATCCATTACTGAAGAAAATGCATTGGGACCTTTCCTCATTATCAGGCAGATTAATGGGTTTTCATTCGAACCCACTTATAGAATTGTCGTAATGATGCATCTATCAATGTGCATGTGCTCTGTGGATACACTTGACTGGGTATTGGCTCTACGTTTTAGGCCGTAAAAGAGTGTGATTCATCTTATAAATTACTCTTCATTTGCAAACATTCTTCCTGAAGCCATATATTTGAATGGTAGAAAATCAAACATCCTGGAACATTTGAGGATGAGCACAGAATTTGCTTCAGGCTTTCTTCTATGTGGAGTGTAAATGTCATGAAAGTTGGACTCACTATTGACTCATGGCATATGAAACTACTTTTAGCAGCGTACTTGTCTCAGCTTTCATGGTTTGTGGCTCAAATTGCCCTTCGTGCCATTTGTTAGGACGACTAGAGCTGACCAGACGAGGCTGTAATTGTCAGTTGTGAAGCAAGGTGCTTTTTCCTGCTCCTCTCAGCGGAGTCAGCCTTCTGTTTCAAATCTTTTTCTGTTCTGCTCTAATTGTTTTAACCTCCTTTCCCCCCACGAGACCACGGCAGTCTAATCACAGTACTTACAGAAATAGGGGAATACCCAACGGTTGTGAAGGAATGAGAATCAAACCCAAGGCCTTTGGGAATAGAAAAGTGATGTCCCAAAGCTGCTCTATGTTCACACGTCCTTCCAAACCCTGTAGAGATTATCTGCACAGGAGCTAACCTCGTAATTTTCATCCCCAGAGTTTTATCCACTGAACCACAGTGATGTTTTTCCCCCACAGATTCGGCTTCGATTACGACATACGCCTGCTCATTGGTTGTCTTTTGGGAAATACCATTTTAATTTTACATGTGATTCTCATTGTTGGCCTCTTTTTTTTTTTTTTTTTTTCAGGATGAAACTGGTGCCTATCTCATAGACAGAGACCCAACATACTTTGGGCCAGTCCTTAACTACCTGAGGCATGGCAAACTGGTGCTCAACAGGGATCTTGCAGAGGAAGGTAATGTCGGTTAAATCAGGGTGAGGTTCACACTTGTAGTTTGGTACTCACAAAGGAAAAGCTTGGAATTGGACTGATCATTCTAAATTTTCTTTCTTTAAATTTCAGAATTTGCATACATGGCTAATAAAGTTGATGAAACATTAAAAATTTAATCATTTGAAATGGTAAAATAATAGTTTAACAAATTATCACATTCTGCTGTTTGTGTAGTTTTTCTTTTTTTGGACCAGTGTGTTTTAAAATCAGACAGGATATGTGTGATATATCCCTGAGATGAAATGTAAGTTTTTTTTCTGAATCAAACTGCAGTTTTCTAAAGTATATTAAACTTAGTGTTGAGTATTTGCTTTTTAAAATTTCAATTCCTTTGTCTATTTGATTGTATATTAGCAAATTTGAAACTGTAATTTCATTATTATTGAGGAGATGTAGCAGGATAAATTTTCCAAAAAGACTTTTTTTTGTCTGCTATTTTAGGTGTGTTAGAAGA
The DNA here is from genome assembly GCA_013358685.1 of Antennarius maculatus. Classification (NCBI taxonomy): domain Eukaryota; kingdom Metazoa; phylum Chordata; class Actinopteri; order Lophiiformes; family Antennariidae; genus Antennarius; species Antennarius maculatus. Next base: position 8,070,114 of record CM023626.1, on the reverse strand, counting down.
AGCGGAGTTCTACAACATCACATCATTGATAAAACTTGTCAAGGACAAAATCAGGGATCGCGACTGCAAAACATCACAGGTATACGAACTCTTATCTAGTTCAGTCATTATGGTTATTAATCCGACATGGCTGTTAAACCTTCCGTTACGCGTTCCTTCCACCTCTCAGGTTCCGGTGAAGCACGTTTACCGGGTGCTGCAGTGCCAGGAGGAGGAGCTGACACAGATGGTGTCCACCATGTCTGATGGCTGGAAGTTTGAACAGGTAAGTCCCCGCAGAATCTCAGCAATAGTCCTTCTTTCATGTGCTGCTACCCCCCCTCCCCCCCACGATGTGATGCTCACATTGACCCAGAAAGTCAAATTCTCCATATTGGAAGTGGCTAAAAAAAGCCAAAACAACAAATCACTTTTTCTTTTCTTCAATGTCAACATACGTGATTCGGGCATCCTTCTGTGCTGTCATTGGTTGTTGCAGCTTGTCAGTATAGGTTACGGGCGGGCCCACCAGTCAGAGTTTCTGCTGATTGTATCAAGGGAGGTGAAGGGAGAGGAGTCTGCTTTGCCCAACAACAGTGGAGAGGTGTGTCCCACTAATTTCTGTCCATGGGCTGGTCACTGCATGGTCCCCATGTTGTCCGTACACACACACACACACACACCCCTCAACCATCGTTTTGCCTGAGTAGAAACATAGCTGTTGTTCTTTTTTTTTTAAATTAGTTGAACGTAAATTCACCCTTTTCAGTGTACATTCCTCCTGCTTGCTCACCAATGAGATTCAGAGAACATGACACACATTTATTCACCTGTGAGTATTTCATGATACCTTTTCTTCATACTGCGTTCAGTTTGTCAGATTGTCAACACCCTTGTTGGCTGCACAACTGTTTGACATGTTTGGGGACTATGTTGTAATCTAGTGCAGGTTGATTAGAGGTTAAATAGACAAATAGTCTTTGGGATCAGACAGAAGTTTGGACACGTCTACTCATTCATGTTTTTTTTTTTTTTTTTTAATTTTGACCGCTTTTTTATCCCTGTAATACGGAAGACATCAAAATATGAAACATCTGTTTTGGACAAAGAGATATTAGGCTCTTCAGTTAAGTAGCCACTGTTTACCTTGACCGCAGCGTTACATACTATTGACTATATTAACCAAGAACCACTCGACTCGCCAATATAGTCCGTTATGACTTCTAGACGTGAGGGTCTGTAGCTCCGAAAATTTTCCCTAAACTTTGTTTCAACTGCAGTTGCAAAAACCATCAATCAGTTGGAGAAAATCTCTCATGTGGGCTGTCACAGGAAAGGAATTCCAGGGCATAACTTTGCTGCAGAGGAAGAAGTCATAAGAGTTATAGCTTTAGAAATTGCCCAACATAAAGCTGACATGAATACTTCAAAGGTTAAGTAGCAGAAATCGTGTCAAATAAACCACCACTGAGGAAGGCCAGAGGAAGAATGAAGTAGAGAATACAGCATGTTGAACCTCAAAACTCATGTAACAAACAGAAGACCGGTAAAATTTGTACTTGTGTTTGGTTATTCTCAATTTAAGATCTTCATTTTCAATCTCGGTCAAAGAAAGATCAGAAAAGGGGAATGGATTTTGTCTGTATGTGTGGTTCCCATCATGAGGCATTGGAGGAGGAAGAGGAGGAGGAGGAGGAGGAGGAGGTGTGATGGTGTGGGTGTGCTTTGGTGGTGTGACACCATTGGTGATTTGTTCAAAACTGAAGACACAGTTAACCAGCACCGCTACCGAAGACCAGCCGTCCCGTCTGGTTTGTGCTTACTGGGACAAGCCTTTTCACAGAGCCCAAAAACACATTTTTGGATGTGTAATAACTATTTAATCAATCAAATGACCCGTTTTATAGTACTATAGATTCATTTAGCATTGCTCCGACATGTAGATAATATAGAACATTATTTTCAACATTTACTTGAATAGGAAGCTTTAAACTGGTGCTGTAGATTCAGACATTAAGGCTACAGCAAAAGTCAACCGTAGCTTTAAAGCTTTCAGAGAGCGCTTTTCTTTTTTAAGTTGGAAAGTGTGTGTGTGTGTGTGTGTGTGTGTGTGTGTGTGTGTGTGTGTGTGTGTGTGTGTGTGTGTGTGTGTGTGTGTGTGTGTGTGTGTGTGTGTGTGTGTGCGCGTGCGCGCGCGTGTGCGTGCGTGTCTCCAGAAATCCCTGAGATGTGGGATCACTGGATTTCCCACTAGAACTGAAATCTGTCTAATCTCCTTGCACAGGTCTAATAGGAAGCAAACTTTGACTTCGGGATCGTCTTTTAGGAGATTTGACGATCTACTGCTGTCTTTAAGACCCCAGTGAAATATGACAATTTAAGTGTGTTTTACTTTGAACATTTGCAGAAAGGTTTTGAGGCATTTGAGTTTTGAGCCATGTAAAAAGTCAAATCTATGGGAGCGGTTTCCGATTATTTAACCTTTTTCTTGTTTGTTTTTTCTGCGTCAGTGCCTAACGTAAGAGAGAATGCCTTAACAACAAGTCTCTGACTGTAGTAGCTAATGAGGCCATGCATGTCTGAACTTGCACACCTGGGTGCAGACAGCATACAAATAGCCTGCAGTGTACACAAACCTAACATTCAGCAGTAAATGCAGTTATTGATGAGCAGGACTTGCTCTTGGTTTTTGCTGCTCCTTGTGTTTTTCAAGGTGTGCATGGAGTTTGTTTTAAATATGTCATTCTTTTTTCTGTCCTCTTCTGTCTTTTTGCGTGTTATTCTGGGAACAGGAACAAGTCCACTCCTCATTTTTTTGTAAAACTAAAACCATTATTTTATTTTATAATTTCCATTCCAGGCCTTTGTTTGACCAGAAATAGATGACGGGAATATCAAATTCTCCCGTTCATAAGGAGACACATTTCACACATACTGTATGTATGCTGATCTTCGTTTATTATTGCTTACAAATTAATCCTTCATCGAGTGAATGATATGTAGAAGGGTCGATGGAGTTCTCCAGACCATCCTTCCAATTTCACTGACGTTTAGATTTGAGTTGTTTTCCACTGAGAACGTGCAAACCTGCCTCCTTTGTTGAATTGCTTAGGCAATGCATAAATTGGTCTGGATGAACATTTTTAAGTGATCTAGTAAGTGTAATATTAAGAAAGTTGCAAAAACCTTTGTGCACTTTGGTTGTCCACATCTTTTAATTTATTCGATTGTCTCTGTCTGTTTTCCCACCATTAGTAACCCGTTTTTGCTCCTATTACCACATTGTACTAAAGCCGGTTCTTCCTCTGTACTATGCTTTCATGTCTCTCTAGCTGGTCAGCATAGGCTCCTCTTATAACTACGGAAACGAAGACCAAGCCGAGTTCCTGTGCGTTGTCTCCAAGGAGCTGCACAATCAATCATACGGGACAAACAGTGAACCCAGTGAGAAAGCCAAGGTGAGTGTGTGTGAAGAGGGACCAGTTAAAGATCCATCTAACATCCTTGCAAAGCTTTTGAAAGTGATGGTCTATGTGGAATGTTTTTTATGCGCTGCACTTATGAACATGCCACCAGGGGACTGAAAGTACTTCTGGTTTATTGATGAGAAAACTGCGAAGGCGAACATTGTGAATATTCAATCGTTCAGTTAAAAAACAGCCTGCCCCTCTAACCACAAGTGATCAGAGGAGGCGTTTATGTTTATAATTTAGTTAACTATCTGCTTTTTGGTTTGCATTAGATTTAACTTGAATAATTATTTTTTAAAACTATAACTATCATCCATATTCAGAGAGCACACAGCTGCAGACTGCTACTGCAAGCAGTAAGGGCTGTCTCTCTCTCTTGAGGGCTCTGTGAGCAAAGCAGGAGGCCACCCGAGGAATTAAAAACTCAACACCCCTCTGTGGCGCTTCCACTCCTTACAGGCAGCCGCATGTGAAGAACACGCCATTAAACATGCATTCATGCTGCTGTTTAGATTAAATGCTAAACAAATGTAGAGACATTATAGACTGTTGTGGCCAGTTTTCCAAAGTGGGTCTTCAGTTATGACTGATTTTACGTTACTATTGAAGACACTGAAATATCAAATTGCCTCCATTAAATGGCCAAATTTGGACCCAATATTAGTGTATCTATACTGTAGTATATAATACTTTATAATATAATTATAGCAGCAAGAATTAAAGGTGTCCTTGTGTAACATGCACTTGTTTTCTGTAGTTTTCTACATATTAAATGCATATATTAATTTGAATCCCCTCTAAAAATCCTCCATCAGTAAATATTTCTCGTTTTCCAACATTTTTACACCTCCACTCATCTTCTTTTACGCCATGCCTTTTTGTCTTCTTCTGTGCTGTCTGCATGCTGCATGCCTCTCAGAGCGAGGATGAAGATACAGATTATGAAATGAATGACTCTGATTAGGTTTGATGTTTGATATGACTCACTGGTGAGCCTACAAGTGCTTCTAGCCCCCACCACCACCACCATGCCCCCCCCCCGCCCCCCTTTGCCCTTTGCCTCCTTGATGTAGTTCATGTTGCTGAAATCTTTGTTCACAGTGGTTTTCAAATGCTGCTCGACCTGATGATAGACTTAAACTGGAGTGAAGTGACTCAATCTGAACCTACTTTGGGTTTCTAGATATAAATACTAGATCAAGAAAGGGATGTTTCCTCCTGAGGCTTTTACTGGCAGGTAAAGAGCTCAATTTATTTAAGTTCTGTGAGTAACATTCGTGTTATGAAAGTTGCAGTAGCACAGATGTGTTTTCAAACTCTTGAAATTCAAATATAATTGATTGTCACGTTTAAACCATTTTGAGGACCTGAGTTTGTCGTTGTGACTGTTACCATCTTTTTTTTGTTGTTTTGTTTGTTTGTTTCTTGAGCCAGACAGTACCATATTTGGAAGAGAGGGTCAAATCCAGAGAATGTTTGAGAAAAATTTAACCTCAAATTAATTTTTGCGTTAAATCTTGATAAGGGTCTCAGCTTGAATCATTTTCCTTTTCACCTCATTAGACATTCATACTCTCTCCTGTGCTTAGTTTCAGTAGCCTGCACCCCCCCCCCCGTCACCAAGTTTGAAGCCAGCTAACAAGAATGGCTGCACGACCTTGTACTGTGTATTCTCTGGCGCTGTGCTCCATTTTCCTAATTTCTGCAATATTCCCATTCCTCTACACCTTATTCAGCTCATTTTAATCCCCCGGCATTTAGAGTAGCAAATGCTCTTGGCTGGGAAAGGATGCACTCTGGCAGTAGTCCTCAGCAAATCACAGATAAAGTGAGAAACTAGTGAAAGAAAAGGCACCACTAAAACACTGTGTTTTTTCTGTGATTGTGTTCATTTGTTCATTCTATCTTTTTGGGTCTCTGCAGATTCTTCAGGAAAGAGGATCTCGGATGTGAAGAGGACTCAGTATTATGAGCTCCAGGTGTTATGATGCAAACATATCATCTTTGTGAAAGAGTGTTTGGCGCAATGGAGATTTAAAAGGGGGAGGGGGGGGGTGCATTCATTTTTCTGTTTTCCCTCCATTTTTTGTTATATTTCTTGATGTAAATAAGCCTGTTTACTGACACTTTGTGCCTGTACATTTGAACTGGACTTTTTTTTTTCTTTCAATTTGCAGCAATTTTTTTTTCTAATTTGAAAGTAAGGAATTGCAATCTACAAATGTTTTCTGCTAGAAAATATGGCCGTCATCACTTAAGGCCAATGATTCACTCAGGGTCATCTATGGAGTTAATTCTTATATCCTCCAACTTAAGGTTCTGGTAAGGGATCAGTGTGGTCTTTCTAGCTCAAAAATATCAAGCTCAAAATATTTCTTGTACAGTTGTTAAGAAGGGAATCATGCATTTTTTGATTTATATTAAACAGTTGGGCTTGTCAAAGTAAAACTCAACATTTCTGGAATATTTTGTCTGGTTAGTAGTTTTACTGAGGTTTGATTTATCAAGAGGCTCCAAGCTATTCAATAAACATCTGATGTGTTTGAAACAGCAAATAGTTGTTGAAAATGTATGTAAGTAAACTCTCAGATTAATCATCCTGACCAGAAAAACCAAAGTGTCAGTGATGTGATTATTTAATTTCAAGAGCAGTCGGTTACTTTTTCTTAAAGCCTTTATAAAAGATCAGGAAGACCCCTTTTACAAAATGAAAATTTAGTCCTTTTTCACTCAGACTAAATAAGATATCTTTAGAGATGCAGAATAAATATCTATGTAATATGGTAATGTCACAGTGAGACACTTCGTTTGCTTTCTTGGCTTGAGAAGTAAATGTGTTGTTTGTGTAGCTGCTTGTGGCACCATGCACTCTACCTTCAACCTTAGTAACGCATTAACCCACACATGCAAACCTTGTGTGCTCTGGGATTAAGCAATTATATATTCAGGAAGTTCCCTTGCCTGTTTTTATAAGGACTAAACCAAGTATTTGGATGCACGTTTAACTACACATGCATTCAAAATATCAAAAGTAAGATTTTCATGACGTCTGCAAATGTAGAGTTAAAACAGTTTAAAGAACTAAACTTGCTCTCTGAATGGGCAGGTTAATGTTAATGTCATATTTTTCCTAACTGTTAATTTAGTTTGAGACTAACTTCATAAGTCTAAAGTTAACTGCCAAAATAGTCATAGATATTTCGAATGTGAATTTAGATTTACAGTATGTTTGTACACATCCGTCTCTTCCAAATGTTTCCTTCCAGGAAACAAACCCACAGGACCGTGAGTCTTCTGTTTTCCACATGGACTCCTAATTTTTCTTTAACTACCGGTAGTTTATTTTGTGTGCTTGAGGGAACATTTTAGTTAAGATCTTCTTGTTTTTGGGGGGAATTGTTTATGGGTGTGGGGGATTGTTTGGAGGTAGTGGTGAAGTACTTTCTGTTCATATCCAGATGATTTAGTTTGTATGTAAATAATCCAAATTCAATATTGATATTTAAATCTTAAGAAAAACTGCACGTTTTGTACACTGTATAGAAAATACAACTAGGAATGAAAGTTGTTTATACTGGATCTTTAAAAATGAGAATCTTGACAATGTTAAATTGTGTTTTGCATTGTTTGTACAGGACTCCAGAGATTAGAGTTGGGATCAAAACAGCTGATGTTGACTATGGTGTCTTTAACTGAGAACATGCCTGGAATATGTTTTTTGATAACCAATAACAAAGCTATACTTGGCTGGCTATGAAGTTGACTGTTACATTTAAAGACAAATGTATATTTCTTGCATTCTTATAGATTCTTCAAACATTTTTGTGTAGGTTCATACACAGCATTACAAGCACTACAGTGGAAAAAAAAACACTGCACATTGCTTACAAGCCTGTAATGTTGTTAAATGTAAATACTGCATTTTTGAACACTTTTTTTTTTTTTTATGGAACATTGTTTTCAGGTTTGATGTGTGGTTTTTGATAATTGGATATTTCATTCACAACTAATCATTTCGTGTTGCCTTTTCCCAATGACCAAAATCCTATGTCTTATGTGTATTGTACACATTAAACTTTGTGTCAGGGATGAGTAAAATTTTCGTAATGCTGGCACACTTTGTATATACAGACTTGTTAATGGCACACAAACCTCCATTTAATCAATGTATACATATACACTTGACTAAAACAATTTTTCTAATGTCTGAGAAACACGTATGGATGCATGTTTTTGATATAGTGATATATATACACACAAGGGCTTTTAAAGTGCAAAATTTGACATCTGCAAAGAGGATCACTCAAAGTACACTAGATTTCCTGCCAGCGCTAGGCCATGTTTACATTTGCTATAGCATTGTTAAGCCTTCCATGAATATACTGTCTTGCACTCCCTCACACACGCGAACATTTGTTTGACATGTGTGACTGTACCAGTGGAAACTAGCACGCCCCACTCCACATGAACTGACATTCACACAGACATGCTGTCTGATGATATTCCATCCATTTCTGACAGCCTATTCTTGAGCGTTACTAACAATCTTAATTTCCGCCCTCTCTGGTGTCATGGTCACTTTTATTGAGCTTGCATTTATGTAAGTTGGATCAGAGTAAAGGTTGGTTTAGATTTTCTTCTGAGACTTATCTGCAAAGAGATTTAACATGGTTGTTTTGTTTTTTTTCTTTTTGGTGTGTGTGTTTGATTTGCTTGGTTCAGTTGTAACTTAATTTGATGTACTTTGGTCTGAGGTGTTTGACCCCTCTATTTTAGCAGCTAAATTATCATTTTCTTCTTCTCAAATCTTCTGATCTATCTTTTGGCTTTGATAATCCTTTCATGCAATGGACAAACTTATATAATCTGTAGCATAATAACTTATAAGTGTCCAGTTTGCTTTCCTTTCCAGTCATAAGCCACAGATCACTGTAATGCATGATTAAAGATGATCACGCTTGTAATCGGAGGGAAGGAATCGGTTGTTTCCCCTCCACTGTTCAAATACACCAATAAATAAGATTCTTGTATCACTAGATAGATCACTTCTTTATGACTTTATGCAATGTTTAAAATACAACTACATCTGAGGCTAAGGGGATAGATTTGTGTGGTCTTGCATAAGAAACTTAATAAAATTGTTGTCATTGAATTTGTGTGCCGTTTTTCATTTAGTGGTGTTTACACTCTGTCATGAGTATAAATAAAGATTGTGTGCATTATACGCACTACAGATGCGACCGTGATTTTCCGATCAGTAGTCACATCAATTTGTTTATCAACATACACCTGTTGAGACAATTGTTTTCGCCCGCACATCAAATCTTAATTTTTATTAAATGGCGACCCCTTGTGCCAGTTCCTTGAAACGCTGATGAGGCCTAGCGGTCTTTCAGAATGCCTGTTTAAATACATATGCTGTATATTTTATTTATAATGCGGGAAAAAACTGTGTTCACCATGTGAGGAAAAAAATGTCAGGGTAATCAAACTATTTTGTAAATGTACATCTCATGGTAACTATACATCACAATAATTTGGGTTAACGGTCTTTGATCTAGACAAAGATGATAAATAAGTCAAGACAGAAATCGCTTGCATTTGGCAGAATAGGGCGTCTACCGGCATTGATTGTATATGAATGATGTAAAACCGGTCTGATTTCGGTACCCATAACCTGTTAATCAGCCGAAACACTACTGATAAAAGTGATTTTCCTTGTTCACATTTAAATTTAGAGTATTCTCTACCCTTCCACGATAAAATCTGAACTGAGGAGAGCACTATTCTCAATGCAAAATAATACCCAATAAGTTAAATACACCTGCGTTACCAGTAGAGTCGTTGCTACTTGAACTGGAAATAATAAATTAGCCGTAAATATGTTTTAGCATAATGTCTGGCTCTTAAAATACCCAAATCGCATACCGTTTAAGGATATACGCGCAACTTGAGTTTATGAGGAGTATTTAAGCAAAGACGGAAGCCAACGACAGATGACCATTTCGTTTCGACGTTTGTGTCCCTAGCTTGGATCGGAGCGGGTGGTTTTTCAGGAGGGAAACTTTGCAAGGTTTAACGGGATTTGAGCACGATTAAAACATCAGCCTGTTTAATAGAACCAGAACAGCCATACCGAAAGGTAATGTGCCGTTATTCAGGAACATTTCGAGTATGTCGTGTATTACAATATTTTAGCCGCTTCAGTTTGCGCCATTTTCGCTAGTTTGGTAATACACATTGTGCGCCTTATAGCTCTGGCGTTCTTTGTCCCTATTCTTTAATGGATTGTGATATTTTTATTTCATGGAATCTTTCAAATGTCGTTTCTCATACAAAAGTGGATATCATTAAGCGTTATTAGAGACGTAGAGAGTACTGTTCTCCCTCCCAAAATTGTGTCTAAATCAAGTGCAATTGCGCATTTTTGTACTGCATCAGGCCGTGTCAGACGCTAACAGCGCCTGTAAGGGTATAGCACCATTCTGGCGCACATGAGTTAGCTGGTCAAGCTAACCGGCTAGCTTGCTTGTGAAATGCCTTTGATCGTCTGTTTGTGTACATTCACGACAACAAGTTAACAGTGACGAAAAACGAACACGAATCAAGGTAAACGTTAACTTTTTTCATTTTGAAAGAGCGATTAGACACGAACGACGCAGCTGCACGGGAAGGAGGACCGTTTTCTTGTGGACATGTATCACCACAGGCTAACGGTAACGCAGCTAGCCGAGCAGGCGGACCAGACATCGGTTTAAATGATAACCGTTCCAAACGCATGGAGTTCCTTTGCAGCTGATAGAAGCGGGTTACCATCACGTCTAACGATGACCATATAATCTAAAGCACAACACCACCGTGGTAAAGTTAGCCAATTGTCAAGTGTGTGTGGTTTTGGGTTTCACCTACTGTCTGTCATTACCTAAGAGTCGTTGCTATAGAGATCATTAATATCTTGGAGAACCTAAATTAGAGCGAGTATTTAGTTTAGAAGAGGACTACAAATACTGAACTACCGTCTCAAAAAGGAAAGCTTGCGAAAGTGAGCATAGCTGTATAATTTTTCATGTTTCACGAATATGTTGAATCGTCAATATTAGTGTTCATCACATTCCTCTACAGGAGATAGACTTCATTTATTATGTCGCTAAAATGTCAGTATGGAGTGTGTTCTTATAAACTGTTCATAGACAGCTGTTGATGCTCATTGGCGACAAATGGATAATGTGATGTTTTCAACCAGTTCTGTAGTATTACAACTTTAGATCACCTAAAAGATGAGTTTACCCGTAGCTCTTTGCAGTTTTATGACAATACTAGATACACAGAACCATGTCGAAGGTGCCGAACCTGGTTTTTTGAAAACAATTCTAAAGGTTCCTGTTTCTTTGTCAATATGAAAGAAGACATCTTGCTTTTAATGACTTTGTCAGTTTCATAGAATGTTGCAGGGTTACTGGAATGGAATAGAATAGAATGCCTAACATGTCATCATACACAAGTGTACAAAGAAATTTTTAAGACAAATCTCAGTGAAAAAAGAACTCATGTGCAAGGAACAAGTATAAAAATAGAACACTAGGAGCAAAAAAACAAGCAGTTATAGAAATTTATTTGCAACGAATGCATTGCACTGAGTACCGGAACCTAACTGGGAAGGACTTCCAACAGCGTGTCATAAGTTACCTTCAGGGTACTGTGTTCAGTACTCTGATTGCATCAGAAGTTACAGAATTAATCTTAACAAGTTTTGAATGGTTTCAAGTACAGTTCTCCTATTTATTCACAATGGATATGAATCTTTCCCTTGATTAGTTGGACTGTGTGCTTGGAAAGAGAGAGAGAGGCCCATCTTACAGTCCAAAATGCCATTTTTAAATTGTTTTGACAATCCTGAACCAAAAGATGTTTCAGTTACTTTAATACGAAGCACAAAATCTTTATATGGTTCAAGCGTTTTCAGTAAATTACAGAACTGACTGTATCATTTGAGCATTTAAGTAAACAATTTATGATTATTTCAAGGTTATTTTAAATTTTCAAGGCAGTGAACTCCATGACGTCTTCAGCTTAATGAATCTGCTGCCGAGCCAGACCTTACTTTGAGTGTGTTGGGTATGGTATCTTTATCATGAAATGAGTTGACTTTTTGTAATTACAGGAGTCTGAAAATCATGTCGGGCATTGCATTGAGTCGGCTTACTCAGGAGCGCAAGGCATGGCGGAAGGACCATCCTTTTGTAAGTAGTGTCTCATGAGAAACCTCTTTGGTTGCTTCACTGAGAGCTTCCATTGACCGTCATATATGTTTAACTTGTCTTAACTGTAACCATTTGTTCTCATTCTTTTGTTTATACTTATGCTATTTTTTCAGGGATTTGTTGCAGTACCAACAAAGAATCCAGATGGAACCATGAATCTCATGAATTGGGAATGTGCTATTCCTGGCAAGAAGGGGGTAATGTTGTTTTTATGTAATACATATTTCCGCTTTTTGTCTTAAAAGAATACCTTTATCTAGCATATGTCAGTCATAAGCATGGCTTTAAATTATCAAATAGTTCAGTTACATTACCTATGTTACTAAGATTGGATACCAGAAGAGAAAGATAAAAGTTGAGATGCCACAAACACTGCAGAAAACTGACCATTCTTATTGGCACAGTGAACCTGCTTTTGAAAGCCTTATCAATGTGTAAAGAATAATTGTCGGTGAAAGTGGTCGTGTGAATGTGGCGTGACTTTTTTGTGTGAAACTGATCCATTGGTTGTCTCATCAGACTCCGTGGGAAGGAGGCCTGTTCAAACTGCGCATGTTGTTCAAGGATGACTATCCTTCTTCACCTCCAAAATGTGAGTTACCCTCGATGTCCCTTTGTCATCACAAACATTCATTGTTGTGTTCAAGGTGCTACATTAAAGCGTTGGTTTTACCCAGTCAATCAGTAGCTGAACTGATAAAAGAAACACTTGATAGAAAAGTACTTTTTGAATACAACACATTTTACCTTAGTGTATCATATTTCTCTACTCTATTTCGGTGAATGTAAGCGTATCAACAAGGATTCTAATATCCAGTAGCACAGGCAGTCTGAATGTCACATATATAATATATATTGTATATAATGTAATGTGTTATGCTCACGTGAGCAACAAAGTCGCTATCTTTAGAGGAGCTACTCACTGAGGGTTTACTACAGACTGTAGTGACATTTTGGAAGTCGTTCATATTGCCTGATATTTGTGAATATAAACACAAGTTTCTCTATATATGTATTTCAGGTAAATTTGAGCCTCCACTCTTCCATCCAAATGTGTACCCATCAGGCACAGTATGCCTATCTATTCTAGAGGAGGACAAGGATTGGAGACCGGCCATCACAATAAAGCAGGTTTGGATTTGGATTTGGCTAAAATCTTTGGTATTATGCGTCTTATTTTTTCTACCTTTTCTTTTTTGGATTCTTACAAATAGTGGTTCTGGTAATACAGGTATTTTTATTTGACATTTTATTGGATATCTAAAACGTATCAGAAAACAACAAACGTAAGTGTGATTTTCATTTTGTTCAGATAAAGCTAGTTCAGTATTAAGGACTATATTTTGAGCCTCCTAGTCCCGAACAGGACTGAACTTGTCTGTTTGTTTTATTTATCCTACAGATCCTATTAGGTATCCAGGAACTCTTAAATGAACCAAATATCCAGGATCCAGCCCAAGCAGAGGCTTACACAATCTACTGGTAAGGGACTTTTCGATTCTACCTCTTTCAGTTTTACAACATGATGCTGAAATGGGAAATTTCTAGAAGTGACTCATTTGTATGTAAATATAAAATTTTGTGTCTCATGAACTAAACAAGAAGCCTAGACATTTATACATGTGGTGTTAAATGGACCTATTAACTTTTACTTCAAGTTTCTGTTTTATGTTTGTCTGGTGAAGTAGACGTTTTTGCTAGATATTGAAATTGTTTTTGATTTTTGCTGATTTAGCATTGTTTTGCTTTGCCATTCTATTTGCAAATCCAAGTGACTGATATGTTTCCATGTCGATAAATGTGGTGTCACGACCATGATTAACATGATGTGCTTCTTAAAAACATGCATTTAAGAGTCCTGAAATATAAACTTGCGTTTAGAGTAAAAATGCATTTTTTTGAGTTAGATGGAGACAGACTTGCAAAACCCCCAAATTCTGAGTAGATTTGCATAAAATTTGCTCTGTGATGATTTGCAATCATTTGAGATTCAAGTGTTTCTGTGGACTGCAAACCTGTCTAAACCATGTGATGGGTCCCATAAAAATAATCTGATAAGAGATCCAAGACAATTCCTGCATCTTCTGCTTTTGGTCTGTTGGTCTTATCTCATGTTTGCAATGTGAGTTTGTGATCAGAGTGCCACACTAATTGTTTTTTTTTTTTGTTTATTTCTAGCCAAAACAGAGTAGAATATGAAAAAAGAGTTCGAGCACAAGCCAAAAAGTTCTCCCCCTCGTAAGGGTGAAGAGTCGCTCCACTGCAGCCGAAGGAATGGGTTAAACGAGAATCACCTCCCCTGCTCAGTCTCTCAATGAATGTGCTCCTCTCACATCAGGACTTAAAGACTTATATTTAAATTCCCCACATTCTGTGCCATTCGTTCTCCTCTTACCTATCGTTTTTCGCTCTTAATTGCCAGTTGGCGCATAATGCTGGGAGGGGATGGTGCTTCAGCACCCTGGTCATTTCTTTTTTAAACATTGTCTTATGTGATGCAAGGGATGCATTCAGCTCTGTACCAGTTTCACCAACTCCATGCAAGCTGGCTGTCATCAATGTTCAAGGAAGGAAATGTCTTTTTGTTTTGCTCTTTTACAGGGTCTATTCTTTTTGTTTCCCCCTTTATTTTCCACAAATTTAATGTAAAATTAGCTTACTTCATTGTCAGTATTTCAACCGCTGTATAATGAATGGCACTTTTATACTGTTGTATCTCACTAGTGTCTCTAGATGGCTCTGTCTAATTCTTTCCCAGGTTTTTTATTCAGCATGCTGTAATATATGATAGAATCTGCTGCCTTGGCTGTCTTTTTGTTATTTCAAAGTGTTTGCTACGGAATAAATAGAAATGGCCATGATGACTGAGGCAGGTAGGCTTACTTCTGTATCAGACTTTAAGGTTATATGGTGCTTTGTTCATGTATGTGTTGGCGTAAATAAAACTTTCTACAAAATGTTTACATTTATTTATTTCAAGAGGAAAAACAAACATTTCATTCTACAATCACCAGGAGAAATCACTGAATTTGATTAGCATTTTTTACGTTATCTGTAAGTACAGTAGTTTTGCACAATAAGCACAATGTTGTGGAAACATTTTACAAATACACTATTTTACCAACCATCTACTTCATAAAAACAGCCCGTGCTTCAGTGACGGCATCCCTGCGGCTCATTCCCGTGGGGCCGTATTAAATTGATGGTCTCCTGTTGTGCTGTGCTTTGACTGGATTAGTCTGCTGGACGGTACTCAGAGTGCAGTACTCATTGTAGTAAAAGGGGGGTCCTGTTTCTTGCGATGTGTGGTTGCTGAGCCAACACCCAGTGTCTCCCTCAGCAGGACTCCCTGGAGTTAGCTGAGGAGCCGTCGTGCTTGTAGCAAATGAGATGCCCAAATCATAGGCATCACAGCCAGGGTTGGATAGATTCTTGTATGTCCCGCTCGCCACTAATGGGGAGACAAGCGGAGGCTGGCTGTCCTGGGTATCTGCACACTTGGTAACAGTGTCGATTTTGAGTGTTTCTTCTGTCGTCAACATGTCTCCCATTTTTTCTTGTGTAATCACCCAGCTCTGCAAGCACAGTCCTGTTCATGAACATTTGTGTCGGATAATCATAATTTCACTTAAAAAGCTGAACTTACTTTGAAATCTCCTTGGAAGTCACTGTACAGGGCGTCAAAGTACCGCGCTGGAGTTGGGATGAAGGCCCTTTGTTTCCATCTGAAAGTGTGAGGAATAAGACAATTTTAAGGTCTTTAAGGGAATAATAAGTGCAGTCATTTGCTCATTGCAATTTGTTATTGCCGAAGAAATTCAAATCTGGAGGAGAACCTTACTTTTTAATTAGAGCATAGCACAGAAGAACAAGTAACATCATTATCACACACAGGGTGATAATCACCTTCTCCAATCCAAAAACAAATGGTTTTGATGGGAGACCTGTGTGGACATGTTTATGTGAGCACTGGGTTACGTTAAGAAGGTAGATTTGCATTCTATGACCACCGTCCTCAGGCAGACCCACCTTTTCCAGTTGACTCTGTCCTCCAGTGAACCTCACCAGACCAGTCGCTCCACTGACCTTTGTAAGAAGCTTGATTAGGGCTGGATCGCACTCTGCCCGTATACTGTGTGCCTGACTCAAATTCTTCATCACCCACAGAATAACCAACATTTTCTGTATTAATTTCTTGTGGATTCGCCTGAAAGAAATAACCCAATTAGAGACAAATAAGAGAAATATGAAAAACAATTCTATATATGTCATCCAACATAGTGACTGTATTTCTCTTATTTTTTTATTTTGCTCAAGGTTTTTAAAACAGCTATATCTGTACTTTTCCCACCAGGAGATACGACGACTCTCCTTTGCAGGACAGCTCCATTACAGAACTCTTTAGAAAAAGAAGGTGTACTGCAGGGGAGCCTGGGCTGTGTAGGATGACATATGTGTGCTCTGAGTCTATTTATGAATTGTTTCATCTAAGATGACAGGACAATAATTCAGTGAGGCAGAAAAACAGATTAAACCAACATTGTGAGATTAAAAAAAAAAAAAGATAAAATAATTGCTTTACAGAAAGGTACTAATAATAAGGATTCATCATGACCATTTTAATGGTGCAAGGCTTTTTACATTTCATGGTAACGGTTATAACCGTCAGCTGATATTTCATACAGCTGACACTTATCGGAGCCTCAAAAACTGGGTGTCAAATGGTTTCTGATCATTTAATTAAATGTTAATATTTTCTTTGAAAATCAATTTCTATGCGTATTTACAAAAACTATAATAGAAATAGAACCAGTCCTGGAATATTTTATTATGTTGATTCCCTTTTTTTTTTTTTTTTAGGAAAAGTCCTGTGTCATATTTAGTTTTGCCAGAGTTGAGGCATGTGAAGTGAGGACCTGGAGACTTAACATGTTATTAAAGCAGCCATTGCTACTGGGGCACAGGAGTGAAATGCTGTATTAAGTCATAACAGACAAATGGTCAGTTCAGTCATTTCTGCATTACATCATTGTTGTCTCTTGTTTTGAAATACTGGAGCTGATACGTCAGGGTTTTTGTTAGACCGGTGAACCGGTATTCCTCAGCACCTTTCCAGCTGAAGTGGTGCTGACTTGAGTTGTGGCTCACTGTGAGGCAGCACGGTGCATTTGGTTTAACTGATGAGAGAACACATTAAAGACAATAAGAATATCAGATGTATTCATATTATGAGAACAGACCAATGTGTTTCTTACTGTTCATAGAAGGCCTGTATTCTTCATCCAGATGGTCGCAGTTTTCAAGTTCATTTTTGGTGCGGCACAGTGAGATGACAAAGATGTCGAGATCCGAAAAGGTCAATGCGTAATAGTCGTCGTGGTCAGGTGTCACATTGTGTATTTTAACAGAACAGAAGTAGTCACCACTGGTTTTAGTCAGCATACAATCAAACTTGTACAATGTGTACAATCGTTCGAACCTAAGCCAGTAGTTGTTGTCTGAGGGGTATTCTGATGGTACCATACTCAAGGAGCAGTTAATGGTGAGCACATAATCATTCACGCAGTGTAGAAGATGGGCCACACCTGAAATATATATACAGAAGTCAGAACAGAAGCTAGTTTGTGACAAACCATTTGTACACGGTTAAAAATGATTTCGTTTTCCAAACTATCAGTAGTTCTTTTAGGTTGAGGATCCCTGTGACTGGTGAATTATCCTCCTTATATATGTAAGCTTTTTATTTCTTTTGGTTGAATTCTCTCTGGAAAAATAACAGCATCCAGTCCAAGAATCATTAATAATAAAATCGATGTTACATTTAAACTGCATGCTCAATGGTTTATTAAAAATAGTTTAAAGTCATGGTTTATATTTTTAAATTCTATCGTTAAAATATTCACATCCAGGAGTTAATAGATTGAACAGTTAATAGTCACTGTAATTTTTTTTTTCCTGCCAACAATGGCCACAAATAGATAAGTTTTAAATCAAATTCACAACCTTCATTAAAGGGGAGCTGTGGGTACATTCCAAAGTAAACAGCCTCTTATCATTAGGATTACGTTTTTTGAGGCACTCATTTGATTTGTGTGACTTAAGCTAGTACAGAAACTATTTTAAAGCACAAGAAGCTAAATATCAGCTGAAAATTACCCTAGGAAAAGAAATAATTTTTCACAGATATGTGAAGATTGTGCCAGAATATCCTTTTAGAACAGTGAACTAGAACTAGAGAGTGAAAAAAATGTACATTCCATCTACATAATAAGCACCATGTGTTCAAATTTGTGCACTGGTACTGTATATTGGTTTTTCATAAAGTAAAAACTAATTTTAACTGACATACTGTATGTTTCCAAACCCATGTTTTAATTGTCAATAGATCTAGCCAGCAGTGATTTAATAGAATGTTTAACCATCTATAAGAATGTTTAGCGGACATTGCACAGAAATTCAATGATTTGTCTTATAAAACAAGTGAGGTAAAGTCAAAACAATTTTGCTGTATCTTTCTGCAGACAGACCATGATTTCTGTATCATATGATTTCTTTTAAGATGAAAACAATGGCAGAGACATAACCTGTGACAAGATGCCATCGCAGGCAGAGATGCAGGAGCAAAAGCTGGATCAGAGAGCTCCAACCCGTCACACCAAATGGTCCAGACATCAGCACAGCACAGTGAGGACTAATTAGCCCCATAATGTCCTGAAGGTCTTGTACAGACTCTTAAAGCTGACTAAGGGAGGGAGTTTCCTGTCAGTCTCTTCATACTGATCACAATCACTCATACGCAGTATCAGGTGCAGAGGAAGAAGAAGTTCTACAGTGTGAACACAAATTTTTCTCCCTTTTCCCAGTGAAATAATATGAGGGAAAACAGAACCAGTTCTCCTCTGAGGGGTCCAGGACCATATAAGCTGGTGATGAGGAGATCACTGCCACACCATCTGAAGCATCCATCTCACAAACTCTGGTTAAGCATGTAATAGAATAGGTACTTTATCACAAATTATAACAGTCACGCCTGTCAGCAGCTCTCCTCTATGATCTGTGCACTTGGTGAATGGCTGGGAAAATGTTAAGTAACTGAGACACAAGTATGTGTATATTTCATTGGCTAGAAAAACTTATAAGAACCATTTCAAAATTGAAAGCCCAAAACCAATACGGCTTCTGAAAATTTTCAAAACTTAGTAATATGAACAAAATCGTTATTGTAGTTCTTAATGCCAAAGGGTCAGACAAATATTAAAGTTCAACAATAGAAAGAGAAATCTTCTCTCGTTTCAAAAATACAAAAACAGAAAAAATTCACAATAGGAATTTTTGTGAATATCACTGACTTCTAAATATCACTGACTTCTAAATAAAAATAAATAAATAAATAAAAACTTAAAAAAGGAAAATTACACACCAGGAATTCATTGTCCTCACTATCAATATAAAATAGCTCAAGGCTGTCTTAAAGCAGGGTCCATCTCCCCTGACAACCTTCAGTGGAAGGTTGTCATGGATCTGGCCTGAGAAGACAAAACTTATTTATTTTTCTGACACACCCCTGCTGGGGCCAGGGGGCATCTTAATACTTTAATGACTTTTATTATTCAAATCATTCATAAAACCTTCTAATATTGTTAACTCTTGCTTAAGCATTATTGTTTAATCATTTAAATTCAAGCACTGTGCATCTTGTTAGATTAATGTACATATGTTATCCCATATGTACTCGTTAAAGAGAAGGGTTTTACTCCTGTGACAGTATACCATACATGGTGCATTGTTGATATTTTTGTCCCCTACCCTTTAGGACCCATTGTAAACAGGGACTGCCCAACTGAAATAAAAAGAGGGTTCGGCAGAGAAATGCTGAGAACGGGGTGGAGATCTGTAACTAAGCATATCTCTGTCCGTTCTCCTCGCGAGTAAAAAATATAACGGTTGTCTTCTCCTTTTTGTGAGTGTATTTTAAATGTTCTAGGTTGCTTGAACCTGACACATCTCTCAGAGTTTTCTCTACTACATTTTTTCTCTCTTTCTTCCTTCACATTTTCGTCCTTTTACAACATCAGTAAAATAACTTTTGCTTACCACTTCAGACCTTAATCATTTTACCATCTTTTTGATTTTAACTATTAGTTGTTTCAACCTCTGAGGAAGTGACTTCCTCCTTTCACAGAACATGCTTTTCCTGTCACACTCTTGCTTGTGCCACATTTCAGTATTTTTTCATGCTAATTAATTTATTACTTTTATCATTCAAATCAGTCATAAAACTTTATAATATTGGTCTACATTTGTTTATTTTGTTATAAACTCCATAATGCTGCAAAGCTTCCTTATTTCTCTGGTATCTTGATTTCTTATGATAGTTGGCATCTTTTTGACAACAAATACATTGACCGGAAAAAAAACAAAACAGTATATATATATATATATATATATATAACATGGGTTGCGCATGTTTAACACTTTGGAGAGAGCAGAAACATTCTTTGATTGACCCTCTGACATCTCCATCTTTGGTGATCTGCTGAGTAAATAAAATGCTTGAAGACACTTATGTCACAGCAGCAGTGTGGTAAAAAACACCACAATGATGAACTAATTAGATTCAAAACGTTCAACACAAAATGGTCAAACTCCAGTTCACATTAACTTTAATGACTTTATTACAGTACATACCTTAACCAAAGCCAAATAGTAACAATACATCAAGATGCTCACAGTAAAGGAGGAAGTAATTAAAAGGATATGTCAGTATTGAAAATAAATTCTGTTTTGGCATACTCAGAATGTGTTCAGTACACTGATATTGTCAACAGGAGAAATAAATATTCTGATCCAAGTGGACGTGGGCTTTGCACATCTTCTATTCTAGATGAAGTACATCAATTCTTCAGTGTGTCAAGCGGTGACAGATAGTGTAACATTGTGTAGTTGTTGTGTTATATTGATTTAGAGTTTGTAGACACACTAACTTACACCCTGTGTGCTTGTGAATCGCTATCTTCCGCAAGAGTTCAAGAGGAAGTTACTGTCTGCAACCTGACATTACACGTCACTTTGGTTGAGCAGAGTAGGGCAGATCATAATTTGTATAGAAATTCATTTGACAAGACAGTTCATTGGTGTAGTAGCAAAGTACTAGCAAATGTTTAATGTTGAGGCTACACAAGCAATGCTCCACCTTTTATATAAGTCTCTTGGAACTGAAGAACATTTGAATGAGACACATAAAAACAGCATGAAGACCTATTTTTATTTGTGGAGACCTATATGGCTTTCCGGCCCTTCATATGCCCACACACGAGCTAAACCTTGAGACAACCAATGTGCTACATGTTGTGCAACAGCATAAACTGTCATGTGGTCGGCCCTTAATCTTATTTCAGTCAGGTAACATCTGATATGATGTTGATGTTTGGTGACCATTGCAGCAGCATATTTGTGGAAAGATTTTCCGTTCAATAACATTTACCTCAAATGTATGCATTAAAAAATGCCTGTACAATATTATGTATCGATTTAAAATTAAAACACGTAAACCTGCAAATTTCATATTATTATTTAATATTTCAATTATAGTTTTTACAGATTTTTCACAATATTTAACAGCATAAGACAATATTTAATACAAGTCTTACCAGTATTAAATTTAGCATTAATGTGGGTTGTGCTGACTTAGATAACTTTGACTGAAATATAAAATTATTGGTCAAATATTACCAAATTAAAAAAAAAAAAAGTCTAAGCTTGTCACTTTATTTGAAAAGTGTTACAATGTTAAAGAATACAAAACAAGAAAACTGTTCCTGTGGAGTGTTATGGGTATTGTTTTAGTGTAAACTGTAACTGTCTGGGTCAGGGGTCAAGTTCAGCACCTGAGGCAGCAGCACGGGTCACTCACAGGCCAGTTTGCCATCAAAGGACGACAGGGTGATGGCAAAGGCTTGCAGGGCACACATGGGGAAACTGTAATCCATGGAGAAGACGTCCTCCGCTACACGGCCAAACTGCATAGCTATGTAATCCTCTGGAATGGATATCAGTGAGGAAAGGTGGAGCAGAAAAGGAGGGCATTGACTTTAGAACAAAAGCCAATTTGTGAATAGAAGAGTAGGAGAGACAATAAAGACAAATACCGTTATCAGGGTGGATGATCTGGAAATTCTTCACCGACGCTTGAGTGACACGCCCGTGGAAGTTGAGCACATATGATTGAGTCTGTTCGTTCCAACTTGGGGATTTGTTTACCAGGGTCACCAGTTTGTCTGTGTTGCCGTTTCCATGGCGAACCAGCAGAGTTTCAAGATCCTGCAATAATTCAAAAATGTGAGAAGTATTTCACACTTGATAAACGTCATTTTTGATTTAAAGACTTCGTATACGTACGCTTTTCGGACGAATGGACACTCTTTCATCATTTTCCAACATGCCAGGGATGATCACAGTCATTTTCCTTGGACCCTTAAACCCAAGCACATTTGTCTCCTGTAACACAAAAAGACAACAAAAGCGTTTTTTAAATTTCTTGCAAAGTATTTCAACACAAAGTAGGACACAATGTTCAGACTCAGTTTGAACTTACATAGCAGATTGCAGCCAGCTCTTGTCGCACTGACTCACATTCCTTGACATATGGTTTTTTGTCAGGGTTTTCACCTCCATCATAAACTGTGAACTTTGTTCCCAACACATTAGACCTAAAGGAAAAGAGTCTCAGATATATGATGTGACAACAGTCACCAGGTGGGAAAAGACAATGTCGGCTTTAGAACAACTAAGACACAATATTTTTACTCTCATATTTGCAATTTATTTTAAAATGAAGTTCATCACACGTGACTGTAGGTGCAGCGTGTATGTATGTATATTTCTAACAATCCTCTGCTCTCATTCAAAAAAATAACATTCAAAAAATACCCACATTACTAACACATCCTTTTATTGGTCAGTTTTTACAGGAGATATTTTTGGTCTCCAAAAACCCTTTAGGTTTATTGGCTCAAAATAAAATTTCCAAGGATTTGATCGATAAATGTCAGGAGACTACAACTTTCAGTGTGTCAGATTAAGTAGAATTTTTAAGTTTCACTGTGCATTTCAAATAATTGAACCTTGTGACATATAGCGATGGCTAAAAATGTGAAAAACACAAAGTTGTAAAAATTTCACACTAAAGAACATTTCTTTGGTAAGATATACTGTAGGTAACCACACACAAATGGAAACATAAAAATAAATGATATGTCCCTTTTCTCCAAGTAAAACATGTAACACAATCAGATCATAATTATTTGGTTTAATATTATATTATTTAACAAGGTATAAATAAAAGAGAGGTATACCTCAGTTTTCCTATATAGCAGTTTGTGTCTCTGGACAGATTTGTGGGATCAGTGGAAATAAGATAGTTGGATGTTTTGCACTTTTTCCTTTTCCTGCCTGCCATTAGAAACACCTGGGAAATAGAACAGTAACATAAATTAAAACAGTTAAAGAATAAAATAAAACAAGTACAGTACAACGACAGTGCCAATGTTCTGCAGATGTCCCAACCCGCTTGCCATCCTCCTTCTCCATGTGGAGGTAGTACGTCGGGTAGATGCCTTTCTCCATGCCTCTCCTGTCTCTGGTGACCCTACACTGGATCGTCACGTCTCTAGGGGCCGGACGCAAAGCAAACTTCTCAAGATCGTCCACCGACAGTGGAGATCTTGGCTAAAAGATAAAAAATGATTACACCATTCATTTTCACATACTTTTTGTGTTAAGTGGAAATGACTTTGATTTTTACAATATACAGGAGACTTTGTGTCTCACTCTGTCACGAGATTCAGTGTCAGAAGATGAAGCCTCCTTGTAATTGGAGTTAAGGGAACCCAGACTTGTTGTAGTTTTTCCTTTGTTTCTCTTTTTTCTCGTTATCTCCTCTTCCTGGATCTCATCATCTTTGCTCTCTTCACTTATTTGGCACCTGGCTGTGGGCATGACAGATGCAACATTATTCTTTACAACTCAGTGGTTATTGTTGGTCATTAAATAGGTTAAACTAGTTTATTGCTCACATGTGTCCAGCTGTTTTTTCTTCTTTGGCGTTTGCTGGATGGGCCTCCGGGACTCATCCTCTATTTCCTCATCACTTTCATCATTTTTACTACTCTTTGGACTTGCCACCTCCGTCTCCAACTCTTTCTCCATGGTTGAAACATTCTTCTCTACGGAAAA
Source organism: Antennarius maculatus (assembly GCA_013358685.1). Taxonomy (NCBI): domain Eukaryota; kingdom Metazoa; phylum Chordata; class Actinopteri; order Lophiiformes; family Antennariidae; genus Antennarius; species Antennarius maculatus. Next base: position 8,046,170 of record CM023626.1, on the reverse strand, counting down.
GGGGATGCAATACATCATTGATTATGTGTGCAACCTCAAGTGCGTGTGGCCTTTATGGAACCTGCAGCAGGTTACTGTTAAAGCCTTGAATTTCAGTCAGTGAATATGACTTTTCTGCTACGTGTAAACATACAGAACACTAAGCAGACAGTTCTGGAATGGTTATGATATTCTGAACATTGATATTACTTTTATGTTCTTGTTTGGTTGTTGTGCTTGTCTTCTGTGGATCTTCAGACATTTTCACTTTGTTTTTCTTTTTATTTGTTTTCTCCATTTTCTCCATTTCCTTTTCCTTATCTGCATCCTTTTCATCAATCTGTTTCACCTCTGAAAAGACAGCAAGTTGATCATGAATCATATATTGTAGCAAAGTGCTTCTTAGTGTATGCATGGAAACACAGAAAACAAACCCAAGTCAGACACCACGTTGGAATTAATTTATGGTAAAGTGAAACATTTAGTGTGTTCTCACGTTTGGCTTTCTCTTTTTTCACGTCTTTCTTCTTTGCTTTTTTCCCCTCCACCTGACCATCACTCTTCCCTTCGCAGTTCCCCTCTGGCTCCTTGTCAATCTCCAGGTCCATTGTTTTGGGGGTACCAGGCTTCTCTGAAGGCATCTCGTCTGACATCACGCTCGCCATTGTGTCAAACTCAGCCAGTGTAATCACATCCAGTGGGTTATCAATAGCATATTCAACTTGATCTATATAAAAAACAATCAAAAGTAATTTGTAATTAATATTACAAATGTTACAGAATAATTGCACCATGTGCTGAAGTAGATGTTCAATAAATACTCTGCCCTATATCTGCCACACAACAATGATTTTAATACTAACCACTGAGGGATGTGCTGCTCAGGGATTGGCTGATCAGCAGAGGTGTTTCATCAGAATGCACAGCTCTGGGCTTTCGGTTTTTCTGTTTTTGGCGAGCATCACGATTGACTACCACCATCTGAGAATCCGCCCTCTTCTTTTGCTGCTTTTTCATTAGGAGGGTTCGCTGTGGAATTTAATTTCAAACTGTTCAGGCTTGTGTACATCAACACAAACTTCATACATGGGAACAACCAAAGTCTTTTTTAAATCTTGAAGATTCACAATTCATAACTGAATTCACTTGTCCCACCTAAATGGAAAAATGTCTCTGGCTCTTGACCCATCCTGAAGCCGTAAAAACACAGTGCATTTCTAACAGAACATGGGTTCTAAAGAGCACTGAAAAACACTTGACATATAAAAACATGGGCATTGCTAAATAACACAGGCATAAATAAACACAGAGAAGGTGCCTATTTTATCTAAAATTTTCTTGGATTAAGAAAATCCATTGTTTGTAATCAGAAAACACTGAAATAATTACCAATTCCTAATAATAGTTACTCTTCCGTTCAACATATTCCACAAAAAAAACCCATTCTTAATCTGAAATTTATCGCTCACAATGAGCAATTTTTCCACTTCCTTTGCTGTTTGGGTGTCAAGCAGCCATTGTATGTTCAGTAGGTATGGTGTATTCTACACAAAAGGCTTTAAATGCAGGTGTGTATGCTTCATTGTTACAGATATCTGCAAGTATTTTAGTATTAACATAATTTTAATATCAATATACATTATTAATGTGCATATATTATTATGTTGATCCTTGTGGGTAAGAGGCAGTAGTTCATTACATTCTCTAAGCTGGTGACTTAAAGTTGAGCAGTGGCTCTAAACAGCAGGTGGTTCTGACACAGTAGTCGTGACCTCATCAGACTCAAGAAAGCTTTGTTTTCAAAGATCGGCCTCATTTTTAACCTCTTGTTAGTCAGTTGTTAATGTAGATGTGCTCCATTCTTCCACCATCCTACATGTGCTTTGAATAAAGTAATACAAGATTTAAAAAAAACCTACTGTGAGTTATTTAAAGTGCATTATAATTACTGTACCGATTCAACATAGAAACTATCTGGGCTATTTCATTATAATCCTTGATTTTTTTTTACCTGGTTGTCCAGCTTTTGTTGTCTTATATCAGGGTCCTCCATGTCTTCAAATACAGTACACTGCTAGTTACGAAGTAGGCAGTAGATAATTTGAGAAACTCAAAAGCAAAATATTATATCCAACATCCAGGTTTAACGTTAGACAGGGTTGCTTTTCCAAAACAAAGTAATATTTAAAAACAGAGAGCAGCGTGTTTGATGGTGGCACCCTGCTCCATCTGACAGGGCGTCCACCTGTGGGTAGCAGAAGGCAAAGTGGATTAAAAGGGGATAATGTTCTTTCGACTACACTGCACAGCTCAGTCAGCGTGGACAGGCAGTCTCAGGGGCGAGTCCACGGCTCCTCTAAGGTCTGAGGTTACTGCTGAAACACGAAGGTCATAGGGGGGCCCAGACCCGCCACATTTAACAGTCTGCATCTCTTATTCAGATGTCAACATGCAGGCAGCAACATCTCATTTTTGTCATCTTGTTTTACTTAATTAAAATATTTCGATTACATTTGGCTCTGCTGTTTAATATAACCATTATTATTTACCCACAGAAATTAATTGATAATAAATTACTTGCTGTTGGCAGCTGTAGATTTACTTCAAGTGTGATGAGATTTTTGTGACGTGCGGAATCAGAAGAAAAAAAAGCATGCTGTTGCTAGGATACAGTGCGGCGGCCAAACAGGAAGTGGACCAGAGGTCCGTTTCCACAAAGAAGTCGACGTTACGGACTTCAATCTACGCGTAAGAAGTCTTTGAAGACGTTTTCGGAAGAAAGAGGAACAGCGCAGTAAAGAAGAGGGAGATGATGGCGTGGGAGGAAAGGCGTAAGTTGAAATGTAGTCCGTTACAATAAAAAAAAAAAAAACTACCCGGGGCCCGGGTCGGTGTAAGGGGTGAGGAGCCTCGGTTGCCATAGGTAACCCCTGTCATCCAGATAAAAGCCATCAAACTCTTCTATGATGTATCATGGATACATCAGAGTGGATTAAACTATAGAGACAGTGAATTATATGCAAATCTTTAGGTTGCTGGCCACGTTACAGTCTGTTGCTCAGGTAAAGTTCAAAGTCTTAAAAAAATCTTCTTCTTCGGGTAAAGAAAAAAACAAAACAAAACAATGGACATGAAAATAAAGTTATGCCGTACTGTGTAGGTCTGATTTGAAATAGCAGTAAGCAGTCACAGAGACAACAATTACATTTTGTCACATAACATTTACATTTGTTATGTGAACAGCACATATACTAAAGGTAACATTTTGAATTTTGTTGTACAAAATGAAAAATTGCTCAGGTAAGACTCACCATATATCTGTGAGTCATGAACCGACCCAGACCACTTTTTGTCTACATCAGAAATATAGTCTGTGGCATCGCATATGATCTGGACAGATGATGCATTTTTTTTACATTTTGAAACAGTTGTCAGTCTACATGTAGCTGCACATTTATGTTGTGACTGGACTTCCTATTCACATCATCAGCCTTATTATGTGAGGGAGCTTTGATGGGAATGTGGTTACCATCTATGCAGCCAATTACATTGGGACATCCTAAAAGAAATTAAAGTTACTAATCCAATTCTGAGGTTGCAGAACAATATCATTAAATTAATTTCATATTATAGTATAATTTGAAATTAATGTATCAGATTTCTACATCATTCGCCTGCAATCCTGCGGTGATTCTGACGGGTTTATCTCCAGGGATGAAGACAAACTGGGATGAAAGCCGTTTCAAGGAGAGGCGCTCTGAGGGTCTCCCACATTGTATAGAAAATTACCGTTTTCAAAGAAAAAAACTAAACTAAACGCAGCGCTACACACAATACCTGCTGGGATGTGAGAGCTTGACTGATTTATTCTGCTGCAGATGTGAAGATGAATTAGGTCATGGATGTGTGTGATGGTTTGGGACATGAATCGGTGCTGATCATAAAGATAACTGTCTGAATATGATGGGACATCTGAACCTGCAGCTAAGCTCACTGTTTAACTAGAACGCCAGTTTATTGTTGTTTATTTTTTTAGCTGAAAAAGTTTTTGAATTGGATTTTATGACAAATCAATCTAAATTCTCTTTTTCAGCTATAAACGTGTGCAGTTGGCTTACTTTGTAATTCGGGTAAAGAAAACAAAACAAAACAATGGACACGAAAATAAAGGTATGCCGTACAAAGTACGTCTGATTTGAAACAGCTAGTTATGTTTGGTTCATTTTACCACCTGATTGTTAAACTAGTTTGAGTATAAATTTAGATTTTATCTAACACTTAACAGCTATTCTGTTCAGCATTGACTTACTGTATGTTTTGCAAGTGAATCAAAGTTTGTTTTGTCATGTAGGTACCACAGGAGTTGAGGGCTAAAATAATGCACTGGTAGGAGCTGTGTACACACCATCAGATTATATGTTCATTTCCACTTGCTTGCATGATTAAGTCATGTCTACACCTGAATCCATTCGCTGGATGTTTCAGGACGGATGTCAGCTACCACGACATGGAGATGATCAATAAAATGGAGCTCATTCCTGATCTGGAGAGGTTTCTTCACCTGACCAGAAACACATGTATTTGTACAGAATCATATATTCTTTAATGTCTCACTTATAATCTCTGACAGTGTTTTATGTAGAGTGTTTGGAGTCGACCTCCCTGAACCAAAAAGAGGAGTTCTGCTGGAGCTGTATGTGGACACCGTCCTTTTTTGCAGAGACTGCAGCTTCACAGCAGAACAAACTTCTGCTCTCTTGTCCATTGTGAAGTCCGTTCATGAGGTTAACACAAGTAAGTGAAGTCACCTTGTAGTGGCCGCTCCAATCAACTGCTTCCCATAGTGGAGATTAACAGGGATTAAGTGCTAGTTCCCAAATAGAGTTATTTATCATTCACTCAACTTAAAATTTAACAAACTCATTTGTCACACTCAAAACAAGCCAGAGAGGTCAATTACAATCACTTGTCACAAATAATCAACTCAATGATTTGAAATTATGATCCTAAACTATATGAACATAAGTAATAATGGACAATGCTAATTACAGACATCAATGATTTGAAATCACAAAATCTCAAAATGGCTCCAACATTTAAGCCCCTAACTACCCATGGCATGGCAGTTCAATATAAACATAGTACACAGACATTTATTTATCACCACAATTCAAATTATTCAATAATGTTTGGAGTCCAATATAAATAGTTTCAGATATTTTTATTTTTTCCACAATAATTTTAAGTCCTACAAATAATAAGTTCCTTTTGGGTTTCAGTGAAAAAAAAAAAAAAAAAGAAAATTCAAATCCATTTCAGTCTATAGCATAGTCCGTGGTGTTATTATAATTATCATCGCTGCTCATTTAGCAGTTTTAGGTTGGAAGTGGCTTTTAAAAAGCATGATGTGGAAAAATAAGTACTTAAGTAGAAATATGCTGAGAAATAATGCAGGTTAATTTATTCAGATCATTTATGTCAATGTTGATCAGCTTTAAGTGGGTTGTGTCTGAAACTGCTTCCTTACAGAAACTCCACAGAACAACATAGAGGAGTGCTTCAAATACTGCAAGGAGTTACTTTTTTGTCACTCAGTCAGGGTTTGTGACAATTTTAGTTTTACATACAATATCTTAATCCAACATGCATGCTTTTCATGAACGTAATATTGGCCAACGTTTGTTCTCTTTAGAGACCTCCCTTCAGTACCAACATCTTCAGCTTTGAGGAGGTGCAATCCGTCTTACGGTACATTTATGATGGCTATGTGCGGCACTACAAACTCTACAAATACATTTTCACTCCACAGGTACAAATTAGAAGTGATTTATCGACCAAAGTTGGTTCAAGAAATTATTTCACAAATGTTTCCAAATTTCACAGGAAAAACTTGATTTGTCTTTGACTTACTCTGAGATCTCAGACCATGCTGAACATACAGAGAAGGATTCTTCTGCTCCAGGTAAAAAAAAAAGTATTATCTGTAATTTTAGAAGCACAGATATTCTTAATTGCTAGGAAATTAAATAAAAGGTTTACAAGAGTTTTATCATGCAATTAGAACTGAATGAGAGCAATTTAACATTTTAGAAGAGGATTAGAAAAGAACAAAAACAGTAAATGTAAATAAATAAACTTTAATTTAGCTACCAAAAGCTTGGTGTTCATATAATGTCAATTCCACCAAGTTAAGAACATACTGTATTTTTCAAGAACTACAAATTTATAAATAACTTCAACCATTTTTGCGCTTAATAAATGTATTTAACTGTATGTTGTTCCAATCCTATCCATCTATTTTTTTGAACCAGATGCTGAAAATGTGACAGAAACTGAAGCAGAAACAGTGCTGGAAACAGACAGCTCTCCTCAACCACAGGGGGAATCCATCATAGAGCCAAAAGGTACCAAACTTGGTAGGTCATAATTGGAAAAGGACTATCTAGGCAGAAATGAAAATTACCCAAAATTAGTTTTCTGTATCAACAACATTTTCTCATTTTCAGGTTCAAACTCAGAACTGAAGGCGATAATCGAGAAAGAGATCAGGGAGCAGATGACGTTTGTGTCTGGACAACTAGATCAGCAACTTAAACAAATTGTAGATCAGCAAACCAGCCCAGTGGAATCTTCACAACTCAAAAAGAAGACCAAAAAATAGATGATTCGGAATAAGCACACACAAACACATGAAGTCAGTTCTAACTGACAGGTCTGTTTTATTAGAAGCTTTCTTCTTCATACACAGTACAATATATGTCCTACCATTACTGTACAGTTATTAAGCAGGCCCCAAGAAGAAAAAGTACCATATAGTAAACTGAAAAATGACCTCACAAAGGAATGGTGTTAGTTGGATTAAAATGGAAAATACAGTCACAGATGGTCTTCACAGTTAGTGTCAATGAGTTTCCTACTGAGGAATGTCTGCATGCATAACGGCTACAAGATCCTCAACCAAATCCAGTGCTGATTTGTAATGCCGGAATAGTTGTAAATCTGAGCTGCTTTAAAATACACACCTATCTACAGTAATTACTCAAAGTGCTTGAATGTTCACTTCAGCCACACAGTGTTCAGAAACACCATAATCGGTGATGACGGATAACTTGTAAAACCTTAAATATTCATTATGTACTTATTTGTGATGTGTTCCCTAAAATGTTCGTGCAATGCGTCTTTCACTTAAAACTGGTTCTGCAAACTGATAACCTGACAAAAATGTTTCAAACTACCACAAACTTTGATCACGGCAGATAAGGAAGATAAAATCCTGTATGTATAAATCTAATTTGTAGAACCAACGTGTGCTTTAATAAGGCACGCAAACATCCCCGTCCCTGAATTCACTTCTTAAAATTAAACATAGTAACATATCGAGAACAAATACTGACATGGCACCACATACAAATGTTAAAATAAAAACCGATATATGGCAGAATGAGTTTGACCTTTCATCCCTCAAAGTCCTCCAGGTCCAGTAGCATGATCTTAGCTGTGTTCTGAAACAGGGCAGCTCGGTTCTGCTGCTCCCCTTTCTTCACCCAGTGCCCATAAATGCGGAAGGCACAGCCGTCTATGAGTTTTCGTACACCACGAAGAGAGTAGGGATCTCGGGCCAGCACCTCCCGAGTCAGCGGCCGGGCCCTGCGATAACGGCTATACATCCTGATGCAGGCCAACACAGTGACTATGAACACCTGCAAAACAGGGTGGCAAAGTAGAAATTTTAAAAGTGCTACAACATACCATTTGCAATAGTTTTTTAATTAATCTTGTGACTCACCCTAAATGTTTTTCTGGGGCTGAAGAGTCGTACTTCTTCCTTCTGATACAGCATGAAGAAGGGATGTGCTAAGGCTTGTTCAGCAGTCAGACGAGCTGAGGGTTCCACCACCAGCAGCCTGGATATCTGCACAGCAAAACAATAAGCATGATTTGTGATCTCATGATCTTATATTTAAAGTCACATATCCTGCTAACAATGAAAAATTGATGCATTTTGATGTCTAATTGAATCTGCCATTATTCAAATACAACTAAGGAAAAGCTGTCTTACCAGGTCTTTCACCGTGTCAGACCTGTCATCCCACTCAGGGGAACTGAACTGATAGCGACCCTCCATGATCATCCGCAGCATCAACATCTGTTTACGATGCCAGAATGGAGGTGAACCAGCAAGTAAGGTGAAAAGGATCACTCCACATGCCCATCTTTGAACACATATTGAAAAAAGTGAGTTAAGAATCATGTATTGTTATACAGTGTATACAGTAATTCCTTGTTACTCGCGGTTAATCCTGTGAAAACCAATGAAAAACGAAATTCCGCTATGTAGTAACAAACTATTTACCATTTACAGTAATTTAAACTGTCATGAACCTTCCCCATACTGATATTAAACCACCTTATTACCTCTTCCCACACTCTTATAAACTGTTTAAAGCACTTTTGTATTAAAGTTGCAGGAGGAACCGTTAGTGCGCACACGGATGCTGTCAGCCAATAGCATGTACATACGGTATCATGTGACTTCTTTTCCTTTCGGCTTTTCCCTTCAGGGGTCGCCACAGCGAATCAATTGCCTCCATCTAACCCTGTCCTTTGCATCCTCTTCTCTCACACCAACTACCTTCATGTCCTCTTTCACTACATCCATAAACCTCCTCTTTGGTCTTCCTATACTCTTGGCGCTCCTCTTCTCTTTCTTCGTGCGAACGCACTTTCCTCCTCTCCTTCTTCGACCAACAGTAATCCAATTTCCACCGGCGCCCTGTAGGTCAACAGCGCCGATGGCGGTCGTTGTTAACCCGGGCCTCGACCGATCCGGTATGGAAGTCATAGGTTTGATTCGCATCTTTGATTTGGCAAAAGTTTTACGCCGGATGCCCTTCCTGACGCAACCCTCTGTATTTATCCGGGCTTGGGACCGGCACAATAAGACACTGGCTTGTGCCCTCTTGCGGCTACATTATACGGTATCATGTGACTACCTACGAAAAATCCTCAATGAAGTGAAGCCATGCACTTCATTGAGGAGCGCGAATAAGGGAAGGATTACTGTACTGATATTAACTTGTTTGACAATATGAAAAACTTACAGATCAACCTCTTTGCCATATCCTGCGTGCGTTTCATCCATCGAACATTTCAGTATTTCAGGGGCCAAATAACCAGGTGTCCCACAAAGCTCTAATTAGAACAAAAGCAATATCGTAAAGTTATTACCTCAGTCAATGTAAATGATTACATTTCTAAACAAATCAGTATCTTTTTTATTTTACATTACAATACCTCTTAGCTTTTCTCCAGGCTCTAGCTGTACTGAGAAACCAAAGTCAGATAGTTTGATGTGTCCCTGATCATCCAATAGAATATTCTCAGGTTTCAAGTCCCGGTGAACGATGTGGAGGGAGTGGAGGTACTGGACGGCCTCAAGCAGAGCTCGCATCATGCTCCTGTAGTGCAAGGATTTTACAAAATGCATTGGTTTTCCAGTGGTCACATTCATACGGTGCCATGGGTCATTTTTTTTTTCAACCATGAAAAGATCAACTTGCAGAGATACGTAACAAACTGTGTCAATACCAGTCAGATAATCATCACAGAGCTGTTTTTATTAATCGCTAGTTTCTGTAGGGTGATGCATCCATGTGTTGTTTCACCCTCTACACAGGTAATGCAGAGAGTCTAGTTGAATTCAGCTATTGAGACAGTTCATGTGTGTTTGTCTTAAGACTCTAAACATTTGTTTTCCTTCAGCAACATAAATGAACAGTAATATTAGCAGTTGATGATGATTTCATAAAAATCAGGGTGAGAAGTGCTCAACACAAATATAAATACACTTTGTAAAATAAATGGTGGTTAAAACATGCACAAACGCAGTTATTAATGGTTGATGGGGTGTTTATATGATGGGACTGACCTGGTTTCCTTTTCACTCAAAGTAACTTTTTCTGTGAGGTAGTCAAACAGCTCTCCCCTCCTCATGCTGTGAAAACAAATACAGTACGTAGGTTAAACGTACCTTTATGGTGGCAAATTAAGACTACTACATTGTAGTTGCTTGTTGTAATACTCACAGGTCAAACACCAAAAATATGAAGGTTGCAGATTCGTAGGAATCAATGAGTGTGACTGAAGGGAAAAAAACATAACACACTTTCAAAACTTTGCAAACTATATGAAATATGAATTCCAAAGAGCACACGTACTGATAGAGGGCTGTCCCTTAACCATGTTGAGAACTTGGATCTCCTTCAGGGTAGAGGTTTTCACTTCATCCAGCTGTTGAGCAGTCATTTTCTCTGCTGTGATCTCAATTATCTTCACTGCTAATTCCTGACCAGTGTGTCTGTGCACACACCTGCGCACCACACTGCTCACACCCCTGGGAAACCGTTGGAAAAGTAAATAGGCATTCGGAATTTCATGATGGATCAACAGAAAACCTAGATTTAGGGCTAATTTTGCGGTCCTACCTGCCAATTACCTCTTTGGGATCATATTTTTGGTAGAACTCTTTAGCGCCCACCCAGTCGGGTAATTCATCTCCAACAACGATGTCTTTGGTCATGCTGACACCATATGGATCTATAATAACCACATTCATATAGTTTATTATGTAAGGAACAATAAAATACAAACTACTGAGCTAACTCCTGACAAGGAAGTGTTTTCGTTATTGATTGTTGATTTACTGATTATGGACGTATTATTGTTTCAAATGAGTAGCATGACACAAATACATTTGCATTCTTTCTGTCGTAATTTGAAAACGTGACATAACAAGCTGTGCCCCCGATTGTGGCCTTACTGCAACAACAAGTTCACTCACCGAACAGGAAGCTAATTTACTCACCATGTATGCAAACAAAGAAATTAGAGGGGAGGAAACACTGAAGGAGGAATCGGTGTAACAACACCAGAAATCTATCTAAACACCATTCCGTGTGCGATTAAGAGTTGACAAAATCAACGTTAGCAACAGAAAATGTTAACATCCGCTAGCTAGCATCTCAACAGCGTTGATATTCTAGCCACATTCCTCGAGACTGCCTATTAGTTCGGGTGTAGCGGTGCCGTCCCCGTGAGTCCGGATGGAAGATTGCAGCATGGTACTTTTAAAGAAATAAATTCAAATATTTTTGCGTCAATTGCCAAGATACTAAAATTAAAAATATCAAAAAAGTCATATTTTCAGACATGACTATGCAATAATAAACACAAAAATATTTTCTTGAATAAACTCTTGTAGTTTGCGGAAGCATCCTGTCGTCAGTTCCGGTGCTTCACCGGACGCACTGAGCGTCATTTTTAATCGCTGCTTGTAAAGGTTTGTCACTTACATATTTGACAGAAAACGTTTTAAACACGAAGGTGTATTTAGAATTTTTGAGAAGTTTTCTTATACATGTAAAGATTGCAAGTGAGTATAAGAAAATGCTGAACACCAGCTATTAAATATACAGGATGAAGCGCAGTTAGATCTACAGGACTTGTAGAATAAACGTTAGCATTAGCATAGCATGCGTAAGCTAGCTTGGTAGTGTTCGGTAATTTAAAAGAAATGACACGTAAAAATGTCGATAACTTTTAGGCAGTGACGTATCTGTTCAGGAGTGCGTACTTTCGCAGGAACACCAGTAGACCACTAATATGAACAATTTAAATTCGGTGGCCTTGCGCTTCTAATATAAGGCTAAGCTAAGTGACATGACTTTGACTTTAAATGAATGAGTTGCATATTCACAACTCGTTTCTGAAAGCTGTTCCATCGCATTTATTTCATGCCATGTATGATTTCTTGTAGTTGAAGGAAAGATGTCAGGTGCTGGGGGAGGAAAACGCCCCTCAGGAGGGGATAGCCCCCCTGGCCCACCTGAGAAGAAAAGTAAAAAAGAGGAGAAGACCACCACCACACTCATTGAACCTATTCGCATTGCTGGAGTCTCCTCTACGGTAAATCATTTGGATTTTCCTCCTTTTATTTACACTTGTTTAATACCATTTCTGCTAACAACATGTACAATATGTAACATTTACGTGTTATATGTGCAAAAACAGAGTTCCAGTTCCAGAGTTCCAGAGAGATGTGCCTTAACTTGGTAACTGTGTTTTACAGGAGGAGATGGACATGAAGGTCCTCCAGTTCAAGAATAAGAAGCTGTGTGAACGATTGGAACAGCGACAGGCAATGGAGGACGAGCTACGAGAGAAAATTGAGAAATTGGAGAAAAGACAAGCCACTGATGATACTACCCTGCTGATTGTCAATCGCTACTGGTCACAGGTACATCTATTTTTCGTACTCTAAAGAACATTGATTGGAAAAATGTTCATGCAAATGAAAGATTGACCATAGGATCAGATCTGCCATAGACAACAAGCATTCACAGTACTACGTAATGCACAATATGTATTTTATTTTTTGTGTTTGGCTTATTTTCGAGTTTTGCACTTTGGTCAATGAGAATGTCAGTTAATCGCTGTTATTTTACTAAAATATCTCAAGCTAATTCTTTTGTTTTTTTTACATGAGATTAACACTTCTGTTCATCCTTTTGTTTCGGATTTGCAGTTAGAAGACACTGTGCATATTCTACGCAAACGTATCGAGCCAGAGGCTTCGATGACTGCAACACCTGCACCACCCTCTCTCCCTGACTCTGCATCAATTGAGGAAACTGCTGTCAATATGGTCTCACCAACATCTGGTGTGCCTCCACCCCCACTCCCAGAAGCCCAGAGTGAGGGTGAACAGGCAGAACAGCAGCAGGAAGAATGCCATACTGAACGGCAGGAGGAGCAGCAGCAGCCACCCCCACCACCTGCAGGATCAGAGGAGTTGTTGACGCCTACGGAGCCATCCCAGGACTCTGCAACAGGTGAGCAGTTTGTTCCGACCAAGCTACTGTCTCACTGACTACATATATGGACTGGTTTTATATCTACATTTAATAATCCAGTCTGTATTACAAATAACCTAATTTGGATGAAAATAAATTGTTTACCTATATATTTACTCTAGAGTCCAATATTTCTTTGAAGTTACTACTGTTGTTTATATACTGTACTAGTGATAAATTTGAACAACTTTTCTGGGGACAAGTGAACATTGTATTACTTAAAGGTAGATGTAAATTAGTATTTTAGTAACAAGTTAAAAGTTTCGCAATTTAGTGTCATTATGCCAAATTCCATGGTTAAAAGCCTGATTTTCAGCAGTCTGTCTCCTAGCCCTCCCTGCTGAAAAATGTAATTGACGTGTATAGATGTCATTGGCTGCCAGTGACTTAATCGCCCTAGTGACATGACATTTGCTGAATCTCTGCAATTTAACTGTCCTGTACATGACTGAACCATTCCAGTATTTTTTTTAAGATTGATGTATGATATTTTATTCAAATTGTTCCTGGTCATCTAATCTCACTTACCTCATGCAACCACTTTCTAGTATGTTCAGATAGATTGCCACCCCCTCCCCCGTTGAGTGAGAATGCCAAAGGTTTTCTGACAATACTGGAGCATAGCAGCGAAGAGGAGCTCACCTTGCACCTCCAAGATCGAATGCAATTCAGCAAGGAAGCCATCGCCTGTTTGGTCTGTGTCTTTGACAGGCTGCATAGTCGCATCGATGATATGTGCAAACAAGTCCAGGCTGCAGGTAACTGAAAACATGTCTGTTGCGTACATATCCTCACACAATAAGCCATTGATGCACATTAAAAGTAATTAACCATCATTAAGTGGCTTTCATGAGTCATTATGACGTTGTTGTACATGAATTTGAGCAGAGTTGTTTTTTCATGCTTCATTCTTATTTGACTGAATTACGTTGGTGTTCACTGGCAGCATTTGAAGATGATAGTCGGTCTGACATCATCAGTGTGAATCACACCCTGCTGGAAGAGAACTTCAGACTGCGAGATCTTGCTACTCTTCTGCAGGGCAGACAGCACAAGATGTCCATGGAGGTACGTCTTTGGCATTGCAGATGTTTGTGTGTTTGATGTGTGTGCTTATGTATATGTATGAGAGCATGTGTTAGAAACTTACTATGTTTTTGGGAAAATGAATATTTGCATGTATGTAGCAATTTTTGATTCATACTTGTAACTGATGACATGAATGTTGTCAAATCTTTGCCCTTTTGCAGTACAATGAGTTGGTGGACAAGGTGACCAGCTCAGAGACCAAGGTATCTGAGATGGAGACAACTGTGGAAGATCTCCAGTGGGACATTGAGAAACTCCGCAATAGGGAACAAAAGCTTAACAAACATCTAGCAGAGGCCATGGAGCAGGTATGTTAGCATGAAATATTCTGTGTATTTGTGCCTTTCTTCTGTTAAAAGTGGTCCCTAAAGGATGGAATACAATGAATATTCACAACTGACTTTTGGGGCCCTAATTACTTGTGTTCATTTAATTAATTTTTTAATTAATTTAGCCTACTTTCCAATTTTAAGACACATTTGAACACATTTTATTTTGTTCTGATTTTCCTATTAAATGACTAAATAGTCCAGATTCAGATTTACCAAGTAGTAGTGTCTCCTCAGACGCAAATGTAGTTTTTCATTTTTGTTTTGTGTTTGCTGTGTTCAGCTCAAGTCTGGTTATAGCAGCACTGGAAGCTCAGGTGGATTACCTGGAGGACAGATCACACTGAATATTCAGAAGGTGAGCAATCACAGCGATCAGTCTTTTGCAATTAATTTTGTTTGATATGTGTTTATTTCTTGCATATTATTTTTGGGATGCTAGTGTGTAAGCACAATCCTGGTTTTCTGTTTTCTGCTATGCAAATGTCTCCTGTCTATAACACATTTGCTTTTATCTTAGTTTGAGAGTTTAAATGCAGAATTGGAGCATAACCAGGAGTTGGCCAATAGCCGAATGGCAGAGTTAGAGAAACTGCAGGTGGAGCTCCAGGAGGCTGTGAGGGAGAGTGAGAAACTCAAGGTAAAGATATCGTCTTGCTTCAGAATCTCTAGTTACTAATTCTACACATACAAGAATCTTTTCATTTTCTGGAGGTTGATTTTTAAAATATCTGTCATTAATCCGGACTTTTCAGATGGACTTGCGGAATATTCCAGAAGAGGTTGTGAAAGAGACTCTAGAGTACAAATGTCTGCAGTCCCAGTTTTCCCTGCTGTACAATGAGTCCCTCGGTGTAAAAACACAGTTGGATGAGGCACGAGCGCTTCTCCTGACTGCCAAGAATGCCCACCTCCGACAGATTGAGCACATGGAGGTAAATTCTCACAGAACAATGTTGATTTTTGTGAGAAAAAAAGTGTTAATCATCAGATAAAATACAACATCACTGACAACTCTCATTTCATATTCACTTTTGGCATCGTGTCGCCGGTTGTGCTGTTTCACATTATTGTGTTTTACCTTAGTAATGTTTTTGCCACTGTTTAACGTTTAATGTTCTTGTTATGTTCTACTGTTCAGAGTGATGAGCTGTCTCTTCAGAAGAAGCTGAGGACAGAGGTTATCCAGCTGGAGGACACACTGGCCCAGGTCCGCAAAGAGTATGAGATGCTGCGCATCGAGTTTGAACAAAACCTGGCAGCCAATGAGCAAGCAGGTACTATTTACAATATAATGCTCTACAAGAGCGAGGGGAAATTATGCTATGTTGTTGTACATTAGTATACATTTTATTGATATTTGTAAAACCGGGGGCGGCGGTAGTTCAGTGCACAAGTTCCCATTGTCACAATATACTGCTTTGATTACTGTGTATGAATATACAGAGTTGCAGTATATTAAATTGTAACCTTACATCATGATTTATCACCGTAAGCCATTTTTTATGTACCATAAACTGCTTTAATATGTGGAATAGGGTTATGTTTGATGTATTGATGTTTCTGTTAGACTATTGAAAACTCATGATTGTAAATTTCAGAAACTTTTAGTTTATACTGTAAATGTTAAGTACTAGTGATCTGAATATTAAAAACAGTTTGATCAACATGATGGTTTTATAGCACCGATATTATAGGAACCTTGTAAAACATAGGATTTGTATCATATCACTTTGTTGGCTTTTGCAGCTCATCATTTGCATCAATTGATGATGTCGAGGGACCAAACCAGACATTGACGGTGCTCTGTATCCGTGTCTCATCTTTTGTATCTGCTTCCTAAGGACCAATCAACAGGGAGATGCGACACTTAATCAGCAGCCTCCAGAACCACAACCTGCAGTTGAAAGGGGATGTGCAGCGCTATAAGAGGAAGTTAAGAGAAACACAGATGGAGATAAATAAGGTAATGACATGATGCATGTACGAGTGTTTGCTCTGCTTTGCTAAATGAGATTCAAAAGAAACATTAATAGTGATGCTCTTTTTCTTCCTTTTATTGACAGCTGCGTTGCCAGAGTGGTGACACTGGAGTCCTGGTTCTAGAGGAGACAACAAGCGACAGTGTTGATGTTAAGAAAGAGGAAGATGAAGACCTGGAGGAAGAGGAAGAGCGAAGGAAGGAGCTGGAGAGACAGCGGGCCCGGGAGAGAGAGAGGGAGAGGGAGGCTGAGCGAGAGCGAGAGAGGGAGCGTGAGAGAGAGAGACAACGCAGCGACGAGATGAAGAGGAAGGACTCAGACACACTGAAGATGCTCAGAGTAGAACTAAAGTACATCTTCCTGTTACTCAATCCACTGTCATTTATAATAACAGAATGTGTTGGCCATAATCATGTGCTGTAAAATAGAGGAGCACAGCTGTTTGCAGTAATGGTACAGCTCATGTCCTAATCCACAGAAAAGCCCAGGAGTCACAGAAGGAGATGAAGCTCTTGCTGGACATGTATAAGTCAGCCCCAAAGGAGCAGAGGGACAAAGTGCAGCTCATGGCAGCTGAGCGTAAATCTAAAGCTGAGGTCAGTTCTTTGGTGTGTTTTCCACCTGACATTCTCTTCAACATTTCTGTTAGCTGAAAACCATCAAATATGGAAGCAGAAGTTGAATATAATTCCCAACCACTGTTTTGGCTCGGCCAGGTCGATGAATTGAGGATGAGAGTGCGAGAGCTGGAGGAGAGAGAGAGGAAGGAAAGCAAGAAGCTGGCGGATGAAGATGCCCTCAGGAAGATCCGAGTGGCGGAAGAGACCATTGAGCATCTGCAGAAGAAACTGGCTGCCACCAAACAGGTGTCTGTGTATTTCTTTTGCTACATATTTTATCAAAGATATTTTTTTAAAACTATCCACACACATGTGAGATTCTTATAATTTGTCATAGCAGCATAACAAGTGACTAAAAATACCTGACCAGCAAAACATGAGACATGAATCATCACAACTAAAAGTAGAGTAATGAGTCTAACATTTGCCCAAGTGATATGGAATCTAAATCTGTTCTGCTGGTAACTTTATTTTTTATTATTATTATTATTATTTTATATAGAACCTGCTGCCAGGTTCTATATAAAAAATATATGTCTTGTTTCCCCCTGTAGTTTCTATCTGTAATGACAGATAATGACAGGCATCCTTGTCTTGGTGCTCAAACACTGAAAGAATGGCAACAGCGTCTTTAGAACGAAAAAAAGAACCCTCTTATTTCAGTTATCTTGAAAAAAAGAACTGAACACGAGAATTAACCATGATCATAATCTAGCCCCTGAAACAAGTCCCGTGCGTAGATACTCTGAGAAGCATCGTTATTATTTTATTTGCCATAAATAAATTCTCACTTCTGTCTAAACCTGCTGCTGGAGAGGACACAAGTGGCATTTAAGGAAAAAAATGTAACTGAAGATCTTTTTAGGTGAGTCACCCTGATAAATTGTAAATCCACAAAACACTTTGACAAGTGAGCTCACTTATTTGGATTTGCTGTGTTGTAAATGTTGATAAATCCCTTGGAATTTTATTAATGGGTTAGAAACTGGGGAATACCAAGAGAAGAGGACTACACCAGTCAGCCGAAGACCTGTCTGAGTGTAATTTGCTATATGTTTCACCAGAAAGCTCAGCGTGTCTCCCAGTGATGGCAGTGAAGGGTGTTATCCATCCGTCAATCCCTCCATTCCATGAGATGAAAAAATATTTAAACGATTACATGATGGAGACAAATGTTACTAATATAAAACTTGACTTTAGCATTGGGTACACCCACATTAGGTAATGTACAACCTTTAGTATGTCATTCATTTATTCATCTTGCTATTGACACCACTATTACATTGAATATTAAACCTTAATGGCTCAGTTAACTGAGTATGAATGATGTTAACTTCACCCCAAGTATTTTGAGCATTATTCTGTCAGTTTGCAAACAATTACAAGTACCGTAATAGTTAAACAATGCAGGGCTCTTGTCATTAGCAATAAAGCTCTAATTAAGCAAAGTACAGAAATGTAAATGCGTTGGCTGTAGCTTTTTTTACTGTTGTTCCATAAATTATACGTATTTATGAGTGTGAAGCAGACCGATGTTGAGGTCTGAACACCTGCTGCTCCTTGTTTTTGGGAGGTTTGACAAAACCTAATTAAGAAAAGGTGAAACAGTTTTCTCTGACACTGGTTCATTTGCCGTGATTCCTTCCTTCTCATGCGGGATGAAGTCAAAGTACAGCGACTAAACTCGGATGGTTTTGATTTGTTCTCCCAGTTCCAGCTGTGCAGGATGACAAGTTGCCAATACTATCCAATAAACAAACTACTTGTGAGTTCATGAGTTTTGTTTATTGGCCTTAGTCGTCTTGTAAATACGCAACATGAACAAAAAGGACTCAAACTTAGCATGTTTATATTTTAATCCACATTTGTAGCGTAGTAACCAACCCAGGTGTGATTTCACCTTATAGATTGGAGTCATAAACAGGCTAATGAAGGTTTAAGGTCACTAATCAAATAATCTGATGACTATACTCTGAAATTCAACCATCTGTTGTTCGTCATTTTAACAGATTCCATACAGTTAGCTGGAACTGTGTCACTGATTCCAATCGATACACGTGTTTGTGTTCGTTTGGAACAGGAGAGGTTTTTTAATTCCTTCTTACCTCCGTCAGTAAGATTAAGAGACTGTTATGTGTCAGCCATACTTGTTTGTGATTGTGTTTGTTCAAACTAAGAGATTACGGAATGCACAAAGAGTATCCTGAGGAGGTTTTTGTGTAGGGCGGTTCTGGACCGAGAAGGAGATACTGAAATTTTGATGCAGATCTACTTTGAGGCTTTGTTCAACGTTACAAGACAGGGCCTTTAAAAAAATATTGCCAGGAACATAAAACATACATAACTATGGATAACTCTTGATGCTCCACCACTGAGTTGAGAGTGGTGCATTAACAGAGATTAGAGAAGGGTGTGCACTCTAGAAGAAACTGTGAGAAATAGAAAGATGCAGATAGTACTATTCCATACATATTGATTATTTTTAATTGCTCTCTAAGGAACTACTCAGTACTAGTGGGATAATATGTTGCATAACTCAACCTGAGGTCCACACCCCAAAACGTACTTTGTAGGAATTAATCTGTAATGTGATGAAGTCAGTGCTCCTCCTACTTTAAACACGAGTCCAAAACCATTTTGGCTTTTTGATCTCTGACGCCTGTGTCTCTCGAGGAGGAAGAGGCCCTGCTGAGCGAGATGGATGTGACGGGTCAGGCCTTCGAGGACATGCAGGAGCAAAACAGCCGGCTGCTGCAGCAGCTACGGGAGAAGGACGACGCCAACTTCAAGTTGATGAGCGAGCGAATAAAATCCAACCAGATCTATAAACTGCTGAAAGAGGAGAAGGAGGAGCTGGCTGATCAAGTTCTCACATTCAAAACCCAGGTGACGTATGACCTGTGAGATGCATCGCTGATTGCTTCGGTTGCGTCATTGCCCTGACGTATTTATTAACTGTCAGTTACTTTAACTCTCCAGGTGGATGCACAGCTGTTAGTTGTGCAGAAGCTCGAGGAAAAAGAGGGCGTCCTCCAGAGCACACTCGCCGCTCTGGAAAAAGAACTGTCTGTCCGCACACAAGCACTAGAACTCAACAAGAGGAAGGTGAGAAGAGACAGGTCATCAAACATGTCAGCTGTTAACTACTGATTTGATCACTGCCAGATGCTTTTACAACTCTGAGATGTATAAGTATCTGGTGTCAAAAATCACATTAATTTTTGCTGTTTTGTGAACATTTCTGACTTTCAGGCTTTGTAGTGTCACAAACAAAACAATACATTCATAAGATATATGTACACCTATAGACTGTCTAATACTGCGAATACATATATGAATGCACAGTACTTATGGCTTATGCACATATGTTGTTCACATACATATTTCAGCTTTATTTACATCTGCTAATAATCCTCCAAATTGGAACAACGATAAATAAATAAGAGAAAACACACAAGAAGCTCCTTTCTTTAACTGAAATCAGTCGTAGCCTGGAAGCTACGCGGAGGATCTAAACGTGGTATGATTTGGAAAACATGTACAGAAATTGAAAACATGCACGGTCTGCAGTAAACAGGATAAAACATCCCAAACCAGTGGTCTCACTCGGTGCAGAACTCACGTTCACTGCACTACCACCACGTTACAACACAACAGTGACACCTGCAAAAGAAGTCCTGTTTTCACATGTCTCTGTTTGACTGTCAGCAGGATGTCTGTCAGCAGGATAAGACAAGAATAATCGATTGATTTCCATAACACAAGCAAGAAATCAATACAGTTTGTTGTGGATCCTGGAAGTTTGGTGGATCCAGGGATTTCTCTATTACTCAGAGTTCCCTAGAAAATGTTCCACAAATCATGATTTTAGAAAGATCACACATACTTATGGAGTTATTATATAATAGTGTTTAGCGTGCAGATCCAGGATCTGCTAAAGCACATGGTCTTTTGTTAAATGCTATACTTTAAGAGAGTGACAGACGTGTAGGAGTGTGTAGCGCTCTACTGAATGCCACTCTAATCAAGGTGTTTTAATTGAGTGCATCCGGTTCCTTCCTCACTGCAGGCGGTGGAGGCTGCCCAGCTGGCAGAGGACCTGAAAGTGCAGCTGGAGCACACGCAGACCAAGCTGAAGGAGATCCAGGTGTCTGTGGCTGAGAACCGCACCGCCCGGGAGAGGGAAAGCAGCAACCTGAAACGAGCGCAGGTATGTTTGTTTTTCCGATTTAGGGATATCATTCCAAACTCGCGCTAATCCTGAAACTCATTGGAGTCCCCCTCCCCTCACCTCACATTCAACCCCTTTTTATTCCTTCAAGGAGGATCTGTCCAGGCTGAGACGCAAGCTGGAGAAACAGAAGAAGGTGGAGGTGTACTCGGATGCTGATGAGATCCTGCAGGAGGAGATCAACCAGTACAAGGTGAGAAAGAGAGAACACAGTTCCTCCGCTGAGAAATTTACAGCTTTAATCAACATCTGTTAGTGATGAAGGAGTCATAAAAATACCAACACCTTACCGGCAACATCTGTTCCGGACAGAGGTCAGTCTTGGTCGTAATGCTGACTACACCTTTGTAATTTGCCTGAACGACATAAATCCTACCTTGAGACTGGGCCAGAAAGTGAGCTCAGTCCTCCACTTAGTGTAGTGAGAATGTCAAGAATCATCCTTGTTACGTCCTAGGATTTAGCCTTTAGCCCATATTGAACGTATTTATTTGTTTCCAGGCCAAGCTGCGGTGCCCCTGCTGCAACACAAGAGACAAGGAGACCGTGCTCACAAAGTGTTTCCACGTATTCTGCTATGAATGTCTGAAGATGCGTTACGACACCCGACAAAGGAAGTGTCCCAAATGCAACTGTGCCTTCGGAGCCAATGACTTTCACCGCATCTACATCACCTAATTCACTGAGAGACAGAGTAGTGAAGACGAAGCGACAGAGAGAACCGAAGGACGGAAAAAAGTATAATGGAAAGACAAAAGGAACTGAAGATTTATTTAAAGAGCCAGACATTTTGGGGGATATCAAGTGCTTTTGACTCCCGGTTTTAATCACTCTTTGGAAAGTTTTGTTTTACCACATTGTCATTCCCAGTCAGTGATTTAATTTGGTGACCAAACACAACTGACTGAGTGTTGTGCTGTAGTTAATAAACACACTTTTGTGCGCACGGTGGTGTTTTTACGTGTTGAGATGCTTAATGCTGTTTTCCCATCCTTGTTGTTTTTACTATGTAGAACATTCTCTTTTAACAATCTTTGCTGGTTTTGTACATTTCTTTAGGGTTTTTTTTCTAATGTACTAAAAACATGTAGAAGCTGCAGTGTTCTATAGGTGATCGTCATCCTGATGCATGTGTGTGCGTTTGTTTTTTTTTTATTCCTTTGTCCTGCTGGATATCCTGTAAAATCTGTGAAGCTAAAGTTTAAACACCAGAATGCAAAGATGTCATCCTTTACCAAACTAAATATGTTTTTAATACATAAAGTAAAACAGCCGGGATTGTCTTACATTTCTGAGAGGATATAGTATTTACAATCCCTGAGAAACATCAGCGAGTTTGGCATCCAGTCAGCACATACAGGAGTGTTTGGATCACCTTGGGCAAGGTCCTGTGTGTGTATGTGTTCATCCTGTTGCCATGGTTCCTACTGGAGAGTTTGACACAACATCTGCAGCTTATAGTGCCTCATTACTGATGAAATCACTGCAGTGGAAACTCAGCTCATATGGGTGTCCTTAGTGGGCTGTGCTGCTCCAGGTCCTCTCAGACCGCTTCCAAAAGGTTAGCCGTGACAGTCGAGTATTAAAACATCTGTTTAACAACATGCTTCGAGGCTAATTGAGTCACATCCTCTATTCTGATGATGTGAACTATTTATTGGGAGGTTGGTGAACGTCTGTTTGACGTTAGCTCTGGTGGGAAAGACAGTTTGCACCATGTTGCGCGCACATAAAAAGTTCCAGGACTCCGGAGAAACAGAGGGAATGTGTGAAAAAAAAAAAATCACCAGGCATTTGGGAACAGTTAAGCACGACTGCTGGCAAAATGTAGATGAATTGGTTTAATATAAGCAGGCGGACAGCGCTTTTTTAAAAAAAAAACAAAAACAACATGTTGGTGTGCATAACCTGTAGTAAATAAAGTGTTAGTTTTCACTTTGTGCTGAATGATCATTTGCGCGCCACACATCTCAGATGTTACCGTAGTAACTGATGGTTTTCATTATTAATTAGTCGAACCTGTGTCATAGTGCTAAACTGATAGCCTCCAGGCATGCGTCCATGACTTTGTTATTGCATATTTGTGCTCCAGCAGGCTACACCCAGCCCCAGACACTAATAACACCACCCTGCGGCAAGGACGCACTTCAAGTGTGAGTTTTCCCAAAGACCGTCACAGTTTATCTGCGCAAGCGGACAAAGATGTCTAACTTTCAGCCCACGATCTGAAGAGCTTCAACAGCAGATTTGCGTAGTGAAAGTCATCTGTTTTTGCCTCAGTTCCTTTCTCTGTGTATGGGACCCTCACTCATGCCAGAGACTTGTGTTTTTTGGCAAGGGAGAAGGGAATGACGTCGCCAGGCGTGGTAATAACAATGAGAGCGGTATTAAGTTCAGACTACACAGACTCTGGTTAAACAACAACAAAAAAAAAATGTCGGGATGAACCTGTAGGGTGCGGCCAATAATAAATGATTTACATGTATCGAATCTCTTAAATCAGATGAAGTTGAATCGAAACTCGCTCCCGAAGTGAAACAAATGGAACCGCGTTCTGTGATAGAGGAGTTTCCTGTGCGTCGGGGAGTGCGCACAAGAGAATCCTAGCAGTACAGTACATAGGAAATGAGTCATAGGAGCAGAACTGTTAGCGTGGGTGTGTGCACTATTAAAACAAGGCGCAGACTCCTCCGGGTGACTCACTCTGATGCTCGCTTTTCCATGCTGAATCCCAGCACGGACTGTTAATCAGATGAACTTTCGGGATTTGTGTAGCCGACAGCGAGCAGCTCCTTCCCCGCAGACATCATGGCTTCAAGCGCTCTCTGCGCGCTGTGCGGACTTATCATAGCGGCTGTAACCAATTTTTATGTTGTGAGCGCTCAAAAAGGTAAGTTAATTAATATTTGATATTTACATTCAGACTGTTAGTAAAAAAAAAGAAAAGAAAAGTGAGTTTTATTAAGAGACTGAATTCGTTTTCCTTTTTATTTCTGACTTTGATTCATCTGCATTCGTTGTTGATCCTCGTCTTGGAGAACATTGGACCACATTCTGGTGGTCTGGCCTCCCTATAATGGAGGCAGATAGTGAGTCTGCTTACAAAGCCGCTTCCTTTAACAGCTGCATTTCTCACCGGTTCCGCATTCCGATCGCCTTATTTCACCCCATCCATCCGTGCCCCAGGGAGAAGGACAGGCCACATGGAAAGGGCGCACTGCCGGCGTCCGTTTTGCACAAAGATACACTTTTTTTTCTGTCGGACACCAACTCCAAAAGAAAAGGGCTTTTGAATCCACGCAGTCTGTGGAAGTTTGGACCACATCCCCGTGGAGAACACTAGACTCGGTTTACACTGAAAACACAGCATCGTGAATAATTACACGAGTTTGGAACATTGCCTCAGATTTTAAGTTGCCAGATGCATTTTAACATACTAAACTCGAAACATGCTCCATCTAGATCCTCTCCCATGTGAAATCAACTCCACATCTGGACATCAGCTGCTGATCCACCCCCTTCCATCTCATGACAAAACACAGCACCCCACACCCAAAAAACAACATTTGTCAGGCAAGGTGCTGAGATTTGCCAAACTTTAATAGTCAGGAATACAAAAAATGTTCTTAAGCTGTTTTTGTTCCTAAATTGTAGAGAAATCTGAGAACAAATGATTCTACTGCTTACTATTACAAGACAAGAGCTCATCCATCTGTTAAGGACCAACAATACACTTTTGTTCAATCAGACCTGATCCAAAGTCAATCATACCCTGTAGCTATAAATCACACGTACTGGTTATGTAACAGTTAATCATTCAAAATAAGTGGATCCTGATTTTAATTTAGAGTCACATTAAAAATATACCTACTATCGTGGAAACCGGTGGGTACCAATCCACCTAACTATGCCGGATTTTTTTTTTTCATCAAAAGCCATGAATTATTACCAGTTAAATAAAAGAAAAAAGTTACTAAATTACAAAATTATTTCATTCATAACCTAAAAGGTTATAATAAATCAGTTTATCATGTCAAACATCAGTTGCAGGTTGTCAAACTGATTTGAGTAACATGAGTTCCGCTTGTAAGTTTATCAGTGTGGTTCAAGCAGCAGTCAAGGTTCACATCCTTCCCCTGACCTTTTGAATCCAGCTGGGCCTGCTGAACGGTGAAGAGCTGAAATCACCATGTGAAATGCTCACAAGGATTTACAAATTGTTACTGTGACCATGACTATAAAATGAGTCACACCAGCTCTGGCGGGCTGGCTGTGGAGGACGGAAAGTCTCCAGGGGCCAGAGCATGTGGCTGCAACAGTTCCAG
Organism: Antennarius maculatus; assembly: GCA_013358685.1. Taxonomy (NCBI): domain Eukaryota; kingdom Metazoa; phylum Chordata; class Actinopteri; order Lophiiformes; family Antennariidae; genus Antennarius; species Antennarius maculatus. The sequence continues at coordinate 8,020,704 of CM023626.1, read as the reverse complement.
AGTTAGAGGTCAAAATGCCTCAAACATGAATTTTTAGCAAGTGCTTTTCACTGCAGCTGGTTAAATAATTACCTGTGAAATGTGACCACAGAGAAACGTGTACGGCCGCAGAGATAGATTAAAAGTCAAAATCCACCCCACAGAGCATGACATATACGAGTTTTAACCATAAGCTACAAAAACACTGAACCACATGTTTCTTACGGTGCAGTTTAAGTCCACATTTAAACCCTCACTGCGTCAACGAGGATGCCAAACGCTCTCAAACTAAATACCACTAGCATGTAACATGAGCTATCTGTGAAAATATGTGAGGCACAAACACAGATAATCTCCAGTGACATCACAATGACATCATCAGTCTTCCTTCAGACACTGCGCTGCCAGATCCACAGGTGACATTATTCAGATGTGGAGCAGAACTCCAAACAGGACCAACATGAAGCAGTTGGAACTTTTCTGTCAGATTTTCTGCTTTTCTCTGAGGCAGAACGACCACCTCTCAGACAAACACTGAGATTTAAGACATTAAAACAGATTTGAATAGAAAATTAATAGTAATTCACATTAATTGCAGACATAACTCCAAGTACATTTACTGAAGGATAATTGCTATCATGTGTACAGTACTTGATTTTGCAATTTCTTGTTATTACTTTTATACTTCTACCTCACTCCATACCTAAAAACCTACTTTTTATCTCATGACTTCTTTTTCAGAGCTACAATTAAAGTACTAGCTTTTTGTTTTAGAAAAAAAAAGAATCACAAAACTACCCCCCCACCCCCCAGTCTTCTTGGAGTTTAATTTTCTTGCCAGCCTGTTTGAAGTTTTCATTACCTGTTGATGTCATTGAAGAAGCCACAGTTTCCCACACACATTCATTTGATTACTTTCGGTTTACATCAAACTGGCCTTCTGGTGAATTTCAGTCACCACAAATGTTGACTCAATTACGGTTGTCTATACAAATACACACATGGTGCTGAGAAGGAAGAAGGATTTCGATTATTGGTACCTTGTGTAAATTATCACCTTGTTCCGCTATGTGTAGGATTATTTCTCATATAGTTTCAACCCAGGTTGTAGGTTGTGATGTTCTGGAAAGTTGTGTTTTCAGTTTAATTACATAACATCCAGCTACTTCATACAGAAGAACCACAGGGTTATTAATATCTCATTTTAACCAAAGCCAGGAAGAAGAAGGAAACACATGCTACTAAAATTCTGAAATAGCATCAATGCCCAGCTTACTATCTGTGCCAGCTGTGTCACATCTTTAGATTAATTCCTTCCTTATCATCTAGGAAGCAAATGTTCAGCTGTCTGGCTGCCATAAAAAGAGATGAAGCCCTCCATTGTTTCCTCAGAGGTAGACATTTTCTCTCCGGGCTACAACCACTGTTGGCTTCTGTCTCACAGACGTATTCGTTTATTCGCTGGAAGTCGTGCATGTAAACAGAGAAAAAACAATTCAGCGGAAGGACTCTGTTAACAGAGGCTGCACTTCACACGCTGTCTGCCTGTCTGTGTTACCACAAGTTACCAAGTAAAACTCTGTCACGCATTCAAGTTGCATCAGAAGTCTTAACCGGAGGAATTTCCTAGTCTTGTTTCATGAGAACGAGACAGAAAAAATGTTGTGTTTGTTTAGTGCATGAGCTGATTCCCGCTGAACATCTCCTGCAAGACACTTGGTTGATCGTCTCCTTTTTATTCCAGAGTTAAAGAACTCTGATTGGTCTCTTAAATGTTCCATAGAAGCAAGCATGTTGACTGTACAATGAAAAGTGTCTCATTAATAAAACCGCCGTGCTCGGCTTTGTCTGACTTGCTAAAACTAACGTGACTTACAGACGACATTCCGTGTTTTTCCTTTTCCAGGTCAGTGCGGAAAGTCAGAGTTTTGGAACTCAGATTTGGACGTTTGTGTGCCGTGTGCATCGTGCAAGCAGTATCCAAAGACCCCATCATGCAATACATGTAAGAATCAGATTCTGGGAATGTAAAGAACCTCCTTGCATGATCCAGACATGCGTTAGTATTCTTGATGTACTTCAATGCAGCATCTTCTTTGTTTATGGTCATTTTGTACAACCAACAGGTAAATCTGTGGAGGACACACCTGATGTGTGGAAACTGGCAGCCATCACCAGTTTCTCAGTGCTGGCTGTGGTGCTGGTCGGTGCTGCATTGATAATCGGGGTGATGGTGCATCGACACAAGTCACACAAGCTGCCTCTACGTGGTGAGATGCTTTAACTTGAAAGCCGAGATAAAAGATCGAGTAGATATGTGTTGATGTGAAACTTTCTTATCTCAAATCAAGAAATGCTGCATGAGAAGAAAAAAAAAAGTATTTCCTGCAAATTAAATAAGGTGATAAATAGGTGGTAGAGACATTCATCATTTTCTATTACGTTCTTACACTGCATGCTTTGGACTCACATAAAAGAAAGGGTTTCCCCAATATTTTACAAGTGTTTTGAAGTGCTCTTGCTTTTTGGGGCAGAAACCTTATTTATGTGACATCCAAAGGTAATAGGGGTGAGTTATTGGGGGAAGATTTCTTTGTGGTTGAGCAGTTCTTTAATGATCATGTCATGTCGTTGGTTTGAGCCGATGCTTGGTCAGCCTAAATGTGATCAAGCTGTGTTCTTTCTTCTTTTTGGTGGAGCGGCTGTGCAGCTGTGTCACAATCAAACAACGGCACACAACATAACTTTTATCAGTTCATTTCGAGCGATACACCACAGGGCTTTTTTTTTCTTCTTCTTTTTCTGCAAAGGAACTTTTACACGTCGCAGTGCACAGAGCACTGGTGCAAACAATTACATTAATGAGCGAGCTGCGTTTGCTGCTTGGGTTTCGAGGCCCCACTAATGCGCACGCTGGCTGGCTATGACGGATTATTGGGACACAAACTGAACGGAGCTCATGTTAATGTTATCCTTAAATGCTTTTCATCGTACTATGAAAAAGGCCTCCAGATAAAAATGCTGTTTTATGTCTTTGTCACAGAACCCATTGAGGAAACTGCAGGTCCACTTTATCAAGCTTAAACATTTCAGTAAGTGGTGTTTTCACTTAGTCATATTAACAAAGGTCTGGCCAATTGCATGAAAAAGTCAAATATAAAGTCAAAACTTAAGATCCAGGTTTCAATCATAAAGTCATCGACAATGCACATGTTTTATTGATATAAAAATGCTAACCAGTAAATATCAGCAGGTTTGAGCCAGAAATAACAGATTTAGCCCATTGAGGCCAGACTCTAGTCATATGGTTTTTGTTATAAACAGCTCTTAACATGACGCAATGTGATAACTGAATGGTTGTCATGGTTCCACAGCCTCATCTTCCTCTGGAAACAGATGTGACAGAACCATTAACAGGAGTGACTGGTTCGGACCTGGACTGAGGAACCTCTATACTCTGACAGCAGGGTTATCTCTCCACCAGAATCGGACCATTTTAATTTATAAGACTATTGATTGAAGAGATGTGTTCAGTTCTCACGCTCGGTGTAGGTCCAACAGGGAGTATGACTTGCAATAACCAACGCTCACCTCTGTAGGAATGGTAGCAGTGTTACATCACTGGTGTCATTCTTCAGATTCTCTAGATTTCTGTGCCTTCGTGTTCCACTTCAGTCACATTTTGATCATGGCGATCGTTGACAGTTTGCAGATATTTCATTCAGTAGAAAGATAAAACCAGGGGCTTTCCTTCAAAGAGGTGGACGCTGTCCAAATTCAGACTCCCATGAATGTAAGATGGTAACCTGCTGAGCTGCAGTTTGATTTTCTGCTCTTCGGCGGGGTTAGATGGGGTCTATGTGCTGGTCCTTCACCGTAAGTCTTTTTAGGATAAATCCACATGTGAGTAAGTCATGCTGTTAGGCACATTAAGGCCATTTGAATGTAGCTACTTTTACTGGTGAAATATATTTTCTAGCCTCCAAACCTGCCAGTACCTCCGTGTACCTATTTCTTGTAGTAGCATCATACAATAATGTTTAGAGGTGCAAACTGTATTCATTCACTGTTAACGGGTCCCCTTTGACCAACACAGACCCTGTATTGCAGGTCATTACAATATTGTCTGTTGAATGCTACAGTTTTAGTGCCTTTAGGTAGATTTTCTCCATCACAACCCCAGAATTCATACCATACTGTCCCAGCACTTGTAGCACAGGACGTCTGAAACACTAGACACACAAGCCCAAACCGCTAACACGTGGGAATGTGGCAAGGAATGCAATGCAGTGAAGAAAATGGCACTTGCAATGTTTTCGGTGGAGCGACCATCACTAAGTATACTAACCTATTGTTTAGATCTACAATAAGGTAAAAATATATATGTCTAGATGTTTTTTGTAATTTTATAGTGATTAAATCAGATCTATATGGGGGAGGGTAGTTATTTCTTACTTTTTTAAATAGCTCTAGATGTTTAATATTCAAATCATCACACAGAATGTGCTTACAGACATTTAATGTGACTGATACTGTTTCTGGTCATTTTTCCAAGTTATCTGATTGCAGGTAAACTTCTTGCTATCTGGGAGAGAATTCATTTAAAATACAGATTATTGTATTATTTATTTTTAAGTATCTTGCAATGTTGTTTTACACAAACTGCAAGTGACAAGCACAGATTTAAAAGGGACATATGTGAAGATTTGTGTTAAACTTCAAACCGGGCCAGCCTTCTATATTACTGAGCAATAACTAATATTTTCTGCTTCATTTCCCAGCTTACTTCTTCTAACTGTATATACTGTAAATGCACTGGCTTTTTGTACTTAATGCAAACTTATTAACTGCTTTGTATAACAAATGTATTTTCACAATAAAAATGAATTTCCAAAAAAATGATGCAAAGCTCGTTAATATGCAAAATACAAAAACGTTTTTCTCAAACAACTTGATGTGTTAAGATTCAGCATCATTTGGAAGAATATCAAAATGAAATTACAAGTCAATAAAATTCAACAAATGTTCTTATTTTCTACACCAGGTTATAAAATATTAAAAAATTAATATTTCAGACTGACAAAAGTTTTCCAAATATGAATTAAATAGTGAGGGAACATTTTTGAGCACTGAAAATACAATAAATCAGAACATGTGTCGATGCTTTTTTATTCCACAACAGCTAATCTGACATTTCAGCTAAAGAAATTTGCCACGAACGCAAAAAGACCCAAATGTTGTTTCAGCTCTAATATTTACAGGGTTCTGAGATTGAACACATCACACACCCGGCTGAGCCTGGGACCGATGACAGTGGATAGGAATGTGTTTAAGTGCCACGAAGGGATAAAAGGGAGAACAAAGTTTACAAGCTCGTATGTGCATGACTCATTTAAGATGAAGGCCACCATGGCAACGAAAAATAAGAGTGGGATCATCAAAAACATTCATTACACATAAGACTTTACAGCTGAACAAAACGGTGGTTATGATGCTCTTTCAAGGTGGGTGTCCGTAGAAACTGGAATCTGATTAGAATGGCAAGCCTATTGGCTTCTAATCGTCTGCCCTTTTTTTCGGATGTTGTTGATGTTGTAAATATGATGAAGGTGTGAAGTCTGTTATGTTAACATGTCTGAAAAAATAAACTAAAAGATAAAACTAAAGAGATGCATTGAAACTATACTTGGAGCATATTGCTTAAAGATTCTAACCTGCAAACTAGCTGAGGTGAGGCTCGACAACAGGTTGGGTGCATTATCATTATTATTATAGACTTCCTGTCCTCCATAGGCTACAAGTTTCTAATCTATAGATGTGCAAATATAATTCTAAAATCAAAAACAGAAACAACCACACTATGGAGAAAGCAGCATCTGCAAACTGCTCCATCCACACTAATTATCTATTGATAACTATCTGAGTTTCTATTATTACAGTGTCTTCTCTACAATTAAGTTGCATGAGGCGTTAAGTAGCAGTTGCCAGGCAGGGCTTTCAGTGAGGTATTTCATACATCTGACCGGTGCCAAAAATATTCGTACATGAAATGTAATGTATAAGGCATAAAGAAAATCTAGATTGTTATAAAATAAATGTTGCTACATTTCTGATTTGTGAAAAACTACTTCAAGAACATCAGGCACGTTAAAGAACTTGGCAAAAAATAAAAATAAAAAGATAAAACAACCCAGAGATCATTGCAAATATCCCAGAACAAATTGGGTTCATGGACTGGTGTGTCCATTTGAACCCATAAAGCTCTGGGGTGTTTATAGGAATACTTGTGCTTGTCAGAAACGAGGCATTTATTTGTCTGAGAATACAGTCTGTCTATTTGATTCACGTGAAGCGTTTGTGAGGAAAGACAAGTCATGGAGACAAATACCGACCCACTGTTCCAGTAAATTAAATTCACGTGGATGAAGAGATTCACAAATCTGAGATGAAATTAAAAAGAAACAAAGTGAGGGTGTAAAAATCAACATTGTGATTTACAGCATTTCAAGTCCAGTGAAAGATTCTGTTACATCAAACTGCTAAAGTTGACTTACACTTCAGGCACTGGCGCTTCAGTGTGACTGATGATCTCAAAGATTCAAGATGGATTAGGTCTGAGGTGAATGTTGCTGTGACAACTATGACATTGATGAGTTAAATTACGGGTGTAGATATGGCACTAGTACAATTGTAAATACTATATGCTTAGTCCTAAAACTGATTATCTACAATATTGTACACATCAGGCTCCTTTTGAAGGTTCACCCTGAGTGCTGCACAGAAGTTTGGCTCATTCATTCCTGCCTGCTGCTAGAACTACGAAGGAAATACAAGTCGACCGGTGAAGTTCCGTAAAGGCTACATGAGTTTAGATGTTACTTTTTCATTTACATTTAGAAAAGTTTTCCTAATAAAATATGCACAGAAAATAACAGCAATAAATTAATAAATACATCCGTTTTAGAATACAATGTCACTCAAAGAGAACGTTATTAGCAGGATTATTTTCTTCCTTTCAGTAAATCCCTTTGCCTCTGAGCTTTGGATGCATCCAGAGGTTTTCGTCTTGCCTTGCGAGCAGTCCTTCAACGATGTTAACAGAACTAATGTTAAAGATTCAGCGATAAATATAGTTTGTATTTTTGTTGTTTCCAGAGGAGCAAACGGAGGCACTGAACATTACTTTACATGAGCGAAAGAGTAGAGCTCTCCAACAGCATTGTTCTACAAAAACATGCTACCGGTGTTGATATTCTTTGAGGAACCTGGGCTGCACTTCCACGTCCACTTTGGTTGTTTGGTTTTGTCGATGAAGAGTGAAAAGCGACTAATATTTTTGTCACCTGCCCTGTTTTCTGGAATCCTGCGTAATCATGTAAAAAAAACATTCAGGCCTTATGAGAAGTTGACTGATAATCCCTCTGTGGATCATTCAGTGATTTCACCATCTTTTATGGAGGTAAGACTAGAAGTCTGTAATGAAATGTGCATGTCTCCAAAAAGGAGGATAAAGGAGCACTTTCTGAAAAAATACTGTTTTACAATTACTGATAGAGGGATTTTACAGGAGACAGGACAGCTCTGGAATCCTCCTTCAAAGGAAAGATCCCATGTCCAAGTCCATAAAGGAGTTAGCATCAATGCTGAAAGAAGAGTCATAGGTCTGAGTGTTCTGGTGCATTTTCTGATGATGCCGCAAGTTGGATTTACTGGAAAAGCTCTTGTCACACAGCAGGCAGGCGAAGGGCTTCTCTTTGGTGTGGATTCGCCTGTGACATATGAGCTGGGTGGACACGCGGAACGCCTTCCCACACTCCAGACACTGGTAGCGCTTGGGCTCCGTGTGAATGCGTCGATGGTTCTTCAGCGCCATCAGATTGGTGAACTCCTTCTGGCAGACGGAGCAGAAGAAAGAACCCGTCTTGTGGCTGTTCTTGTGGTTGAGGAGAGAGCCGGCGTGACGGTAAGTTCGGCCACAGTGCTCGCAGACGTGGCTCTTTTCTTCTGCCGACTCGTTGATCTGAGAATTAGCGACGCTCTCTGGAATGTGAGACAAAGGTGGCGGAACCTGCCTGTGCATCCCGTCCATCGCTACAGTCTGGTGGATTTCAGAGCCCCAGGACATGTTCTTACTAACAGGTACATCCACGCCGTGTTGAAAGGAATCATGAGCCCTGTGGTGCCTCTCCTGGTGTTGCTGGTAGCTGGCTGTGTTGGGAAAGATCTGCTGGCAGAGGCTGCAGACCATGCACCGCTCCTTGGAGTGCACATCCATGTGGCTCTGCAGGTGTGACACCAGACAAAAGGTCTTACCGCACTCGGGGCAGCAATGACGCCTCATCTGGGAGTGTATCTGCAGAGTGACGGGATCGGGAAATGTCTGGAGACACAGCGTGCAGTGGTGGAGGTTTTCAGAGTGCGTCTTTTTATGGTTGAGTAGAGAACCGGCGTGCCGGTAAGAGCGCCCACACAGGTCACACCTGCAGCAGGGATATGTTCATTTTCAACACCTAATTCAAGTCTTCTGCAGAAATTATTTCACCCAACAGTGTCTTATTTAGAACTTACAAATTATAAAATAACTATATTTTTAGTAGTAATTGAATAACAAGATCTGAAATTAATACGTTCCATAGCAGATGATGGTATTTGTTCTTACATACATAAATAACATTTAGCATATTTCTTATTGGTGCTTCTCTCAAACTTATATTTTGCAGTTCTGTGCAGCATTTTCTGCCAACTGATACAGATATATCGACAATAAGTTCATTTTGGGTACATACAGACTTACTCGACTGAAACCGAGGCAGAAACTCACATGAAGCACTTGTCTGCCCTTTCTGATGGCTGGACTCCAGCTCTCAGCGAGTTCTCCTGTCCCGGGTGGCAGCGGTGCCTCTTCAGGCCTGACCTGCCTTGGAAGCCTTTTCCACATGAAGGACAGCTGAAGTGACTGGTCACCCGGTTGTGGACCCTCTGATGGTTGTGCAGGATGCTGGCGAGGCGGAAGGCCTTCCCACAGGTGAGACACACGTACTTCTTCTTCTGTGTGTGGATGCGTGTGTGGTTGCGTAAAGCCATGGGGTTGGTGAAGGGCTTTGAGCAGAAAGTGCAGCTGAAATGTCCCGTCTTATGGGTGTTTTTGTGGTTCAGGAGTGAACCTGCATGGCGGTAGCTGCGATTACATATGTTGCACGTAAAAGGTCGCTCCTCTTTGTTTGAACACATGTCTATTTGTGCATCGCTGCTGCCTGCAGGTCCGTCACAGATGTGGGATGTGAGCTGATCAACGGAGAGAAAGACCTGCAGACATTCCTTACATTTAGAGGCTCGAGATTTCAGGCCCCTCCTGCCTCTGGTCGCATCTTTTCTGAGATCTGCACAAACATGGGCTGAAAGCTGCTTCTTTCCTCTAAAGCCTTTCCCACAGTTTTGGCAGGAATGCTTTTTAAATGCAAAGTGGGTTCGCAAGTGGTTCTTCATGGCGAGCTGATTGGAGTATGTGTTTGTACAAATGGAGCAGCAATATTCACCTGTCTTATGGGAGTTTCTGTGGTTTACCAGACTTCCTGCGTGGCGGTAGGTACGCCCACACTGGTCACAGGCGAACGGCCGCTTGTCGCCCTTGACCTCAGATTTGACCGAGGCATGAGGCTTTTGCCCCGCGCTCGCTTCAGGTAGCTGCTTGCAGCGACGAGAAGAGGCTGGATTCTGATTGGCCTCTGAGGTTACAGGCTGCATTCCTGCATCTGACTTTCCATTCATCTGCATGAGGGCCTGGATCTGGTTGTTGAGTTCCTGGATTTTGGCCTGGTTCTCTTTGTGCCTCCTCAGGTGATTCAATAGCTGTTTCTGAATTTTGAAGGCTTTCCCACACTCATGGCACGTATGCCTAAAGGAGGAGAACAGGCATATGGTTAACTCTTTGTTTGCACATCAAGAAAGAGGAGACACATGAAATTTCTCCAAGCATTAAAAGTTTTCAGGATGAGGGAAGAATGTAATAATTTCTGCTGCATTACTGTATTTTCCGCACTATAAAGCGCACCAAAAAGCTTTCAATGATCTCAAAAACCAACAGTGCGTCTTATAATCCAGTGCGCCTTATATATAAAAAAGCTTTAAAGTATATTATTCGTGCGCCTTATAGTTCAGTGCGCCATATAGTGCAGAAAATACTTTATGTGCATTGCTGCTTGAACTCACCTCTTTATATCAAAGTGGGACCTCTGGTGATTTTTCAGGGCCAAAAGGTTGTAGAAGCGTTTCTGGCAGACCAGACATCTGAACACACCGGTTTTGTGGGACTTTTTATGGTTGAGGAGCGATCCAGCATGCCTGTAGGACCGGCCACACTGATCACACTTATACAGACGATATTTACCATCAACAGCGCCTTTCACCCAGCTGGTGCCTTCATGCTGGATAACGTCATTTGCTTTCGTTTCCTCTTTGATACGTGTTGATTCATCTTTCCTTTCATCCGTGCAACAGTGATTCTCCAGATGATGGTAACTGGAGCAGAAGACGCCACAGGTACCACAGATGATGCTCTCCGTCTCCTCTTTGCTTTCAGACATATCGCTGTTGTTGATTTGTAAATGATCAATGCAGTCTTCTTGATCATTTTTGTGTATAAGCTGATGACTTATCAAGTCTTGCCTATTGGCAAAACTTTCCCCACAGGTGCTACAGATCATCATCTCTCCTGACTCGTCATCTTTTGCATCTTCATGAGAAGACATGGAAGAAGGGCCGGAGCTTGCAGGAGTGCTGTGGGACTGCGTGTGCCCTCGGAGGTGGCTCCTGAGGGCCCTCATGCTGGTGTAGCTGTTTCCACATATAGAGCACTGATACAAATCCCCATCATCGTCCTCCTCTTCAGCACATTCGCCTTCTGTTCCACCATTTAGCAGATCACTGCTGATGTCATTGTGAAAATTATGTTCAAAATAATTTTGCTCATGGGTGTCATTCAGACCATGAAACTCCACATCACAACCTGGATTATCGATGGAATGATCAACATTACTGTCCTGGAAATTTCTATTCCTGTCATAGTCACTGCTGGTAATGTCATCCTGCTGCTGGAGCAATGGGCAACAGTGACCTTTGATCCCTGCAATATCTGCAAAGGTATCACCGCAGTCTGCACACATGTGCCTCTGCATCGGGTGTTCATTGTGAGGTAGATTTACTGTCATGTCCTGGGAAAAGTCCTGATTAAACTTCTCATGGTATAAAGCCCCACTGCTGTGATCAGTCTTGTTCTCCTGCTCCATACCAAGCACGTTGTGAGCACCATCCTCCTCCTCCTCTTCTTGAGTGGAAAAGCAGCCCTGTTGGTTATCCAGAGTGAGGGGCTCTGAGGAGAGCCAGTCTCCCTCAGGGATGAGGCTAAAAGTCGATTGAGCTTTGTGAAGGCGAAGATGACTTTTGAGAGCGGCCAAGTGAGGATAACTCTTCCTGCAGATGGAACACTGGTAAATCCCGACCTGATGTGATTGTTTGTGGTTGATGAGGCTCCCGGAGTGTCGGTAGCTTTTACCGCAGATCTGACACTTGAAGGGACGCTCATGAGTATCTACAGTTGAAGTCTCTTCCATTTCAGCCGCATTGTTAGCATTCTGTGTTTGAATAGGATTGAGAATACTTGTTTCCATGACTGACGGTTCTCCCTGAGTATTGATGCTAGACGCTGCTTGATTAATGGAGCAATCCGAGAACACATGACGGCTGCTTTCCATCTGCTCCTGCGGCCGATCAAAACCTCCATAATTATCTACTGATAATATGGAGGGAACATTATTTATTGGTGATGCATAAAAATGTGCCTCACTGGAGGCAACGCTATTATCATATGATATATCGTGGTTTTCTGACAAGGTATCTTGCAGTCTAAATGACAGAGATGAAGAGTTATGCATCTGGATGTGCTCCTGGAATTCCTCATCACTGGGGAATAGAACCTGACATAAATGGCAAAAATTTACTTGGGCTTCCTGGCTCTGGGTGGGAAACTGGTCCAGCGGCGTGCATGTGTACGAACCCCCCACTGAGGTGGGTTCTGTCCCACTTTTTCCTTTGTGAGTTCTCTGGTGGCTGTAGAGAGCAGCCATGTTACTGAATGGTTTGGAACACACTGTACACTCAAACATCCCCACTTGGTGAGTCTTTTTATGATTGGTCAGGCTCCGATGATGTATGTATGATTTGTCACATAAATCACACCTGAAAGGACGATTTTCTGCAACATCAGAGATCTCAGATTGTAGATTACCAGAAACGTTTGTCTCGTTATGGTCTGGGCTATTTTTAACAGCTGCTAACTGCTCACTGAGATTCTGGTCGTTGTCATTTTCATTCTCATGCATGGGATGGTCTGCTTCTGCTTTTCTGTATGACTGTTCCTTTACTCGTTTTGAGAGATGAACCCTCTCATGTGTAGCCAACTGCGTTGCCAGACGAAAGCTTTTCCCGCATTCTGCACAGGAGTACTTTTTCTGCGAGGTGTGGCTCCGGAGGTGACTCTTGAGTGCCAAAGCGTTAGAGTTCTCTTTACCACATATGTTACACCGAAAAGAACCCAATTCGTGAGTCTTTCTGTGGTTCGCTAGGCTTCCAGCGTGCCTATAACCACGTCCACATTCATCACATTTAAATTTACGTCCTTCTTCAAGCTGACTGTGTATATCCATATGCTCGAGGAGACTGGGCATGTTGGAACATACGGTGCCACATTGTTTGCAAGGAAAACCCGTTGTCCTGCCAGGGTCTTGCAGTGCCATTACAAGATAATGATTGAATCAAGTGCACCAGACACAGAGTGTAGGAACATGCAGGCGGGGAATGCATCAGATGCCTTTACAGTCTGCATACAAACAATATTGTTTTTTAACAATAAAATCCAAAGTGTATCCAAGGTGGTGACCACAGCAGAAGATATTGAGGCCAGGTCCAAGAAAAGTGGAGTAACTTCAGTTTAGCAAGCAAATTGAGCTGTTGAGGGCAGAAGAGAAGCCAATTAGGTGTCTTAATAAAACGAACAAATAAAAACATTAAAAATAAATTGTGTTTGTGTTAAAGTATGACTCAATGTAAGATATTGTCTACACAAATAACCTAATTTTTCAAAAGACAAGCTTTTTTTCTGTCATGCAATAAACACCTTAAACTAGTACAACACGCCTTTCTAGTTCGATGACAACTAGGAACCTTGGACAAATGTCTTCATCACGTGTTGACCTACGATTCAATCCAAAACCGTCATGGAGAATCGGTCCCGGTATGTTTGATTAAATGCACTCGACAGAACGTGAACCTCATCATGCAGTGCAGACAGAGCAGGATTAATATTCAGGTAGCTGGAAGCAGAACCCCGCATGTTATTCCTGCAACGCATCTCTGACAGCAAGCTCAACTAGCTAGGTCAATAAACCGGTTAGACTAGCGCTTCGCTCTACGTGCTTATTTTCATTAAATATACCCACATCATCCGAAAACATAAATAAGAACAAGGTGAAAAGACGCACTATCATCAAGTTACCAGAAAAAAACAGGCGTTTTAAACAAAGGTTAAATTTTGCATGACTGGAACGTTAGCTAAGGAAACGCGACACCAGCCAGCTAGCACCATCATGGCTAGCTAAACAAACATTGCACCAAAAAGCAAAGAACTCGTTTCAACGTGGAGTCGCAATGTCACAAAAAGGTTCAAATTAAATACCTGCAGCAGTCATTATTCAATGCAAGCCTCCGACGATATATTTCATTCATTATTTTAACGTTGTTTATACATAAAGGGCAACCCCCATTTTTTAAACAGATGTCTCTTCCTCCCTCCCATCCCCATTTCCACTCTTGTTGCTAGGAAACAGGAAATGTGCAGCAGAGAAATGTTTCCCTCACCAAATAAAAAACATAGGGCGAGATGAAAAACGAAAACAAGTTCGACTGAGGTCTGCCCTTAATAAATCAAAAACATAAAACACAAAAATTCAAGATTTAAAAGTTTAATGTCGCTTATACAACCGCTGGCATTCCTATAACCTTATATCACATAAAAGCGACTTGACGGCTAAATACGTTAGCATCCTCCAGCTAGCTGCATCAATGACTTCTGAGCACTGCAAATACTTCCGCTTTCGTTTGGTTAGCGTGTTATCATCATGGTGTCTACTAGCCTTGTTAGGACTGCCATGCTTTACCGGGTTACTTGTCATACATGAGCTACATGTCTTACATTTGTATTTTTACGATCACACGCTTTGCATGCTGCTAACCTGGCTTGCTAAGCGTTGTCGTCATCATGGTCCTAGAGCCGCCCCCATCCCGAGCCAGGGAACAGCGTTCATCGAGTCTCACTAAATGCATTCGTGCACCTAAACCTTTTTCCAAGCACGGTCGACCAGCTATTAATGTCCTGATTGAGGTAAGAAAGTCTGATCTCTGTTTTTTAATGCACACAGAAGGCATCGGAGCCCATATCGGTAAATCTAGCCCTTAAAATCAGTGGTATGGTAATGATGGTAGCCTGTCGAGTGTATTTGCTGCAGCCGGCGGTCCTAAAGCCAGCCATTTTGAGTTAGTGAATTTCTAGCAAATAAAAGCGAGCAGGAATGAATGCGTACTTATCGTAGCCGGTCGTCAGCACCAAAGTCACGCCTGATCCTCGATCCTCGGTCCCGGTCGGGTGCATGTCTGTCATTAACGCCCAGCGATCTTTGTCACTACAATTCCAACTTCCTCTGGCATCACGGCGGCTAGCTTATTGTCCCTTAGGTCCTAATGCCAGCCATTTTGTGATTTAATGCACAGCACATATTTCTGTTGTCATCTCACATTTTATTTTCATATTTATTGATGATCCGCGCTTCTCATTCATATCTGTGACATCATTTATCCTGATTTCTGATAGAAAAGCATCCATTCTAATATCACTATGCTGTCATTTATTTTAAACTCCATTATTATAAAGATTCTTTATATATAATCTCTTTGTAGATTCAAAAAAAATGGCCTCTCCCCAGCCTGGCAGCCCACCTCTTGCAGAACAATACACCCCTCCTGCACAGGATGAACAAATCCAACAAGAGGACGGGTTGATGAAGGATCAGCCTGCTAAAAAACGAGGCAGAGGCAGGCCTCCAAAAGCCAAACCTTCCTTCAAATGCGCTGCCTGCACAGAGGTTTTCAGGAGTCTGCCAGCTTTACGGAGCCACAAGCTTTCAGTGCATGTAAAAGAGCATCAGCAACAACACCCATGTTCTCAGTGTGACAAAAAATTCTCAAGTAAGGCTCAACTCTCAAAGCATGAGCGCACCCACTCAGCCCAGCGCCCTTTCCAGTGTCCTGACTGTCACAAGGCTTACAAGACCCCCACAGAGCTACGCAACCACAGCCGCTCTCACACCGGAGAGAAACCTTTTGTATGCACAGAATGTGGTAAGGCCTTCATGCAAGCGATCTGCCTAAGGATCCATATGACGCAGCACAGTGGAGAGCGCCCTTACTCTTGTCGTCAGTGCTCTAAGAGCTACCCCACCCTGTCCAAACTGAAGGTTCACATGCGCTCTCACACAGGAGAGAAACCGTACTTCTGCGTCGAGTGCGGCAAGAGTTTTGCCGATCCCTCTGTGTTCCGAAAACACAGGAGGAACCATCAGGGCCATCGACCATATGCGTGTGATGAGTGTGGGAAGACGTACACGGAGCTGAAGGACCTGAAAAACCACGAGCGCTCCCACACTGGAGAAAAACCATACCTGTGCTCCGACTGTGGAAAAGCCTTCTCCCGCTCCTCCTCGCTGGCCTGCCACCAACGCATCCACTCCCAGAACAAACCCTATCAGTGCGAGCAGTGCGGCAAGGGCTTCACCCAGCTGTCCTCCTACCAGTCTCACCTCCGGACCCACTCTGGAGAGAAGCCCTTCCTCTGCCCGCAGTGTGGCAAGATGTTTTCTGACCCATCCAGCTTCCGTCGCCACCAGCGAGCCCACCTGGGTTTCAAGCCATACCCCTGCGATAAGTGTCCCAAGAGGTTCCGGCAGCCGGCGGATCTGGCTGTGCATGAACGTGTTCACTCTGGAGAGCGGCCTTATAAGTGCCAGAGCTGTGACAAGGCCTTCGTGGCATCCTGGGACCTTCGGCGCCACATGCTGGTCCACACAGGCCTCAGGCCCTTTTCGTGCACCGAGTGCGACAAGTCATTTGCAGAGCGCTCCAGCCTCAACAAACACCGGCGTGTACACTCTGGAGAGAGGCCGTTCAAATGCGAGGAGTGTCTGAAATCATTTGTGGTCTCCTCAAGCCTGCGCAAACATGAGAGAACTCACCTAGCTGAGCACTCTGAGCAGCAGCAGCAGGAGGATAAAGATCCCGGATCAGCTTCCGGCTTTCCTGCCCACACAACTCTACCTCAGTTCTCTTGTACTCACTGTGATGCTACATTCGGAAGCTGGGATGAAGTTCAAGCTCATGAAAATCTTCACCCTATTGACTCCAGTTCTCAGACGGTCGCCAAAATCCTACCGCTGGGTTCACACGTCTGTGAAACCTGCCAGGCAG
The DNA here is from genome assembly GCA_013358685.1 of Antennarius maculatus. NCBI lineage: Eukaryota > Metazoa > Chordata > Actinopteri > Lophiiformes > Antennariidae > Antennarius > Antennarius maculatus. The sequence continues at coordinate 8,004,156 of CM023626.1, read as the reverse complement.
AGTTTTCCCAGCTGGCAGAGTTACAGGAGCACGAGAAGCAGCATCCCAAGCCGAGGCCTCACGTCTGCAGCAGCTGCGGCAAAGGCTTCGTCAACAAATCCGGACTGCGTAAACACCAGAAGATCCACTCCACCAGTAAACCTCACAGCTGCCCCCACTGTGGCAAAGCTTTCTTGTTCGCCGCTTACCTTCGGAAGCACTTACGGACTCACGCAGATGTTCAGCCAGCCACCCAGCTGAGTGACATTAACATTATTCACACCGACCCACTGCCCTCTCCTCCACCCCCCAGCGAGGTCTCCCCCTCCACGGTAGAAGCCAGCACCATATCCCTGACGGTCCCAGAGACGGTTCCTGTCACTGCTTTTCAGACTCTCCCAGAGTACCTGGTCAAAGAGGAGGGACTGTAAGCCGTGTTTACTGGTTTTGTAGTTTGGAGTCCACAGACATTTAAGCCATTGGCCTTTAATCTTTTAAGATGGTGGAGCTGAGTTTGACATAATTATTACAAACATTTTTATTTTATAAAATCCTCATTGAAAAGATTTCAACATACTTTCCTTCCTGTCAATTGTTTCCGCTTTATGTCATGATGTTTTAAATAAGTTGTGTATAATCGTGTAAACTGTACTAAATGAACTATGACATTTTAATAACTTTACTATCAAACACTTATGCTGATCATTTTAAGATATCCCTTAAAATTATGTATGACGGATTAACATGTTTTTACAAGGTTTTTAATAACAGCTTATATTGAATTTCTTGATTTTACATTTTGGTGGAGTAAATGTAACTGTTTAACTGTGTCTTAATATAATCAAATTATTATGCGTGTGTTATTATCAAATATTATTATATTGTTATATAAGGAAAACAAATGGGTTTCAATATATTAAGTCAAGGGAATTGATTTATTTTGTACCCATAAATGATATGTAAATGCAAAAAGTGTGAGTGTTTTTGTTTCTATGTGTTCTGTGCAGAATTTCTGATCTCTTGAGATTTGAACACTTAGGAAGGGTTTAGGGTTACGGTTAATCCTAACCCTCATGAAATAAAGCATGATTTAAAACTAAATGATTAGTCACAATTTTGTTATTACACTTTCAGTATTGTTCAGCTAAGTTGAGATTCCTATTGAATGCACAGACTGATGGAAGCCATAGTAACGGGCCTGATCCTCACCACCGCCTACGACGCTGCTTCCTGTGGTTTGGCTCCCCGTGTGTCTGCCTGGTGGTTTTTTCGTTGGGCCCATCACCAGCCTGGACTTCAAATCCACACGTATCAGCAGGAGAGTAGCATCTTCACCAAAGCCTGTGATGGTTGCTTGAAACATCAGCATTAAACAACATCTAATGTATGTGTTCGTCATTTCCTTGGAGCATGGAATTGTTTCCTTCCTGTCTGGGCTGTATGACCGAGAAGATCTCTCTGGCAAAAGCTGACGTAGCGCTGGAGGCCAGGGCTACGGAAGATAAATCTGTGTGTACCTCTTTAGAGACAAAAGCGCAGTCATCCACCACCTGCAGAGCATCAATCTGTATGTTGTGGTTGGTTTGGTGCTTTCTTGTAACCTCCCAACACTTCACAAAGAACTAAACATGTTTGCTCAGAGTTTTATTTAAAGGTTCCATTGGCTGTCCACAAACATTTAGTAAGTCCATTTATGCTTTGGCTTCCATGTAAAGTATGATTATAATAATGATGTGAGGAGGAGGATGTACATCCCTCTGTCTCCTCATCATGGTCTTTAATATTTTTTCAAAATTGCTTCCACAGAAAATGAGCAAATACTGAAGTGGTAAAAAAAACCTCTTTCTATTTAGGAACATTTGTCATTTGTATTTTCTTCCATTTCCACAGTCAAATTTTGCTTCTGATCAGGGTTTCCTGAGTGTAACCCAAATGACTTCAATATTTTTACACAAAACCTGAAGTACAGTACATATCTCCACAGGAATCGAAAGGTGCCTTGTGAGATTTTGGGAATGTAAAATCTAAATATATCTCAGATATGCATTTAAAAAGAATTGCAATCTACAGGAACAGTTTGAAAACTTTCTAACAATCCCCTCAATAAAATGTCACAGTGACAGTGGATTCCAAGTATTTCATGTCTGGTAAGTCTTATTTACTTTAACTCAAATTCTCAATACTTTTGCAATTCTAACTTCATGACACATCTTCACAATATTTTCATTCAAAATACACGAATAACACAACTACTTTTACAGTGCTTGCATTGATGAGTATTCCGATTTAATGCATATTTGTTACATTCAAGATGTAGTCTGGATTTTATGTTTATTCTTCCGTGAGATGGACTTCCTGTTGCTGTGTTTCATGGCGTAGAGAAGCGCCGCACCAGCGTCTGTTAGAGACTGATGGGTGGAAAAGAAGTGCAGATTCACAAGTCAAGCAAAGCCTTCTGTCACTGAACAGTGTGTTTTCTCAGGATATGACATGACGTACCTGTGAGTCTGAAACAACAGATTGTCTCTGGAAAAAAAGGGATAAGTGTTTACTTGTATTTTTTTGGCTTTATTGCACTGAAACCAATGACAAATACTGTAAAAATTCACCCGTGTGAAGTGGAGTATGCAGTTGTATATTGGCTCCATGGTTTCAACCCAGTCTTTGTACGTCTCTTTGTCCTCTGCACTGCGATTATGCTCTCTGGAAGAAGAGACACGTGGCTCATGAAAGACTGTACATCCACCGACAATAAAGTTGTAATAAAAAAAGAAAACAATCTTAAACTCAAAACATTTATTTTGAAAGAATCATAAAATAACGTTCTAGTGAATGTATCAATTTCTCGAAGCACAATTGTCTACCTAAGAAAAGGAAGAGTTTTAATGAGAGAGTATTAAATATCCATCAGCTCACTTATCAATATCTCTCATCTAAATTAAAGCATTTGATGCTAAAAATTTTTATTAGTATTTTACTTGTTTTATTTAACCATCTCAGTTTCCTTCCAGACTTTTGCCTTCGTGCTGGATGTTTGCCCACAGAACATCAGCACCCTTCAAATTAGTCAGGACTTAAAGCATCTTCATCTCTCACTCTGCACGTTTCCCACACAATAAAATCAGTAAGAGCTTCCTCGATCCCTGTTGTTACTCACATCGCTCTCTCTATCAGCCTCCTCTGCAGCTCTCCTTCCGTACTGGCGTTGAGGAAGCGGCCCCTCACAGCCAGAGCAGCGCTGGCCTGGGACGAGTTGAGCTGAATGATGGCGAGAGACAGAGAGGACAGGGCCGCCGAGCTGAAATGTTGGGAAACAATTTTGTCGTAAGAGTAATACTCATCGTTCAGCCTTGTTATTGTATCATGATTCAAACACACTGGAGCCACAGACAATGAATTGCATGGAATTCACACAGTTTCTAGATTTGAGAGGTTTATTTACTGCGTAAATGTTGGAATGGGTGAGACTTGTGATTTACATGGTGTGATTATTTCTGCTCTGGTATCTCAGCAACAGCCGCTCTCCTTGATTTTCATGGCTGCTTTGCCTCAAGGTTGACTCATATTAGTATAAAATAATACATCTAATAAGTTCTTGTCCTCTGGGTGAGAACCCATCATTTATTTAACATGTCACAAGATAATGTATGACTTATTTAAGCTCACGTGGAGGCCAGAAGCATTCAACCAGCACAGCACAGCAGTGATGAATGGGTGTGTGAAACAAAAACTTCATTTTCACCTGTCGTTGGTAACATCTCGGTCTGCAGTGATCACTCTGAGCATCGTCTGTCCATTCCTCTGTTTGTACCTGACCTGCAGCTGGATGGACACTTGGCTCCCAGAAGGTAGCGCTGACAAGTATAGAAACAAATACAAATATGATGAATGTAATATATTTGAAGAACAGAGAAAGAATATGATGCATTTGTGGCCTCAACAGTACAGTACAAAACAATCCAGCAAATATAAGTAGGGTAATGGTCAAACAGTATTTTGGCCTCCTGAAGGAGTCATTGGTCATACTGGCTTAAAATAAGAATGAGCAACACAGATAGGCTATGAACCAAGATTCAGGCTGGACTGCTGCAAAATAACGTGTTTAGGTCTATTATGTACTTTAATGAATTAGAAATAAAAATCAACACATATTCTGTGAGGCTGTACCAAACATGCATGGGCTGTTTAGCTGCAGTGATGCTTTTCCTATCCAGCGGACTCACAATGACAATGTTAACATGCCTACCTTCAGCAAATGATACAGATGAAAATTCATTATCTTAGCTCAGTCTGCTGGCATCATAACTCCTGGACTACAAAACAGTCCAGGAATAACCAAATTTTTTTTAATTCACCACCTTGCCACCATAAATGTTAACACAAAGTGTCATTTAAAATTAGCTAGTAGTTTAGTCTGAATCAAAGTGCTGGCTGTCTGATTACTGGACAAACCAACACAGATTGGTTGCTAAAGCATCTAAAATGTTAGATTGATCTAAATGTTAAGTTCCTGTAGTTTCATCTGAACAATTTATAACACTCAGGACAAGGTGGAATCACACATTCTATGATATTCTTAAGAAAGGGAACAGATCCGGCAACTTGTTTGAGCTGATAACCCTCAGATGGCTTCTGAATGGAACTAAGGACTAGATTATAGCTACGAAACAAGGAAACAGAGGAAATATTACTGCCATATTGAAAACAAATAGTCATTTAATTGTGGATATTTAAGTTTTTTCCAACCTTCTGTATCCGTTTCATTGGCTCCAAACTGAAAGGTGATCTCCGTCTCGGGGCCGACGTTCCCCACCTCTCTGGTCGCCTGGTGACCTGCCTCCCTCTCTCCTCTCATATGCCTTGACCAAAGAACAGCAATGCTCTTAGTCAATGCTCCATACTTAATATATTATATGATACATCTTCCAGCTAGCATACCAGAGGAAGAATTTGAAAATATTCATGTATGAGGTCCAAGAGCAGATCTTACAGTGACTTGGGCAGCAATAGTGTGACAGTACAATGTGTGGCGATGGTCCTGTTTTCAATGATCTGTTCAAACTCTGAGTGCAACATTTTGGGACTTGCTATCACCACCTAGAGGACAGCAAACAGACAAAAAGACTTGATCAGCGATTAATGTGATAAATAAAAAGTTAGACAAATGTCAAAACAGCGTGGCTCTCCTTTAAGTCATAACACAAGTTCTCTTACTGTCCCTCCGGTGCGATCAGCCAGTCTTCCCAGCTCATCCAGTCTGCAGTCTGTTCCTTCTATGGACAGCACAGACACCGTCACCCTGAGGAAAGGAAGACATTTCAGTGTGAACTTCATCACAGCACAGCAAAGTCACACACTTCCTACCCATTAGTATTAATATTAGCACCAGTCTTATAGCAATTCATATTCATTGAGCAACAGTAAATGCATGTGTCAAGTAAAATTAATATTTATTCCATTCATGATATTAAGAGAAGAGGACCAACCCATTATTAGCGGCATATTCCCCAAGGTCTTTGTAGAAGATGGTGGAAGAGAGGAGGGTCCGAGCATCAGTATCCTCTACCTCTAGGTTCCCCAACTCTGTGTTGGCCTTCCCATCTGTACAGATAATCACCTTCGAGATCAGCAAGGATAGCACATCAGGATAGCACTCACTTTGTTTTAAAAGAACACAAAAAAATTTAAAAAGTGACATGTTTTTATTCTGGGACCACACGAAGTGATTGCCATGTTTGTGACTTCTTACTATTATTATTTAATTTATACAAATTTTAAGACACAATAAAAAACACAATAGAAACAATAAAACTTGTTTCATTGTTTCCAAAACAATAAAAACACATAACAACAATAAAAGTTTGAGTAGTAAAAAAAGCAAAAACCAAGAGAATAAAAATAATGAAGTGCAATTACAGATAGGAACTAGAGAAATGCAATATCAGCATCACCACATGCTGATGAAGGTCAACAGATAAAACAAATAAAATATTCAAATACTCCTTTTACGTTTAATTTTGTTTGCTTATGGATTAGAACATCTGTAATAAACAAATCCATTATGCACATGCACTTGTGCTGAATTTATGCAACTGTGCAGTGCAGTGCAGTGCAATGATCACTTGTCCATGCAAAATGTACATTTTCTAAAATGTGGAAATACATCAGTATGGTCTTGTATGTGAAACTACACTCATAAAATCAATCGTACCTTTGAGCCTGGATGTTTGGAGGCTGTTGAAATTGCCAGCAGAGCAGCAGGGCCAAGAGCTGTGGTCCCACTTTCTGATAATCTTTCACCAAGAGGGAAAGGAAACGTTACAGACATGCAATAAATGACATCATGTTTTCAATGTGAAACGAGCACCCCTTTTTCCTCTGACCTCAAAATCTGTTCCTCTAAGTAGTCCTTGCTTTCTGAGAGATGAGGCGGACTAGGGAAACCGGCTCCAGCTTTTTTCAGATAGTTGCTGTCGATCAAGTCAGCCCCACACAGGCAAAATGAGCTGAAATTGTGAAATCCGTGCACTGTCACCTGGCAACAAGAGCGTTAGAGGATGAAGAAAAGCATTAAGCAGTTTTCTGTATGAGATTCTGAAAAACAATTGAAATATGAGTCAGACTCAGATTGAGAAGACAGAAATAAATAAGTAATAAATGTATGTGTGTGTGTGTGTGTGTGTGTGTGTGTGTCTGTGTGTGTGTGTGTGCGTGCGTGCGTGCGTGTGTGTGTGTGTACCTGAAAATTGAAGGTAATCAGTCCCACTCGTATGTCAGGGTGCTGATGACTTAGCCTCTGAAGACACTGCAACACGGCTTTCTGCACAAACTGGTTCCAATGCACAGACTTTAACTACCATTTTTTAAAGGTCCCTTTTTGTACTGTTCATTTTCATTTCACACTGATGTCCAACTACACTGTATTTGAAATGTTTTGCCTCAAACTTTCCAATGATCTTGAATTTCAGATGTCTAAAAGTCGCTCACATGACTTTCTGTGCCTGCACCTTTAAATGCCAATGAGCTCCATCTGTGAACATTAGCCCATGCTAATGGTAGCATGGGTTAATGTTCATGGCCTTAACCTCAGGGACACCAGCTTGTGCTTTAGGTGGGGCTTGTTCTCAAACAGCATTATCTTCACCTCATCAGTGCTAATTTCCATTTTAAGATTTTGTAGAGAGTTTGATATTTGATCAACAGTATTCTAAGTTCCACTATGTTTAAAGAACACCTGAAAATAAGGAATAACTCACTTGCAGACGGGATTGGTAGATAAAGTGTTCTCCCTCGGTCACCTTAAGAGAACAATAGTTCAGTTTGATCTTCATCAATCACAAATAATAAACAAACTTGTGTTATTCATAAGTGGCTCTCACCTGTGAGGTGATGCTCATGGAGCCTGAGATATCGATGCAGAATATTAACAGAGAGTCGACCACACACAGAGGATTCTCCTGAGGACGGAGCCAAAAGAGGCCATCCTGGTAACCGGTTGGGGGTTGCTGTGGGATATTGGGAGCACTGGCCTGTACCCGGGGCTGACAGAAGTAACACACACTGACCTGTGGTTCAATAGCAGGGAGAACGCTACATGAGACTAACAAAATCTGTCTGCATCAATCAAACCAATGCCAATTAGCCATTGTTTCATTACACTCTGATCAATAACACATATGCTTCCCTGCTCCTAGAGTGTGACAGTCTTTAATTCCCAGCGGTGATTAAAACTGATTTCCAGTAATTGTTCGGATTTGATATTGATGGCCCTTAATTGTTTTATGTCTTGTGCATCTTATAATAAAGATCCAATGAAATACAGTTTGTAGTCACCGCATTGTCATAGATGGAGTCCAGCACAGAGCCACACTGGGAACAGGAGTTGGGATCACCTTTTATGGTCTGCACTGGAAATTTGAAAATACAAGCATCATTATTAGTCAGTAAGGCTGAGGGTTAGATTTGGTGTCAGACAGGGAATGTTTCATCGTGATGATAAAAGTTTCCTAACCTCTGTCATCTGAAAGCAGTTTTCCTAAACTGATGAGGACCACATTGGGATTCCCAGGCAGAGGCCCCTTATGCACTGATTCTGGGTTAGAGGTAACAAAAGCTGTGAATCATAGATCATCTGATGGTATAACACATTCAGAAAGACTAATTTACCGTTACAAGCAGGTGCTAGGACAGGTGAGGACGCTGGAAGTGATTTCAGAGATGATGAAGGAGAGGACTGCATTGAGGGTAACACAGTCAAGTATACTGGCATGGAATTCAAGAATGGAGGTCTTGGAGGAAGAGGAGGGGCTGAGGGTTGAAAGAAGAAAGAATAAACTGATGTGATCTCTTTGATGCTTTAAAAGTATTTGGATCAGTCTGGAAAATACATCCTGTGTGAATTAACAGAAACAAGGAGTCATCTGTTTACGTAAAGTCTTGAGCAAAACACTGCTTGTGTCAGCTGGAGGCTTCTGCTGGGCCCCTGTGCCTTCTGGTAAAGTGTAGGAGTAGTTCGGGTCCCAGGGTTCATTCAAATCTGGCTCACTTTTAGGGAGGTCATAAGTAAATTTCTGACTGTTGGTGTTGGGTGAAGGTATCGACTGGGCTGCCACAGGTTTCATGTTTGGTGGAAGAAGAGCTGTTTAAAGTAAAGAGGAAAAGTGTGTTTAGAGATAATTCACTGACTGCTGATGAACTGATGAACACACAAGAGATCTGCATCATCACCCAAACAATATTAACTATATTCTAAAATTCCATAATTATTCATGGGCCCATGTTGTCTTTGTAATTAAAATTTAGAAAAGAGAGCACTACATTTGAAATATTATTACTCTGAACAAGAGCCCCTATCTGCAGAGGAAGATTTTAAACAGTTCAAGATCAAACCATTCAAATACATATGTGAAAAAAGCATCAACTACGATACTGCATCTGAAGTCCTATTAGCATATACTGTATTTTAGTGTACAAGTAATTTGAATATATGTAATTGTCCCAGTTGGTCTAAATGTTCAGAAAGCCTGACCATTCTGGCAAAATAAAGTTGTTGAAATTACTCAGACAATTTTTTTTTTACTACTGCATTAATTGAAATGGCAGAGCCAAAATTCCCTGCATTTTTTTGGGGTGTGACAAAGAGGACAACATGACAATCTAAGGTGATGTAAGTAATTTAAGTTATGTAAGACAATCTATGAGACAAAACCAGCACAGGAATACATTCACAAATTAGCCGCACCTTTTTTTCGAGGGGGTATCGTCTGCTGAGAAGTTGCAGTCGTAGTTGCCTCTGGTTTATTGTCAAATGCTGCATTTTCATAGAAGCCAGCGGGCTTCACAACCTTCACCACTTCCTTGTTCTTCTCAAACTGGTCAATAATCTGTTTTATAATTGGAGGGGATTTCTCTGTTTTGTCATCTGCAGAGCTCGTTGGAGGTGGAGGTGGAGGTATGCAGGGGCGGATGCGGTTAACCGGAGGAAGAAGAGCTGCAAATAATTTAAAAAAAGTTTTTAATTCAAACAAAAACCACCTGTGCAGCAAAGCCGTAAAGAAAAATTAAGGAAGATGGCTATGAGGAAACAAAAAGAACTGAGAGAATTATCTTCTCTTATCAAAGAACATAGACAGGACAGGAAGGATTACACACGCTTGTGTCTACCCTGGATTGCATAATACATCATCATACTTGACAAACCAGTTGTGCTCTAGTGAATAGAAAAAATCCACCTGTGGATTCTTTTCTTTTATAGTCAAAAAAGGAGTCGGCAATTAGGTTGTGATTGAGTGGCCAAGTATATTCTATAAATGTCATAGACTGATCTATGACATTTCCAAGAACGCCTTTTGACTTTCACTGGTGAATAAATCAGTCAGCAGGTCAAGTGTCGCTGATTGCAGAATTAAGGCTTTGTGTGTATTTGTTTATTCACACAGGTGATTAAGCAAATGAGAAATTTAAATCTGTCACTAAAATCAGGTGTTTTCTGTGTTTTAGATTTGATTTTCTTTCATAATGGTGTCAACACATCTCCATTCTGTGTATCTGACTGACTGAGGAAGTGAAAAGTAGACCCAGGAATGTCTCATCTGTCTTTTAAAACCAGCACATTTAAATCTTTTTATTTGTCATGTGTCGGAGTGCTTGAAAGATATCCCACCTGAGCGTTTAATGGCAATGGGTCCTTGGCTATCCTTTAGAGTCACTGGTGGCACATAAACGAACCCACAGGCAAATTCCATTGAGTCTACGTGCTTGTGAGAGAAGGGATTTATTTTGCACCCACTAACACATTGTAGAAGCTATAATTGACAAACAATTAATTGAAAGAAACGTAACTTTTATCAAATACAATTGAAATTAACAAATCTATAAATAAGAATACGTAAGACATACTTACGCACACAGGCTGCCTGGAATGATAACCGTACAGTGAAACAAAGACCTCCCAGATCTCGGAAAGGTTTCAGCTGCTGTGTGACTCTGTCTGCTTCTATGTGTCTAACCAACATCTTGTTCAACAGGTTTTTTTTCTTGAGAGTCCTCTATGACAAAAAAAAGTGTGGTGCATGAACATGGCAACATTTTGAAAGGTTGGTCAGAGTTTTACAGCATATTACTTAACTCTAGTTAAACATTTCATGGATGTAAATAAAAAGGGTGGGACCGCTGCACAGGGTAGGAAAGCGTCAAAGGTCAAAATCTCCTTTTGTTAAAGGCACATTGACTTCCATCAATACCTCCATCCAGCTTACACAGATGAATAAATGTTTGTTCTCTATATCATGCTAATATGACTGCAGTGTGTATATGTGGGGTAAAAGACATTGTGTGTGATGTCATTGTTTTTTGAATGCCCATTCAATCTAAAGAGGTGAGGAATGAACATCTGAGCTGAAAAGTGTAGCATAGCAAAATGATACAATGAAAATTCAGAATAATAAATACAATATGATTATTTGAAATTAATTTGAAATTTCCTCGACAGTTCTACAGTCTCACTATTTTGGTTTTCATTTTTATTTTAGTCAATTGTTTTGATTTATCAAAAAATTATGTTTATCTGAGACCTTGCTTATGAACTTTGAGTGAAATACAAAGAACGTTAGCAGACTGCTGTGTGATGTTGACCATGTATAGCATATTGGTGTGTTAGTAAGAATGCCAATAAGAACTGCAAAGGACTGGAAACATTACACATTGGACTGTTGATGGAAACATAAAACGCTGTTTACCATGCAGCTATGAAGTGATTCATTATGTAGACATTTAATTCAGAGTTACAAATGCACTACAACTCATGGTTGTGATAAAGATAAAAGTAGGTGGTCCCTACAAGTCGACCTCAGTAGGCCATAAATAATCATTTTATCTCGTGGGAACAAAAAGAAAGAAATGTCAGTGAGACAGATGATGGGCAAAACAATTCCACTTTTATTTTGGAAATCTGTTCCCTCAGTCAAACTAAGTCCTGTGTCTTTCCACATAGTAAGTATTAAGTAATCGACAATCTTACGGGCATGCACCATTGTAAACCTGTGCCTGGGTAAAGGTCATGTTTCCCAACTATCTTCATCACTTAATGACCTAATGACTCAGATGTGATGATAGTAAATAAATACCTTGTTCTCACTTGTTTATTTCAACATGCTCACATGCAAATGCAGATACACATTTATAAACAGACAGCTAATGCACCATGTTCATAAGTTAATTCATATCTCAGAAGTACTCAAAATCAAACAAATTACTCAAAGTAGGTTAGAAAATGAAGGCCTTACGAAATCAGACATTTCAAAAATTGCTGGAAAAGACTGCATCCTACACATCAGTGTTAAAACATAATAACTGTTACTTATAGGAGGGTTGAACAAAACTGTTTTAGAGAAATAAGACCAGGACACAACTTATTAAACAGTATCCTGTGACTCGACAACTTCAACGTAGTTAGCTGGGTAGAAGCCCTCCTTTCCTCCGTTCAGGACCCCTCGACACCAACCCTGGTCGTCTTCCTCCTCCACCTTCAGGAACACTTCCCCTGGGAGCAAGAGATAAAATATTGATCAAAAAGGAATAGGACTCTTTTTTTACACTAAGGGTGTTTACAAACGAGTAGAAAAACTATATGCAGTTATAGTAAAGTAAAATACACAGGATTACTATAAATCTAATTCCTGTATATGTGGAGAATATAATGGGCTGTAATTGGTACATTATATACAATGTGCAGAAGTTAATTTAAAATGACAATGCAGCTGACCGAGACAAACCCAGCATAGCTTTCAGTTGGAACCACTGCAAAAATGAAAAGTTATTCCTGTTAAGACCACAAGGTGCTTTCTGGAAGCACAACACTTTAACTAAAAAATCAAACAAGTACAACATTGACTGCAGCTCACTCTCATGTCCACGAGTGTCCAAAATTGCCCTTGAGTGGGTTATCTGATTACAAAAATTAGAGGATTCATGTAATGTAGTTGTATGTCTAATTATAATTCAAAACACAACATGAAATAGCTAATAGATACAAAATATACTATTAAGGCAGTTTTTGTGTGTAACTTTATGTCTTTGCAAGATCTGAATGATATAATAAGAACCAAAGTTTAGTTATGTTAAATTAAATGTCTGCCTTCCCACTCAGTTTCCTACTGGCGTATGTATTTTATATGCTTTGCATAAAAATCCTATTGCAGCTTTCACAATGAGTGTGCGTCACCTGCTTTAAAAGACAGCTCATCACCCTCCTCTCCCACATAGTCGTACAGGGCTCGCACCTTCACACCCCCAATCATCACGCTAGACGAGAAGAAGAAAAAAAAAAAAGAAAAAGGATGTTTTAACAGTCTGAAACATTGAGTATGACTCAATGTGAATATGAAATGTGCATTATACATTTAAATGAACTATACATGGAATTCACTACAGAAGATAACTCACGGTCGGCTGTCTTTTCTTTTCTGTTCTCTTTTCTTTCTATTTAGCTTTTTTACTGGTGGGACCCAGTCCTGATGGAAGAGATAAAAAGAATAGGTTTCAAATTCACCAATAATTTAATCAAGAAAACTTCAACCAGACAGCACTCTGAGAACTCCAGGGCAGGTCAGTTTCTAAATGATATCATTGCTCATTAAAACAATAATTCCATGGGTCGTCATACTATGATCCTTTGACCATGAAAAACTGTAATTGGAATTTAGAACTATAATAGTAATAGTAAATATTATAAAAAGTTTTCATTTTCCAGATCAACTCCATTATGACCTGTCTCACAATGTTAAAGAATCATGTAAACATTTCTGCATACACATATTTATCCCTATCCAATCCAAAATGAAGTGGGCTCTTCCCTTTAATATGTCCAACCCTCCGATTATGTCTACAGTAATTAAAATCCTTCTGTTCATAGGTAATCCTGCAATAAACAGTCAAGTGGACAAACCAAGGGCTTCTGTGTATTAATACAACTGTAGGTTATTCTTAGGCTGACTATAAATATGGTTATGCCAAAAAAAAAAATCAAAAAAGCTGTTGGTGAAACTGGTAAAAACTGGTGATGTTGATCAATGTTGAATGACTTTTAAACAACATGTGGATGTGAGAATAAGGGCTGTAAGGTCAATATAATAAAAAGACAATAGAAGAAAATTCCCCTGTTTGCACATAAAAACATTTACTGTCGATGATACTTATTTAATTATAAGATCATAATGTTTCTAATGTACATAAATCAAGATTCATTCGTGTTTACTTTTGTCCAGTAGAGTAGATGTATTTTTGCATAGCAGACTTGATAACGTACCACGATCTTCGGCCAATCGGTGGGCATGCCGGGACCGTGGTTGTTCTTCCACCATCTGAGGTCGTCCTGCTCATCGATGGACATCAGAGTCTGGTGGAGCTCACTGTAAACTGCCTTCACACTGACACACAGATACAGAGCTGGTTTATCTTCATACAATTAATACTGAAAAACTCCCAAAACAAACCAAAAACCCAGCTATACTCACCCAGTCTTGTGACTGCTGCTCACCTCTCATTGTTGGTGATATCAAGATGTCTGTGGATGGAGAGGAAGACCTGCTTCAGGAAGCTGATCCTCTTCCTCTCCTCCTCCTGTGACTGCTCAAAGATGGCCTCCATCTCCTCCATGTAGCGGGGCGTGTAGGATGACACATCCTCCAGCATTTTCTCGTACTGTTCTCTCAGCTGCAGGCGGCTCACACAGACAGTTTTATGATGAGAAGTTACCGTAGAAAAAACATAGAAACATCTACTTTGTTTTATTTAACAGAGGATGAGCCTAAACGTATAAATTCTATGACGCTCTCAACGTTTCCCATGCTGAGCTCCATAAACACTGAGCAGTGTTAACAATAACACAGATCCATACAAGGGAAATATTTGGAATAGCACTGAATGACTGAGGCCTGTGTTTAGAGCTGATAGTCTTTCAGCTGAATAAATATCCCAACATGCAGCAAAGCAACTTAGCTTTATTCAAATGTGGCAGCAGTTATGAATTTTAAATGTGATATGAAGGCACATCCTTCCTCACCTTTTCTTTCTCCTCCACGGTCTTCTCTCTGGCATTTGTGAATTTCTGCTTCTTCTCTGGACTCAACTCAGGGTTTTCACTTGCTTGTTTCTCTTTGTCGACGGCCATCTGCTCTCTCTGACACACCTTATGATATGCAACTCGGACTTTCTCCAGCTGTCAAATATAAATTAGGATTACTACATACATGTTTGTTACTGGAAGAAAACGTTTTCAGAAATATGATTTTTAGCTTTCTTGATTAAGAAAACAATCAATATCATTGCTTGGTTTTGTTTAGTGAATATTAAGGTGTGACCAGGAGATTTTAAGCTTAGAATAGCCAAAAGACAGTAAACAAGGCGAAAAAACTATTACAATAAAGTCCATACAGCAATATTCTATTATTGATTATCCTTTTCAGGGTCCTGAACTGGTCCTCAGACCACACATAGAGAAAAAAAAAACATTCACGCTCATGTCAACATCTAGGAAGAATTTAGAGACGTGCTTGTTTTTGTCCTAAGGAACAAACAAGAGAAGCTGGTGAAATGGAAAAGACCCATGTTTGGGATTCTGATCCCAAACACTACATCACCACACAACTCTTAAATGCAAAGTAATTAAAAAATCAGCCTAATAGTGCATCAGAAGCTCAGGTTAGTGCTGTTTTTATAATTTGCACTCAAGCCAAAAGAGACTTTAAAAGTGCAGCGCTGCAATGCTGACACATGATATTTGATGTTTCCACATTTTAAACCAAAGGTTTGTCTGTTCAGTCTCTCACTGATGAGATCTTTACAATTAACATTCATTTATGTAAGAGGATCTATTAGCACAAATAAAAAAAATATGTGAATGGTTGTGCTTACTTTTGTGCATGATCAGCTGAAACTGAGAATGTTTGCCTTGTATTTGCTTTAGACTGAAACATTTACAACAAACAGAAGCATGGAGTCCATCATGTTGCGACTTCATGTTTCTACGGAGTGTTCAGTTGGTTGCAGTAACTACACCTCTAGATGGCACTAGAATTTACAGCTATAGAAAAATTATCGGGACAATAAGGATTTTGAGAAATAAATCATTTGCTCTCTTTCACTAGTTTTAAACAGGTTGTTTGCATTCTAACACATTTTCATGGAAATTCTGTATGACTGCTCTCAAAAGTCTGCAAACACACACACACACACGCACGCGCGCATGCACGCACGCACGCACGCACGCACGCACGCACACACACACACACACACACACAAACACACACACACACACACACACACACACAAACACACACACACACACACACCCATTAGGACACACTGAATTATCGAATTAACAAACTGCTGGACCTTCATCAACTTTTTTGACCAGGGTTTCTGCGCACGTGAAAAACTTGTGTTGTTATCGTGGCTTTCCCTGAACCCGCAGAAGAGTTTCTTTGGAAAGGTCTCCTTCTGCCAGGTCTTCACCCGGTCGCCCTCCTCTGTGATGAGCGACTGGGAGATGGAGGAGTGAAGGGTGGACAGATGCTCAGCAGAGGTGAAGAAACATTGCCACGCCCTCATGAGGGAGCCATAAAGTGGCCCTGAGGAGAGAGAAATAAAACAGACCGAGGAATGACGTAACAAAGAACACAGAGGTGAGTCATGGAACCAAGGGGGAAATACTGGCCTCCACTTGTCCACTGGAATTTTTCATACAAACACAAATTAAGCCAATTTGATAAGCATGATGTGATGATTTTAAATTCATGATAATATCAAGTGTTTCTAGACACTGAAACTGGTCGTAGTCTTTCACGCTTACGTGAATCCACTATGGACTTCCACTTGCTGCTCCACTGGCTGAGCTGATGGGCGTACTGCTTCTCTACTTTTGCTCTCTCCACAAAGCAGGTCACGATGTCATTGCATGCCTGGAAGGACTGTTCAGTTCTGTGGACTGTATTTACATAATTCCCTGGCTGGGAGGAAGAAAAAATTGTGTTAACATGTACAATAAAAAGCTTGAGTGTCACATTCACCAATGCACTAGTAATGCTTTGGATTAGTTGTCTTAGTGTGACCATGAGTCCAGTCCTCACCATCCAGAAGCTCTGTTTCTTGGGATCCTCAGGTGGCTCTTTAGGAAAACTTGCCATTATTGTGACGATATCTGGCTTAGAAAGAAAGAGGTTGCTGTTTGTTTTCAGTCAGAGAGTTGCTAGACTGGTTGCAACACATAACAGAGAAGGAAAGGGAGCTTTGCTCGGCAGACAGGTGACAGTTATCGTGTAACAGGTTGGATGTTTGCATGGTGCGCTGTGCAGATACAACAAGCTGAATTCCTCACAAGCAGAGCTGTTCTCCTTGTATGGCAGGAAATTCTGACACAGGAAAACTACAGCCCTGGTCGTGTGTGCATGTGTGTGTATGTAGCCTATTTTAGTTCCATAACGACTTTGATGATTCTGATGATGTATTATTTACACTATAGTTGTAAGTGCTTGGATACATCCAAACACTCTGCGTGAGTAAGGGGAGTGTCTTTGCAGTGGCAGATTGGAATTCACAGCGGTGGGATCTGCCTGCAGGAATAGAACAGCTGCTCCGGCATTCTTCTTGTTGCCTTCCCAAAATAAACAGCATGGAAAGGTCATCTTTCCCTTTTGCTCTGTCTAACATGGGGCCCGAAAGAACAGAGTGTCGTCCAATCTGACTGCTCCTGTCATTCGATTCAGAGATTACAGCCTGGAGAGTGTGAATCTGACCGATTTATGACTTTACAAGGAATAAACTTGTAAAAAGAGGTGGGTACATCAGAGGGATGATACATGCACAAACATGCAAATGATGCAGTCCCATTTAGAGTCATTTCTGTCTGACACATTGTTGAGTGATCTGAAAATGAGTAACCACACCTCACCACAAGACAGACACAGTATGACAGTCAGACAAGCTCATCAAGGGACCTTATTTCTCTTCGCTAACTGTCATACTTTATTATATCATTTCATAATTTTGGCACTTTGTTTAAAACATGATGGAGTCCACTTTCAGACTTGGCCCTCAGTCTGTTTCTGTTGTTGTCCGTTCAGAGGAAAAAGTTTGAAAGTCTTCCTCTCATTTTGTCACACAGAAGCATTCACAGCAAAAATTTTTTTTTAATGTTAAGAAACTGCATTCACAAGCTGATAATGAAGCAAAAAGTGACAACAGAACAGACATGCCTGGGAGAAACCAACACTTACATTTCTCTGTGAATCACCAGTGATTACTCAAGTGACCACTTGTTACTGTATATCAAGGGCTTGGTAAAAATTTCTGTCCATTTCTCAGTCCGTCTCCTCCTCTTCCCTCCACTGAACACATGCTTCTCTCTCTCTCTCTCTTCTCTCTGACCCAATTTTCCCTTGGTACTTAAAGTTATACACACTCTGTAGTTCAGAAAGTGGGCGTGAGGCACAGAGACAATGTAAGCATCCATGAAGAAAAAAAATTACACAAACTAGTGCATTTGCATGGTAATCACTCTGATGCTAATTGACTTCAGGGCAAACAAAGAGGGAGGAAGAAACTCACCTTGCTCACTCTCCTCCCCTGCCAGTTTCAGTATTTTAGTTCCCAGTCATGCCAGGATGAATCCTTCCTGCTCTCTCTATTCAGTTTCCTACTTTAACCTCATCCCTTGCTTCTTTTGCTCATTGGCTTCCTCCCCATCAGACTGTATAATTCTTTTTGACTATGCCCCTTTCACTTACTAGCCTCTCTGCTATTAGAACAGTTGGAGGAAACCCCCTCCCACTCTGTCTCACTGTCTGCCCCTCCCTCCGTCTCTCCCAGTAAGGTGCTAATGAGATGCCAGACCTTCATTTTGACCATACGCTGGTCACATAAGTGTGTCATCGTGGCATAGAGTCACATGAGTGTATTAGTGAGTGTGTGTGACAGTGGGATCGGTAGGGGGGTTCCTTGGACCTGCCCCATTAACCCTGTGGCCCCTCCTGACCTACTGTTCTTTCCACACACTGTTTATGGTTGGATTTACAATTCTTTGTATTAGACTATTCAAAAGCTGTTGAGTCGATCCACTGGACGTTTAAGACGTTCTTAAACGTCCAGTGGATCGACTCAACAGCTTTTGGATAACCATGACCTGGATGACTGAGAACCTACACAGACATCTTTGTATTAGACTGGACATTAGATGTGAATGACAGCCATCCCAGAGTTACTGTTGATTTAAATTCCATGCAAATTAAATCTACTCATTTCTCTTGTTGCAAAGGTTTAATAGCAACAGAGGCATGTGTTTCTTTAGATGTTATGATGTCAGGCTTTGACAGTGTAAGTATGTTTAAAGGAGGGCCACGTTGTGCTTTGTCTCAACTATACTAATCGGTCCACTCAACATTTAAAAATTCCCTGGTTAGATTTTGTACAAAGGTCTGTCTGCATTTTTTCACTTAGAAATTACCTTGTCCCTCAGATGATCACTTTTACGTCATCTTGAGGATCTCACCTACCTTGAGTAAAACCTATTACTGTATTGCAGTTTGTGAGGAGGCATGATCTATTTTATATCTCTCCCTCAAATGTTTTTAAGAATGAATTTTTGGATGTTGAAGAGCACCAATATATGACGTACACAAGAATACAAGTTGATTTGTTGCCAGCTGTCTGCCATATTGTTTCCTATTTCAAAACAAATCAGTAAAAACCAAGCACAAACAGCACCAACCAGACTAGTTATTGAACTGTAGGGTGCAGTGCATTGTGGTTTTTGTAGTTTTTCATTTTGAGCAACAGGGACGTCCACCGCCTTTCTTTATTATCTCTGGTCATGCAGCAAAATTTTCAAACATGTTTGTGTGTTGGCATAGACACCCCAGGTCTATGAGAAGGCCGTCATTCCAGTCGTCAGAACCATTGGTTTCTTCACATGTTGATAGTTTCTGCTGTATGTGCTCAGGTTTGATATATGGTACATGTCTATAATTATTCCCTCAAGCGTGAGGTGAGTGGATTTTTCATAGGAAATCTATGCGTCATGAGTTTTCAGAATGGTCCTGTTTGCTCATTTGAAAGTGCACATTATGGGAGACAAATTAAAGGAAGAACCTGATTAAATGAGAAACAATCCAAATACTTGGTGATGATATTCTGTGCTCTTTTAATTAAGAGGAAGTTCTTTCTTGAGAAAAACAAAGCCTTGGGCATAATACTCACTATTTTCTACCTTGAACCTTAAACTCACCACCATGCCAGCAAATAAAACATTTATCTACTTTTATCTACTTCCAAGATGTTTTTCTTTGCTTTTAGTGCCTTTGCAAATGTTTTTTGGTTTTCTGCATGGGTGCGGCCACTGCTTGCTTTCAACTAAACCATTTCATCTTCAGTCTCCACATGAGCTCTACTATTCTGTCCCATTAGCTCACCAACTCTGATGGGAAAATTATCCTGAAAATAATGCTGTGTTCAGGCAGCACAGGGTAGAGATGAGCTGCTGCTCCATGACTCAGTTCAAACACAACCGTTTCAACAGGATCAATCTGTTTAAACAGGGAAATCAAAAAGAATTCAACAGTATGACAAGGGAATCAAAATTTAATTGAGCATTTATTTCAACACCTTAGTTGTACCTCTATCATATTGTTTATTAGTACATACTCTATTTAAAGAAAAAAATCTATCTATCTATCTATCTATCTATCTATCTATCTATCTATCTATCTATCTATCTATCTATCTATCTATCTATCTATCTATCTATCTATCTATCTATCTATCTATCTATCTATCTATCTATCTATCTATCTATCTATCTATCTATCTATCTATCTATCTATCTATCTATCTATCTATCTATCTATCTATCTATATATATAAATATGTATATATATACCTTTAATCTCTTCATATGTCTGCTCATATTGTATATAGTCAGATTCATTATGCATTTCACTAGACCTAAAATACTTTTTTAAATCAAAGTGTGTAATGCTTTCTACTCGCCTGCTCAGTCCCTTCACCTCTCAGGATAGACCATCATGATGTAGCATCGAGGAGACTCAGCATGAGAATGCAGATATCATTTTAAGCTCACATAGAGAGAAGACACATTAACTAACGTACGCTGGCTTCACTGATGTCACCGTAGGGTGAGCAGAATAGAAAGCATTTACAGAAAACCCAAATGAAACAGAAATAAAATGCTTCAGAGAAGTTGTCCACATTATATGGAAGACAGAGATTCTTAAAAATGTTTACATATTTAATATTAGCATTTTTTATTACACTATATTTTAATGTTACCATTGTCATCATCATTACAAACAGATCTATAAAGGATGTTTTTTGCCTTACAGTCGAATTCACTCTGGAGGATGGCTAAATTGGTTATTTAAAGAATCTATGGCACTCATATTCTCCTTTATGTGACATATACAGAATTCACTACAACGTTATCATTCTAAAAGGAACTTTTGGAATCCGGATCTAAATGTTTTCCTCTTCATCTTTTGTTTTCAATTAGACTGACATAGCTAACATAGATTTTAATTGTCAACTGGAAAGAAAAACGTTCTGTGACCAATATAATAATGTTTTGGGGAAAGCAGTACAAAGAGAGGGGTACAGGCCAAGGAAAGCATTTGGCCACCGATGCACGCTGATGAACACATACACACAGATTCATAGAGGCTGAAGATTGAGGAAGTAGTTGTTTAAGCAGACGGAGAAGCAGGAAAAGCCCTTTTTGATCACTGCACCTGCTGTGTGAGAGAGGGCGGTCAACACTGGCATCAAACAGGATGGATCCATCCCTTGTCCTGTGCTATGGCCATAAACACCAGTAAAGTTTAAGAAAAGATGTCTTGCAATTTCAAACAACACTCAAACCAATTCAGATTTCTCATCAGCATTTCTTCTCCATTCCACAGGATAAACAGGAAATTAACAAAAGGTCATTTCACGACAACAGTTTGTCAACATTTGTACGTTCTCATTATGCACTACTTGAATTCAACAGTTAAAAATACCCTGAAAAGTTTGAAATGGATGATTGTGATCAGCACTTCATACAAAACAAATGGTTCTACTAATAATGTATGCCGCAAGATATATTCGGTGCTTGCACAGTATGCATATACAAAGATTATTGGGGTATCATTTGGGGAATATGGCAAATATATATGTATATATATATATATATACTGTATTTATATAAAAAATACTATTGTTGTCGAGCATTTTCCAAACAAACTCTTTCTCTCATATGCTGACTTTGGATCCAATATTCACAGCCATACAATAGTTTGATCTTCTTAAAGCTACAAAATTGATGTGACTCTTACCTTTTTGTTTACAACACAGTTTGTGGCTCACTCACAACCAGTAATACTTTACTGGGGTTTACCCTTTAAAGCAGCAGATGGTATAAGAATCCATGTGTGTGAAAATACTGTAATAGTGTATGTGGAAGAGTCCTTTGCAGCACAAGTCTGTGAATGGATTAAATATCTGTCCACCAAAAGTTTATTCTTAAAGAGTGTCATTTTCATATGATATTCTTAATTTTTTCATCTCATTTGACCTACAGTCACATAATATATAAACTGTATTCTTTATGTGTAGCAGATGTGCAAGAACACGTCTCCCCCGAACATCCTGTGTCAACATAACTTCTTGATGTCCACTGTTCTCGTCTTGCACATCTTCTGCTATTGTTCATCTTTGACAACTTATCTCTCCCCCTGTGTTTCATCTCTGAATCACCCCTTCACTCTGTCAATCTGTGTCTTGGGGAGAAGTTGTGACATGCAAAGGAGAAGAGAGTCGCCTAGGGAGAAAAGGAGGGGATATGAAAGAATAAGAAAATTAAACCAAGACATGCAAACTAAATAGGGTCGATAAAACTGGTTAATAAAGGAAAAGGTGATTGGAAGATGAGATCAGATAAACAAAAGGAGGATGATCTGTCTAGCTTGTGTAGCAGGAATGAGACACTGACTTTCATTCACCAAGTGGCGCTTCCTTTTCGACCGTTTGGCCAAGTTGCTTCTACATGTTCCAATGTCTATTAGTCCTCCCTCACCTGTCAGTAAGTTTCTTCAACGCCCTCTCGATATTCATTCGGTGCCCCACACGTGTCACTCCAAGATCCAAGAAGTCATCCTTGGTGAGCGAAGGTAGATGTGACCCATCTATCTCATTGTCTATAAAACGCTCTATGTGTTCCCCCAGGTTTAGATAAGCTAGCCAGTCTGCCACGTCAAACTTGGTCCAGAAGGGCAGAGGTTTGACCGCAAAGGGTTTAGCTGGTGGAGGAGGGGTGAGATGGGGATAGTTGAGGCAAGATGGGCTTGGTGGCAAATGTATGGGTGAAGATGCACCAGAGAGAAAATTGGTGGGGGAGAGAGAACGGGAGACAAGGAGGGGGCTTGGACTTGTTAAACCAGATGGGGAGAATAGTGGAGGAGTTGAAGCCTTGTAGGTATCTCCTAAGGGAAGGCCAGGTGAAGGAGGAGTAAGTGGCCCAGGGAAGTCAAAAGGGTTGTTGTAGACAGGTGTACTAGGAAGGATGGGAAGAGAAGAAGGTCTGGGAGGGGTTGGGCTTGGTTGTTCAGTGCTGTAAATGAGGGGACTGGGAGCCCGGCGTCGAGACACTGAGGACCGCATCTCCTTGGTGGGACTACACTGAAAATCAAAAGTCTGTCGGCGCATTTTGGACCTATGCTTTGGTGAAGTTGGGTAGGGACAGTAGGTCGGGGAATGTGGTGGATGTGAATGGACTGGGGAAGTAGGCATCTGTGGAGATGGGGAGCGGGTCCAGTTAGACTGAACTTGGACATGATGAGACGGAGAGACAGAAGGGGTAGCTGATAGATTTGGTGGCAGGATCTGACAATGCTGCGGGGAGGAGGTAGGCAATGGTGAGGTGGACCGACCAGTAGGTGGGCTGTGAAATACGTCAGTGAAATCAGCCGAATACCTGAAAGACACACAAGATGAACCCACATACCAGGTTAAAGTCAGCTGGTCAGCAAACCCTTATTTTAATATCAAGGGCAGACTAATGAAACCAAACAAACCTGTGCATGGTGGGAGACTTTGGAGTATGGCTCCAGTCATCCATACTCTTCATGCCACTCATCTGTTGCAGCTTAGAGCTTAATTCATTGATCATGCTTGCTTTCACACCTGAAAGTGCAGAATGAAGTCTGCGGCCTTCTAAAATCATGCCGTCTCTCTGCACACGGCCCCCAACTAGCTTATGCTCCCCAACCTCAACCCACCCCACTGACCGTGAGTCCATGGGCCTCTCTAAGCAGGCAGCCAGAGCAGACGTAAAGCCATCCTCCATTCTAGATTGACTTTGCTTGAATCTCTTTTCATCTGCAAGAACGCCATCAAACCTGGCATCATCCTGGTTAATCTGTCTCTGCAACTGCAAAGGAGCAGGGTTGGTGCTGTTCTGCCTACGGAGAGCTATAGGAGGGCCCCTCCCTCCCACCTCCTTGTAGTGAGTCATCTTTGGAAACACAGGGTTTGCCAGTTTGGTGCCTTGCACCTCAAATGTTTGCCCACCTGAGTAGGTTGTGCATGTATCCTGTTCACCTCCTCTCTCTCCTGCTCCTCCACGGTCATCTCCTCCAAACATTCCTCTTTCTCCTCTCATCCCACTGAGTCCTAGCATTTCTAAATGGTGATCACTACTGCTGTGACTGTCCAGCTCCTCTATCCCAGAATCCACCACAGCATCTTGCCAGTCTCCACTCTTGGACATAATAGTAGTGGGTTGAGTGTGATCAGAAGCCTTACCCCCTGTGGTGAGGCTAGCCTTGGGTCCAGCAGTGGTTGTGCTGTAGTCAGAGGATGATGGTGAGGTTGTGGTGGTGGAAGCTGCAGCAGATGGTGCCATGGTTGGTGTAGCGTAGGTCATGATGGCAGCTGTGCCTCTGTCCTGACCTGGTGTGTGATCACCTGTCGAGGAGTCATTAGAGCTGCTGTAATAAGGGTGGGCACGTGATGAGGGCTGGGGTCTGTGTAGTGATTGGGAAGGTAACGCTGCAGTAGTGGTGGTGGTTGTGGAGGAAGGGGGAAATATCTGTGGTGATGGATAAGATGGAGATTGGGCTGATTGCGTAAGATTGGCCACCTCACTGTCGTAAGAGGTAAGGCTGGAGGCAGCAGAGTCACCACCTTGTGGGGAGGCTTGGGTTGTATTACTGGGCTTTGCAGGTGGAAGAGGGGGTGGGGGAGGTGGAGCAGAATCGGCAGTGATTTGACTCAGGTGTTGATACGACTGAGAAAACTCCTGGATTCGCTCATTCTTGCCATTAGCAAATTGTAAAGGCGGGGGCAAGGGATCCGCAAAAACAAACTCATCGTCTGCATCTATTGAGGGAGCTGGTGGAGGGAGAACCATCAATCCTAAACCTCCACCTGCCTCTGCTCGTGTTTCTTCCATAGCTTGATGGTTCTGCGCCGGGGCTGTTGGGACAGTGTACTGAGGGACGTAGCTGGTGTGAGGAGCAGTGCCTTCCATCTGGAGGAAAGAAGGTCTACGGGGAGCAGGTTGAGATGGTGGTGGAGGAGGCTGTATGGGTGGAGCAGATCTGCAATCATACATCGCTTTGTCCCTCTCCCTCTCCCTGTGGCTTTGTGGGTAATTCTGGGTCGGATACTGACTGGTTCTGTCCTCTGAGAAACGAACTCTAAGACCCTCCCTGGGTCCTCCCTCTTTTTCTCTTTCCATCCTCTCTCCTCCTCCTCCTCCTCCTCCTGCTCCTCCACCCAAACGCAATATCCGTGGTGACTGTGGTCGACTCAAAGATGCAGGTGAGGTGGTTGCAGTGGGGGAGCTGAGGTGGAGGGACACTGGGGAAGTGTAGGCTGATTGTGCAGAGGTTGCAAAAAGGGAAGATGTTGGGGCCTGAACTGGAGTTGGGAATGCTGCTACGGTAGACAGCTGCCGACCAAAGTGTCTTTCCTCTCTGCGAGTCCTGCGATCATCTTTTAGGGCCCTTTCTCTTGCAGCTAAGGCCAAACCAAGTGGAGACGAGGGGTCTAAAACTTTACCTGTAAGTGGATGGATGAAAGTAGTTGTAGGCTGGGTGCCATATACTGAGGGAGCTGACTTTGGTTGACCATCCAGGACAGGGGAAGAATATTCAGGCAGGCCGAATGCTGGAGGCATACTGCTGGAATAGTTGACATAGCTGTCTCCAGAAAACATGCCCTCATCTATAGACTTGGAAGGCCTTAGACGAGGGGTGGGTACTTCCATTTGCGAGCCCTGTAAAGGCTGAATTTTTGCTCCTAGTGTCCCTTCTCCATCTCCTGCTCCCCCTCCTGCTTCTCCTTGGATGTCCTCCTCAGATGAAAGAAAGAAAGAAGCACTTTTTCTTCTCATATCTCGGAAACGCTCTCTCTCCCTGCGTGCCCCTCCTCCTCCAAAGGTCCTACTGAATGATGACGTGTAATCCAAGTTTTCCAGGTTTTGCTGTGAGGGGACAGGAGCGGCAACAGTTGATAAAGGCAAGGCAGTAGTTGTAAGGGGCTCAGGAGGTGAGGGGGTGAGGGGTGAGGGTAAGCTGGCATTGGGGCTATCTGAGCTAGCTTCTGCTGAGGTGTGGTCTTCTGCATCATGAGAGGGCTCAGCTTCCATGCTGCTACCCTGACTGCTTCTGCCACTACTGCTGGTGGATGGTGCTTTGACAATAATGGTGGGGATTGGGATGGAGCTCTTCTCCTTGGATGCACCTCCTTTCCCTCTGTGCTGTCTTAGTCCTTCTTCCACTTTTGACTGCTTCATCAGAGCTCCTCGACCACCTCTCCTGGCTGCGCCCCTTCCAACCCCTCCACCCTGATCCCGGTTGGCCATATGTGGGTGGTGTTGTGAGGCTGGTTGTGTCTTAGGCTTTGCACTTGTTGGTGGTGTAGCGCTGCTGTAGCCTCTCCTTAACCCTCCCATTTTGCCACCACCTCTCCTGGGTACCTCGGGTTCCCTGGCGCAAGGTCCTTCAGATTGTCTGCGGAGTGTGGGGACCATGACTTGCTGACTTATCCCACTAGGTCCTCCCCTTTCCCAGCCTATTTGAGTGGGATGACCTGGCTGCGAGTGGAGCTGGTAGTGGGCTTGAGACACTGGTGGTATGGGCATAGCAGGCCCTCTACCAGGATGAGGGCCTGCAGATAAAGGAGGTTCTGGAGCAGATGTGTTTGGGGGTGGGGGAATTTCCTCTGGTCCTGGCACTGACAGACTACGAGCCAGTTTCATAGCAGGTGGGTGAAGATATTGCCTTTCTTCCTCTGTGACACCTAAGAACAATTACACAAGTTGTTAAAATCAGATACTTAAAAAGAAACACCTAAATATAGCTGTCAAAAATCTCCCATGACAAATGTTTTTACCAATAGATTTTTGACGCATCATGACTGCATGCTGGCCATGGCCTGGTTGAAAATGAGCTTGGTTGTAGCCAAAACCTGGTCCGTGCTGCACCATACTCACTGACGACTGTTGCTCATAGGGCTGCTTCAGGGGTGAAAGAGAGTAAAATGACTTTGAAAGGAAGGAGACAAGGACAGAGGAGACACTCACACTGCTATGACCAAGTCAAACTGGTACAAGTCATTCAGTTAATATTTATTTAAAATATAAGAGAAAACAGAAGAACCAGTCTTTACAAGAATCACTGTATTAGGCAAAGAAGCATAGTTAAATGGACACAACATGACTCAGACTTAAATAAATATTTTGGTGTGGGAGGTCCATCATCAATCATTTTTTTTAAGTGCGGTGAGGGCAGGAGACTATAGGATAAAAAAATCTAAAGACCAGTCTTGTCAACAGATAAGATTTTTTTTGCTACCATTAGTCACCTCCATGACTAAATGTATAATAGATTCTAGAGCACTGGAGAAGCAGCTGCATATGTGAATTTGTCTTGGCTGTGCTAGCAGACATGTCTATAACTATTCAGAATCTGTTAATATTTTTTCAGATATTAAAATTATGTCTTTAGGGCCTTAAGACCACAAGCTATAGAACTGACATTCCAATTCCCAACTGTACCTCACTGGAGACGTTGGGAACAATGCTCTTGCTCCGGTCCCTCTTGCCTCCATGACCCCTTTGGCCCTGGTTGTCTGATGTAATAGTATGTTGGGCAGCAGCCAATATTTCATCCAGTTTGTCTAAAACAAAGACAGAGCAAGGGAAGGGCGAGCAAGAAATGTAAATAAGTAATGACAAGGGATCAAAAAATAAAGGTAAAAACAAGGTAGATTTCAGTGAGCCCCCTCCTGCACCCTCTTAAAGCACCCTTTTACATAAAGACAGTAGCGATGAGAGTGTTTTTTTTTACTTAGTGCCATCTGATAGACTGTCCTCTTCTTATCTGGACCCTGAGAGGAGTCATATTCTGAAAAAAAGAAATTAAAAAAAAGAGCATCAAACAAGCTGTTTTTAATTAAAGCTATGGGGCTGATAGGGGTGATGATAAAGTCTGATAGTCACCTGCTTTCTTTTTCCACGGAGAGGCAGCTGTAGCATGTATAATTTGGGAAACAGAAATTAAGCGTGACTAGAAGTGCTGTGTATCATGTGTAATAATCAGATGAAAGGATGAAATACATACTCAGACACATGTGATGGTGTGAACACTCATGTGATGAGAGGGATGGTGATAAGGACTGAAATGATAATGAGAACACACAAATCTGTGAATCTCCCACCTTTGTCCACTAAATGCAGCACATTATATTCAGAAAAAAACAAAACAGAACAAAGAGCAGTTGGTAACTGATGGAATCAGAAAAGTATAATCTTAACAAAATGCAATTACATTTGTATCTCTAGAGTATTTAATTATCACCTTTCCTCTTCACAGAGAATATCAAAAGTGTGAATGAATCAAGATGCTTATTCCTCGTCAAACTGTTACTGATGAAAACAGATAAAATTAAACCTATTGCATGTCAAATACTTTCTTGGGTTTTTGCATTCTCAATTCAAGGTTAATCCTGTTTTTTTCATTATACAGTCACAATACTGTACCATCATAATGCAGAGAAACTGCAAACCGTCCTGAAAAGCTATTTTGTAATGTGCACTTCCAGATAAAAACTGTGGATGACTCAAAGCATATTTATTTTTAATTTCTTACCAGACACCCATTCTCTACCCCCTCTTTATTCTCGGCATTAAGTCATTTGTCCCTTCTGTCGTCTTACCCATGTCTTCCAGCTCTGATGTCATTGACTTGGAGCGCAGGGCAATGGCAGGAGGAGTTAGTCTTTTAGTCTGCTGCGGGGCTGCCAATGGAAGCCAGCCAAATGCAGACTTAATGTTTAGTATTCTTGTATAAATATGCAGTCACCAATGACAACCACATTGCAGGCTTTTAGAGTGAAGTAAACATGCAGCAAGCTTTCTTGTCACATCGTAAACACAGGATGGAAATGACAAATGAGGAAAATTTGACTCTTACCTCTCTTCCGGGTCGTGTCCTCCAGTTCAGGGTTTCGAGCAACCATCACGACTTTTACCATGAGGTTGTTGCCACCCTGGCGGATCATATTGACCACCTGCCGGTGACCGACCTTCACCACATTCTGGTTGTTGACCTAATGGACACGAACACGCAGCGAGAATGAAAAATTAACAAATTGAGTACCAAGTCTTTCTGAAGGGAATAAAGACAGACAGAGTTTATAATGGTCTACATGTTCACAATGTTGATGCAGCTTTCCAATGTTTGGCATATGATGCTAGTTTTATTTATGATCAAAATTCAGACAGACTGCTAATAATTGTTTAGTGCTTTGGATGAGTGCACCAGCAATCCAGACAGGAACAATAATTAGTCAAAGGTTTAGTCAGCTACTTGAGTGACTCATATCCGGCTCAGTGCTAATTAGATGTAAGAGTCATCTCAAATAGAGGTCTAACAACCAACTGTCTTTAACTTGACCTCTCATCCCAAACTGTAACAGTTGCTGCCTGAGCTGGTGATGGATGATGAACTCTAGTTAAATTACATAAATTCTTATTGTAAATACTCCAAACAAGTGTAATACTTCTCAGGAAAATGCACCAGTCAGGAGTTGTAGTGTGTACACCATAAACATTTAAGGGAGAATTGTACAAATAACAGGAGGAGACATCAGCAGACAGGGGCTGATTATGTATTCCAAGAGATTTACTGAGATCACAGTTTTGGTAACCATCTATTCTGAAGGGAAGCATTGAAGACACAGAGTTTGGATTTAAAACAGCACAGCAACAGTTGTTTTGGGAAGATAAACACGTACATGTAAGATTTCACATAATTAAATACTGACAAACAAAGAAAAAAAGTAAGGGAAAGGTTATTATTTATAAATGCAGTGTCAAATTATTGGTATCTATTGCTAACACTCACCAACAATTGACAGATGTGGACGTTTGTGTTCATTTAACATTTTTAAATTATAATTTGTCTATAAAGAAAGTGTAAACATATTCCAAGCGGAAGCTACATTTTCCTTGTCTTGTGAAGATGTGTGTTCAGAATGAAGTTGAAAGACAGTAACAGTTTTCCTAAGGTGCAGTTCACCAAAGTAAATATTTTGCAATCAGGATCTCTATGTCATCATTTCTTCTTCTCTGAGTTTGGTGACCTCATAGTAATCCCACCGCTATTCTGCTCTTACGGCTCCTTCACTCACAGTCTGCGATGCGCTTCAGTACCAGGAGCTGATTGCATAATGAGCTGCTGTCTTACTTCATCAGGATTTCAATACACATGGATTGCATCTACAAAACTCAATGAAAAACACAGGGGACATTGGCGCAGTGCCACTGTCTCAGTAAATGTAGCCCCATGCATTTTATCAAATTTGTATTTACTGCCAGGCATTGTAATTATTCCTTGTTGTCCAGATATCATTGATCTGTGTTTCAGAACATCCCACTGATCCTTTGTTGTTTTTTGGAGTGTATATCCACTATACACCCGTTGTCTACTTCATTTTATACATTTCCCATGATGACTTGTGATACTCAGTGGAACATGTCTGCACATTCCATTTGTGGAAAAACCATTGTAACATCTGAATCTCTCATGGAAAAAAAAAAATGGAATTCTTGCGTAAAGTGTCTATTGTTGAGTTCTTTCTACTTGTTTTTCTTTAATTATCCTGGCTCCAAACAATTGAAATTCTTAGTTATTTGACAGTTTTTGGAAATAAGAAATAATCTCTATCCAACAACATGGACCCAGGAATTCAAGGTGTGTCAATAATGGTGATTTATTATTATTGGTGATTTGTGTCTCCGTGGATACACATCCTGTCCTCACCTCAATGAGGAAGTCCCCCATCCTCAAGCCCGCCCTCCAAGCCACGCCCCCCTCATCGACAGACTCCAGGTACTGCAGTGCAGGGAACGCTGGCGTTGGAGTGAATTCCTCTATGGGTGTCTGAGCTGCACATGAGTGGATAGCATGAACACAGGTACACAGGTTTGAAAAGGAGGGAGGAGAATTTTTTTTAGAAAAACAGCATTTGATATTTAGAAATCTGAAGAGACAGAAAAATATGAGGGGAGTTTCAGAGAAGAGGCTCACCTTTGGCTCCCCTGAGCACAAAGCCAAATCCCTCATTGTCTTTCTTCTGTAGGAGCACTGTCTTCTCCTTAATGATGTAGTCACTTAAAGAGAGTAGAAGGAGCAGAGGGGAGGCCAAAGGGGGAGATGGAGAGAGGTGGGTGAAAAAGTAAGAGGGTTGGGGATTCAGAGGGCTCCACAACTTCTATAGTAACAGAAAGTCCTAATTGTCATGCAAATAAAAGTATTTTCTGAATATGGAAAACAGCTATACTGCATCACATTACGAAATCACTCTGCAGCAAATGATAGGTTGGCTTGAGAATGTCATACAAGACTGCTGGTGCACTAAAGGGTTGATGGCAGGGATGCAGTTAGTGTCACAATGGTGGGAAGAGTATATGAGATGACATTTCCTACTATGGACTAATCCAGCTAGAGCTGACAAGCATTGGGCCAGGGGGGATGGCATTAGAAATAACTGCACATACACTTCACTGATAATGGTAACTTCCAAATGCACCCAAATCGCATTATTATCTTTAACCTCACAGCTTTTGTGTACCACTACCATCATACATGACACTTCTGACAGGCCTCTAATCTCCCTCCTCCTACTTCCCTGAGAGGGAAAAAAAGCACACAGACATTGTTGACGCGATGTTTTTTGGAGGATGCTAGCCTAGTGTAACAGCTGGCAGAGCAAACCCTATCATTATTCTATAACCATGTTGGAGATATTTGGCTAAGCTGCTTTTCAACTCTCACTCTTGTGTGGAACTGCACTACACGACCACACACAGATCTCATGACTCATTTCTTGACTTTCCAACAATGTCAATTCACCCTGGTTCTGTTGGAGCGCCCGCAGCTTTGAGCAAAGTTTAGAGATTTGACAAATGGTTTATTTCACAGACAGGTTGAACAATGCATGCACAGAATAAGTAGCCTGTTGTAAGAATTGTCTTGATTTAACTGCCAAGTTACAACTGTGAAAGTGATGTGGGTATAATGTCCAAAAGGAATACAGAATTTCTGTCACTCCTCCATTTAAATGAGAAGTTTTAAATTGAGAAGCAGCAAATATAGGTCATCTTTTTCTGGCTCCAGAAACCAGAAACCTCCAACTGTGGCACCAACCTGAACTATCGGTAACCAAATGCAGCGGATGTCAGCAGGGTGTGCAGTCAGGCAGCAATCAGGGCAACTTGGCAGTGTAGCTTACAAAAAGATGAATGTATCATTTAAAAATGCCTCTGTTTTCACGTACTTTAAGGTGTTAGACAGCAGGTTTGAATTTTTAATGTCTTGCAGGGGATCCCATCACTCCAGTTTCATTCTGCCTCTGCCACTTGTGGCCTGCAGGCCTGAAGAGCCAGACTTCGACACCAAGCCGTAAGTTTAGCACTGAACAGACGATTGCTAGTTTCCACAACCGAGGTCCATCTCTTGTGTGTGTTCTCCATCAATGTTACTGTTTCGCCAACGCACAGCCGCCTTCCACCATCTGCTCCTCACACCTCATTCCTTTTTCTCTCACCCTGTCCTCATCATGCTTTCCCTCACTAAGGATCAAAGTAACATGGAGTGGGTAGACGGACTCTTGATTCACCCACTTCTTCATGTGGAAAAACATGGTCCTGCTCCCCCCTAGGTAGAGTTCTGCTGCTGGCTGGCTTGTTGTGAAGCACCTGATTCCCTTTTTCACAGTTAAAGCGTTTTGACTCGTCACCACATTGACCACTACTGTCTGATCTATTAGAGCTAATAAAGGCACAACCGCCCCTGGATAATCTCTGTGGGCTAGTGCAATACGCTCTCTCTGAACCGGCTGCAAGGAAGCTGGACGCCTATGAGAGACCAGAGTTATTATGTACCCTCCTGAGTCATCCTATCTTCTATCCACAATTACAGAGAAATAGGCAGTTCTTTAACTGTTTGTCTGCTGAATGGACATGCAGATCAGCTGGAAGGAGGGGGACGATAGCCACACACCAGAGGTGAAGCACTTGAATGGTGTTAGTGAAACACCACTATGGATGGAGATGTGCTATATGAGCGCGAGCACACACACACACACACACACACACACACACACACACACACACACACACACACACACACACACACACACACACACACACACACACACACACACACACACAAACACACACACACACACACACACACACACACATTTATGTACAGGGAGAGATACTCCCACAGCTATGAAGCATGATGACGTACACACTTATGTGTGGAAACCACTTACATTTTATTCATTGCATTGAGTTAAATGCACACAATTGCATGCAAACATACCAACATGCACGGAAATGACCGGTAACCCCAATTAGAGCTTGAGGGGAACTGACAAACCACACTCTTGCTACTTATTGACTTATTCGCATTCATCCGTTTGCAAGAACCAAATCGCCTCACATTTGCAATGATAAAATGGAACATATTAATAACTAGAATTGAACACCTTGAAGAAGGTGAATAAATGAGAAGATGATGATGAATGTCAAATATCTGTTTAAAGAAATCATGACGTGAAGAGAATGAAATACACCCACACCGTCTGACTGAAATGCATCAATATGTGCTCCCTTTCATGCACTGACACACACGCACACGGCGTTCAGAGACACACGGGAGGAGGACACAGAAATAAACATGCTGCAGTCTCCATTCAATAACCACTTTCCTCTCATAGCTATCCACATGCACAGGAAAAAAAAATACAAATGTAAGACACGCTCACACTCGGAGACACACAAGCACACATGAAAAACATAGCTCATTAGTCTGTCTTTGAAAAGGCACGGCCTCTCAATAGCATCATCTACCTCTCCCCTCTCTCCATTGTCCTCTCCTCACATCCATAGCCAGCCAATGAATGAGGAAACAGCCGCTACCTGTAAATGAACCACACGCTCCTGTTTCTGGGGCCCAGTGATGGCCACGAAGAAGAGAGGGAGAGAGAGAAATCTCTCTCTCCGCATCCCCCCATTGCCATGTGCCCCCCTCCTTTCTCTCGAGCACTCTCTATCACCTCCTCCTCCTTCTCCTCCTCCTCCTCCCCTCCTCCTTCAGCGAGAGCTCAGCCGGAGAGAGTGGAAGAGAGGGAGAGCAAGATAGGTGAGGGGCGACAGTGCCAGTCTGCAGCTCACATATTTCAAACAGGAGAAGGATATTGTGAAGGAAAGAAAGGAGGAGAGACAATATCGGCGATCATCACAACAAGGAGGGAGTAAATGGTGTGTGTGAGCTAGTACATGATAGGATAAGGGTTTTGATGCAACATCGGGAAGATGGTGAGCTGGACTGATGGGGTGGAGATGCGGGGGATGGGTATAAATAAAAGGCAACTGAGCGAGACTGTACTTGCACATCCCCTGACTGCTGTATCACAGATATACCAACAGAGACTCTCACCCTGGATTTACTGACACACATTTGCAAACGTCCCTCCCTCACTCCCTCCTCTCGAGCTGTCATTACCACACAACATTTTTTTCTCTGAAATAGTAATTGACATTCTCCCTGCAGAGGGGGAACATGCGCTGGATCACCTTGCTCTTAATTGAGCACCACTTCACCACGGCGCTGCAATTATGCTTAACCAACTTAGCACAGGTAATGTAACCCCAAAGACTGCTATTTCCATTTAGAACACAAGCTCAGCTGCATTCATTTGAATGCATTTTTTGAATGATGGTGAGAGCTGATCAGCACAAGGGCAATGTCAGCTACAATCCCCAGTGTGGGGGACTAGTAAGTCCTTCTCTTAAGCCTGGGGAGCTAACAACGCTTGATGTTTCAGCCTCCACATGAGTCATCAGCAGGATGATGTATATGCATGCAATCTGCATGCAGAGACACACACAGGCAAAGCCACATGCATTCAAACGCCCAAAAGCTCCACAGAACTGCAGCTGCACATTGCTGAGTTACAGCTCCAGGAGAGGCAACCCCTCCCCATTTTTCATTATGGCGTTATTGTGTTCAGTGTAAACAAACAGCGAGAGAGGAGAGAAAGGCCCGTGGATGGAGGTTTTAGAAATGACAAGTGAATTTGTCTGATGGAGACAAATAGGAGCAGA
The DNA here is from genome assembly GCA_013358685.1 of Antennarius maculatus. NCBI lineage: Eukaryota > Metazoa > Chordata > Actinopteri > Lophiiformes > Antennariidae > Antennarius > Antennarius maculatus. Next base: position 7,968,950 of record CM023626.1, on the reverse strand, counting down.
GCTGAAACTGACATGGCTGCTCTTTGTGTTTTCAGCGCTGACGTGTTCATGCAGCAAAACAAAAGTGAGCGAATGCTGTTGCGGAATCCGCAGAAAGCTGGAACAAGCAGCACACAGGAGGGTAAGAAATACAATAGGTGAAAGAAGCGAGCATGTCTGCACACAGGAGACTCCCGCTACCTGGAAAAATGTGTGTCAACTGTTTCAATCACCTTTAATGGCCTCACAGACAGCAGACAGCTGCTGCCCACATTCCTCAGCTCAAACTGCACCAGACTCAGAACCAGTCTGGTTTGTTTGTATCTTATTAGTTCATTTATTTCCTAAAGTTGACTCTACCAGATCTGCGAGGGGATTTCCTTGTCCCAGCAGGCACTGGTACAAAACAGATTGTTTGAGGTATGATCGCCCACACAACTTTACTTTCCTTACTCTCCTATGACTGGTTGTGAAGGTCATCGGTCTTACCTGGGACCATCAGTGCCATCGTAGGCTCCCACCGTGACGTTACGGAAAAGCTTCCGCTTGGCTTTCTCACTACGCGTCTCTGAGGGAAAACATATGTTTGATTGAATTTCATGCGCTGACAAGACAGCTTTTCTGTCTTTTTCAAGGAAAGAAAAGTTATTTACAAATGAGTCCAAATGTATTTACAGTCTATTTGATTGTATAAAGGCCCATTGGCTAGCACAAATTCAAAATGTGTTGAGTGCATGGTATTGAGAGGTACAGTGGAAGTTCCACTGGTTGTTCTAACCTGAGCGATTGTCTTTGCCTGCCACCTCTTCCACACAGTCTGAAGGAAACCAGCCAGTTCGACCCTTCACCGTTCCTTCCCAGTATCCCCCCTCCCCTACAGTTAGCACTGGATAAACAGACAGACATAAATAGATGGAAAAAATATAATCAATGCCTCCTTGTTTACCTGGAGATGTGACACTGAAAATGATGATGATTCAGATGCCATAGATTACATAATCTGATTTTATTTCAACTACTTTAAGTGTCTCAACATTAATCTTAACTACCTACGGTTGACAAAATTAAAAAAACTTAATCTACAACATATCATTATTCCAATGTTGGACTTTTTTTTTTCTCATGCTGTCATACTTTATCATCAGTGACATTAGGCTCCATCTCACCTTTAACCTTGTCCCCTTTACTAAGTGAGAGCTCTCGCTCTCCGTTAGCAGAGTGTGCACGAACGACCACGTAGACCCGCCCTGGCACTGCACTGTACATACGCTTCATGTGACCTCCCCCGCTGCCTGCCGACGTTGCACTACAGAGCGAGAAAGAGGGTGAGACAGAGACATGGCCTCATGCAAAAACACTGTAAGACTAGTGGGACAAAGTGAGACAGTCAGTCGTTGTGTCATACCAGTCACTCATACCAACAGTAATAATGCATGCTGTGATGCTGTATTTACTAACAGTGTCGCACATTCAGTGTTTACAGTATGTTGGTCAAAATGATCAAAAGTAAATAAATGTGCAAAATACATGGACCAATCCAGGGTGAGATGGAAGGGCCCCAGCTGACAACTGGTTGGCCCTTAAAGTGCTCCTGTAACCACAGCAGTGTTGAACATATAACATGTAGGAGGGAAGTTTAAGATAGAAAGGTTACCAATTGTGACGTCTGATGTAACCTGGATCAATGAGAATCTTATTTATAAAGGACAACTGGTGATTCTGATGTAATATGAACATATCAGAGGTGGGAATCTGGTGCTGGAACAAAGCTTTACTTTGACTCAGTCTGCCATTAATGGTAATGATAAAGAACATGTGACACTGTGACAGTAAAATATGACACTCAGGTTTTCAAATGCAACAGGCTGGTGATAGATTATATCAGTAAATACCTGAATATTTGTCACATAATGAAAAATGTCTTTTTCGCAGTAGGCGCAATTTGCAACGTATGTGTCTTTACCCAAAGCTATAGAGCCAATAGCAAACATGGAAAGAAATATATGTTTACATACATTCAACTTAAAAAGAAAATGTATGTTAATGTCGGACTCTCTGTGAAACATGTGGACCCTTAGTTACAAAAATCCCAGGTATGCTAAACTATGCTAAACTAAGATGGTAAGCACTAAACAAATGTACATGAATGTTGTGAGGATTTTAAACGATGCTGTTAGCAGTTATCTCCACTAAACCACCATCGTGAGCCACTAGCATGGCTGTGACCTTTGATAAAGTCTTACTTTCATTTATTTCTGAGTCCTGTCTCTGAAGCTGCTGTACATCTGTGTAATATTTAAGATAGGCGATGACCGCGTCCCTGCAGGACAACACTCTCCATCCACACCCGAATAAAACAGGCCTCTGTGACATTCTGCATTAAAAATAGCTCTCAGTATGCAGCTGAGACACAAATAGTAAATTTTCAGCAAACAGCTGATAGTAACTGGGATGAACCCTGCTAGTAGACAGCTTCCTCCTCACCCCTGTCGACCTCTTGGCTGCCGATGCCTCTCCTCTGTGTCGCTTTGGCCTCCTCTCCCTCTGGATGGGGAGCGAGTTCGGCTTCTGGGGCTGCTGGAGCTTCTCACGCCTATTGAAGCCCTGCGCTGGCCCTGCAGAAACACACCATGTCTCATACCAATGTGTGTCAAAGTAGAGTCAATATCTTATGACTACACATCAGCAGAACAAAAGCAACATCAGCAACACATGTCTAATATCAGACAGATCCTCAGAGGAGCATCCACCTTATCGTTCCCAGTACCTGTGCTGGATTGGGATTGGTTGCAGCCTTGTTGGGCGGGGCCAGAGGGTCAGACTGGGACATGGTGTTATCGCTATTAGCACGCAGCAGAGGGTGGGCATAAAGGGAGGGGAGAGGCAGGGTGACGGAGCTCTCTTTTCGCCTGGGAACATACTTCGGTGATTCCAAAAAGGGCACTGAAGATAGGAGGGTGGGGCATTAGAGGTGATGAAAGAGAGGGAGGGTAGGGGGATTGGAAGTAATGGGATGAAAGGGAGGGAGAAATCGGGTAGATTGTTAGGGAAGAAAGAGGGAGATTGGCGGGCTAATAGATGATAGTCAGGAGGGTACAAAGAGAAGATGTTGGGAGCTGATGGTAACACGTTTAATCCCCTCAGTGGAGACTGGTTTTCATGAAAGCTTACCGATGTCTGAATCTTTGTGGTTTTTAATGATTTCCCCGAGTTCAAAGTGACCACATATTATAGCTAACTGCAAAAAGGAAAAACAACATGAGAAGATTTTCGTGGTAACTGTGGTAGTTATTGCTTATAATTACTTTATTGTGTAGTCTCATTTTCCTTTTTTTCAGTCAAATGCTCCTCCGCTTTGAAAACATGACAAAAATACATTCTGTTGAGTTACTTACCTGGAAAGGAGTCTGGCCATGCTTGTTCTTGGCCTCCTTATTTGCTCCCCTGTAGAGAAGAACGCGGACGCAGCTCTCCTGATCATCCAGACAGGAAAAAGTGACACCAGCAGCAGGAAAATCAAGACAACTGCAGTTTCATATAAGGGATCTGTTTTCACTTGCCTTATTGTACAGGGCACAGATGTGTAGCGCAGTATTCCCTGAGGCATTTTGAGACGAGGTATCTGCCCCGTAAAACAGCAGATGCTCCAAGTGTTGGGCAAAGCCATTCTGGCACGCCTTTCAACATGGAGAGCGTGAAAGAAAAGCCCAGAGATTGTCAGATAAATTAAAGTGAGGAGGATGATTTCATATTGGACTGTATCAGTACAAAATGGGGAATGGGTGAAAGCTATTGTTAAAGAGATAGAAGGACAAAGAAAGGGAAATAATATGTCTTACATCCACATTTAGATACACAATTACTCATAATTACATTGCACCATGTTGGAAAAGAAAGGAAACAAAACACAGTTGAATAACACAAATTAGCCCTCAGCAGCCTGTGAGGATTCCTCATATTATTCTGGAGACTAAAATATCGCAAAGATATAGGAAATAAAAGAAAACAAATCAAACAGACTTGCAGTACAAATACAAGTTTACTAGAATATTGGGAAAATAAATTTAGGCAATGCACCCATTTCTGCAGTGAGAAGGAGATCATGTGAAATGCTCTTTCTATGCAGGATCATCTTCATGTGACCCAAATTTAAACAGATTTTTGCTGAAGTCAGTGGTCACCAAGTTTATCTACTTATTTTATATATCATATCACAACTCTGAACTTCTTTGCTTCGGGAAGGCTGATGAGATGGGAAGATGAAGGGTACCTTGTGTATTTCTTCCATTCCAAACTCCTCGTCATCCCTGGGCTATGGAAAGAAAAGAGGAGAGAAAGAAGAGAAAATGGAGAGATGAGTGAGGAAGGCACAAAGGGAGGGAGGGTGAGAAATCTTTGAGACTAAGGATGATGGGACATGACATAATCCACAAAGATGAGACAGAGGAATGCTGGTGCGTTGCTGAAGTGGAGACAGAGACAAAGACCAGGACGATTGAGATGAAAAAAAAAAAAAAAATCATGTTTTCTAAAGATTAATATGAATCTATAATGGGTAAGTGTCTTCAGGTACCTGATGGGACTCGTCCCAGCCATTCTCATTTCTTGTCCCCAGTCTTGCCCTGTAGTACAGCAGGGTCTCACAGCAGGAAGTGTCACCCCCTGTCAGTACGGTGTGGTACAGCGGGGTCAGGCCACATCGGTCTTTGTAGTTCGGAGACGCTCCGAGGGACAGGAGGACCTGGTTGGAAAAAAACGACAAAAAAAAGCTTCTATGATTTGAATCTTATAATAATTTAATGTGGGTTGAGGGTCTGTGGTCCTCATGCATGCCTCCTCACCAGCAGCACAGCGTGATTGTGAACCCGGACAGCTTTGTGCACCGGTGTCAAGCCATCTCTGTTTCTGAAATCCAGATGAGCCCCACCCTGAACCAGCACCCTGATCCCCTCCCCCGGGAGGCCATACTGCACAGCCAATGACAGTGGGGTCTCTAGTTGACGGACGTGGCGGGTAAAGAGGAGTAAATGAAAATGTGATGGTTTTATAGGAACATATCATCACTTCAAATAATGGAACTGTACACCTCTGTGAAAATGTATTTTCCACAATGGGATTAATCACATGGTTTTTGGTAAACTCACCTCCACTGTCAGGGTCATGAAAATTTGGATCAAGGCCTTTATCAAGGACTTTTGCCATTTTTTCTATTGCTCCAGTCTGAATGTAATCCATGAACTTCTTCAGACTGGCCTGAGTGGGAGGAGAGGGAGATGTCACAGATGTCACTGAGTGGATATGAATACCGTTCACCAGCAATGCTTCACAGACAAAAGGAAAATACCTTTGTGCTGAGTTTGGAGAGAGCCTTTTCATCCAGATTTGTCTGCTTGTAAACTCTGGTTTTGTACCTAAACTGAGAACCAGAAAAAGATATGTGTGAAAAATATGAATCATCACACTGCAACACATTTCAGTTTACCGACGCTAAAGCATACAGAAGAAAAAAAAAGTTTTTGTGCTATAAATCAGTACTTCAGATAGTGTTTTACATTATGAAATGGATTTTTTTTGTTTGAATCTTTTCATTATTTATGAAATTTTTTTTTACAAGAACCCTGACTTTTATTAAGTGCAGTAACTCTCCATTTCCAGCAATTGCTCAACTGATAACCGTGAAAGCATCTTCCTGATCAGAGCAAAAAATAAATAAATAAATAGTATTATTTATATATATATATATATATATATATATATATTTTTTTTTTTAAAATATAAAATATACATATACTCAACAAATATAAAAATGTAGCATATTGGTTTTTGCTTCCATTTTAGATGAGGTGAAGAAAATAATTGAAGACCGTGTCTGTCCATACGCTCATTAAAAAAATATGTTCACAAATTTTCTTAAGGCTGTGTTAGTGAGCATTTACTCTTGATTCAGAAAATCCATCCACTTCTCAGGTGTAGCATATCAAGATGCTGATTGAACAATATCATTATTGCCCAAAAGGCCACGCTATAACCACAAAATACATACCAGAAACATCACAAGTTACAAGAGAGTTGGTAACTGGCATTCTAACAGCAGAAATGTTTGATTTTCAAAGCGTGTTTTTTTTTCTTTATACATTATATACATACATACATTATATAGAGGCAACAGCTCAGACATGTCAACTTGAGTTTCACCACGGATGTAAATAAGGTTATGTTTGAGTGCTGGGTTTTTCATTGGGTCCTCACAGCTCATCCACGCTTACCGCCGCTACACCAGCAGAGGGCGCTGTGAGATAATTATTCGTCAGCGGGACAGAATATCTTTGGAGGAGCTCACCTCTCAGACAGGGACGTGTGGTATCACTTATAGATGCCATACTGATGAAAAAAATAATGGAATCCCTGAGCTACACACTTCTGTCAATATTATGTGTAACTCATTTACTTTATTTAATGTGGTAATAACAAGTCATCTTTAAGAAATGAATTCTAAGAGCCCTGAAAGGAATGAAAACCAATCTAGCAGAAAAGCACATGACTTGTTAGAGCTGCTGTAGTTTCTGCTTGATAATATTTGGTGATGAAAACAAAGTTTAAGTTTATTCTTTAGAACATCCAATGAATTCTTCAAGAGCTTCAAAAACAAAAATGCATACAACCCACAAATATCAACTGCAGCTATAAAACTTTCACTTTCGCATAATTTCCAGCTCTACCTCCAGGTAAGGCACCCCTCTCTCGAAGGACTGTGAGTGATATCGTAATGGACGCTCCTCTTCCAGGAACTTGGCGTCCCGTCCTTCTCCAGCCGGCTGGAAGAGGCCGTAGTTGTAGACGTCCCACAGGGACTCGCTGAGGGAGCAGATGATCTGCTGCTTGGCGCTCCACACCGTGCTGTCCAGGTCAAACTGGAGACACCTCTGACAGACACAGAGAGGTGGGGTGTGATTATGTTTTGCTGCAGACATTATCAGTAGGGGAAGAACTCCTACAACAACAAGTAGTACTTGATAGACTGGAGAGCTGTTTGATTTAAAGCGGTTCATTATATCCTGCTGTGAGATCTTCAAACACTTGCAGCATTACTGTCCATAATAAAAAAGATCAACACAAAGACACCCTCATTCATATTTGTACCATTTTCCAGTTAATCCAGTGTTGGGTCATACAGTTATCAATATATTTTGGGACTGGTTTGAGTGTATTTTATTTTCTTGAGTTTCCATGGTAACAGCTTAAAACACAAGAATAGAGCGAGAATCATTTCTGAAGCACATTTTGTACCAATTATCCACAGCATCATTTTGCTATTTCTTTACAAGTGACACATAAACCGATCATGCTCATATTCAGTTTGCTGCAGGGATATAGCATCATCTAAAAACTGGATTTAAGCTTTAAAAGAGTTTTCCAGGCAATCAAAGAGTTCACAATCTTCTATTGAGAAAATTTTAATTGGAGAATATGGTTTTCACTAGATAGAAAAGGCAAGACTAATTGTAGAATTTAAAGTAACTTGTAATTAAAAGCTATTAGATGTCTTGTAGAAATAAAATACAACGTTTGCCTGGAATTTGCTCTGAGGAGAGAGCTGTGGTAAATGGACTGACATCTCTCCACTGGAAATGACAGAATCACTATTTGTTGATGGGAAAGCACAAATTAAAGAACTCCTCACCCCATGAGGCAAAACAAAAGCAATAAAATCCTGCTGTGTTGAAAACATTCACAACATGGGTGGTGGGTTGTCCTGAAAACATGGGCAGTTCTTTGGAGGCAGTTGGATTTTATAAAACATTTTTAGAAGCTTTGAGCTTCAAACATATTTAATTCACATTGTAATTATGCAGAATTTAGTTTTGCTCATGTCAAACATTTGTCCAATGGAATGTCTTTGCTAACGATCCATCACATTGCATGATAGTTTTATCATCAGTGGGTCAATGATGAGTGCATGAGAGTGTGGTGTCTGCAGAATATGAATGTATTACTTTGAATAATTAATCACCTTCCACATTCATGGAAATAAGACAACCTACACTGTCCTTGTTGTCAGCGCTCTTAAGATATTAACTCAGGTCTCGCAAAGCTCTCATTTGTTTTCTCTCCACCTCTTCTCTGTTAAAGGCAGTATAGAGTCTGTATAGGGATATGCATATACTAGTATTCCCACTCTATTAGTTCCTTCCTTCATCTCTGCATGCATAATGTTAGATTTGCACAACAATCTAGAAGCAAAAGATCAAATGAGTGTGTAGAGATATGTCTTTGCCTCTGTATCTGTGCAGTAGATACAGCTCACAATGACAAAGTAGCTCAAAAAATTACAACTAACAAGATTTCACTGCTCATGACCCCAAATTATTCTCTTTTCTTTCATTTCCTAGTTTGTTTGGTTTTCTTTCTTTTTTTTTCATAGACAGCTACAATGAGAGGTCTTTAGTATTGAGGGGTGGGGTGGGGGGTCTGAATGGAATCGATACCTCTATGTTACTGTTACATATCATAGAGCTGTGAGTGAAATTTCACAGCTCAGAACATTTCTATGTCCCCTACCCCACCCACAACAGCCACCCCCCCACTAGGTTGCACTATGTGATGATGTAGCCAACTCTATTGGCATGGCAACCAGTTCATTAATGAAGGCAGGCACCCGTTACCGTAGCAATGTCTTGGGGGGGGGGTCTCATGGAGGTAAACCACATAGTCAGGGGTAGAGGGGGGGATCAAGTGGCTAAACACAATTTAACTATACTGTATATTACAAAGACACTTGTATCCTCATTGTTCTGTTTTATCCAATCAAGGACTTCTTTATGGTTGCGCTTCACTGTGTTCCATCTTCAGTTACGTGGATACATGCATCTTCTTTACTTTTTTAGTCTCCATTTCGTTTCTAATAAAATTAATTTCCCGTCATTGTCTTTACCTGCTCCTCTAATATTTACCACCCCTCCTCTACCTATCTTTAGTTCAGCCCAATAAATTTTAATCTGCATGGTCTGGGGATGTTTCAGCGGTGTACACAGATGAATATGATGCCTGTGGCTAAGACTCAGGCTCAGCAGTGATGGATTGTATATATTCCTTTCTTTGCATTGTCACTTACTTCCCCAGCTCTCCCCAAACTCATTAAAAACCTTAGATAATTAGCAATTACTGTTATATAGAGGCCAGATTAGCTGACATGTATAACAACCATTATGTTCAGGGAGTTGAAAATGGAGTGAGGAAGATGGAGGAAAAACTGCAATGTGACACCCATTTTCACCTAATATTGCATGTGTGGGCCGACCAATTCTCACCTGACGCTAGTGCTATGAGTGTGAATTGATACTGACTACAGTTTCAGGAACCACACATAAACATAGCGGCTCTGAGGCAGATGCTTACATAGTGGTGTTGACTTAACATGCCTGCCCTCACAAGAGGCTCAACACAAGTGCAGTATTTTCTTATATTTTCTTTTGGGACCCGGTGCTTGGCAAATAATAGGAATAAATAGTCTTTGAAATAAGAGATGTATCTACAAATTTAACAGCTTTAAAACAGATGTGTGGCCACATTTTGGTAAAATCTGTTTCACTATAGTAAAAAAACTAAGGAAACAATCTTGAATCGTTTCAGCTTCTGTTAAAACACTTAAAGCATATAATGGGTAGCATAATAAAGAATGAATACAGCAACCAGTATATCACTTATCACAGTGGTGCGCTTCTGGATAGGCTTCACTTTGAAAAGCCTAGTGAGGACACGAACCGTATAAGTTAACAAATGTAAAAGTTTGGACTCTACTTGCACAAAGTTCAGAATCATTAAAGTTTATATTGGTCACATGCTGAATGCCCTAACACTTAAGTGACACAAGAGCTTCCATTTTCCATTTCCTTTCTTAAATTGTGTAGTCAAAATGAAGCTCTTTCTCATTACTACTAATTTCACCTTGTTTGAACTACCTTCTCATCTGGAAAGGCCTCCAGTCTGTTACCTCTTTGCATAAATTACTTTTAAAAATAGATTACTAGACATTAAACTGTCTTTTGCGAGTAACATTTATGAGATTTAGACTGTTAATATAGCAGCAAAGAACCATTTGCGTGGTAAAACTGTAGAGGAATAACATCGTCCTAGCTCTAGGATGATGTCACCCTCCCTCTGTTAGCTGTGTCTCTCTTGCCGCCCCACTGCCGTTTTCAACATGGCAGCCTGATGAGAAATGTCCTCATATTAGAGCAACACTAGCAGGATGCTGATCCATATTTGCTCAGCACTGCCTAATTTTAAAGTTTGATCTCAGCTTTGCGAGCAGTGTTTGCTCAGATGCCCCTGCATTTTACTTCCTGCAGCTTTGCTGAGTAAATGACATGCATGTTTGTCTTGGCTTGACACGCTGGCACTGTAATGGAAAATCTAGAAGCACTGAGTGAAATATGCTTCAATTTTCATTATAAATATGAGGAATTGACCTATGTGATGCATCATTTGTCATCTGCCTTGTTGTTTCTGACGAGAACAAACACCTACTGTTTGTTTGATGTCTGGAATTCCAACACGAAACACCATCATGGTCAGGAAAGTGTCTTCCAGAGGAGCCACGGCGGTCATGCTGCGCTCCATGAGGGCCCGTCTCTTCTGATGTGCATTCAGGCCCTGGTGATGGGGCTGGTGATTGACTGTGATGACATGATGTTGCTTATTGGTCACATGACGATGTAACGTAGCTTGATTGGTCATGTATGTGACACCCCGGTTGCCCAGGTTACCTGGCCTCAGCGGTCGGTCTGCTCTTTGTCTACCAACGACAATGGCCGCTGGTTTCATCACCTCGCCACCTTTCCCATCCCAAGATTGTCGTCCTCCCGTCATTTCGTCCTCCTCCGGACCCTCTAACCCTCCATTCTCTGTGTCACGTCCACCTTCCACATGATGGTTTCCTCCTCCCTGCTCCTCTTCCTCCTCCTCATCCTCCTCATCTTTGTCATCCTGACCGGGATAAAAGTGCTTGTTATTTCCCAGCATCCTTTGCGGTGCAGGGGTCACTGCAGAGAGGGCTGAGTGACATAGCTGTCATGGAGACTAAACATGGCTACCCCATGACACTGGCTTCATCCTTAGAATCATGCTGTGGAAAACAGGCAGAGAAGCAAACTTTTGTCATTTAACTTCAATCACTTCATGAGCAGATTTAGTTTGTGTGTATTTCAGACACATTAAAAGACGTGTGCGTTAATAGGCAAACTAGCCACTGGCAATACTAATAAGTCCACATGTGTGAGTGAGCATAGAAATGGTCCACATTTTCCATTTAGCCACTGGGAATGCGTCTGGGAATAGCAGGCTGATGAAAGACATGCTATATATAAACTGTGGGTTTGCATCGCATATTCTTTGCGGTAGAGTTAGAAATACAGTTTGTTCCACACAAGGTCATGATCATTGGTGTTTTTGCAATAATTGAGCTAATAGTCATCTAAGGGAAAAGCTACACATTAGCACTAAATATGAACCTCCTGAAGCAGAATTCCACCCCTGATAATGCTGATATTATTCTGTGATGTGTTGCTGACAACCTCTGGTAAAGTCAGTCATTCTAGATAGGTGCAGTTATAAAAACAAAATAAAATAGAATGTCTGGAAGTAACCTGGAAGCGAAATAAATTCTGATTAGCACAAGCAAAGTCATTGAGAACAAAACATGAGTTTGTGGTTTAACTGTTGTGTAGAAAGCAAAGACCCCAGAGATTTATGGTCTGTTTTTGTCACAGCTTGTAATCTTTTCCAACCATTATAAGAACCACTAACAGAACACAAGTATTAAATATGAATCTAAGAAAACACATGAGGAGACTTCATCTGCATAACAGGCATATTTTCAGAATATTTCAGATTCATTTCTTCATTCATTTTCTTGCAGACCAGACAATCAATAATTTATTATTTACCTAGAGGGAGAAGAAAATTCCTCATGAGGAAACAAGCCCAGAAATAAAACTTGAATGATCATCAGCTGTTTCAATACAGTTCTAAAGAGTCCTAAAGGGTTTTATCTCTAAGACGGTTTCATTGCTTTTCATAATTGGTGTTCTAGTGTCTCTATACTTTCTGTCCCACTAGAGAGTCATTGATTGATTTGGACCGTTGCCTGAACAATGCAGGGAATCTCTCACTGTCTCAGTGGTGAGCTGCTGCTCTGTATATCACATGAGTTAGAAATATGAGAATATCAGAACATGGATCAATGAAACATCACATAAGACTTGGAGACACGACTCAAACTAGGACACTCGTTCACTCATTCGCTAACATACAAAGACCCAGATATTATTGGTGAGGTGTGTGTGGGTGAGGACACGGTGGCATTGTTGGTTCAAGGAATATTATGCGATCTATCACTTTGGACAGTTTCTATTGGTGACCAAGGACAACATCGTCTCTCTGGAACTGCTTACCTGTAATTGATGTAAATAGCAAAGTAGAGATGCAAAATTAAAGCGTAAAAGATCCAACATAAACATGATGAATCAGTCATTGAGAATATTTGGCATAATGTAAGAAGAGGACTCTAACTGCATAGCTGAAATTGTTTTTATGAATATGTATTTGAGTACGCCCTAATTTTCCTCACAACCCATGGAAGAAACAAATATCTAATATGAAGATGGAGAAATGGAGAATCCTGAAAACATCTGGTTAAAGTTAGGCTCAGGTTTAGGCCTTGGGTTCAGGAAATGTGAGGAATCAGATGTAAGAGGGAAAATATGAGACACTGAGCAAGATATGATATAAACAAACAAAAAAAACCCCCATGACTTTCAGCTGTGCATGGTTCTATCTGCTGAAGGTCACTGCAGCTTTTGAATGCCACAAACATAATTATAAAGTGTCTTAAAGAGTGACCAGATTTATGCAAAAAAAATAAAAATATCCAAGCCTGGTCTATTCATGTCATAAAGGAAAGTCTGCTGGTGGAGTGTTTCTGGAAGGAAGAGGGAAGAGGTATGGGGGGGAGGGGGGGCGCGATTCCCCAAGACACCCCGAGAGTGACAGGAAGGGCTCCTTCAACATCCATCCAGTCATCCATCCATCAGCTTTATGAGAGCTCAGCAGTTCATTCACTAATGGGCTAAAAAGTACATGCTGAACAGTAGCTGTGAGAAATGCCGCTCATTCCTACCCCCCCCCCCGGCCATTATTATGAGGCTGAAAACCTTTTTAATCAGAAACTGACAATGAGTGGCATGTTAACAGCATATTTTGCTGATTAACGCCATCATTCACAGGAGGACGATATATATGGAGCCTCATCAAATATTGAACAGCATTGAGTCAATGCCAGATATGGAACTAGAAGGACAAGCTAGGAGAATGAGGAGCCTAATAATGGCAAAGTAAACATAAAAGAGAAAGGTGAGGAGAGCTACAGTTTGCATGAAGCAGAATGAAAATTGATTGACAATAAGATGGTTGACAATAGGGATGACAGCAGGTGGAGAAATAAGTCAGAAAAGTTTGTTTTTTATATCCTATCATGCAACTTCTGCACTCTATCGCCAACAATACCTCAAACTGAGTCGGTTTCCTGCTCGACTCTCATGTCTCAACGGCGACCAACATCTCTACTAGAGTTGAAATAATTCTTTCTCTTGGGAAAATGTCGGTGGCAAAGAAAATTCATTCCCCTCTGCTGTTCCTGTATTATCTCAGAGGCAGGAAATAAATAAATGTTCCCCTCTACTCTTCTTGTACATTGATCTACAACATGATATAACATGTAATCTGATTATTTTCAGCATTTATATTTTATAGTCTGAAATCAGAGGGGTACAGTCAGGAACACACAGCCAACTCTTTGCTTCAGATAAAAATAAGACTTCATTTTGAAAGTTGTTTTTAGCAGCAGTTGTGAATCTCCTAATGATCCGTGTGGACAGAATGAATGTTCACAGTGATCATCAACACAATTCAATGATGTCATAACACATAACTTGAATTTTAACAATTTTTGGGTTCTGCAAAGCAAAAAACTGGGGAAAAAATCTTTGAAAGAGAGATATCTGAAGACTTTTTCCTCAGTTGCCAAGTCGGTCTCCTCATGGGAGGCCAATCCCCCAGCATGGCTTCTGACGATTAGGAATCATGTGGAGACACAAATAGAAGATTTGGATAGATCTGGCTGATGTGGATCGACAGGCGGTGAGGAAATAGAATGACAGATGAAGAATGGAGAACTGATTAATGATGGTAATGATGACAGAGATGGATGAGCTCCTTGTAGAAGAGGAAAGATGGATGAAGAGGTTTCAGAGAAAGGTGACTGGTCACTCGTCTGTATTCATCTTTGAATTTTCTGAACATCTTGTTTTAACCAGAAAAGTTGCAGCAATGACATTGGAGCTCATTTGTTTGCTTTAATTCCCAATAAACAAAACATTATGTATTTGTCAATTGCAATGTAAATTATGCACAAAGCAGTTAATCCATGGGAGTTTGATGTGGCATTCACATAGTTTAAATGATAATCATCTTCTGTTAAATAAAACATCTTTCTCTCACTATATGCATTAGTCTGTTTGACTGCCTCGTCTCTGGAACAGTCTCAGGTGAACATCCCCGACTGTCATCTCACCTCACATTTGCATTCCCTCCTACTGTCAATGTTTCTCTTTATCTCGATCTCTCAATCACCTACTCTCTCCCTATGTAGGCCAGAGCATGTGTCTAGATATATTTTCAGTGGATGGGTCCCCAGAAAGTAGAATTGGAGATCATCCAAGGAACAGATTGTCCCACTTTTATGTCCTGTGAAAGTGGAGCGGCCAAGTTCTGTCCTCTATATCCCTCTCTTTCACTGGGTCTCCACCCTTCAGCCTCGTTCGTGCTGCCGGTGATGAGGAACCATTAAAGACACGCTAGACCTACATCTGCAGCGTATAGATGGTGCGGTGTGAGTCACCAAACTGATGGGAGAGGGCACTAATTCACATGAATGGCGTATCACCAGCATCGGGTCTGAGGGTGTGACACAGTCATGGGTTGATGAGGGAAGCTGGGGTATGATAAATCGGTACGCTATATAGTATCACGGATTAAAGTGATCTTCAAAGGATGCTGTGATGGGCTAATTTCTCCAAGATCTATGATCTAAAATATGAAAGTAAGCGTTAAATGTATTGATTTGTGTGCATTCCTGTTAGGTTGGTGAAACTTGGCATTTCCGACAGTTAATTACGTGTATGTCTGATACAATCAGATCAATGGTTCATTGAATTAATTTTGCAAGAAGATAACAACATAAGCATTCCCTTCACACACACTCCATCTCACTATCCCCTCCCCAAAGATGCTGGCATTTCCCTTAAGGGGGGGAGGGAAGCCTCCGTCGCAGCGCCAGCAGGGGTCTGTTGCATATCTGATGCTAATCAAACATAAAACAATAACCATGCTAATCAGTAATTAAGTGGATGTTTGAAATAATTACTCCCAGCTCTCCATTTGAAAGAAAGGATGACTTCTTTTTTAGGGAAAAGGGGTCACGGCTTACTTTTCAGGTTCAAACCCACTCATGTGATGGTCCAATCATGTGTGTGTGCCCTTTGCATACATGATCACACACACACATTCCAGAGCTTGAGTGTTTAGGCATCAACCCAGCACATCTGTCATGGAAATACGTCCCGCAGAAAGCAGCATCGGGTTCCAGACCAGTCATGCCGAGCTTGGCCGGCGGCCTCATGTCGATCAAAATGGGCTCTTTTTATCCTCAGATGGGTGTAACTGGGTCACATGGAGCATGCGCTGAAGACCTCATTGGAGCTAAAGGTGGCCGGGAGACCTCAATGCAGGGCAGAAGAAGGACTGAACATCTCCTGAGTTATTTTAGAGACTTCCCCCTTTGTGTGAATGATCATTTGATGCAGTCCCTGAAGCATCTTTGTCCAATTAGATCAGAAATCCTTAAATGAAGGTTTCCTGTTTGGACCTTGCAAACATGGGTTCATGTCCGTCTCCGATCTTCATATGATATTTATGAAAGACACTATTTATATTACATTTTTAACACTTAAAATGTGCAAATACAGTTATGTACTGAAAGATAATGCATGATGCTTGTCAGTGCTTGTCAACATTGTTTATGTGGTCTGACTTTTTCTGCACAGAACTCCCAGTGCCTAAAACAGAGGCTATATCATTTGAAATACATTTAAAAAAAGTCTAAAGTGAAAATTTTCTGTGTGATCTTATAAAACATAAACTCTCTTTTCACACACTACATATGTTTTGACAGTAAGTGTTTAAGCATCACAAAAACAAAGTATTTAAAGGCAACTGTGCAACAGGTTGCCTTCTGTTGCGCAACGACAGAAAAAGCAGCACAGTTGCAGGATTGAAGCACATCTAATAAACACCCATAGGAATCCTGGCATCAAAACACGTCTCCACATCCTCTTTTCAACTAATTGTCAAAGAGCTGGAAGAAAGAGCTCAGGTCAGAAACACAAGGAAAGCAGGACACAGACACACAGTGACACACGGAGTTGTGCACAGGTTCCAGGCTGTAGGGTGGATTTTATGGCAGATAAACGGCCACAAATGGACGATCCGCTTGTGACACTTTCACTTACCTTGCACGTCTGTTGACTTTAAGGTAAAGCTGAGAGACAAAAGTCAACAAGACACTAATAGATGCTGTTAGACATGGCTGACAAAGCGAGGACCGTGTCGACACCTGTCAGATCCCATTGGAGTTTTTGTTCACCGTGAAATGAAGGGTAATTTGTTCTTCATTTCTTTCTCTGGACTTTACATACTGTATTTATATAATTCAATAATATATATTCCAACCTGGTAACTTTTATGAGTGTATGACGGAAGCCTTAGACGCATGTAGAGTATGGCATTACATACGATAGCTCTAACTAACAGGTCTAACTGCCTAAAAAGCTGCCACACACAGGTTAATAATATGTTACAGATGTGTTTTTCTGAGTCCTTTGTGCCAGCTTGTGATTGTATTCTTCATGCTTTATCGTGAAATTCAGCTGGAGCTGTTTGAGCTCTCCATAATTGTGGATGTGCTGCAGTTTGCCGGCTTCTGTTTTCATGGCTTACGGTAATCCTCCAGATCTTTCCCCTGGGGGAAATCTCCCTCTATGCAATAATGAAAAGCCTGCAGAGTCAGGGGAAACAGCTTTTCTGTTGCATTCCAGCTTAATGAGCTCATGAATGAGAGCCGCTTCAGAAAATAACAATTAGAAGTTCATTAAAAAAAAATTATATTATTTACTCATGTAATTCCCTCTTGGGATTCTTTGACAACATTTCAAATGTCAAACAGAAGACGGTTCATAGCTTTTATTTGCACATGTTTTGCTGTGTTTGTTCTTGAATTAAAACCTAGTGATTGTATGTTTGTTCATGAGAATACAGCCATATTCATCAAAATATTCTCAGGAGACAGATTTAAATTTTGTGTGTGTTCCACATTTCTACTTCACAAGTAAAACAATAGTCAGCATTGAGGCTCATCGTGTTCCTCCCCAGCAGTAGAGGATTACTGGACCATGTCACATCTGCTGCTCCGATCGGCCCGTTTATCGACTTCTGCTCCTCCGGCAGAGACGATGGAGGGAACAGCACAGAGTGGAGGAGTGGAAATGAGTAGGCAGCAGTGGTGGAAATGTCCTGATTCAGAGAGACACGTCTCCACTGACACATGAAGCTTTCTGTCCAATTCAATGTATTTCATGTCTTTTATCTTTTTGCATTAGTTAGTCATTACATATTAATCCCCTCCAAGTCCTTCTCCATTGTTAACATTAGCTGGTCCTCTTTGTTCCATTATGATCAATTGTTCTGTGCTTGGAAGCCATTAATCTTGATGCCCACTCTGCTCTAAATTGCCTGTTTTTTTTTCTTCTCTCTTTCCCTTCCAAATTAATTCCCCCAGGTGTTCCTATGTGTGAGAAGAATATGCTGTTAAAAGCAGTAATGCTTGTTTTGCATCACACCGTGTTGGGCAGGTCTTGGGAGGATGCGCAAAGTGAATCATGTTGTATTTGTAGGATGAAGGTGTGCAGAGATGGAACATACCGCGGTGTGTGTGTGCGTGCAGGCGTGCGTGCGTGCGTGCGTGCGTGTGTGTGTGTGTGTAGAGTTAGTTACATATGGTCCTTAGAGGATTTCCACCTTTCCACCAGCTGATGCCATGAATGCTGTGGGCAGGTAGCAACTGTGAAAACCAAAAACTTGAAACCCTTCTTATAGTCTTTTCTCCTGAGCCTGCATCACTGCAATAAAACAGGTCTTAACCTACATTTTAACAGTCACAGAGCGGCTTTGAAATATGGCATTGTGCAGTTATTAGTGAAAATAAACGTGCAATAATCTGCAAGAAACAAAGACACAAGGGATTCAGTTCAGGCCATAAAGTTGAATTTGGCTCAGAAGCCTCATTTAGAGAATGAACTTTTCCACCATCACTGCCCACTGCATCCAAAAGAAATCATTTCTTAATATGTGTTTTTGTAATTTAACCTCCATAATTCTCATTTAATATAAGCAAATAAATCTGCGTAAACTTTATTATCGGAACTTGACAATTATGTAGCGTAGAGCAGTCAATAAAACCTACGAGATGCACGTCCGCCGGTAGTTTTGCATCACTGATTACTCCTAAAGCTGTTCTAGAATGAAGCACAATTATTACAGAGTTCTCTTTAAAGGTTCTGTGCTCTATTAAACTGTTTTTTCTCTGGCCCACTTTACTCTTCCCCACCCAGCTGCTATCCTTGCAGCTTCCATTGTGACTTTCACCCTCACCCCACATGTTAACTGCTTAAGATACCACACCTTTATTTTTGCACCTGTTATTTCACAGACACCAGGTTTCCATTTCTGTTCTACCATCACATGACTGTGACTGTGAGATACAGGCAGCCATCATTCCCATTCAGGTAACTTAAAGAGATGAATCAGAGAAAATAGATGAAAGAAAAAAAAAAGTAAATACCTGTTTGTCTGCAATTCAGGATGTGTTGCTCATCATTTAATCCGCAGGGACTTCCTTGATAAACCACAAAAAGAGTAAAAAATTGACTTAGGTTAGGAAATGAGAAAAAAGATCCAGGTGACAAAATAGAAAAGAGAAGAAAAGTGATTTGCTTCTTTCAAAATCACATTTTCATGCCTTCTAGTCTTTAGATGTGCTTCAGTGTGAGCCAGCCTGAGCTACTGTGTTGTGCAGCCTCCCTTTCCCTTTTTTCAATAACACACACACCTTCATATACTCTATGCCCCGCTTCAGCCATCCCCCCTTCCTCTCTCACTCTCTTTCTCTCTCTCTTCCTCTTACTTCAGCTGCTAGGCCGACCCCTTTCCTGCATTGTCCTCCGTCCTCCTCTTCTACCTCCAGAGCACAGTCTCTTCAGCCTCTCAGTTGCTCCCTCAGCTTTTCTGTACCAAACCTCTCTTCTATTCAATCATCCTCAATTTTCTTCAACTCTTTTTGTCTCTTCCTGATCTACCATTTGTCAGCTTCCTTCAATATCTACTCCTCCCTCCCTGTCTCACTTCTTTACCTCCTCATTATTGCAGTCACTCCATCACTAAGATGCATTCAAACCAGCCCTTTGAATGAGGTCCTTATTTCTCCCTGTCAGGCCGACGCATGGCCACCCTTGTTTCTTTAATGCTGAAAGGTCATCTTAAAAATGAATATAAATCATAAAATGATTTACCACTTATGTACATAACAAAGGGATGCAGACGGATCCTGAGGCTACACGTTCTGGAATATTTTGTTCAGGGTGCATGAATCTGCTAAGAGAGATCCTGAATATCGGTTAACGTAAAGATTTGATTTCCTGCTTTCTTTCATTTCTTTAATTTAATTTCATTTCTTCTTCTAAAACTTTAACATTCCAGCTCTGATGAATTCTGGTTAAGGATATTTGTGACAGGCTGAAGGTGTGTTTGCATCATTACCTGCATCCCGCCCTTTAAACCACTGGGATCTACACATGGCGCATTCTCTCTCACATGACAAACTGATTATGACACAAACATCTGGTTGCCAGGTGGCGAAGACAGTCACTACTGAAATTGAGTCTCATCATTTCAAAAGTGGAAGATTGTTTTAAGTTCAACGCCCCAGTTTCCTGTCGTATTCTACTCCACAATAGCTGTAATAATAGAGACAACCAGTAACTTGTCGGATAAATTACATATTCAACACTCTTAAAGTCAGATTTATATGATGATGATGATGATGATGATGATGATGATGATGATGATGATGATGATGATGATGATGATGATGATGATGATGATGATGATGATGATGATGATGATGACGATGATTGTGTGTCCAGGACTTGTGTTCATGTGGGTGGAGTGTTGACTGCTGTGTGCTTTAAGCTTTCAGGCTCTCAAAGAGAAGGATGGAGGACAGAGGAAGAGGAGCTAAGTTGCGATACATTAATGCACACAACTGAGCACTGTGATAAGTAGATGAGTCCTGATGCATCCAACCAGTCAAGGATGAAATAACACCTGCATTGTAACCCTTGATGAGAGCTCTAATGGGTACGCTCCTTTAATGGTGCACCACTCCATGATGTATATTCACCACACTTTCATCCTGCATTAGTGCCTCCACTGCCTTCCTGTCCCAGTGTCCTTATTCTGACAAACTATCTTAACACCCTTCATGTCAAAGGCAAGGAGAGAAAAGTGGATCTCTGACAGATAGAGCATATGGTCATAAAAATACCTAAACAGACATTCTGTCCATGAATTTCTGAGAGTAGATTCTTTGCTTGGACAGAGAAGGACAACAGAAGCAAACCTTATTGATATAGGAAACTGAAGATTTGAAGCACACAGAATTTACTGCTTCTAAATCACTGGTTTCGAACAGAAATTATTTTTTTCTGTACTAGTATCCCATCAGGTATTGGCAGCATTCCTCACACACATGCTTAGCAAATTTACAACCCTATAAATACACCTGCATACTAGCACAGCCAGTGAAATACAGGCTCACACTTCCTGGGGCTCCATTCATGTTATTTCCTCATTGAAAACTAATGCAGTGCTGGTCTCTGGTGGTCATTTCATGTAAATGAAAAAGAAAAAGAATCATAACATTTACATTGTGTTTGATTCTCTGCACATTGAGTGGGTGTGAGTGGGAAGTGTGAGTGGAGACAAAGACAGTAGGGTCAAGGTTGAAAAATGCCAGTTTTAACAAATTTAAATTCCCACAAGTTTATCTTTAGGAACACTGACATTAGAGGAGGAGATAACAATAGGCTCTGTTACTATCCACTTATTACAGTCACGTTTTTCTTGTTTGTTCCACTTACTTTTCTGCTTTCATGTTCTGTTCCTGTCAAACTCGTTTCTATTTTAGGACGTGTATTCAATGTTCAAAGCCACAAATTAAAGTCGTTGGAAGAAATGTGGCAGCAATGACAGCTTTCTCTGGCTCAAGACATCTCACAACACTCTAGATAATGACATCATTTTTTAATAGTTTTGAACTTTTTTAATATCATGTGTTTTGATTTGTGGCCCCTTGAGAATTGAACGATCTGCAAACATCATGTGTTCAGTTCATATAGTATCTCACTGCTCCCAAAGCTGCTCTTCTGATGTTGTCTCATCTCCTGGCAAACAATGTGAAAAATGAAAGGAAATATTAGAAAGGAAATGACATTCCCAAAATAAATCCCTGCAGTTACCAGACTTTTTAGAATAATGTATACTGTATATCACTCATGGCATCACTCAACTACACAACTTCATCTTCTCTGGATTACAGAAAATAGAACAATACAACAAAAAGTCTCCTTGCATTTGTCTCCTTGTCATTTCTTCTGCCCATTCTCAACAACTGAACCTCCTTCGTCTGCCAATGGTTAATTGTCTGAAATAATTAAAGTAACAAAACACTGTGTGACAGAGATTTATTTGTGTAATTTAAGAGGTTCCTGTAAATTATTCATTCATCGCAGTAAAAACTCAAGAGAAAAATCAAGAGGAGAGGAAACCTTAGTGTTTTATTAAAGAAAAACAAAGATTGTTGCTTCAACCAGAGGTTAACCTTAAATTAATCCAGGAATTCAATTTATTTGAGGATTTATTCTGTTCCTACTTTTCCAGGATGCCCAAATCCTCATTCTAATGGATAAATATACAAATACAAATATTGTCTTAGTATTTGTGAGCCTTATATTTTTTTCTCCTCTTGGCTCTAATACTGTACCATCTGACAGCCTCTTCCAACAGAAGCAGTAGTGTTGGTGGTCAGCAGTTCAAAAAAAGGTTCTCAAAGTTTAAGTCTCTTATTTAAATGAATCTGTTCATGCACAATGAATTCTCTTGTGTTACGACAGGGAGACCTTTCTGATTGATTCCTAGAGGTTGCTGTTATTATCGTGGCCTGCGAGAAGCCACATCAACCAGCAGCAGAAGACAGTTATCATCCACTTGTGGATGAATTGAAATGAGCAATAGTTTAATAAAAACATTATCATAGGCACATTTCTTCTATCAGCATCAGTTTGGAGTCATGTGGCAAAGATAAAGCGAGCATTCACGCATGTCTGGCCTATTATGTATGAACTACTCCAAACCATTTGGAGGAATATAGCTGTTTTATTCATTTATGTATATATATTTAACTGAATCAAGCAACACCAATCCATCTCTAAACCTATATAAACCTGTTTGCCGTGTCTGTGGTAAGTCTGACGCTAGTCTAGGCAACAGCGGTTCCTGGAAAGAATCGGTCCACATTTCTGCATTTTAGAGGGCCTCCGGTGTGTCTTGTAATTCAGACGTGCATATCCATGTCCTGCCTTTAGCCGCAACGGCTGCTGGTGCACAGAGGAATTCTTCCTTTGTGTGCTGCTGTCTGGTTGATACACACAGCTGACATCTTTTCCATAATGTTTCCTGTTGTATGCTTTTGCCAGAGGCTCCTATGAGGCTGTCCTCTCTCCACCTTGCCCTTTTGATGCATTCAGCTGCTGGTACTTCAGTAATGATGGTGATGGTCAGCCTTTAGCACAAATTCCAGTCAAGGATTCATGACGCTAGAAGAAAGTGCTACTCGTGCATGCGGAGCTGAGTGGGACAACAAGAGGCCTTTCCACTGACACATGCAATGTTATATAACCTCGACCCCTTTACGTCTATACAAAAAAAAAAGAAAAACAACCAGTGCAATTTCTGACCATTTTTATAAGCTAATGTAATCCTACCTTATATCATTATTTTTATGAGTTTTTTCTAATTCATATTATTATAGAGGATAAATAAATGAGTAAAAAAATAGACTCAATTTAACCAATAATTTAATAACATCAGAATTTTTATTTGAGTTACCTTTATTTGTCTATTTTGCTTCTGTTTCTTACCATGTACCATGTACCTGTATACCTGTATGCCTGTGTGTTTTATTGTAGAGCCCACATGAGACGTTCACTGACCGGACCACCAACAACACAGTCTTTTTCTTCAATAACATTTCTGTATATTTGCTCCTGCTAATGAACCCCAAGTCGATGTGCAGTGTCCTCATAAAATTTGCCATCATTCACCAGTAACCACATAGGAATAAAATTTGTCTCAGCATAACTTCACTCGTAAGAATTTACATAATGAAACATGGAAAACCAAAATTGCGTTTGGAATACAGTTAATGCACTAAATATGAAAGCATCCAAAATGGGAGTATAAAGGTTAAATATTTACTGTCAGGAATATCTAAAGTGTAATTATTATGCAGGAATGGTCACGTCTAAGTTTTATTATATAATATTTTTCACATTTACATTACATTCAAGTGTACAGTTCCAGCTTAAAACCCAGAACAAAATATTTGACAAGAAAGTAATGAAGAAATAAGAATAAAAACCCTAACATTTAATATTTATCCTATTAGCCCAAGCAATAATTCCACAACCCAAAACTTTCATTCTGAGGGCTAGCAAAATACTAAAGAACATCTACTAGCAAAATGCAATAAATTGCTTGTGTACAATGACACACCACTTTTTAGTTGTTTATCAGGAGCCTTTTTATTTTCAGATTGCATTTACTTTGCTAATCGTTCAACATATGGTGTATTTTGATCTCTATAAAGTAAATAAATTGAAGATTCACCTTTGAATTGTGATCAGCTGGGGTCAATGTAATGGCTCTATTTGCACAGCTTCTATCTTCACCGTAGGCTATATAACTGGCACCTCACACCAACCTGGGCTCAGTGACAGAGAGCAGAGGCTGACCACACTCAGATTCTTTCATTAGCATCAGTTCCTGTTGTGTCGCGTGAACGCAACAGGAACATGACGGCACAACAGATATGAATAAAACATTATTTTTAAAACAAAGTACAGATGTTGGCCCTTAGAGAAAGCATTTCCAAAAAGGAGAAAATAAAAGTGATGCAGATAGGGGACTGTTGTTAGCCTGAAAATCCACATTTCCTCAGCTCTTATTTGAGGCAGACGAGGTCAAAACTTGTTTTTTAAACATTTATTCACATGGATTTTGAAATGTTACAGCTACAAAAGATAGAAGTGGGCAATTACACTGCATACTGTGATTTTTGCAGGTCTTCAATTACTTTCTCAATAGAAGAAGAAACCAGTATGTTGAGAAAAGAATGTTGTGTTGGCACATGTAGCATGCTTTTTGGTAAATGTGTGCGCATTAAGGACGTAATCTTTACTGATAATTTATGTAAAATTTTCGTAAAAACTTTGCAAATTCTTCTTTACTGATGTAAATGATCTACTTTCTAAAACCTTATTGAACAAATTCAGTGAGTTTCCACCCATTGGCAGAAATGTGCTTTTGATTGATGTGTATCAAGAGATTTTGGTTCATCTTGAATGTTTCAAATCTGAGAGGCAAACAAACAAAGTCCAAATCCTGTCAGATAATATAGATACTTCTACAGTGAATAAATGACAAATAAAACTCAGCCTCCTCCAAGAGGCTGACGAGTCCTAACACTTTTACTTCTGTCTCACAAGGTACACAGCTGCAATCACACAAAAAAACACACTTTAATTTGACTAATGTCTTTGCCTTCAATGTGGAGTATTTGAACTCAGTTCAGTTATGATCACAAAGTCAGACTTGCTGAACATTGTCTCCTCCATCATTGCATTTTAAATCCACACCTTCAAAGTCCCTCCGTGTGACGCTCCACAATGTTGATGTTGTGTCTGCCCCGCTGAAGGCTCTGTGCAGAGGATGCTGCTGGTTTATCTGAGTTCCTGCTCCCCTTCCACTCCATAAAGGTAATTATTAATTCCAGCCGGTTGGATGTACTCCTCAGTTTTGTCCCAGTCTGCTTCCCAGCCCCCTCCACCAATGACCCCACCGCCATTGGGATCTGCTTCCTGGTTCATGGCTCCGTAACCCCCTCCACCACTGGTGCGATAAAGCTCCTCCGTCTCATTTGCGAGCTCGTCTTCATCCAGTATACCACATTTGTCATCACTCAGCTGCTCTGGTTCAGCCCAGGGTTGTTTCTCTCCTGATGCAAAGATGCCTAACACAGAGACGAAGTGTATCCCATCAGATACAGAGGTTCTCATATTTTACAGACTGAATAAACTGTTGAATGCAGGAATGATCAGGGTGCATACACACCATAGAATATAACACCTCCATAGTGAACGAGTGAGGCGATCAGAAACACACCCTGCCACTCCTCCCGTGTCTACCAATGTTTGCAGGAAAAAAAGGGGGAACAGAGGTTAGTTTATTTTCCGTTATATTATAAAGATGCATACGTACTATCAATCAAATCAATGTTACCATGCTGATTTGGTGTCTTCAAAAGCATTTCCCTTCTGTCAGATATGGGTGAGGCTTTAACACCTCTACATAGGTTATAACTGTCTTATGGCTGTATGTGCTGACTTCCTGTTTCCTGATATCTGTCTCATTCAAATAGTGTTTCTCACTACATGACTGTTGGATGTGAAAAATTATCGCTTTTTAAAGCAGCCTGACACCAATGCTGTTGTTTTATAATGTCAAATCGTTTTCTGACCAAACTCAGCTGGTGGAGCGCCATTTATTTGTACCATGAGCTAACCCAGAATGGAAATCACACCATTAAACAGCAAAAGATGAGCATAAAGGTTGTTTTTTTTACCTTATTCTTTGTCATGGCACCAACTATGAGTGGGCAAACCATACCAGACAAAGTACCCACACCGTTGGAGATACCCATCAGGATACTAGCATAGCGTGGCGCAATGTCAAGGTGGTTTACATTGAAACCTTATGAGGAGAGATAAAATGAACATTAGCTTGAAAGCCCTAGGAATCCTTCACAAACATGTGCGGTTAAAATATTTGCATGAAGACTTGAAAAAGAAGAAATGAAAAAGAACACTCAATACAGTATTTATATAGTTTTTATAATAATCTAGGGAATACTGATATGTGGAATGAGGTAGACACAAAAAACAAAATGAATCAAATCAAACACTAAAAAAAAAACATGTTGTTACCTGAAATGGCAAATCCAGAGAAACCGACAGCCAAGACCAGGAAAGTGATGGCAACACCTTTGGTATGAGAGAAGCCCACCACCAGCAGCAGGGTGGCCTCCATTCCAAACCCTGAGTCAGACAAGTTAAATAAGAAGGACAGCATAAGTGGGAGGAAAACATTAAGACACATACAAGTCGACCAAGGATATTTCTTCTTTGTACCATTCTCGTCTCACTTTTCTATTGACTGAGCAGTAACCCCAGGTTGCCCCGGGACCCACCGCTTCCCACACCGTGATATATCTATACACTGCACGCTTCTTCATTTCACTTTGGTATTGATTTCTGTCTGCAGCTCAAAAAACATCGGCAGAGCCTCGGTTTTACAGCAGCTTGTCATTTCCCTTCAATGCAGCAAAATATTTTCTCATATGTTCTCACTAAATACTGTGATGCACCACAATTATCCGATGAGCTGCATCGATCTGTAAATACTGTTGAGTTTATTCTTATATGACTGCACTTTAGTTTGCTGCATTTGTGAGTTTGTTCATTCTTTTTTGTCTTTTCTAACCTCCACAGTTCATAAGTTTCCGGACATTAGTGGTGGTCATGATTTGGTTGGAGCGCAGATAGTCAGCAATCTGTCCACCAATGGGAACGATGATGGTCATGACGAGGTGGGGAAGAGCGGAGACGATGCCCACCTAGAGGAGGAGACAGAAACATTTGTATGTCAGGGTTTCAAAATCTGGGGACAAAATGTAGTCACAAGAATCAAACTGGAAAGCAAACTACAGGTATTAAAATCTCTGACTTTTCTCTATGGTACAGTTAGTATATATAACGTATTTACTGTACATAGGTGTACAGTATATATAGGTGTAGAGACACTACTCAAACTGCTCAAATCTGTTTTCAGTTACCTTGCTAATCTCAAACTTAAACACTTCCTCAAAGTACGCTGGCTGGCTGATGAGCAGCAGGTAGAAAGTCCAGCTCCTGCAGAAATTAGCCACGATGATGGCGTACACAGGCATGGACGTAAAGAAGGCCTTCCACGGCGTGTTGAATTTCTGTAACAGAAGATGCATTTAGAGTATTTTGATTCTTCTAAAGCTTTTAACTCATTTTGTAAACATGAATCTACAGTTGTTTACCTGAACTAATTTATAATTTCTTTTTCTTTTCTTTTTTTTTAGCATAAGAAGCCAGTATTTTTCAGTCACATATGCTTCTCACTCTTTATTTACATGTTTATCAATCTATCTACACTAACACCCTCCCCACCCCCACCAAAAAAGGACCGGCATTGTGATATCACAAAGTCTTCACATTCACTCCAAGTCCCAGATCCACTCACAACACTCTTGTTCAGGTTAGGGAATGTAATGTTCGATTCATACTTTACTCTTTGATGGCTTACCGATATTGAATGCTGGGCCGACACTCCAATGCTTTCCTCAATATACGTCCTCTCTGCCTCGCTGATGGTGGGATGAGCTGCTGGACTCTCATAAGACACCAGGAACCAGAAGCAATACCACATGATCCCGAAACTTCCTAGGAGGAGGGAATAATAATGCGCCTCAAATTGATAGAAGGAGCAAAAGCTGCAAAAGTTACATCGGGATTGTCGTTGAATTCTGTCTGAATATTTCTGATTGCAGTGTGTTGTGTAAAGTTTCTATATTTGATATTTTGTTTTTTTTCCTGCGTGAAGGTTAAATGTCTCTCACCGTAGACATAGAAGACTGACGACCAGCCTGAGTACTGGACCAGGATTCCAGCCAATGGCATGGCGATAACGGCACCAGCATAAGATCCTAAAAAAGAAATGGAGGAAAGTTTTTTTTAGGACTGACACAAAGAATTATATTTAATTACTGTATACCAACTTTTCTTTTGTCCCCTGGCATTTTTTATCAAAGAAAAGGCATCAAAAGACATTTTTTGATTGATTGTGTTGTTTCATAAATCAATTATATTTTATCTATCACAGTTTAAGACAAGGAGAGAAAAAAGAATGATTAGATTTATGAAGCTGGAGACGACAAGGTGTTTTTCTGCAGATCAGTTCACTGACTATTCAATTGATTTGGGCTGGATTCAGCCAGAAGGACATGTCTGTTACAGTAATGACATGTTTGTTGTTTAAAAACATGACAGTGATCATTTCTCACCACAAAAGGCTGTTGTTGCCAGGCGACTTCTTTCAAGAGGCGGTGCCCACTTTGCCCAGATTCCATGACAGGCCGGGTAAGAAACACCCTGTGGGGTGAGGAACAAGGAATACCATGATATGAGTAGAAATACATCCTGTTGTTTGAATTAAATTTGAATCTATAGCAAAGAATGAAGCACCTCCACGAGTCCCTGTAACACCCTGACAAATATCACACAGCCATAATGGAGCCGTGCTGCTGCAGGAATGAGCATATTCAGGAAAGATGTGGCCACTATGGCAAAGCCAAACACTCTGCGAGAGGAAAGAACGAATATTAGAAGAAATATTTATAACATTTAACAGATGTGTAATTATCTTAGAGAGATAATTAACATACCTATTTGCAGCAAATTTTTGACAAATAAATCCTCCAGGGATTTGGGTCACTATGTAGCCCCAGAAGAAGGAGCCGTGAATCATTCCCACCGTTTCTGGATCCCAGTCAAACTGAGCTTTCTGTTGAGACAAGAGGAACAATATCAGTCTGCATGTTGGATTTTCTTCTGCTAAGAGTGAACAGAATGAAATGTCATCGTCTAGCAGTAATACCTCACAAACTTCCTCTTTGTCTACTTACCACGACAACCCGCTTGTTGTCTCTGAGCACCGTGTGGCTGTTGACCATGCTGACGATGGCCACGCCCAGGTTACATCTGATACCGAAGGAGATGCAGAAGCCGATGCCAGAGAGGATGGCGATGATGTAGCGCCTGGGCAGGCCGAAGCACGTGCAGTCCACCACAGGCGCCTCCATTTCCTGCACCATCTCTGGTCGGCCCTCTGCTGACAACTCGATGGTTTCGCCATTTTCCTGCTTCTTCTCAAGAGCGCTGAGAGGAGGGATGAAAAAGAGAACATGAAGTGATTGTAGTTGGAAATCAAGCCGCATTGTTAGCTGTCACTAGATTTAAACCATCGATATAACATATATTTTAAAAAATCATTCTAATACAGTTTATTTCACATCATTCATTTGCAGAGTCGCCTTTCTGAACTGCAGTTGCCATCGTGAAAACAGATCCTGTTCTGAACTCCTTGTAAATGACATCTCAGGGAGATCTGAGTGCATGTACCTGGATGTTCAGGCTAACCCTAATGCTTCTCCCTGTCAATTTTACATCACTCCAGCATCTCAAAAAGAGACAGTCAGCACTATCATCTTGCTTCCTGCCACTGTTGGAGTTACTGATGTGAGTTTGATTCATCCTTTTCATCTCCTTACCCGACCAGCCCTCAGTGAAGAATACTAAGAGGAAAATTTCTCCTTCCATGCAAGGTTGACCTTTGTCCATATGGAGAAACCCATCAACACTCATCTGAAAAGAACTTTACTTTTATATAAGTTAACAAAATGTGAATGAAACCCATGACACGAATAACCTTACGTCTGGTCATTGTGTGATTTGTGGTTTGATTTCTGGAACCCTTTGAAGGAACGGCTCCACTCTAAAAAACACTTACAGATCATGTCATCTGACTGGTAATATAAGAGATGTGATAAGTGTTAGGAGACTGTTTATTGACAGACATTAGATGACTCGTAGCACATAGCAGCATTCTTCCACTGGCTATTATGAACACTTATGTTCAGCGTGAAAGCCTGTATGATATGGTGTGATATGATATCTGCCAAACACGTGTTAAAACACATTGCTGACAGAGAGTGGTTTATGGCGAATCAAGTTCAACATGAAATAGTCTGAAGTGGAGATTAATTAATGCTTCCAAAAGGGAAAATGTCCAATAATATAATAATAATAAAACTATTGAAAAATTCCGAATTTCATTCATACAGTGTAGAAAAGAAAAAACAGTTAAGATTCAGATGTTAAGGCGTGTACATTTAAAAGCTATTTCTTGCCAGTTGTTTTATGTTGACCAGTCAGGGCCAGCAATAATTAATAAAGTAATAAACACAGAGCCAGGAAGTGAGTGTCTAAGTGGCTCCTGTCAGATTGAATCCATCACCACGTCTTCAACAAAATAAGAATAAGAATAAGAATGAGAATAAGAATAAGAATAAGAATAAGAATAAGAATAAGAATAAGAATAAGAATAAGAATAAGAATAAGAATAAGAATAAGAATAAGAAAAAGAAAAAGAAAAAATAAGAATAAGACACACTTGTGTAAATCAGTGGGATAGACGTGTTTTCTGTGGTCAGACAAACTCGATAGCTCCTTTGCTGTTAAAGAAACCATCACCACCCGTTTAATCAAATGTGTGTGCAAATGTTTATTACTCTCTCCATTTAACGATAAACTTATATGCTACATCAGAATAGGAATATCTTGTTTTCTGTATTATTCATGTATCACAGTTTTTGTCATCACCTGGTGATTGGAGTGAAGAGATTTAAACTAATGCAGACTAGTGGGTCTTCACACATCCTTTGATGGTGTACAGTCAAAATGAAGGACACTTCAATGGTGACACATGTCCCACTGCTCCAAATGGACCAACCTTTCCATCACAAAAAGATTTATTATGTTAGCTGTATGAGACTTTTCTCTGTCTATTCGAACAGACGCCGCCACAATCCAGAACGTTACAGCTTGATCAAATCACCAGAATCAAAAGCCAGCAGATCAATGACGGTGTATATACATCCATTACTGCAGCTTTATAACATGTGCATCCTGTAGCAGATGAAAAAAATAACATATCGTGTGACAGAAAGCCTTTAACTGGAGCTTTATCTTTAAATAACCTTGTCATAACGGTCAGCTTTAAACATCTACATAATCATCAAACATACATGTTCTGTCACTATCAGCAGTTCTAACAGACTCTGGCACTGATCAAGTATTAATGATTCTCTGATTCTCTGAATTATTAATATCTCTGGCTGGACTATTTTTGTCTAAGTGGGCCTTTCTCTTTATTCTTCCTGTCTCCTCGTCTTCATCAATGCTCCCTTTACTTTTGCCCCCTCTGACTCACACACACTTACAAATAATTCACAACATTCCCCTCCTGGTTTATTCACCAATAAGAGGTGGAGGGAGTTTTCTTTTTTCTACAGGATACTTTTTCTTGCTAGACACAACATCTGCTATCTGTTGCAATGTCTTTTCAGGACTGACCCTGAGTTAAAGGAAATCTGATGTAATCCCTTCAAGCTAACTGACCTTCTCTCTGCTACACACTAGGAAAGGTTTGGGTTCAAAAGACATCCAATTTAACTTAATGAGAAAATGCCCTGGGTTTGTATCTGGAATACTTGCTGAGAGGCTGAAAATCACATTTCTTATTCTGACAAGTGAGTATTCCTGGGTTTCCCCTCCGAGTTAATCCCTTAAGTCATACGTCAGAACAAATGTCAGGCCAGTTCAGCAGCTTGGTTCAGATTTGAGGTAACAGCTTGAAGTCATTGATTGGATAACAGAGAGTCAAATAACTGGGTGGATGTCTTGGAAGACTAAAAACCTCTTTGTGGCACCACTATGAAGGACCTGCTGAACTTCTAGGACCCAAAACAAGTGTGGACTGTTCAAGGACTACAGTAAAAGTATATTTTACAGATAATTTGTTGTAACTAAATACACTGACATTAAAGTGTTCTGTAAAACCGGAGAAATATAATGAAACAAATTAATGTTTTCCTAAACTGATCCAAAAAGGTTGCCTTTGTTTTCTCTCCTGATCTTGTGGCTCAGACTGAAATCATTCTGGTAACAGATGCAGGAGTGAGATGCAAAAAATAAAGAGAAGAATAAAGAGAGTGGGCAGTGTATATACAGTATAAGTATCTCACAGATTAGATGACAGCAGTCTTTCTTTGCTAATACGTCCAAATGAATTGCTGTCTTACGTTCGGCTATACATAATATTAGCTGGAACATTTATATAATAAATATCACGACAGCAGACAGCACGACTTGTGTTTCAGTTAAATCATGCGTCCACGTTTTTTCTCAGGTGATATAAATAAACCAATGGACTGCAGTCACAGAACAGAGTTCTATGAATTAAATGGACCCACAGTGAAGCCAAGACAATTAAAATTAAAGCTTCAGAATGTTTCTACTTTGTCGATGTGAACATTAAATACCAGAAAAAGCTGTTAAGTCTTCCTGCTGCGCATGTTGCGTGCAAGGAACAAAGTCTGAGAACAAGACGCAGCTCTTTACGCACGACAGGAAGTCAGCGCTGGATCACCTGAGCGCACCTGCGCTCCACGGAAATGAAAGCTGATAGGTCACTGCCGACCCAACCGTAGGTCGAGTGGCCTAATCCTGAGTGGATGTGAGGTGCCCTGAGGAGGGGGAAGGGGCGCGACGACGAGCTGCTTAGTGGGGAAGGAAGCGGAGAGAGAGAGGTTGCAAAGGTGTGCGGCCTGCAGGGATTTACGTGGGCCGACAGCTTGGACGGCCAGAGGCTATTTGTGGAGAGGATTTGCGTGTTTAGATGTTACATCAAATCCCAAGAGGAAGACAGGAGTCCAACGACACCATTTAGTGCGCATAGGCATCACTGTGCGTTCCTGGACACTTCATGATATCTGTCCAAACACAGAAAGTAACTTCACCTCCCTATTTTCTGTTAGTTGTGTATTTTTTGCAGTGTTCCCAAAGGTGCGCTTGATTTACTCGTGCAGTTGTGGTTTTAAAACCGGTTACCAAATACTGTATGTAACAGATATGACGCCCTGCAGCTCTTTGATTCACATCACACCATCATAAAACTCCTCCTAAACTCATCATCCCATTAAGAGAGGCATGGCAGAACCGCAACGCGCACCCAAAGTCCCAGTTTATAACCATGGTAACCCTCGGTGAGTTTAGGGGTAATTAAAAGACATTTCGTGGTAGAATCCTGCTGAATCATCAAACTCCAGTAAAACCACCACATGGTGGCAAGAAGTCTGTAACCTGAGTACTGCTGAAAAAAAAAAAAATCCAACTATTGATCCACCGCTTCATCCGACACCGGTGAGGAGCATTGGAAAGAAATGAAACGTTATTCTGATTATTTCTTCCGCAGTATCAAAATAACTGGATGCAAGACACTTTTTTTATTCAATTTGTGTGTTCAAAAAAAGTGTCCTGAGTTCCCTTGTTTAGTGACGTGTGTCGGTCTGTTGGGGCAGACAGTCGGGACAGATGTTGTCAGCTGATCCAACACCATTAATCCAGACCTCTGGAGAGCCTCGATCTCTAAAAGAGCAGTTTGCTTCTGTACCAACACAAATCTGCTGTTTAAAATCTACCTTTCCTCAAATCAAAAGTGTGAGTCAGTAATTTCACGGCCAAACTTATTTTAGTTTTCCGTTATAATAATGCAGCCCTTTCACCATTTTTAATGGTTGTTGAGTTTACATACCCGTAGATCTTCCCGAGAGTCTTGGCTGCCACGACCTTAAACCTGTCCGGCCGGATCTCCATCCTCACGGCTCCAGGATCCGACCTGTTCTCCCGATCGAGCGCACAGCCGTCTCCTCTGCGCCTTCCGGCCCGTGTTTCTCACTCACGCATTAAAACGCACCTTGAATTAGTGTTGAAATTCTTCCAGGCTTTAACTTCCTTCATGTAACCAGATGAACATTGTCAACTCCACTTTGCCAGAGTCCTTAAACGCCCAGGCGAACTTGTCGGTCTTTGGTGTCCGTGACGGTTTCACGGAGCGCTGGAAGTAGCCTTAGACGGGATCCGTGGCCAATCGGTGTCTCTAGCCGTGGTCCTGAAACCAGATTACCGCCGCCTGCGCGCTAATCTCTCCAAGTGTGTGTAGTGAGTGAAGTCAGCGTGTCACTTCCTTCCCCGCAGCCTGGCGTTCTATTCAAGCAGCGGCTATTCTTGGATCGCACCAGCCTTGAATGGGAGAAGTTGGAGTAAACACAGTCCGATCGAAGCGTGTTAACAGAGACAGGAAAGTATTTTTAACACGGGAGGGGCAGGTTGCTGCGGGACGCAGTAATGGTCCTGGGCCGGACGGCCCATCATTCGATTTTCTTTTGGAGGGGGATCAGGTGTCCACGCTAAGAGGCGAGGCGAGTCGAAAACACGCAGAAGGATTCCTGAAAAGATTCTGATGCTCTTTACTGCCTCGACTATAAGCCTCATGTGGAAACAGTGGCAGAGATTCCAACTTCCTGAAAACCTCAAAAGCTTGGAGTGATATTTAAAACATGAGACAAACGAGGAGAGATAGAAACAGCAAAGGGCGACCAGCGACTTCTTCTATGTATAATATTTAGAGCGACTTAAAAATCACTTATATTCATGTTGTTTTTGGTCATATGCCATTTGCCTTAGAGCAAAATACAGTAACTAAATAAAAAACAAACTAACTAACTCAATAACTACTACTACTACTACTACTACTACTAATAATAATAATAATAATAATAATAATAATAGTATTAATAATAATCATCATCATCATAATCATCTTAAACAGTACTAATAAAAACAGTGTAGGCCTTTCTTCCATCAAGCCAACATTTCTGCTTTGAAAAAAAGACTCACTAGGAATCCTTGACTGTTTCGTCACATTCAAACCACTGAGAAAAACCATGGATTGCAACGTTTTTAAAATGAGATGCTTTAAACAAAACAATTTTTGATAACACTGGAAGCAGACAAGGTGCAAACAAACACCTAGGTTGTAAAAAAACAACAACCATGTATTTAGTGTGGACGTGAATTTGTATGTCCTTTAAATATTATTTACACTCATAGTTAAAGGTTAAATGAAGAGCCCAAGAGTGCAGTGTCTGCTTTGCATCATATCAACTAGAAGTGAGCAGAAACATTTGTTTTATCTCCAGTTTATTTCTTCTATCATCATACTGGATGACTGCAGATAAGATGGATGAGGTTAAACTATACTTCATACATGTTTGTGATCACAGACAGCTGTTTAGTGCAGACAGATCTTGTTGTAATTATGGATGATCCTGTCAGGTTAATAATGTTTAACTATTTGACAGCTGCATTAAATGGATGAGGTACCAGTCAAAAGTTTGGACACAGTTTCCTGGAAACAGAAACCGTATTGAATGTTAGTTTTCACGTCACAACAGGATTCTCTTTACATCCTACCACCAAAATTCAAATACCTTGATTTTAACAGGGCTTTGTGTGCATTCCAATTCAGCACATTTGAAACTGATATGTTGTCATTTCAACAAAGTTTGCATGCAAAACGAAAAGAAGACATTGCCTGGTGTGTCTAAAGGAAGCCAAACGCACACTCCAAGGTTCTTACTGACAGTTAAGACTAGCCGTCAGATGCAGCTCTTCTCCAGATCCTTGGCTGATATCGTTCTCAGAGAGCGAGAGGAGAGGAAAGGAGGAGGGAAGGGCATGGCTGTGGGAGGGGGAGACAGGCTGGGTGGCATAGAGATGATGGACGCAGTGCTGGAGACTGAGCCATAACCAGCTCTACGCACATCAGCTGCACTGGAGTCACCAGAGGTGTGAAAAAACATGGGGGGAGGGTCCATCGGGTCTGTGGTCAAATCTGTGGACAGAGAAAATTAACTTCACATTTCTAGATTTAGTTATAGATGTAAACTATTTAGCAGCTCACGGGATAGCCATATAACATAGTATAGTTGGTCATCATGGCAGCAATGGTCCCTGTATCAGTGTTTGTGTATTTAGGTAACTATGAATATGTCTGCTTTGTGTTTCTACTCTTTAGCAAACGTGTTAAAATTATTCTGAAAATAGTGACTGCCTATGAAAAAATGGTTTCCATATAATTTGTTAGCCCCTCTGAGAAAAGTTTATATGTCTACATCCACGGGTTTATAGTTTTCTTGTTATAACACTTTTTAGCCTAAGTCGATATTAAATTTGCATCGTTGAAAATAAATATGGCCTTACAAATTGACTAAATGAATAACAACAATAACTAGAAGGGAATGGCAGGCTTTTTTAGAGTTCAATCCCCTGCCTAAACTCAACAGTCCCTTTTGATTAAATTGAACTCTACTCCACTTCAGTTTATGCAAATTTGATTGTAATATAGTTTTAAAAGCCTTGTTTATTGCAGTAGAGGTAAAGTGGCAGACGCTCATGGATCTGATCCTTTATCTAGATACACTCCAAAGCTGGATGATTTCTTCTTTGGCCCATGCCCCACCCTCCCACTCACTGTCATAACAATCTGGCGAGTGGTTTGTGTGTCTATTTGTGCATGGCTTATTTTGCATAACTCAAAAAAGTAAAGTTAAAGTCCAGAATCTGGCACTAAATTAAAAAAAAAAAATGTTTTAATACCTGAGTCGTCATCAAGCTGAGTGTGGAGGTACTGTTGTTTGGTGTAGAACTTGCTGTAGATACAGTACACTGCAGCCATCAGAGCAATGGTTCCAATGGAGGCGGCGATGAACATGCCTACCTTTGCATTGTCTTTTCCGTCTGTGGATACAGGCCGTTAGAGTGAGTGAGAACTGGACTAAAATGTGTTGATACTTAAATGCAGCTGTTAAATGCACGACATACATGTTTGATTTGTATTTAAATTAGTGTTTTCCTCTTTTCTGAGTAGGTTCCGCAGTTGTGGTGGGGGAGGAGAAGGATGTGGAGCAGGAGGAGGTGCAGCAGCCGGGCCCTGATGTGTGCTGATCTTCTGCTCAGATTGCAGGGTGCTCTGAGAGCAGCTCAGTGGAAACACCAGCAGCAGGCAGAGAGCAGCGAGGCCCGCCACGTCACTCATACACTGGTGCACATAATAAATACAAACAAGAATAAATACGTTAGTGACAGTATTACAGTTACCTACTAACTGAAAGTAAAGTTTGCATTTGTTAAAGTGTGTTTTGCCAGAGATTTTTAAACATACAGTATAACTAACAGACAAACTTTAAATTTAAATGCTGATGATGCTAATTATCTTGTTGTGTGTTGATCCAGTCAGGCTATAGTTTCATTATAAATCAATTATTATCTGACATTAGCAATAAATGAAAATAATTCCGCTTAGTTTAGTAAGTGTGGTTAACAGTTTTATTCCAATCTACAGTGAGTTTAAGGTCTGTTGTAGAAAAGGGTGGCACCATAAAAGGGCAGCCTGAGGGAGGTAAACAGCGTGAAGGAGAGGTGGAATCCACCCTCCATACAAACATCACAAAAACATACCACACCCTTTTAATCATTATTATAAACTACTCAAATGAACTATATTAAATAATGTCCACATAAACAGATTATCTGTTTTGTAACATTTAAAATCAATCTTGACTTGTTTTTACCTGAGGCCAAAGTGAATTCATGCTTCTCCTGCCGGGTGTTGGTCTTGTCCTTTCTGGCTCTGGCTCACTTATGTGAGTTTGCATCCAAGACGACTGCATTCCCCAGACTCCCAACATGTCCACTGGGACACCTGAGTACTGTTCCACACATTTAAATAGTCAATGGATCACAGTGCTTGTCAAGACAAAGAAAGAAGTGATAAAGAAAGTAAAAATAACTTGATTAATCTTTATTAGTTCTATTCTATTTTTTACATTTTGAAATTGTGTGCCAGCCATCTAATACAACAGTAAACCAAATAAGACGTTCAACAGAGAACAACTGGAGCAACAGAGCTCCCACTGACATGATGCTTTCAAATTATAAATATAAGAAACGTGCAAAATTACAGTGTTTTGATCATGATTATGGTACAATGTCTATTCAGTGGAAAGACGGATACTGCTGTTGTCATAATCATGAATTTGTTCACCTGCTAAAGATCAAGCAAATGGATGCTCTATTTATCCTAATAATTAGAATTTATCTGTTGAAAAATTCCTTTTCTTTTTGTTGAATATTTCACTGTCATTCTCCTTTAAATCAAACTTAATTTCCAGCATCTAGCCTTGACATTCTGACGTTTGGCACGTAGAGCCGAACAGTTGGAGTTGTTTTTTCCGTAAGGGCAGGTTGTGTTCCACTCCCATGTGCACAGCCTGGCAAGGACGAGGCTGAAAACAAGATAAAGAAATGCACCAGTAGTAACAACGCAGTGATCATTTTTCAAACCACCTGCCTGTGTGACTTTTTAAAAATTACTTAAAATAGCTGAAATCAGTTATAAAAGTTGGGAGGGATTCAAACATTTCACAATCTGGACAAAACCCAGGTCAGAAGGACACGCTGATCTTTACATTGCTGCTACATGTTGTTCTTGAACACATCTGTTTGTCCAAGCCTTGTTGTGCCTGAACCCTTCCCAGGCAGATAATGGTGCAGATGGGCAGCGCCACACGGTAGGCGTGTGTTTTGCTGTAGAAATGTCCTGAAACATGTCCACATATTTAGTTTCATAACCACCAAATGATTATATGGAAGAAATAGAAAATTTTAAAAATTACATCAGTGAGTCAGTGTTTGTCAACTCAGGAGCAAGACTACCTTGAAATGACTCTAGTGTTCTAGGTGACAGGATACCACAAAACCTACTGCAGTAAAAACATCAAGAAGTTTGGATGAACAAGAATTCACTTTACCAGCAAATACTTTATTAAAGTATTTCATTTGTACAATAAACACTTGAAAAGTAGAAATTATTTACAGATACAGAAAACTCATAAAAAAAGAAAATATATACATGTTAATATAGAAAAAACAGCCTCTTTTGTTAATCTGGAACCTAGAACTACATTTTGTAGTCAATATATACAAAGAGTAGATATACTACTGATGAGTGAAACTGATTTAGGCTTTTTTTAAAATGACACTGTATATTGGAATGATATGTACCCAAACTTAATCAACCAGATTTAATTTGACACCCCTTAGTTAAAATCAAACAAATTTAATGCTGATTCATTTTTACAGCATTAAGGTATTTAAAAATGCACCTTAATAAAAAAGAATCACAGAACTACGAAGGCATCACGAGAAAGCAATAAGTGAAATGAAATAACAAATACAAAAAAATAACAGTTAAAATGTACATCTACTTAAAATATAAAGATGCAATGTAGGCCCTGCAATGATCTGGCAACTCATCCAATGCCTCTCGCCCGAATTCAGCTGGGATGGGTTCCAGCATTACCCATGATACGCATTTTGGATAAGTCTTCAAGACGATAAATGAATGAATGAATGATTGGCACAGTATTTTTTTATGGTTTGACTAAACAAGAATGGAACATATTTCCTGTAGAAGTCAACCTTTCAAAAGCATACATGCAGATTTAAAATAAAAGTTGAGAAATTTCACATATTTCACAACAGTATATCTTAAAAAACATTTTTGTGTCATCTACATATCGACAAAACAAATTTGCTTAAATTAACATTGAACATAAATAAACAAGACAGCAGGCTGAACAGTCCTGTATGAATCCACTGATTGTGCTGCTTTCTGGCATCACAGAAACAGACAAACATCATAGAAACAAACACAGCACAATAAATGTGTCTCGAGCCTGACATGATACCACAACCAATAATAATTAACTGATTATGGACAATATAGGACAATAAAGGACAATAAAGATAAAGCCAAGAGCTGCACTACTGATGCTGTATCAGCTGTTGGATATCAATCTGGTGTAACACAGATCCACCTCAGTGGCCTGCATGCAAGGCAGGATTTGGTGCTTTTGAAGCACACTCACGGCTGTGAGGCTGACCTGGGTTTTTAGAGTGTAAACTTAGGGTGGATACTAGGAGGTTAAGTTCAGTTTCCTGGTTGGCTAAATGCAAACGTCAAAGCTGTTCCTTTTAGCTTTTACATCATCCCACAATGGAGACCAACTGTGAGTCCTGTGACTTACTGGATTTGAATTGCATTTCAAATATCTTATCACGTACACACACACACACACACACACACACACACACACACACGAGTCTGGGGTCGCTGGGGTTTCAGCTAAAGGGATATGCTAAAAATGTTAAAATGCTTATACCTGAAATAAGAACACATCTAACAATAAATTGAAGGAACACACAAGTGGAATTACAGTCAGATCTACGTTTGTGTGTGTGCATTAACGGTCCATCATTTCCAATGTGTAACAGTGTCCACAGTTCATGAACAGGAGTCAGCCATCCCGTTTCTCTGGTCCAGCCTGGACATATCAGTCATGGGGGTTTCAACCTTGTCATCGGTGCTGACAATGCGATACTGACCAATCTCTGTGTCTCTGGCCCTTTGCTTTGTCCTTTCCCGCAAAAGGCCGTGAATCAAGGCCAGAGGGATGGGCATCAAAGCAAATATGATCAGAAGAGACAGCATGGCCAGAGCCCAACCAGGGTACTGCAGGTGCTCCTCGATCGCCTTGGAAGAAAGGAATAATTAAAAAAACATTCACCACCAATTACTTCCTTCACAGAAGGAGGTGAGCGTGGAGTTAACGTGATAAAACAACCAGTTTGCTTTACTCGAGATCAAACAAAAGCAAACCCATTATGTTTTATTTTCCAGACGGAAATGTTACCTTTTCTCGGTTCCATGCCAAGTACGTGGGATATTTGATGAACATAAGGATCGCTGTGGCTAGCAGCATCCCTAGCATAGCAAGTAAGGTGATGTATTTCCACAAGTACTTGTAGATCACACTGGGACGCCAGCCCAGCATTTCTTCAATGTCGTCAAGGAATCTTCAAAAACACAAAAACATTCCAAATCTGCCCATTTTCATAGACCAGACTGAAAAATTGAAGAGAGGAGGTAAAATTTGCAAGAAAGATCTCACCTGTCGGCTCCATATAACCATGACACGCTGATGGTCTCAAATACCACCACAATGATGAGGGGCAAAGTGGCAGAGTAGTCATCAAACATGGTCACAAAGTAGTTCCCGCAATTCTGGGTGAAGAGCAGGCCGATTATGAAGCCAACAATGCAGCTGAATACTGCAAATAAATAAAGCAGGAAAGACATATTAAGATAAAACAACTTTTGTCAGTAATAACATGAAGAGGAACAGAAGCTTACTTGTGAATTTGGTCTTGTTGTTGGCCAGGACCTTGAAGCGGTCGGTGAGTGGGGCGATGATGCCCTCCATAGTTCCAAACATGGTGCTGAGTCCTAAGTTGAGCAGCATGAGGAAGAACAGCGCCGACCAGAAGGGACTTCCAGGCAGGAGCGACATGGCCTCTGTGAAGGCAATGAAGGCCAGGCCTGTGCCGTCTGCACCCTGAGGACACAGTTTTTAGTTTTACACGCAGCACATCAAACACAACGAGGTCCATCTAAACAAAGACACATTAGTTACCTTCTTCATCTCTTCTTCCAAGTCACACTTTGTTAAATTACCCGGGAATGTACTTCCATTCTGTTTGAACCAGGCACTGTAGCGCTCTACAGACACAGTGCCATTACTGAAGAAGTCTATTGGAATCAGGTTTTTGTCCACATTTCCTCTGTGGACTTCATCTGACATTATCTTCAAATTACTAGCAAAAGAAAGACAATAATGTGTCACAAGTAGAATACAGTAAATGAAAGAAGACATCACTCTGAGAAAAAAAAAAAAACAGAAACCCTAGAATCAGACATTTTTGATGCATACATCAATCTTTACCTCAAAGTAAACATACCTGTTGATACACTCCATGACCTTTCCTTTGGCCCGAAAGCCAAGCACCGAAAACACCACAAGAGTAGCGAGAACAGAAGTCAAGAAGTTTATAGCGGAGACTGTGTACGCGTCACGGTGGCAGTTGTTGTTCTTAGGATTGTAAGAGGAGTAGGCAATGATTGACCCAAAGCCAAGGCCCAACGCGAAGAAGACCTGCGTTACTGCCTGCCTCCACACCTGAATATCGGCCCAGATTTCTGGCTACGAATTAGCAGAAAGAATAAAGCGTGTCAGAGAAATATTCACTTCTGAATGTGTTTGCACTCGACCAAATGTTTTCTCTGATACCTTTGGGTAGAACATGTGGGTGATTCCCTCGAAAGCCCCATCCAGCATGAGTCCTCTGATAAGGAAGCAGATCAGGACAACATACGGGAAGATAGAGGAGAAGTACATCACCTACAAATGAGAAAACATCATAGCATCAAAAAGCTACCAGGGGCAGACATTAAGTGATTAAGTTTTGTTTTGAGAAAGCAACACATTTGGCTGAAAAACACAAAAAATCCTGTTTTTTCAATGGATTATGCCAGGACTGTAAAAGTAACACAGTTCACATGATTATAAAAAAAAAAATTTGGTACAAAATTAACAAACATATAATTTGTTATCTACTGCTTAAATTTAAAACAATCATTAAATAGGGATTCTGG
The DNA here is from genome assembly GCA_013358685.1 of Antennarius maculatus. Lineage (NCBI taxonomy): Eukaryota > Metazoa > Chordata > Actinopteri > Lophiiformes > Antennariidae > Antennarius > Antennarius maculatus. The sequence continues at coordinate 7,926,026 of CM023626.1, read as the reverse complement.
TCATCTATCTTTTTTTCATGTTTTAGTTTATTCCAATTCAGTAGACTTTATAGAAAACATATTTCTGGAACCATAGATTAACGAGGAAAAAATTCTAAACATGAATGTAGGATGGTTTCATAAGAGATTTTTATTTATTTTTTAATCTGGAAGACAAAATAGCTATTCAAAATCTTATTTAAACTCCCAGTCCTACCTCATACTAATCGGCTGATGTGTTTCAGGAAAAACAAGTATAAATTCGGGTGAGTCAATATGTAAATGTTAAACTCCAGAGAGTTTGAATTCTGGAATCTAAGCCTAACACATGACTTGGATTAGACCAGACTAAGAACATCGAAGCAGTCAGGCACAGAGGGAAGGATGCCACAGCCAACAGCAATGGTAATAAATTACTGTTTGAACAAATATGTTTGAACAACACTTTTCCAATCATTATTTTCCTAGATCTACATCATTACACAGACGTTATGTGATGTAACTCGTCTTGTAACTATCTGGGATAAGCAGTCCATCAGCTGGAGTAAGGTACATTTAAACTTTTTTAAAACCGCTTCTTTGAGGGTAAACGAAACTCTCCAAGTAGCCACAGTAGATCACCGTTACCTTGACGGAGGTCTTGATGCCCTTGAACATTCCCAAGCAAACAATGGTCCAGGCTGCCAGCAGACAGCCGACGATGTAAGGGTTGAAAGAGCCCGTTTCATCGATGGAATCTGTGATGTCTAAAGCTTTGCGGTACCAGAAATATGACGTGGGGGAACTCTTTTCACATTCTTTTACTGGTTTAAGGGGGAAAAAAGAGGAATTAGTAGGGTCACAAGTCTCTAACACAATAACAATTTAATAAGTCCAATAAGCATCAAGTTTTGACATCTATTTCTCTGTGTGTACCTGTAACATTATCTTGTATTGGACAAGTTTCCCAAGGTAAAGGGTGCTGGAATGAGTTCCCAAGATAGAAAAGACTCCATGCGAGGATCACATTGTAATAGACAGCCACAAAGAAACACACCTGAGGACAATTGAGATCAGAGTAACCAGGTCAGGAAGAAAAACACATGATTTTTGGAATAACTGTAAATAACATTATCCATATTGGAAGGTGTTTGCACACAGCTGACTGAAAAGAAGACACGATGAAAAAAGAAAATTAACCGCCTCGAGTAGGGTTGATTATCCAATAATTTCTTACCACACAGCTGGAGTAGCCAATCCCTATGAGCTTGGGGGAGATGAACTTCCACACTCCGATGCTGCCCTGTCGGATGGCCTGACCCGCTGCCAGCTCCAGGAAGAACAGTGGGATGCCTACGACCAGCATCAGCAGCACGTACAGGAAGAGAAAGGCTCCTGGAGAGAAGAGATGATGGCACTCTGTCAGGGAATGCATGCTACAATGCATGCTACTTGAAAGATAAGCTCCAGTTTAAAACAGGACGTTCTGTTTTAAACTGCAATTACTAAAAAATCATAAATAAAGAACGCTTATGAAAAAACGCATTATCCGTTCAAAACTTTTGGTTTTGTTGTGATAAACGCTCAGCCCTGACCACGAAGTTTCATGAAGGCCAAATAGTTTTAAGAAAATTCAAACAAAAAATATCATTTAAATCTGTTCATTATTTATGAACGTTAATTACATTACCATTTGACTATTCCCACTAGAAATCAAAAACTTCAAAAAACATGGGCTCATGGTAAAAGTCGTAACAGGAAGCACTCACCTCCTCCGTTTTGGTGGCACAAATAAGGAAAGCGCCAGACGTTGCCAAGGCCAACACTGAATCCAACTTGAGCCAAAAAGTATTCTATTTTACTGTTCCACCCATCTCGGGCCGCAGGTTCAGAGGAGTCCTGCTGCCCGTCTTCAACGGCGTAGCCTCCAAACTCTGACTCTGCAGTATTGTTATCGTCTGTTGGCAACGGCTGCTTCTCCATCTGAAACAAGGACAAAACAAAAAGATTTTTATTTTGCATCAAAGTCATAGACTTAACAACAGCTTTAACATCATTACATTCATTTGAGTCTTCATATTAGCTATTTATTTAAGTTATTTTAAATATGTTATATTCATTCAACTTTTTTAAATTTTAAGCTGCTGAAGTGAAATTTTTACAACATGCTTTGCTTGACATGAAAGACTTGCACAATCTCCTTACAGCCATCACCTGAACTGCTGAAGGCCACACTAACATGTTAACTCTTCTTTTTCTTACCCACGTGTAAAGTAAAATAGTGTGGTCTAACAAACATATCTGCACATGTTTCAGATTACTTTGAGAATTTGGGTAATGGAAAATATAGAGGCTCATTTCTTTAATATTTTAAAGCGGTGGTAACATATTTGCGCGGTTTAACAATCCAATTACCGACATCATCAGATAATAAACGAAGCCCTTAAATGAAAATTGTCTCTCTAAAGTCGTTACTGTAATAAAGATGTTGGTTCATTAATAGCATTTATGATACCAGATCCTGCATCGTTGTCTTGAATCAATAGCACAGGAGCGCCTCCAATAAAGAAAACTGACCTGGTGTGAAGTTTTTTCCTGTCAGAAGGAGATAGACGACACCCCGGATCCAGCAGATAAAGCACGATGTGGAGGGTAACGCTGCGTTCTCACGACTGTCCACGATAAAGCTAACACGTGTAGTTGCTGGAAGAACGACCCAAACGGAGGAAAACCACAGCACGACCCAATTTATTCTTCAGTTTCTTCTTCTAAACATAATTTAACACAAGAAGTACGTTCCCTCAGACATCTAATTGACATAACGGCCATTCATATACTCATGAAGTACACAAATGAAGCGGGAATCCCCTGACAACACCACATTCTCACTACTTAGCCTCGCTTGCTTGGCTTTTCTTCCGCGTGATGCAACACAATAGGCTCCACCCCTCTTACTACAGTGGTGAGTTCAAGGGCTGCTCGAAAACTCTACAGCTATGACGCGACGAGACCTAACAGATCAAAGAGACTACTGTGATATCGCACATCCAAGATGAAGTTCTAGCGACCCGTGAACATAACACCGATTCATGCCTACCGTATGTGTTCTTGGAAAGAAGGCAAGTTATTTAATAAAAAATTAAGGTGGGGACCCCACCCCCCCCGGGGACCCCACCCCCCATGTGTTTCACAGACTTTTATTACTTAATAGAGATCACCTATGATGGACAAGACATTATCTTATTTTTCAAGACGTAATTGACTCACTGATCAACATTAACACGTGGCACATACTTCCTTTCTACACCCAGAATGAAGGACATTATTAACTTGACAGTTTTTGCCTTTTGCTTTATTTTAAATCATGAAAACAAAGCTGATGCAATCGACTCCTATCATGAAGCACAGTTTCACGTGGTTCCTTGTATCATTTTACCAGTAAGTGTTATTTCAGGTTCTGGAAAAACTTTATATTGTTTTAGCGCTAAAGTTCTCCGTCTATCTTTATTTACCGCGGGTTCTTGCAGTCCCGCTGACATTTCAGATAGTTCCCTGGAGCGCAACAGAAAGTCTTTCTTAAACGCGATCTCTGCCACGTATGCTTGTTTAAGAAGCGCATGAAAAGACAAGTCTATAACACCACTACTATCCCGTTAAAAACATCACAATCTATGCAATTGGAAATAACAGCTTGTATTTTTTTAAGAACTTTTAAATACCTTGTGGTCTCAAATAGGTGATATCCTTGACACTTGTCCCAGGTGTCCTCTAAGTCAAATGACCAGTAGTATCCTCTCGGCAACCCCGCCTTGCCCCTCTATTGGTGGACGGAATGGTGACAATTCACCTTCCATTTACAGCTGTTATGAAATGTGACACCCACGCCTCGGTATTAAAACTCAATGAGCCCCCCATTACGCATTGTGATTCTTCTTTTGTTTGTTTGTTTGTTTGTTTGTTTTGACTTGTCAAGAATATACAGTTAGAGGCAGGCCAAACCATACTGGAGCACATAAGCAGGATATTTAAGTGTCAAACGTGTTTTTAATGATGGACCCCATAAATGCGCACTGTCTCTCCCAATGGGGGGAGAAGTTTTTCTGGGGGACTGTGACAACCTTTTCACATTTTATTCATTTATTCTTTTACATATTTGTCACCCTTTGAGGCACATATTAAATTGCGTGGTCGTTTTAGTGACCTAGTTCACCAGACTGTCAGGTTAAATGCAGTCCCCACACGCCTATCTGAGACGCTCTCAGCTGGATTGTATAAAGTTCCTCATTGTGTTGGGCCAGGTAACTTCCTCTGCCTTCAAACTCGGTCATCTGCAGCCCTCTTGTGGCATCGAACGGCATCCCGCAATTTATCTGGAGGACAGGGGTTACCCATGGCAACAGAGGCTGCTGACCCCCAACACTGAACCAGCACCCCCCCACCCCCCACCCCACCCCCAAGACTTCAACTGGGCTTTTTCTCGTTGCCAGGAACACTGAACTATCGGTACTTTATAGTCCAACCTTCCTTAAATGCAAGCTGTACAATATGAGATATGCACCATGTGTTTTAAAAACTTTAATTACAAAAAAAAATTCAAAAGAAATGGAATGTTTGTTAGAGAAATATAATGCAGTAAAACCATGTGAAAAATAGGATACAAGATTTCAATCAAAGGGACCACTGACAAACATTGGTGTCACATTGACCGAGCTCTGGAAGATCTGGTATCAGCCCCTGTTCTTAACTACTCCTGGAAACGCTCCTGTCTCCATGTATTTAATAACGTCATCAAATTAATTGCAGTAATATTTTATTTTGTAAATTATTCCCCAAGAAATTTTAATGGTGATCAAAATCCTCCCAACTTTACTAGATAAGAATTCTCCTGAGTAAATTTTGAATTTTTGTTCTTCCTGTTTGCTCTATGTAGTCATGGAATCATACCTGTATCTTAATGAGACACGGTACATTGTCATAAGTCCACCAGAAATTTAAGCAAGTCATGCATCAGCAGGATTGGAAAAACCAGTCCATGCATTTTGCTTTGATTGGTGTTTTATTGTAATGTGCGCTGACATGCATCTGTCAAAAATAAATAATACAGCAGATGAAGCGACAGACGATGAATGAATGATTAAAAATGTAAAAAAGCAGAATCCTTAATAAATACAGGAGGGTGGATCACACCAGACCAGTTCTTGGATCTCCTCACTTATGTTTCACACAGCCTTTAGCACTGAATCAATTACAGTACTTACTAAGTTCACTTTGCTGTAACTTTGACTAATGTATTTATTTCCATAACAGTTTATTTTAATCATCTAAATGCATTTCGCGTTGTTTTACATTCTTGTTTCGAGGCATTTTTCATTTTCTGAAAAGACTTTGTTCAAATGTAGCCCACAAATGAACTCACCTCACTTTGCTTTAAAATTTACACAGACCTATATTTCATCTGGATATGTTGCTATTTAGAGTAGTGGTGCAGTTGCAGCCATTGCCCAGGTATTTCTTTTTAAGTGTGTCCCAACAGGTGACATCATGAGTAAATGTTTTTGTCTCAGGTGGAGCAGTGCACTGGGCGGGGCAGCACAAGGTGACACACCTCTGCTATGTAAGCTCTTTCAGTACCAAAGTGAGCAGAGTAAGGAGTGAGAAACTTTCAGGGACCGGAGACACAGGACAGGTTTTTACTGTCGTTGTTTAAACACACACTGTTGTTAGCATATGGAATAAAGTTTATCGACGCCGGTAAGTTAACCAAACATCTCTTTCCGATCATCAGTACATATAATTGTCAGAAGCTGTAACTTTAGATAGCTTAACTCTTTAAAGTTTTTGGATGTGAGAACAAGTCTTGAATGAGTGAAACTGTGGCATGTTGACTATTTTTATTATAATTACTATGTAGTCTTTTCTATCTGATGCTGGAGTGTCAAATTGCTATGTGTGTTTAATCAAGTCAAATGTTTTAGGTACACTTTACTGAATGGTGTATATATTGCAAAAATATTTTTTAATATTGCTCAATTACAACCCAAACATGCTTTTTTGAAGGAGACAATTTGATTAAAATCAGTCTAAGGTAAATGTAAGTATATTGATAAAAACCCTCCTTTGACACCGGTGATCCCAGTATTGATAGTGAATTAGGTGGCAGAGGACTAAACTGTATTCTCGTCAGACTGGTTGGGCGGTTTGCTCACACACAAACTGTGATCCCAGGTGACTGAGGCGAAGCGACAGAGGCTGGCGTAAAGTCAGGCAGGAGAAGAAAACATTTGATTGAGGGTGTTGCTTTCACAGGTATTGGTTGGGACTAGTTAAAAGAAAACATCGCTTATATTAAGCGGCTGCCATCTGTAAAACAACACCAGAGGAATTACCTAAATCTGTGAGCGAATGAACTGTCGTTTTTCTGACCTTTTACGAGTTGTATTTACTGTTCATCTCTCTTAATGATCACTTTAAGCAATCATCAAAAAACACCAGAGGAATATTTTCTATAATGCACAGAAAATACCTTCAAATTCCTGAAATTTAATAGTAAAAATACTCGATGTCCCACATTTACACACAGAGCTGTCAGATATACTGAAATAAAATGAATTAAATCTCTAGCTGCAGACATGATATGGTGCTGGGAATAGAAGAGGCCCAAAACTGTCTGGTTTGCTCAGAAGAGTGATAAAATAAATGTGTGGTGCATTAATTAAAGGAGAATGAACAGGGTGGTGACCCAGTGTCCTGAAAAGCAGCCACCTCTTTACCTGATGAATCCTCAAGGTTTCATCATCACAAAGGATGCACTGAAGCCTGTTGGGCAAGCTGAGTCAGTGATACCAGAATGAGGAGTCCATTCATTTCACTCAAGTTAACTCATACACTAAGGACCTAATGCCCAAACATGAAACCAGTACATACACGTCTTCCAATAAACTTGGAGCAGATGATTGAAGACAGCAACTGTATAGCTACATTTTTGCATTATGACTTAGTCAAGCTACAAATTACTTCCTCTTTCTCTTTTCCCGCATGACTAATGCATATTTCAAGATGTGAATGAGCTTCCTATCTCTCACATGAACTCTTTGCAGTGTATATATTACATTTTTAACTTTAGGTTGCTGTCATTTAATGATTATTTGCAGCGAAAAAAAAAAGTAATAAAATATCATTTTGATCTTCTTCATAACACTTTTTATCTCAACTGTACAATTTTTTTTAAAGATGGTTGCACATTGGACAAAAGATGAACACCATATCGAGATATCTTGTTAATGTAAGTCTTATCCACTATGCATTACTCTTAATTTTGTTACACTTTTAGTTTTTGACTTTTCACTCAGAGATTTTTCTGCTCATCCTTTGCTTGTTTTCCTGGTTTCAGCATCTGCTGACGTTCTCGCTCCAGGATGGGGATGTGCGGAGCGTGGAGGAGGCCCAGGCACGCCTCTCCTTTCTGGCCCAGAACAAAAAGCTCTGGAGCCAACAGATGTACCTGGATGTTGGAGCAGATGCCATTCGCCTTCGAGACATACAGAGTCAGGTGAGAAGAAGGTGTTTGTAGGTTGTGAATAGATTATGGTGTAATTTTAGCAATTCATACATGTAAACGTTTTGTTGATTCATGCAGGACGAGCTGGAGAAGTACTCCTTCACATCCATCTTTCGCTGTGATGCCATTAACACAGAAAAGCATTTCCCATCACTCCTGCTGCTGGTCTGCCAAAGTGCAGATCAGTCAAAGCCGGACATCCAGTTCTTCAACTGTGAGACTGTGAAAGTGAGTAATAAGACTGGAGTGAGCTTCTAGGTCTGGCCTGCCTGACTCAGTGGGTGATTTTGAACGTTACCAGTGATTCATCCAAATTGTTATCCTTGCAGGCTGAGAAAATCTGTGACGACATCGCAAGGGCGGTTTCAGATTCCTCCAAAAGCAGGAGTAAGAATCTCCCGGACCACCTCAGGTAGAGTGAATGTGTCAAAAAAAAACCACATAGACAAATTTAAAAATTTAAAGAATAATTTCTATGTCTTAAAAGGATTGCTTCCCCAGTGTGTGTGTGTGTGTGTGTGTGTGTGTGTATTTGCACTCAAATTTTAACAGAAGAGGTTGGTGATCGGTTAGATGATAGAAACAAAAAAAGTCAACTTTGTATAGTCCACAAAAATTCAGGCTCAACTCCAATTAAGCTGTTTGCCTAGCTTTTATTTTGCCGCCACACCATCTTATTCTCTGCCGATACAAAGCAGCTGCCCTCCACCTGAGAGAGAGAGAGGAAGAGAGACTTGTTTTACTGGTTTCCTCATAACTCAAGAAGGTGTGACAGAGATAACAAGGCCATTGTGACACAAAGCAGAGTGTGAGCGGAGGAGGCAGAACAGCAGTGGTGGCATTAAGCAGGCTGGGGCTCTGAACCGATCACCTTTTTAAAAAGAAAAAGTTCTCTCTGAAAGGTGTGTGATGGACAGACACAGGTGGGTAAGACAGACAGACGCCGACTGTAAATAGTATGCAAGTTTGAGTTAGCGCCATGCAGTGTTTACATTTTGTCTAAATGTGTGTGACTATGCAAACATGAAGGTTTTCACCTCATCCAAATCCTTAATTGTTGTTTTTGCAAACTAATATGTTATTCCCTGCTTTGTTGAAAAAAGGAACATTTCTACTGAAGTACGATGCTGTGTGCTGTATAGGCTGTGAGAAAGCACAGTCAGACTGTTTACTGTACTTTCATGGAATGAGGGCTGCTGGGTGGAATTTCAGAGGGATCAGATTATGTCTATTGGTGGAGGGTCGATCAAGGATGTTCTTGCCGTAACAAGTCCCCAATGCGAGCTCCAGAATGAAAATAATTTGATCAGATGTATTGTTGGGCCTGCGTATAAAGCTCCCGGTAGCTGAGGGGTTTTTCTTTTGATGCTGGAATCACCAACAAGAAGCTGCAGTACAAGGTTTTGTGATTCTAACTGGGTTAAATTCCTCCTTTCCTTTTTCAAGGCTACCTCGCAGCGGGGGAGAGATGTTTGACCCCTATGAAATTCCACATCCCCCCACCCATCTCGCTCCACATGCCCCACCAGCCAACCCTCCACCTTACCCAGGACTCAGAGGTTAGTAAAAAAAAAAAAAAAAAAACACCAAAATTGTAAAATTATTGGACATGTTTAGAAGGGAGGAAAGGAAGAAGTGAGAGTTATTCAGGAGCACAGTGCTGGCTTTGTGTGCGTAAGCGTAAGGGGGTGGGTTTCAAGGGCAAAGGGGGCAGGCAACGCAGCAAAGACCGGGGGCCGCGAATGAAAATGGATGAACTGAATTCTCTTCTCTCTTCTGCCACAGTGAACGGTGAGCCTGACATTGCTTTCCTGCGAGCAGAGAGAGAAGTGGTACGCCTTCCTACCAACCCTTCAAAAACCTGTTAAGTCACATCTGGCTGAAACTCTTATTAGAGCAGCTTAATAACCTGGGTTCTGCGTTCCTCAGGGCATCCTGAATCACTGCTTTGATGACATCGAGAACTTCATGTCCAAGCTGCAGCAGACGGCGGAGGCTCAAATCGTGCTGAATCAGAGGAAAAAGAAAAAGAAGAGGAGTAAAAAGGAGAGCGCTGAAGGTAAAATTGCATGATAATGTCTCTCCAAGCTGAAACAACACAGATGTATGACCCCACAGCATCATGGGTAACGTGTTCGCTTGTCTTTTCCTTGTCACCGATTCTTACCAACAGAGGATTTGCTCACTTTAAAGGCTCGTCCTCCACCGGAAGAGGAGTTCTTCGACATCTTCCAGAAATTTAAATATTGCTTCTGTCTGCTGGTGTGTACTCACTTGATTTCATTTTTTTGCAATCTTTCTGTGATGCATAGTAAAGTGTCTTATTTATGTCATCGCAGGCCCGCTTGAAATCAACCATTTCCAATCCTTCATCAGAGGAGCTCGTTCACCATGTATTCAAACCTTTGGATATGGTGAGTGACACTTAAAAGCCTGCATCTGATGAAAAAATATATTCCTACACTTTAACATTCCCTCAATGGAAGTCAGGAGGTCTAGGAAGGTTATGTGGGAAAACCCTAAAAACTAAGGACACTGCTGGGTTAGAAGGATCCAGTGCAGATTAGGGCGGTCAGGAAATGTGATATGGCTTTATCTCCTCTCCTTTCATTCTGCATGGTCCAGTGTCTCCTACAGGGGGTAAGAAAGGAAGCATTGAGACGCTAGTCCTTATGAACAGACGTCCTCCCCGTTAGTAGAGAGGACAATCTGACTATAGCCTCTGATTTAACTGGAGTAGCCTCTGTCGTTTCTACGGCTGTAAAAGTGTCCTAGTGACTCGTGATGTGTTAGGCTGTGTTTTATTAATGAGACTATAATAGATGTCAGCGTAATTGTTAACTTGAATATAATGGTTGAACTACAGTTAAGCTGTGCTGAGCATGTGTCATGTCAAAATAATGGAAAGTTGTTGGATTGTTGAGTAATGTCCCTGAACTATTTACACAAGGCAGCGACCTGTGTTTTGTCCTATTTGGTAATCTTGATAAAAGTATTTGTTTAATCTGGTGTGTTTAGCTGTGTTCGGGTTGTTGCTGTGTACTTTTACACCACAAAACATGAAGCAGTCTATATATTTATATATATATATATATATATATATATATACACACACACACACACACACACACACACACACACACACACACACACACACACACACACACACACACACACACACATATATATATATATATATATATATATATATACACATATATATATATATTTGTATTTTTTTCTGCTGCTTTCAAATAGACTGACATGTTCCACCTTTCAAAATTTGTCCCTCCTTGACTTTCATGAGCTATCAGATTTAAAAAAAAAAAAAAAAAAAGCAACACTTATCACCATCTCTCCTGGTTGAAGGAACTCTCATTAAAGTCACAACACAAATGCAACCTTGCTACTCCTCTAAAGCTGACATATAGTTTAAGGTGTGGCTTCGGCTGATGTTTGAAGCTCGGTCTCTTCTATTCAGGCCTGAATCACATCCAGAGAATCAAAGGGTGGGATGGGTGTGTTTGATTTGCACATATTTGTTTGCCTGAATGGATATACGTAATCTGACATCTTTGGGACTGTGTATTTTACCTTCTTTGTGTGTGTGTGTGTGTGTGTGTGTGTGTGTGTGTGTGTGTGTGTGTGTGTGTGTGTGTGTGTGTGTGTGTGTGTGTGCGTGCAGATGGTTAAAACAACAGGAGGACCAGCTTTTGGAGCCACAGTGTCCAGCCCTGCTATGACCAGCTCTGCCATCACCCTGTTTCAAGATAACCTGAATGAAGAGGAGAGGCAGTTGTGGACGTCTCTGGGTCTCAACTGGACACTTCCACGGTCAGTATCAGTCCCTGGATTATACAGTCAATTGGTGTTTACCTTTCAAGCAGCACAAAATAGGGTTTTCAAGGAAAATGACCCAGTTAAATTTATTGTTACCTGAGATATTTTACCATATGTATGTCCTGGAAAAAATGCAATCACAGTGTTTTGTATTCTTACTGGATTAATTGGATTTTTGCCGATGAATTCAATTTACAGTATATGTCTACATCAGTATTATATGCTTACATATTAGCTTCAGTGCTCCTATGATGGAGGTTCTTTATCTAATGCACAAAAACATTAAACTCGTGAATTTTTGCTTGACATACTAATAAACATGGTCAGTAACATTCATTTTTAATGGGAACTTCTATTACCTTAAATCTCTCCGTCCAGTCAACATGATAATTATTGTTGCCACATTCAACACATGCGATTTGTCAGGCATGAAAATGACCTCACGTGAAGGTATTAATTACTGCAACACCAAAATGATTTCTGGCAGATTTAAAATCAGCTGTTAACTGTTTAGCAGCATTCACAGCTTCAGGTGATGTAACCTCTGAAAACTAACTGACAGTGACTCCTTGTGTTCCCAGCTCTCAGCTCAGAGGGCCGGTAGCGCCGTACACCCCTGTGTTCTCGGACGGCTGGAAGCCGGAAGCTTCGAGGGCGGATGGGCAGGTTTGGGAGGATCCGGTTGAGTCACAACACAAACATGAAGACATCCAAGAAAAGCAAGCGGTACAGAATAATTGCCCGCATTATATGACTTCGTCAGAGGCTTCATTATGGATCAGGAGAAAACAGTCATCAATGTGTGTGTATAAGCACAACACAGGGACTGAACATAATAACAGACACACAAGAATATATAAATATCAAGTATAAATTATAAAACGGAATGCAGTAGGTATTTTCTTATCCGTCATGCTTGGGGCTGCAGGTTTTGTGCTTTATTAAATCCAAGAAAAGAAGTTTGACTATAAAGTTTTACACAACACTTACACACATCATCGCAGTGTTATAATGTATTTGAAAAGGCTGGTATTCATGTATCGTTTCTAAAGTCAATGTTTTGTGCTGTTTTCAAAGTTCCTACTAGTGGACTGACTATTTTCCCAGATTCTTTTGAGTCTGACATATTTTTAAGATCGCTGCATTAAATAATTGCATCACAATGTCATTTTACTGATAAACTTCTAAATTTAATGCAGCTTGTTTTCTAGTACTGTATTTCTTCAGAAAATTTAAAGCAGAAACACACCCTTCCCCTCTGTTTGATTACCCTTTGGCTATCTCTTTCTCATTCTTTCTTTTGCTTGTGTATCTCTGTTCAGTCATGAATGTCCATCTTGTTTTCCCCAACAACAGCACCAGCCGCCAGTCAGACCAAGCACCCGCACTAGTGATGAAATGTAGGTCAAGCTTCCCAGGCAAAGCAATTAGCTTCAACAATTTAACCCCACCATCATGAACACTGGTTGCCTCCTTTTCTTTGCAGAGATGGACACTCACACTCACCAGGGCCAGAGAGACTCTTTAGCTGCAGCTACGACTTCATAGCCAGGAACAGCAGTGAGCTTTCAGTGCAGCAAGGGGAACAGCTTGAGGTAAAGAATACAATCAGCTGTCATAAGAACAGAGTCACATGTGCTTATTGTGTGTTCAAGCTGCCCATCATGTGAAAAATGACACCTACCCACTCTGACAGGTGATTGAATCATCCAAGCGCTGGTGGAAGTGTCGTAATCGCTTCAACCAGGTGGGATTCGTTCCTTTTAATATCCTGGAACCCGTGGCACACATAGACAGTCCTGTCACCAGCCGGCCCCCTAATGTAAGGCAGCAATGCATGTAACAGCAAAAATGACACAAAACAAAGGTATGTTGTCACCTGATATTCTCTGGTGTGAGTTATTTCTTCTCTGTTTCACAATCCTGCAGATTCCAGCTCCACCTCCCCTAGACAAAAATGTTCCCGTAGGCCCACCGAATCCTCCTCCCCCTCCACCCCAGTACCCTTCACAGTCCCCACAGCGCCCACGCAGCTTACCAGTATATAGCCCAAACATGCCAGTCACGGATGACACCGATACTAAAGGTACCAATCAATATATTGTACGTGGTGTGATTTTAGACTGTGAGTCAAGGATGGTCAAACTAAAAACAGAAGCTGCATCAGAACAAAAACATTCATGCTGTTAGCTGCAGTTTTTTTTTTTTTTTTTTTTAACTTACTACAGCTTCTAATGAAATTATGTTCACCCAACAAACTCCAATGAGTTGGGAGGATTGGCTTCACTCTGAATAAAAAGAGAAACTTTTATCTTTCTCTTATTTCATAATTGGTAACATAAATAAAAACAGCCTTATTATATAGCTTATATTTTAAAATTAAGTTGTTCTGATAATTTTTTCCCACCTTATCTCAAGTTAAATGACGTGGGTTAAATTTCGCGTTAAATTGTTGTGTTACTATGCAACCAATTAGTTGATATGTATCACACTTATTTTTTCAAAAGTCATGCAATTTCATGTCTTGTTCTCATAGCAGCTTTAAAGAAAATAATTTTTGCATTAAAGTTGTAATTGTTCTGAACTGATGTGTATTCAATTTAATCTAGTCTTGAAACCTCCCTCAAAAAATTAACCCTAGCAAGCCTGATTAAATAAAGCTCCATGTGTGGAAAAAGTTTCACCCGAAGTTGTACTGAATATGTTCTGTCGTGCTCTTGTGTCTTATCGTTGTGTTATTCTTTTGTCATAATGTTTAAATATGACTATGTTTTCTGTCACTCTCCTCTCAGCCATGATGGTGAATGACGAGCTGCTCCAGAGGCTGACCAATGGAAAGCCCAATCTGAACAAACCTCTGGTCATCCATCGCTCCTCAGAAGCCTCCATTCCTCTGGACTACAGCTCTCCTCCGGAGGAGGTAGCCCAGTGGCTCCGAGAGAAGGGCTTCAGTGAATCGTGAGTGTTGGTTGGCTGCTGTCTTCAGACTTATTTACCCTTAGGGAGGTTGACTGGTTAACCAGTGATTTTCTGCCATTATCCATGATCTGGTATGGAATGAAATTATCATGATGCAAAGGATCAGTGCAGGAGATCCATGAGGGGTTTAACTGTCCAGATTTTGACTTGGAGGTTATAAAATTTATTTCATCCATCAGGACTGCGATGTGTTTGGGAGTGCTGACAGGCGCCCAGCTCTTCTCCCTTGACAAGGATGAGCTACAATCTGTGATTCCGGATGAGGGTTCCAGAGTGTACAGCCAAGTCGCTGTGCAGAAAGCAATGCTGGAGGTAAATGAAAAGCAGGTTGAGGCTGCATATCTCTACCTCTAACAACACTACACACCTCGTTCAAGCCTTTGTAAGAGCAAAACAACAACGAAAAGGAAGCCGATGGCAATGTAAATCATTTGTTTGTCATATAACATATATGCTCAGCCACTGTTATAAAGTTGATCAAGTCTCTAATTTGCCTTGTACCGTAAGTACCTTGTTCAAGTCATATTTTTCTCTCTAAAATAACACAACTATCTGTCTCATCTTTCAACAGGATGCCCACAGAGCAACAGAGTTGGAGACGGTGATGGAGAAACAGAAGATGAAGGTGGATCTGAAGCTGGAAAGCAGCACATTGTGAACAGAAGCATGAAGACTTTCAGATGGACTGTGTTCTGGTAGTTCATCTGCCAGAGAACCAACGTGTTGACTTGACCTTTCAGTCCTGTCTGAAGACTGTGGTGTTATGAAGGTCATAAAGTCATAGTTATTTTGTCTACAAGTAAAAGTATTTGGGTGCAAATCAGAAAGTAATTTAAAGAACTGTCAAAATTAAATGATAATCATTTAAATACAGTATTTGTAATGTTCTCATGTCATTCTGCCACATAAGTAAGGACTAAATTACCTATGTAATTTAGTTCTTACTAAGTTACATAGGTAATTTTTAGACATGTAATGATCTAAACTCATTGTCTAAAATATGAGAAAAACAACTTTGGAAAGAAAGACCAACAAATATTAAAATGAATTTCTTTTAATTGACTTTAAAGAAAGATTTCCAGCAGAACATAAAAAGATGACTTCACACATTAGGTTACAGAAATGCATCCATTAAAACCTGTTTGCAACTACAAATGTTTCCGAATTGGATTTGAAGTTTATGCATGACTAATACAGGTATGTACATTTTCAGATAACAATGACATTCCAAAATATCACTTCTGCACCAACATCTTCACATGCCAACACTAACGCTGAAGTTTCACTATTTTAAATAAACAAAACCAAGATAGAAACGTGACACTTCAAGATAAGAATGTTCTTATACTGGCCAAACTGTCAATCAATCACTTCCCTTCACTAATAACATGTAACTTGTTAAGTTTACAGAGAACAGCAGGACACTTGGGGCTGATACTAATGCTCATAATTTGAAAAACTTTTGTTTTGTAAATGGGCTCCTATACTTTGATTGGGTTTTTAGAAAAATAAGTAAAGGTGAACAAATTGAAGAAGTACACTGAAGCTGTATGATAGAAGATAACCAGCACAAAAGTAACTATGAAGAAAACTACAACAAAAAAAATGACAGAATGGGGCTTTTTAGGCCATGATTAACAGGAAGTCCAAAACATATTTACAGAATTTAAAGATACCAGATAATAATAAAATAATGTAGATCAGGTACTTTTTAAACTTCAGGTCAGCAGACCATCAATATGTTTTCATCTTTTCTGTTGGAATCATCAGAGGGTAGTTCGTAACAGGAGCTGGTTTATTGGATACAAATGGCCACCAAGTTACAAATGCAGATTTTACAGGTACAGAGTGGGTCGGCTGGATTAACTGTTAAAACAAAGAAAGGAGGCAGGCAAGGAGAACAAAAGGGTTCAAGGCAAGGACCGTGAATAACATCAGGCTATCAGAAATGGACAGATGTGTGAAACAGACAGGAGGAAGTCGTGTGCTGTGATTGATGGTGTTTGGTCTTCAGAGGTCCCCCATGTCCCTGTCGTCCCCCCGGCGGTGGTCAGACCTGCCGTTCATGCCGTCTCTCCGGTCTCGCTCCCGCGATTTATCTCTAGAGGAGTGCTCCCTGTCCCTGGATGACCTGGACAACGACACAAACACGTCAGGAAAGTGACTCAAGTGTGAACATACAGAGGGAGAAAAGTAAGAGTGGATTTTTAACAAGCTAATTTATGAGATGGGCGAGTTTATTTCAAATTATAATATTAGCATTATGATACTTATTGTGCTAACACCAAAAAAATAAAAAAAAACCAAGGTAGTCAGAGACTGCAACCAGACACACACCACACCAAAAAGGCAGAACTCAAAGTCATGCTGGAGTTGTTTCTTTGTTATTAAACTGTGGGGCCTCGGTGTGTTTACTTGTGTTTGGAGCTCTGCTCGTGGCTGTGACGGTGTCCTCGGCTGCGGGAGCGGGATCGGCTGCGATGTCTCCTCCTCCTGTCCCTGGAGCGAGAGCGTGAACGGCGCCTTTCTCGGGATGTAGAGCGTGAGCGTCTCCTTCTGCGGTCACGAGAACGAGACCTGGGAAAAAATGAGGGTGATACAGAGTTTTAGTTCATCTCTGACTACTTTTAACTGGTTAACTGGTTGATTTAAAATCTAAATGGATGGAGCATCTTTCTTACCTTCTATGCTCCCGGCTCCGTGATCTGGTCCTATAAACAGCAGAAATATTATAATGAATATACCATCCAGTCATCAAAGGAAGTTTCACAAATGTCACAAAAAAGGTGACAAAAGTTTAAGAAATTTCATTCATTAGTTAGGATTGGAAAGTTGCGATCCTTGCATACTGTATGTATGCTCATAAGCTGGTGTAAGCAGACATAACATGATCACAAACAGTTATTTTATTGCTAAGGTGCATTTCAACCTAAACTACTTGATAGGTAACAAGAAATGTACTTGGGATAATCATATGAGGTGACATAACTAGCTCTTGTGTAAAATGTTAGGCTGAAGTTTTTGAAGCTAAATATTTTGTTAGGCCTGCAAGGTTTTCAATTAATTTTTGACTTCCCTCATCCACCACAGCTCTTTACCTTTGCCGAGGATTTGAGTTAAAGGTAATGTATTTCTTGAGGAATTGGACAAAGAGAAGGAGGAGAGGTACTGGATAAAACTGAACTGGTGTTGCGTTTGACCTAAACGCTCATCAAAGATCCCTGCTTGGTGGAACTTCTGTTGATACTCAGTAGGCAAATCAGTTAGTCATCTTGGAATTAGTCTACACAATGCATGTGCATTAATAAACACAACTGAGCAGTCTGGGGTGACTATCCGGGTACACCAGGACATTTTGATGTTAAATTTGACGTCAAACATTTTGCTCTGTAAAATGTTCGGCGGTAGGAAGTTCAGA
The DNA here is from genome assembly GCA_013358685.1 of Antennarius maculatus. NCBI lineage: Eukaryota > Metazoa > Chordata > Actinopteri > Lophiiformes > Antennariidae > Antennarius > Antennarius maculatus. The sequence goes on along the minus strand of CM023626.1, from coordinate 7,908,273 downwards.
AAGTTTCTGACAGGTTTACTAAATAAACTCAGAATAGTAACAGAACACCTCACCTCTTCTTCATCCTTTCCTCTTTCTCCCTCTCTTCACGTCTCTTCAAGCGCTCCTGGTTCCTTTTCTCCTGCTTGTCAACCACAGTTTTCTGATGAGGAAGAGAGCAAAATACTTTTTTAATAAAGGTGTGACCACCATCAAACATTGAAACAACAGTAGACACTTTCTTTTTCTCTGTGTTTTTTCATAAACAGCCCTACTCCACTCCTGGATGTACTTGTAGTTTATTGAGTAAATGGTGAGATGAGCTGAGACAAACCTTTAGCTGATCCAGTTTCTCTCTGATCTGGATGAAGCCCAAGTGAAGCTTCCCACCAAAATGGTCGGCCAAACGACGATCATTGTCATGAAGACCCAGGTAGGCAGAACACACCTCACACACCCGAAGCTTCTGCTGCTGGAAGCTAGAAGCCGGCATGGAGTTTCTATACTCCTCCTAATGGGAGAAAATGGTAATGAAAGGAGAATTATTTACCACAAGCCTTTACAAGGAACAAGCTCTGTAAATACTCCATCCTCACCTCTGCATCCTTCTTCCTGGAGCGAACCTTCTCCACTTCCTGTAAGACCTTCTGAGCCTCATCAACATTGCCCTCAGCTCCGAGCTGCTCGGCCTTGGCCAGGAGTTTCCCAATTTCCTCATTTAGCTCATGAACCTTCTCCGCCTGTAACACATCATAAACACAATTTATATATGGTAAATTTCAAATAAAGCAAGAGCAAAAACCTTTAAAACTCCAACCAAATTGCAAAGGTAATACATGAGGTTTTTCTTCTGTAATTAAAACCTCACCTTGGCTGCCACCTCAGCACTGATCTCTTCTTGGGTCTCAGCCAGACGCTTCTTGGCTAGTTCAGTCCTACGGTCACAGTCGGCAATGAAGGACTCCAGGTGATCCACCGCCTTCAGGAGTGAGACAATGCAACACAAAAAAAGACATAGAATTTGTTTACATGGGTAGACTAGGTGTAACTTACACATCATAGAATTGTGTCTGTCATAAAATCCTGTGTGCTATATCTTATACAGTTTACAACGTACCACCAAAATGGCAGCAGAGACTAAACACTTGGTGAACAAAGTATCCCGATAAAAACATTTTATAGTCCTAGATGAGCTAAAGTGTTTTTTTTATATCATGGCAACAATCAGTTGCTGGTGAAAAGCACTGCTGCAGAACTCAACTACAAAATCATTAGAGGGTAAATTATGTATTTTACATACTATGCCCCCCTTTTTTATGTTTTGGTCGTAAGTTAGTAATGAAATACATTTGGTTTTGATCAAGGCAGGCATAAAAACTGCTTTAAGGTAATTCTTCTTAAATCAAAGCATTGTACTGAAGCAGATGTTGTCGTGAAAAGTCTGACATCCCTCGCCATACAAAAACAGCTCACTTATTACTTACATCAAGTTCAAAGAACAGATCTCTTTCCTTGGAGGCAATTTCATAATCTGCCCGAAGTGCCAGGTCGTGAATCTTTGTACACTCTCCCAGGTCCATGCGCTGTCATCAAAACACAAGCAGACATGATGTAAATGTTTCAAGCCCAACATGAGCAGATGATATCAAAGATAAATTACAAAACATCATTTGGTGGTGATCATTATCTTTGAAATATTTTGATGGTATCCTGTTAAATGGACACTAATGATTTAGAAAGACACCACCACACCCAGTATCACTTTACAGCAACATTACAGTACTGTAATATTAATTTCTGTTACTAGAACAAGTAGACAGATGAGTAATGTCAGATGTGTGGGAGTATTTTCATGTTGGCAAGTAAAGCAGACTGCAATCTGTGATCAGAGGTCGGTTTCATGACGCAGGGTTAACAAACCCTGAGCCTGTAAACCCAGGGTTTCCAGTTTCACAAAGGCTGCTCAGGGTTAGTTTTATCAACCCAGGACAGGTTGACCAGGAGTTTAGCTGACGCGACACAACTCTAATCAGCCATTAGCAATGGAGCCACGATTCAACGAGTCACCATGACGACCGACAAGATGCGTTTTGTGTTAGAGGTGGGTGATGGTCACAGGTGAATCATGTTAACCATCTGAACGATACAAAAACTAACTTTGTATAAGCAGGAAATAAAGTCAACCAAATAAAATGTGTATTGTATATTTTATTGCCCACTGTGGTGGTGATGTGACTTAAACTTGGAAAGGATTCTGGCAGATGGATTCTCTCACTGCTCTGTCATCTCGGATAGCAGTCAAGTGGCTGGGGTCATCACTGGGGTCTTCAGTTTGTAGGGTAGGGTGTTGTTCTCCTCTGGTAGTGGCAATAGTATGAAGAACAACACAATTATATCCCAGGAATCATCTTGAGGTGATGTAGGCACTGGAAACGGGCTTTCAGCAGTCCTATGGTCATGAGCCCAGTAGAAGTACTGTGGGGGGGCCTGGTTTAGCGTTAGGGGTCAGCAGCCTTGGTTGCCATGGGTAACCCCTGTTGTCTAGATAAAAGCTATCAAAGTCTCCTGTGATGTATAGTGGATACATCAGTGTGGATTTCAGGACAGAGTCAAGTCAGTTATTGTAAACCTTTACGCTACCTACAACGTTAAAGCCTGTTGCTCAGGTAAGAGTCATAATACATCAGTGAGTCATGAACCGACCCAGAATGCTTTGCTCCACATCAGAAATGCAGTCTGCAGCATCACATATGATCTGGACAGATGTTAGTTTATCTATGATGCAGTTATTAACATGTTGAAACAATAGTCTACATATACGGTATAATCTACATATACGGTACCTTCACATTTATGCTGTGAATGGACTTCCTGTTCACATCATCAGCTTCATTATGTGAGGAGCCTTGATGGGAATGTGGGTGCTGTCTATGTATCCAATTACAATGAAAAGGAAATGAAACGCCGAGGACGGCTGTGAAAGAGGGCGGAGTCAGTGGAAACCCTGGGTTTCTGAAGTAAACGGACCTCTGCTCCACTATCCAGAGGATAAATGAATAATGGTTGCTTTAACCCTTAAAGCCCGATTATCACGCCAGCGTGATCAGAGCGCATGATGTTTTTAAACCATTCTTAACAAATAAAGGCTGTCATGTGGATTGCTGTGGTCATGTTTACGTGACAGTAGAGATATGAAACTGTCTTCCAGTTTTTATTTGGAGCCGATTGACCCTGGAAAACCGGAGATATGATCGTTTACATTTGATCTAAGAAAAGCAGTTCAAACGGCTGCTTATCGTCAGACGGCAGACGCCGTGTTTCTGTCTGTGTAGTCGCCATCGTACAAGCAGTGATGCATGTATTCACAAGATGTATACATGTTTCGCGATTCGTACATGCTTGTCAAACGTGATGCAAACAGGTACCGTGATTGGTGCATCTTGTAATGTGACGCAAACGTCTACATGACGCAAACAATTATGCGCACGATTTACGCATTTTTCGTGCGCATAGTCTTATTTTGAAAAACTCCTTTGAAGAGTGGCACAAGTGACACAAACTACATATAGTTATGTTAGAAGCCTATGGCAACCTTTTTTGAGTTCAAAATCAAATTCAATGAGTATTTTTTGGTTTTTATGTACAATAAAATACAATTTGTTCCATTTTCGAATTTGACTGTGTGTCTATTTTGGCCCAAAAAACTCCTTTGAAAAGTAGCACAAATGACACAAACTATATAATTATGTTAGAAGCCTATGCCAACCTTTTTAGAGTTCAAAATCAATTCGATCAGCATGTTTGTGGTTTTTATATGCAATAACAATTGCAATTTCCGAATTTGACTGTGTGTGTCTACTTTGCCCCAATATGTCAATATAGTAAGTTATAGGGAAATAAAAACTATCTCTTCATATAGCTGAAGTTGTGCTGAACTTTAAACACAAGCCCATAGCCAGCTGGGACAGGCTCCAGCTTCCCGCAACCTGCTACAGCGGCTAGAAGATGAATGAATGAATGAATAGTTAAACACTTATAGATCCAGCTTACCATAAACTGGATTGCTAACACTTCAGCAAAAACCAACTTTGAGGAAACTCTGGCAAAGTGAGTAAAAAAAGTCCAGAGATAATCAACAGCCCGTAAAAATAATAAAACCACATACTAAGTATTTTTCCCTTGATGATCAGCTGTTATCGGGTGTAGATTTTGAAGCAGTAGCACGAAGCTTGAGTTTGAAACGGTGTGAAATGGATCAGGTCACACCTCCTCTGTAAGCACTTGTCTGACTCACCAGACAAGTCACACAATAGCTGGTTTGTTTCTTAGTAAAGACAAAGTTTAATACTTCCATGATCATTGTAATGACCATAAAGCTCCACTTGTGGGTTGATTTCAAATTTTTTTTATTAAAAAAAAACAAACTCATTCCCTCTCTTACTATACACAAATTTTGTAATATCAGATCAGGGAATAAATACCAAATTAATAAGTGAAATTATATGGTAAATTATCCAAATCTGAAAGTATTATAAACTGTTTATTATTCTCAAAATAAGAACAAGATTCAGCTGATTTTGTAATTCCATCAGATTTCACAGTTCCGGTTTAAATGTATCATTATGCCATTTTCTATTTAGTAATTTTAGTTTTCTATTCAGCCATCAACTGTCACTGCATTGTTTCTCCACAGTGCGCTTTTTCCATTACATTTAAATAAACGGCAACAGGATTCAAGACATTAAAGCAGTTAATTTTTCTGGCATACTTAACTGAGCTAAGACAAAATTCTACTAAATATACAACTTTAAGTAGTATTAAACAGCTCGAAGTCAACTAAAAGCAGACAATGGTAAAAATGAGATTTTAAAAAATCAATAAAACATTTAAATGTAGAAAACAATGCATATTTTAACTCAACTTAGAATTTAAGAAAGACCTTTCATTTATACTTTTTATGAAATATGAACAGCAAATATTTATAATTCATAGTGTGCACAGCGGATTGACGAGGATGTCGACTGTCCTCCATATAAAGCAAGTAACAACTCATGAAACTATAACAAGCTTCAAAGTTGAACTGCAATGATATTATTAGTATTATTATCAGTCCTATACGTTGGGCAAATACTGAAATGTTAGTATTTAGTTAGTAAGCAAGGAGAAGCATTTTTGGATGGTCAGACCCAAACTTCAAGGTCACTCACCGTTCCAGAAAGGATGTCATGAGGACAGCAGTTTAGAAGGTGACTTTTGCAGACTCGCTCATCAGTGAACTTGACCCTCTGTCGCGTCTCGTCCCCTGAAACAGTCCAAAAAACAAGCAGTCAGAAAGACCTCACATACTTGCTAATAGGGACGAGGCATCCAGTGCTTCAATAAGTATATTTCTGGAAATATACTTCATTCATTTGGCAAATGTATCATGACAGATGCATTTGAGCTCATTGTGCCCACTTACATGAGTGAGAGCCAATTCTTACAGTTCTGATTGTCAAGGTTGCACGTAGTCATCACTGGTTTAAAGACTTTACCAGTGATAGTGTAATAGTGCCTCTGTTAAAATAAGTTTATTATCTATTTGTGTGTCACTTGAAGTAAATCATACATGTGTGCATACAAGTATGTACAGTACTTGTATTCTTGGTGCTTACCTTACTCAAGCCTCATTTATAAATAACATCAGTTTACTAGAAACAAGGCTCACTGTCCAAGTGGTAAATATGGACTAAGCATATGGGGGCACAATACTGGTGAAAATCTTTAGTCTTGCTGTTAGCAAAATTAAATGTTGCTCTGTTCACACAAATTCAACGTGTACATTACACTTCAATACAGCTGCATAAGAAGGAAAGTCTACTGATTGGGATAAAAAAGTAAGCTTTTCAGACAAATGTTCCAGCCAAGCCTTTTACAAATACAAAACATCGAAAAAGAAATTCATGACAAAAATACAAAAGAAAAAAAAATTGTTTATACACACTGCGATCTGCACCACATACTGTACCCTTCTGCATCTTCAAGACCTCAGCAGCAGAATTTTAAACCCGCTGTAGAAAAGTATAAATGGGAACAGTTTTCTTGCCCATACCTGTAGTAAGAAGTTGGGAGTCATACACAAGTCAGATTGTAAATTATGTGTGCAAAGCTGTTGTTTGGATGACTGATAAAAATGTCTTCTGAAAACAGACGTCTAATGGAAAACTGCTCCTTTGGATTCAGCGCGACCAGACGCCTTAGCTCAAGCTGCATAACACTACTCCAAATTGTAATTCTACTTCCACTGAAGATATACCCATTTGTTTTTACAAAAAAGCTTCATTAACTTCCGGAATGCAAACAAATTGTTTGGATATTCATCATAACAGCTTTAAAAATTATGTGTGACTCACGGCTCGATGAACATGAGGCTTTTCTGCAACTCCTTTGCAGATTGATGTAGGCTGGCAAAGATACACTGAACCTTAATGAATAAAATAAAGGGGCCACAATTGTTCAGTTTGTATGCAACAAATTTATGGGAAGAATTTAATATCAATCTCATCACACATACACCCACAAACTCACAACACAAATTCACTCTGATTGTACAGGTTGAATTATCAACTGGACAAAAGAAAATCCATGGGGCTGCAGTATTATTCAATCAACTGTCAAGCTGAGCCTCTGATTTATAAAACGGCAGGGATGCAATAACATGTCATGTACTGCTCATTAGAATCTAATTTGACAGCTGATTTACCTTTTAATGTTTGTATCCAAAAAGCTGGAAACTAAATCCATACAATTAGGTTTTCAGAAAACTATTCTATTTTAGTATAGTTTAACATGTTGACTTACAGAATATGTCCTTGTTACAAACTGTAGTCACTATTAAAAACACTACACAGTCATTTACTGTACTTCATGTCATTATTAATGACAAAGGTGAGTTGTGTATGCAGCAATAATAGTAATTCCCTATTGAAATTTATCTGCTAAATTTCAAATCCAATACGTGACTGAGATCATGAACAGTTTTATTTTTCAACTAACTTTATGTTGCTTATAAGGAAGGCTCAGTGAACTTGTGATCATGACGAAAACAACGCAAAGTGAATAAAACTTTTAATTAAGTAAAATAAGTGATTATAACTGGTATTAAAAGTATAAATTTGCAATAACATATCTCGGCATTTAGGCCTTAGCATGAAATGTGGTTATTAAAGAGTTTATTGACATGGTACGTGACGCCACATAAAACCTCCACCATCTTAGTAACGACTGAGAAACGTAATATGAAGACAACCGTCATACTTCTGTGTGAGCGGAAATTCTCTATAAAACGATTTAGTTTAAAAAAAAACCCAACAGAATATTTCAATTGGATCACTCTAGCGGTATCATTTAAATACCGCTAGAAGCAGTTCCGGAACTTCATGGTAGCTACTGAAGCCAGGTATAATTCCGTTAACGCTCTAGTGTTAAAATCGAAATCAAAACGTGGTTTCTCTGGGGCTGTTGGAGCCAAGATGGATACAAACATTAAATCGAATTGTTAATCGGTAAAAGCAACTTGTCACTATATCGAAACGTATTTTACACAGCCCTCTGCAGTAACGCTAAATCCATTCATGCAGGTCTGTCCATCACACACCAACACAAGACAGCCTCAGCAGTGGCTCCATCTTGGCTAGCTACTAGCTAGCATGCTACAGCAACTCACCATCCCTCGCCGTTCCCATTAGCTGGTCGAGCAAAGCTCTCATTTGGGCTTGGGCAGACATTATTGAGTCTCTCCGGTCGATAGCGCTAAAAATTAACCGACTGAAAACGTTCTTTGATATTGTTCTAGGATATTTGATTATTTATTTGTCCAAGCATCGCCTCTCGCCGATTTCTCTATTTCTTGAAAGATCCAGTTTCCGTTTCGTCTGACGGAAGTGACGTAGCCAGCATGCTTGTGACTCATGGGAGGACTTACTATATCAAATGAACCAATCGTAACGTGGAAGTGTGTTCATGGTCGAGGCGTTTGAAACACAAACCGGATATGTTGTAACATCGTCGCGTTTTCAGCCACTCTAATTCCTTATCGCGTTTGATATTTTGCCTTACGAGGAATAGGGTACCAATCCATGTCAGTGACATAATGGGGTGTCATTTGTATCTGAAAAATTATGTATGTATTATGCAGTATGGTTTCTTGCCAAAAAAAGAATACTACAGAGGCAGTATTTGCTTTGAGGATGTTGATAGAGAAGTACAGAGAAGGCTAGAGGGAGCTGCATTGTGTTTTTGTAGATCTGGAGAAAGCTTATGACAGGGTGCCCAGAGAGAAACTGTGGTATTGTATGAGGAGGTCTGGAGTGACAGAACAGTATGTTAGATTGGTGCAGGACATGTAAGACAGGACTGTAAGACAGTGGTGAGGTGTGCTGTAGGTGTGACAGAGGAGTTCAAGGTGGAGGTGGGACATCAGGGATCAGCTCTGAGCCCCTTCTTGTTCGCTATGGTGATGGACAGGCTGACAGACGAGGTTAGACAGGAACCTCCATGGACTATGATGTTTGCAGATGACATTGTGATCCGTAGTGAGAGCAGGGAACAGGTGGAGAAAAAGCTAGAGAGGTGGAGGTTTGTCCTGGAAAGGAGAGGAATGAAGGTTAGCCACAGTAAGACAGAGTACATGTGTGTGAATGAGAGGGACCCAAGTGGAAGAGTGAGGTGACAGGGAGAAAAGATCAAGAAGGTGGAGGATTTTAAGTACTGAGGGTCAACAGTCAAGAGCAGTGTCAGGTGTGATAGAAGAGTTTCATCTAAAATGAAAGGAAAGGTGTACAAAACTGTGGTGAGACCAGCGATGTTGTTTGATCTACAGCAGTGGTTCTTATCCTGGGTTCGATCGGCTCCGTGAGTCGGTCTCAGGGGTTCGGCGGAGACGGAGGTCAAGACAAAACACCCCACACGATGTGTCTTGTGTTTTTGCCGAACATAAACGAATCACTGTGTACGTTTGACACAACGTGTCAACTGGTGATGACACGACCCCCTTAGCCATCACTGGCTGTAGGTGATCACGTGACGCTACATCGATTAGCCTACCTGTGCTACGTGGGATTTTGCGCACTCAGTAGTCGATTATGCTTGTCATGATGTTACGCCATCTGATTGCTTTCTTAATATTTTAATTCGTATCTATGTTGTGCAAAAAAAGAAAGTGGTCGGACGAATACGTACAACGGGCGGCCGTGGCTCAGTGGTAGAGCGGGTCGTCCAATGATTCAAGATCGGCGATTCGATTCCCGCTCCCGCCGAGTCATTTTTCGTTGTGTCCTTGGGCAAGACACGTTTTGGAGATAAAGTCAGAGAGGCCACACTGCAGAAGACAGGTTTAGATGGAGGAAACTGATTTGCTGTGGCGACCCCTGAAGGGAAAAGCCGAAAGGAGAAGAAGATTTATACAAATATTATTAATACTAATAATAATCCTAATAATAGTCCTAATATAAAATAACCAGTTTTTATTAGGTCAGATTTTACAAAAATGAAAAAAAAAAAATTATTCCGGAGCAGATGGTGGCGCTATTGCAACCAAACAGCTGCAGGCCAACCGTCAAAATACACGAAGAAGAAAAAGGAAGACGCGCTAGGAGGTGTCCCGGGATTTGTTTACCTATAGCTGAAGTTGACAGGCAGTTACGTTTGTCTGACAGGCCTTCCAACCATTGAGACCCTCAGAAGTCGCCATCTGATATAACAGTGGACAGTAAAGTATGTAACTTCGCGATATTCTGTATAGTTTTTCATAGAACTTCACGTGACGGGACATTAGTGACAGCTTCCCGTTTTCCTACTTTTGTGTGGAAGTGAATCAGTTGTTTAGCGAAGCAGCTCAACTAGGTGTTGACCGAACGTGAACCTTTAACAAGTCCTGTCTGTACAACGTTAGTCAGTTACTGAACGACTCATAGCAAGTGTTTTTCTTCATTTGCTTAGCTAACATTGTTCGGTAAATTAAAACACATTTTCGGAGACGCGCTACTCATACCATTTTACACACATTTTGATAGGTAGCCTTTGCATGGGTAACCAAAACAAAAAACAAGATGTACAGGTATGTTGCCTATGATTTAATTATATTTTTAGTTGTTTTTGTGCTGCGAAATCTCTGGACTCGCTGCTGACACGACTGAATGGGTTTGGATTGACAAAGGTTGATACAGCAGAACTAGCTAGACTGGTACACAGTGGTGCCTTTAGTTTTTATGTTCTAAATCTGTGAATGTCAGCAAGTTTTGTGTCATTATTGTTGGTTACTCTGTCATTTCACAGCGGTGCAGATTGAAAATCAATGTGAATGTCAGGATGGAAGACTTCAGAGTCTTTAACCAGCATTGTACTTAGTGCAGGTTTTGCTATAATCAGTGGTTCGATTCCCGCTCCCGCCCCCCAAAAAATCCCGGAGTGTGAACTGACAGTGGGAGGTGTCAGCTCACCTCCGCAACATTGCCAAGGCGCCCTTGAGCAAGGTGTCCCCCCCTACAAGTTGCTCATTTGGGCTCACCAAGAAGGAGCTGCCCGCTATCTACCACCCACTGCATGCGTACAGGCCGTGTGTGTGTGTGTGTGTGTGTGTGTGAGTGTGAGTGTGTGTGTGTGTGTGTGTGTATGTTCAGTGCCTGCACACACTAAAATATATGCATGTGATATGATTAACTAGAGTTTGCCATTAAATTCCCTTTGGGGATGAATCAAGTATGCAATATACAATTTTAAAAAATGAAAGTAAAAAATAATATAATTTTCCTGTCACACAGAGCCGTGAGGTGGTAATGCTTTGAGGTGCCAATGGAGACAGCAGACAACGTCACAGAGAGTGCTCATCTGAAGAGGGGAGAGGATGGAACCGAGACAGGAATACCACAGTCATCAACAAAGCTGAGAAAGAAGAGCTGCAAGGAAGCATTGGGTTTTGCTAATTTAACCCACTGGCGAACTGCCATATTCTTTTTCTCCTTGTTCCTATGCCTCACCATAGTATTTGCCTTCTCCTTCATCATTCCCTGTCCTGTCAGACCACAGTACCAGATTTCCTGGAACAGGAGTTTCCCAGATGCAGGTGTGTACATTTGTGTACTTCTCATTGCTTGGTGGTGTTTCGAATGCCAGACTAACTATTGTTTTCTCTTGCCCATCACAGCAACATATGATTTCTTAGCCGTTGAAGATACAAGCAGGGACAAGGTGAATGATATCATGTTTGTCCTCAAAACACAGGGCAATCAGAACAATACGTGTTCTGCAGCAGGTATGACAGTGTTTGGAAACAAGTGTTGAATTGCTCTTATCATTTATAGTGGCTCTGTAATACACTTGGTTGGTGTAATTCAGACATTCTGTTTTTGTTTTTTACAGGACTATCATCACCATGCGTGTTTGTGTTAGCAGTGGATGGGACGGATGGGACAACCATGTGGGACCTTCCGCTGAGTTCTGAGTATCACTGGGCCGAGTGTGGATTGAACAAAGGAGCAAGCAGAAACTGGGACTGTCTGGTGTCCCATTCTGATCAACTCACAACCATTGATAATTACACTGGTTTGTGTCATATTACATTTTCTCTGCATCACATGTAAAATGTTAAATCACATTTTCAAAATCAGTATTTCTGTACAACTTTAAATGTCAATTGAATCATACTACCAACACTATCTTTGTGGTTTAAACATTGAGTATCAGTCATTTCTATCTCAAAAAAAACAAAACAAAAACAAAGCAACACAAAATACTGAGTTGCTGGATGTATTAACTTTTTAAAAGTTATTGTTTAGACATGAAATTATTAATCTGTAAATGTTTAGAGTTTGTATGATTGTAGTGCATTCCAAATTGCTTCGATATTAGGAGCATGAATGAAACCTACCATCTTTTTCAGTCATTGCAGTGTCAAGAGGTTGGATTTGGTCAATTTAAGTTAGAATAAGGATTTTAGGCATTGTGAACATTAAGACGCATTTTGTTCATTATTAATTTATTCTCTGTATACAAAGTTTAAGTACTGATAATTTATGAGATGCAGTTGAAAGCTTAGGGAAAAAAATTAGTAGGTGTGCCTGGACCCCACATGAGTTTATTAAACATAAGGTTCTATGGTCAGAAATGACCAGTCACTCCGGTCATAACTGTTTTTGTCATAAAATGTCACAAACTAAACAAATGACATGAATACAGGGGATGTCAAGTGGCAGCAGGCTCGGCCCTCTGGACTACAAGGCAGTATGCCTGTTCTTAGCGTTCCGGATCTGAATGAGGATAACGTCAATGATTTGGTTCTGGTGGCATCTGACAACACACAGGTAAAGATCAGTGGAGTTCCTGCTGTACTAGTTTCCTCTGCTCATTTCCTACAGGATAAGCATTCAGTTGCATTATACTTTTGAAATTGTACAATGTATAATCTGCGGAAACACATTTGAAATATGCCACCATTATGCCTTGCAATGAACTCATATGCTGGTAGAAAGTGCTTAATGATCAAACTCATCTTATTGCAATGTCTCCTGTCCTATCTACAGACTCAGCTGATATTCATTTCAGGGGAGTCGGGTGTTCAGATTGGTTCTACAGTGGTTCTTGATTCCATAGAGACAACCAACCATCTTCTTCATCACACTCCAGAAGGATCTCACTACGTTCTACTGCAAAAAGGTTTGTATCTAAAATAGCTATGGCTTTTCCCACATTTTACTGCCCATCTGCAGTTCCGTAGCCTAATTATTTTCAAATGGGGTTGTGTTCCATTTACAGCAGCTAAAAAGTGTCAGAAACTACAAGGTCTCCTTTCAGTTCTAAGAAAAAGAAAATAAATTCCAGAGAAGTCAAAAAAGTGTAAATGTGCATCAAGGATTTGACTTAAAGCTGTAATCAGGCTGTGTACCATTTTTGTCAGTTGTCCTTGGATAAAAACTGGTAAAGACATAATATCCCAAGTCCTATTTATACTTTCAATATACAGTACATTCAACCTACGGAGACACATTTATTATGAGAATGTGTCTCTGCATGTCTAGATGTTCTGCAGGCAGATGTTTACTCTTAAATGCACTCTCCTTTTGATGACAACAGTGAATTATCTTGAATTTATGTGCAGAAAAGGGTTTGTATGGACTGGCACTCTGGAGAATTGCTGCCAAGGCTAAACCAGGGATGGAAGCAGTCCTCAAAAAGGACAAACACTGGGAGAAGAATGCTAGTCCCACATCTGGCTTCGTGCCCATCTATGAGTAAATAAACCTGTTTCTTACCACTTCGATCACACACATTCACATCTAAGCCTGCCCTTATTGTGCCTGTGGTCACATAGCTTTACTGGTGCTTCTTTCTTCTCTTTTAGATCTGACTCCCTGAGATACGTGCTGAAAGCAGGACACACGGACAATTCACCCAACCTGCTGGTCGTGACTGAGACAGAAACATCAATAGTGGATGGAAAAACATTGCAGCTGCTGTGGAGTGTCAATACCAGCTCAGTTCTCAGGTCGTTATTCTTCCTTACTGCAAATACAAATTAGTTGTCACAGAAAATATGAATTGATCGGCAAGAAAACAGCTACCAACCGTTTTTTTTTCTTCCTCTTTTCATTTAGGGAGCCGTCCTTCGGCCACTTTAACAAAGATGATATACTTGATATTGTGGTTGAGGAGGACATTGGCAACTACAGAAAGAGGGTAGGTTATCTAGTTCTTCTTACACATATTTTCTTTTATCCAGCACCTTTCATATGGTGATTGATTTGAATCATTAGTTGCATTACCTTTTGCCACGTATACAGGTTGTAATTCTTGATGGGAAGTCTGGCGACATGCTGTGGGAAGTTGAACTTCTGGCTGCTCCAAATTCACCAGGACCTTCCGCTGTACATACCACCAATTCCTTCTCAATTTTTGTGTTTTGGGGCACACTGCCCACAGAGACCAACTCATCTGTAAGTATTCTGCCTTTTACTAAAGTTGCATCCCAACAGATTTCCCCTCAACATGCTAATTGAAATAAAATGTTTCCACACAGGTACCAATGATCAGCGACAGATATACTTACATGCTGCATCCTCTCTACTCCAAAGTTCTACTTGAGTCAACCAGTTCCCTCGACCACATCGTAACATTTAAAGGTGTCTTTTTCTCTTTAATTCCTCGTGCTCCCAAAAGTTGTTCATCAGCGACATCATTTGAGTGGGAGGTTGGAGGGAAGGGTAAAAACACAACTCTTTGTTTGATCTGTGTGTGTGTGTTTATGTTAGCTAAGTTGATGGAGCATGGACGCCATGCCGCCTTCATCCTGCTGACGGGCCCTGAAACAGAAGGCGCTGAAGGCACCGTGGTCCTCAGCAAGCGAAAACTGAAGCAGGACGTTCCTGAGAGCAACGTACGGCATATCGGAACCGGCGGACCTTCAGAGACCGACGAGGACATCAAAGAGGTCTTCAGCCGACTCCGCTTCAGTGATTGGTAGAAGGACTACAGCCTCAATGCCAATTTGTTTTGTTGCTGTTTGAATTCAAAATACTAGTCACCATAGCTGTACGTTAGACTGCTGACAACCAAAATAATCCAGTGTTTAGAGCCAACTTTATTTCACAGGGTTCTTCCTTTAACTTCCAGGGGAAAAACTGTTCATCTGTTTTCAGACTTGACTACAGTAAGATTTTGCCTAGTGTCCAAAGAGCTACTATTCCCTGACAATCACCTAACACAATTTGCTCTTATCCTGCTGATAAATCCAGAAAGAGTGCCTAGTTTACTGTATTTTGTTTAGCACTTTGGATCAATGAAATGCTCTTTTTAATTGCAGTGGATATTTCTTATTTAAGTCTATGCAGATTTGTCTCACACTGGGCTTTAAACGTGGCACTCACATGCCCTAACAAGGGTAATTCCTTTGTTTCTGTTGTATGATGTATGGTTAGGACCCATATGCAGAAAACTAGTGGTGAAGTTTTCATTTTATGGTTTAATCAGAAAAAAAAAAGCAAAATCCAAAAAAAAACTCCAAAAGTTAAAGTAACTTTAAGATGTGGAGAGAAGAAAACAATCTGGCACCAAACCAAAGAAGAAGCCGGCTTAATAAGCTTCAGCCTAATCAGAGTCTGGTCAGGCACAGGTGTGGAGATGAGGCTCCGCCCAAAGGTTAGACCCCGCCTCCTGCCACACCCCATCACACCAGAACAATACGAACCCTGACCGTTTCAAATGGTAGTAGGATTAATGGACCGTCAGACCTTGTCTTGGTACATTTCCTCAGACTGTACAGTAGAACCGTTTCTACGGTGTAGATATTCAACGGGGTATAATGTTTGTTACATGTTCTGTTTAAGATATTGGTAAGTATTAAGAAAAGTATTGGTTCCTCACCTATAAATCCAAAATGCTGTAACCAGTGATGCTCTTCAATAAACACTGACTGAATTTTCAAGACCCTCTTTGCTGGGTCTCGAAGGTTCTCTGTTCGGTGATACTGAGTTATTTCAGAGGGGTTTACGACTCCTTTTATGGAGCCATTTTTGAATTATTTTTTTTTGATGTATATTAAGATTTTTGACCTGTGGGGTGTGCCTTTGTTTAAGCTGGTTTAAGTTTCTGATTTGAACAATTTTAAATTGAGCAATATTAAACAATTCTAACACAAATCTTTTGATTCAATTCTGTATTATTGAAACAAACAATGGAGTCAATGTTGAAAATGCAGTACATGTGACAGCTGTTTATTTAATGACAGGCGTCAGCTGAAGAGAATCTTTTTGCCTGTGGGCTCAAAAAGTTCGTTACACTGATTTGGCCGATCTCTACAGTATCACAAGGCAGACAAAAAAACCAAAGCATCCATCTTACAATTTTAATTTATAATACAGTATAATCATCTCAAAGCATAATCTTCCCATTGTATGCTTTCCTGTTATCTCAAATTCATAAAATACTGTTGATTAGTACAAAAAATATTGTAATCACATAAAAACATCTCTGCAGGCTCTGACCCGGTTCATGGAACGAAAACTAAAGCTAGAAATTTTATGTTTCGCCAGGAACGAAAACGAAACCAAAAAAATTATATTTTTTAATGTTCTGGAACAGAATCGGTTTTTCAAAAATAATAGTAACCGGTTAATACTTTTTTTTTTTAAATTGAAAAAGAAATATCTGACCTCATTCTTCTGGGTTATATTCATAATAGGTGAACACTAGTCTGTCAATCTTTTTTTTTTAAAGTCACATTTAGACATTAATTCAGATTGCAGCCATTTTCAGAGCAGAGTTCACAGGACTCGGCTTTGAAACTTTGATGTTACCTAAAAATATAGTCTGGTTCGGACAATATTTGTTGCTCTAACCGGTTCAGGTAGGTCAATTCTTGGGTGGAACGTAAAATCGGAAACGTTATAATACTGTGTCTGTTCGGAACGAAACAATTGGCAAAAAATTCTGGTTCAAAACTCAGGTTGTAATGTAACAAGCAGTCATGCGCAATGGCGCGCTCCACTCTGTCCATGACTGAAATGATGAGAGTCACGTATCACAGGGCTGTACGTACAGTATATGAAATTCCAGCGCGTTGCTTAGTCACCCACACCACACAGCTGCTGATGAGAGACCCCACCCCACCTCCCCCATCTTGTATAAGTTTAGTAAATGGAAAATCGTTCGCATCATGGACATTACGGCATCATTAAACAAGGAGGAAAGGTCACGCAGAGCTACAAGGATGTGAGGCGCGCCAACTCCACGATGTGGGGTCAGGATTAGGATCCTGGATGCGGACTCACCATCCCACCTGAAGTGTCGTTAAAGTGGACCACTGGGACGCATCCTCTGCTCCTGTCACAAACGTGAAGCAGAACACAACACATATACTTGGAAAAGCAATCATCGTCGAAATTACAGTATTTAACGAGTTACGCGCGCCCACGTGACATCACAGCTGTGACGGTCAGAAATGAAATTCCAGGTTTGGACAAGGTGAACATTCGGCCGCAGCACACGTGTACGGCTTCACCTGGAGCTCAACAGATATTTTCTAGACTTGATAATGGAGTTTGGTCGACTGCGTATTTCAAGCTATTAATGATTGACAAAATATACTTCCGCGTGTGACGAGAAGTTCAAATCCGCGCGTTAAACACGATATTTAACTGTGAAATATAAAACACAGCCGCGTTACTGATGAGGTGGATGAATGTCTCTTTCATCATCCAGCACGTAAAAACTCCGGGAGGGCGTGAAACGGTGCGTTTACGCGTCAGTTCAATGTGACCCATCCGCCATACCGCTATCATTAGACCGCACGGCGGAGACAGCCTGATTGCGCGCTTATAAGGGCAACGACGCGTTTTTCAGCGTCCGGTATAAAAGTCAGTCAGAACTCACGCCAGCACCTGCGAAACAAGGTAACGTTAACCTGCACGTCTCTAACTACCTTTAACTAGTCCTGCCGACACACACACACACACACGGAATACCAGCGCCTGTTTATCTGTCAAACAAACAGAAACTGAATAATGCGAAGAGGAAATGATCATACAGGCCTGATCAGAGAGGCTATCGATAACCCTGACGCATGACTTAAACTCGACAGCATGATTAATAAACATATTTGATAGTCGAATGCGTATGAGGGGTTGATTTTGCTCTGGTATGAAAAATACATTCTAGAAATATCTTTCATGTCCTCATGAGTTAGCAGGAAACTGGCGCAAGATGGCAGGTAAACAGGATTTTATTGAAGGCGTTACTTAAGGGAAATGATTTAACAGATTGTCAGCTCCATTCAGGTTGAAACCATCTGTTTACATTTCTAGTTCATATCAAAGATGAGCTGATAAATCGGTGCGCATCTGCCGTTTTTGCCTTGTCATGTGTTGCTGTTCACACCGAACATGTTTTCCACACACCTGATCAGCTGGAGGTGTTTACTGTCGGTGTCGTCCGGTATGACTTTGGCTTGGTGAATCACAAAAAAACGCCTTTCCTTTTGCATCACACAGCATCCATCACATTTGTCTCTGAGAGAAAATGGAAGACGACTTGAAAACTAGACTTGAGAATTATCGCACTGCACCATTTGATGCCCGATTCCCCAACCAGAACCAGACCAGGAATTGCTGGTCCAACTATCTGGGTAAGAAGACCTGTCAAGGTCAAAGCCGTCTGTTGGTTTTTGCAAACATTTCTTACACCAAAATCTTAAATTTCTTTCTCTACAGTCAGTTACACTGTCTCACTTGTACCTGCATGTTAACTTGTCACCTTTGGACTGAAGTAGATTTCATGAGGACCACTGATACAGAACTTTACCTTGAAACCTGGCTTGAAGCCATTAAAAAAAATAGTCAATGCTGTTATTTGTCTATTAATAGACTTCCACCGCTGCCAGAAAGCTCTGGAGGCAAAAGGTGTGGACTCTGCCCCATGTGAATGGTACAAGAGGGTCTACAAATCAATCTGCCCCGGATCCTGGGTAAATATTTTTTTCTTTTAATAAAAGTTAATGTCTATAAAAAACACAAGGTCTAGTATGCTGACAGAATATGCACGGTGCATTCCCCCATGTGAGCTGAGTTTGTTTAACAGAGGTCAAAAAACTTTGTGATTTGTATTCCTGTGTTTGTGTGTTTCTCTGGGAATTCAGACATGAAAATTTTATGTTCAGAATGAGTATGAGGAGTCTCTGTTTGAAGAATATGCAACCCAGTAAGGAAATGTTACTGTCTGAATGTCTGAGAAAAAAAAGATTGTTTGTGCCTCATTCATTCTGTCTGAAAATGTCATTCTTCTAGATCCAGAAATGGGATGATCAGCGAGAAGAAGGGATCTTTCCAGGAAAAATCTAACACTGTCTTCTCCAGAGGTGTTGGTCTGCAAAGATGTGATCTTTCCAGCCTAATGTTTTTTCACTGGTGGGAAACAAATTGAGCTCCATCACCATCACTCTGTTCGAGGACCACTCTGTAACTGGTTTCTCCTCTCCAATATGAAATATACATCAGATTCAGTAATAAACTAACTCAGGATTTATTTAAGTAGTTATGTGGTCCCTTATGTTTTTTTCTTTAGGCTGTTTATCCCAGAAGTGGATATAAATAAATGTTGTTTGACTTGAGAACCATGTCAAGCAAGGACACAAAAATCTAAATACAAGCTTGTAGCACACGCAAGAAGAGTTCATTCCCCCACTTTCAAGGAGATTATTTTTAGGGCAGCTGTCAGTCTAAAAAAGAACTATAAACAAATACATTTCAAAACTTTTATTCATTTAAATAAACTTAAATCAAATATATTTACAGTACTCAGGATTAGAAAAATATTTTTTTTAAAACACTAGTGGTCTCACATCGACTAATAGCCACCGCTCTACAGAAGCCTGAGGTAAATAATGTGTTTCGGATACACTGGCATTAAATATGTAAAACCGTATGTCAAATCGAGCTCCTTTCATTTAGAGAAAAGAGTGAAATTATTTGTACTGCAACTCAGTGAAGCAGTAAAAACTCAAGGATTATAACAGCAGGAAATGCTGGACAGGCTTCATCATGCAACACGATACAGTAGATATTGACTGAAGAGTAAAACACCAAACACAAAGTATTATAGTGAAAGTAGAGTGAGATAAATTATTTAAAAGATCTTCTCAGTCTGAGGTAAGGTTACAGTATTTGCATATAGAAGTTACCTGTTACTGAATGTACTTAACATCTAAACGGGAATTATTTTCCCCTATTTCTGACTAAAATATTAAAACTGCTTTACTGGCTCAAGAAATGTAGTTAAAGGCCACTTGGATTGCAAACAAGTACCCAACACTATGCAGGAAAAAATACAGAGACCTAATTTTGTCAAGCCAAGCATATGTCAAAGATTTAAGTGGGATATGCAGCATAAGGTTTAATTTTATTCAAGCTAAAATGTACAAAATTTTGACTGCTGCACTGCTTTTCAACTCCAATTAGAACACTTTAGTCATAATATATAAACATTCCAAAGGTTAAAACCTTGATGGAAATGGCTCCCCAATTAAATCCATTTGCCAACATATAAAAAAAACTGGATATAAATTAGTGTCTGCATAGCATTCCAACTGGTTGGTGCCCCGGTGGAAGTGTGGGTCGACTCAGATATAATACCCATTAGGAAAAGAGATGACCCCGGTTTATCGGTGGATACAGAGTGTAAGTTCAGAGTGCATTCATGTGGAATTGAAGCCTTTTTTTTCTATTAAATATCCATAATCCACAAGCAGCATTTAAATATGCAGCACAAAAATCACAAGTAGCAGCCACAGATATAGTGTTTAGCACTAGGCACAATAATAGGGCTGATTAAAATGCAGCCTTAACAGGGTCATCCTGGCACTGTGGGGTGGGGGTGGGGGACCAGTACAAACATACAGTACATGACTCTGTGGCGGGCATGTATTCATACCACGATAAAAGGGTGTGATCCGTCATTAATATGAAGTCCTGTGAGTATCTGTCTTCAAACCTAGTGTTTCCTGTCCTCTTCAGTCAGGACCGTGGCTGAATGTCCCTGCTTTGGGTCCCACTGGAAAAGTAACGCGTCAAAGACTAGGCTTTAAAACGTCCACCGTACTGCAGCTCCTCCGTCAGTTCGTATGACCGCTGAACCCAGCTGACAGTCCATCATCACATGTCACTACCTTCTCTTTCCGTGCTTTCCACTATCAGTCATGCAGGTTTTGGGACGAAGGGCTGCAATGAAGCAGAGCAAAAAAACAAGTTTTTATTTTTGAATCAGCACAGTGGAAGTTTACAACAGCTGTGTCATCAAAAAGTCTAGCTGTTTCCCCGACTCACCAGGATCCGCTGTCTGTTTCTTCTTGCTGTGGTGGACTATCTGGTTCTCGTTGGTCATCTTCACATCCTGATCCTCCTCCATGTAGTTACTACAACACGGCGAGAAATTGAACAGACAGTAAAAACAAGTGAGTTAATTTGCTGTATCCATGGAAACCAGAGGACAGGGAATGTCACATGATGGAGGGCTGACAAAGCTTGAAGCCAGCGGATCCAGGCCTTGAGAAAGAGGATGGAGCTGGAGATGTAAAGAAGAAGAGAAAAGAGGAGACAGAAGTGTGTGGTGATCAGGTTACGGGATGGCTGGGGGGGGGGGGGCATTTGAGGGTACTGGAGGAATTGTCAATACAAGAATTGACCACAGGGAGGTGCTAACACAGGGCTGTTGCTCTGCTACTCACGGTTGGTGGTGTCTTCTGCCACGGGGGCTGAGGTGGAGAAGAGCAAATCTTTCAAAATAGCTCACTAAATTTTGGACAATGGGGTTGAATCTGACCTTTTTTGTCAATTCATCAGTTTCTCTTATGGATTTTAATGAATTACACATGAAATGGTCTTAAAGACAAACAAAGCAGATATATATATCCTAAAAATCCAGCTACCTGATGACTGTGTTTCTTTCTCGATGCGCGATGTATGCATTGTCTGAGAACAGGATGGTGTGGTAAGGCACCACCGGGTCACAGGTGGGCAGAATGCCTCGTGTCACATGGCTCACATTATTCAAGATGCCATTGTACACCAGGAGGTCATCCACCAGCAGCTGTACAAGCAGACACACACAGATTGCTGCTTCAGATCTAGAAGATGAGTGACAAATTCAACAAACAAGCACGCTTACCCCAAACTCCTTGACTCCCCTGTGTGGCGTCTTCGAGTAGTTCCACAGTTTGATCATGGACACAGTCACAGGCTGATCAAAGATGACGTACACACGGTTGACCTGATGTGGAATAATAAATACATTCAGTACACTCTTTTAAAAGAGCGTGCTGAATGAAATCCACTCTCACAAATCCTCACCAATCCAGGCAGCACTGGGGCTAACCACATGTGTCTTCCATCGCTGGTGCTGTTGACCCCATCTATCAATTTATCTGGAGTCCTTACATCACCACTCACGTTGTCCAGTACGTTTACACTGTCTGGAAAAGCAGCAATGTCTGGCAAACATCATGTTGAGGAACAAGAACACATTTTTAAACAGGTTGAACTGATTCCTCCTAGTTTTGACTGATGTTTTGATATTCACACCGCTGGAAAAGCGACATGAGGAATTCAGACTATGTGACTACTTTTTGCCGTCCATACCCATTTTAACATGAGTGATATGCATGAACCCCAGCTGCTGAAGAGACTGAAGGTCGGTAAAGAATGAAGAAAGGATACTGTTGTCACTGAGACTGATCTTCTCATGGTTCTGGTCATAAAATTCTAGGCCATTGAGACCAATGTAGTACGGGTCTCCCCAGGTTGTTAACAGCTGCAGCTGAAAGATGACTGAAGGGAGAAGGTCAAGGAACAAACCACATGCGGAACACATATCAGGTCTGGGTGGTGTCCAAAATCACCGCTTATGTTCTATGATGTGCACTCTATCGAATATCTTTAAATAACAAGATGTGCAGGATTGTTTGGCCTTAGTGAAGGTCTGCATTCTACAGAATACTTCTATGTTTTTTTAAATATCTAAATGTAGGTTTGAAGGAATTGTGGTGGTGTTGTTTCATAATTTAAGGACATTTTGGTGGATTATTCAGTAATGAAATATGTCTCTCAGCATTAAATATTTGTATGTATTTGCACATGCAAAACACTGAGACATGAGATGCAAAAAGATGCATAACCCTTGCAGTTAAAGTGATTTCAAAAGACTTGTCACTGCTGGCAAACAAGCACTTGTCACCTGTTCCCTCCGTGTGTATGTCTGTGTCTATAGATATAACCTCCAGGTAACTATAAAGTTTGCTTCAGACTTAATGATCCATGACTAACACTGTTTAAACATACAAATCCAATGGGATTCAAGTGAAAATGCATGTGTCAACAATAAACTGTCCACATGTCTGTGTCACAGGGATACATCCACACGGCATGATGGGAGATTCGTAGTCCATGCTGGCCTGTTCTTGTCTCTTAGAGCCTCCTCTGGATTAAAGATAATATTATACAGTAGTTTAATTAAAACAGTGTCCAAACTTTCATGAAATGTCAGTCCATGCTAGTTAAATGACTGCTCCCTACTTGTAGTAATCCTCTGCACTTCTGTTGTTGGCGGGCATCTGGAGGAAATCTATGAAGAGGATCTCCTGTGCAAAGTCAAAGTGACAGTTACCCGGTCCTTTCCTGATCAGGAATCCCTCCGACGGAGAGATGGCGACATCATCCAAGTACACATGGATCACCTTCACCTGGAACAAAGCGTTTTGGTCGATATTCTCAAGCATTTAATCTTTGTTGTACCAAGAAAAATAATTTGCTTATATGTATTATTTTATTATGCATATGTGCATATACTGTACAGCGATCCTTTGTGTTGGTCTCTTGTAACAGCATCACCATTATAGTCAACGTGGTTTGAGCACGACAGTAAATAAAGGGTCTCACCCCTCTATATGAATCCTCAGGGGACTTGTTGTAGTTCCAGATACGCAGTCCAGCGATGGTTTGGGTCTTGTTGAATGTCACATTCAAGGTGTGGGGCTCTCCATAGGAGAAAGGAATCAGCCACATGTGCTGGTCGTCTGTGGTGATGTTGTTGCCATCTATAAGTCTGTGGTAATGAAAACACAAAGAAAACCATACCAAAGACAATAATAACCAGTCTGGATTGTGACATCAGATATTTGTTCAGAACAGTGACGGAGAAAATAAAATACAGTAGGTTATGGCATTATTTCTATACAGTAAAAACATGAATATTAACATCAGAATATTCTGCCTTATCAAAGCAGGTAGTTTCGGTCTTACTTATCAAGGGTGCGGAGGTCGTGTCCATACTCAGGCAGGTCATTCAGGTCTCTAGGTGAGGCAGCCATCATGCTGAGGTCTACAGGTAAACTGTCTCCATTCTTTCCCACCACCTCCAATCCTGTCAGACCCATGTAATGGGAGTCACCCCAAGTTAACACCATCTCTAGTCTAAGGCCTGGGGTGGAGGGAGACGGTTATTATGAACAGGAAAACAGAGACGTGAACACAAAGCAACAGGATGCTGCTGATCTACTCACACTTTCCGGTGTACATCCCAGGAATATGCTCTATGTTCTCCACAGACTGGCTCACAGATGGATTTAGGTTTTTCAACTAAGACAAATACACGACAGTGATTTGTTATAACATATTGTTTGGTATATCCTGTACAGTGAATGATTATGTACTGTGTCTAAAATCATTTAAATTTGAAATTTCACTAAATCTGGAACATGTCTCCCCAACGACACAGATCTGTTACAAGAAAAACTCACATAAACTGTGTTTATGTAGATGGACCATACCTCCATCACAGGTAAATGTGAGCAAAAGCACATAACAACTCTGAAATCTGCCTAAAATGTACACATTAAAAAAATTTTTTTATTTTGAAACATACACTTTTGAAGTGCAGAAAAAGCCTGCATGAAATTTCACTGAGTTCTGACATTTTTTTGAGCAAAAGTGGATACATCCTTATCTGTTATGTACACACGAAGAAACAGACAGACCAACCTATAAAGATAACAGGCGTGTTTCTTTTGCCAAGGCATAAAAAAACGACAAAGTCTTCCCTGAAAACTTAAACTGACAGCTGATGTGGTGTCTGAGCTTACTGTAATGTCTTCATCTCTGAAACCAGCCTGGGTGAAGGGCCTTTCCTCTCCCTCCCCATCAGCTGTACGTGGTCTCTGGAGCTCCTCCTCATGAACCAGACCCTCAGGACCCTCCCCCTCACAGAAGAACGTTTCATCATAATGGGACATGGCCTCCAGAATCTCATCATCGGTGGTGAACAAGATTGTGTCACCAAACTGGTCCAGCTCTGAAATGATTACAGGATGAATAAAAAGAAAAACATACCAAAGAAGTCCTGAGACTGTTCCTGTTCACCTACCTCCTGATAAAGTTCCGGAAGCTTTTGCAATCTCACCCCTGAAGATACACCTTCCATCCAGCAGCATCTCAACCTCCTTCACCCCTCGGAAGGAGTGAATGCGTGACTTATTGTAGTTCCACAGTCGAATCATGGCCACCTGGTAGGATGCTCCAAAATCCAGGAAAATGGTGTGGCTTCGGCCGGGGGTGAAAGGTGCTAGCCAGAGATGCATGTCGTCCTGGGTGCGATTGATACCATTAATCAAGTTAGTGACCACCCGCGGATCTTTGCCATATGCGGGAAGAATATTGATGTCAGGAGGGTCAGCGCTGATGTGAGTAGGTTGCAAGGGCTCTCCGTTGGAGCTGAATACTTCGAGACCGTTGAGGCCCACATAATGACGATCCCCCCAGGTGGACAGGATGTTGATGACCAACGTTCGGCCCTGGGGCAGTACTGGGATCTCAAACTCATCGTCCCTCTCCATGGATGGATCATCGTCAGGACCATCAGTCAGTGCCCCACGGGAGGTCAAGAAGGAATGTGGGCTCATGGGTGCTGCGGTGTTTACTGGGAATGTGGATGGACTACGGACCTGGCGCTGAAGGAACTCATCAAAGATGTCCCCTTCGAGGGCCATGTTGGAGATGCGTCCACGTTGACATTGGTTGAACTTCGTGAGAGAGTCCCAGGACTCCATGAGGGTTTCGTCCATCTGCCTGTGGGCAAGAGGTGTGCACTGCCTCCTGCTGGTGCTCACCAGTGACAACGGCTCTTCTGTAGAACCACAAGATAATCTGTCAATTACTAAGGAGCCACAGGAAATTCTAATACATGCAACAAAACACGGAAGTTCAACGTTTCTTCAAATTGTAAAAATTTTATCAGGCAACCTAAAGAACATGTGTGAATGAAATTCCTGAGAGGTACAGACGAAAGCACAGCCCGAAACAACTTAATAGGGTTTATTTCCAGGCTGGGAGAATCAAAAATTCATCTTTGTAAAACGACAGTCTCTATGGGCCTAGAATGAGGTGTAAGAGGGAAAAAATCATAACAAGGCGCCCCATTATGTTTAAATTTCATTTTAAAAGTGGTGATAGCTTCTCCTACCAGTGTTGGGGAGGGCAGCAGCTCTGGTCTGATGCCCCTCTGCCAGGCTGCCGGCGGCTGCACTGTTCTGCGATGAGTTCCTGCGTCCACTGATGGGTCTGTCTGGCTTTGGTTCTTCCGGCATGTCGCAGCTCAGGTCCAGAGAGTTAGCTCTCCACTGACCCCCATTGACTGTTCTCTCCACGCCCCTACAAACTCGTCCCGGGTTGCACGGCAGGTCTGACAGCACCGAAGAGGATGAGGCAGAAGCTAACTTGGGCTCTGCAGCCTGCTGAGGAACCAGCCAAAGGGGCCTGTCCCTGTTGGACTCGCAGCCCTCTGGAGCGCCTCTGTTCACAGGCTGCCGCCACTGGGGGGCGGCACGTGACGACGATGGCTGGGTGGTAACGGTCGGCTCCATGGGTTCCACCTGCTGTCTGACGGATAGCGGCTCTTCCGACACAGACAGGTCAAAAGAACTTCTTTGTGCGAAGGGCCGAAGAGACGGTGATGAAACCCCCAGTTTTGATGGCGTGATGGGTGGGAGCAGCGAATGGGATTTCTCCTCAATGTCTATCCTGGGCTGACCTGCTGCATCAGATGGATGCAGATTCACATTGTGGGTGGTGCTGGACTCCCCACACTTCCTGTCCTCATGGCTTTGAGGGGTGGCACCCCTTAGACTGTGTCCAGAAGACACAGGGCTAGCAAATAAGTCTGACAGCTGGAAATCCTTGAGGTCAACTGTGGTGCCGTAGTCAAACACCTGATTTCCACAGCCCTTCTCCAGCTCTCCTTCAAACACCAACGTGCTGTTGAGGTACAGCTTTATGTGCCGTGCACCAATGTCAAGATCCTAGAAAAGAAACAGAGTTTCACGTTACCCGAATATACAGTGCAGATTGTACACATTCTGAACTACTTGATTTTGAATGTTTTGATTTTGATTGTTTGACATTCACGCACTTTTGATTAAAGCCAAAAGATGCAAATGAATCATTCAGAAAAAGTTTAGGATTAAATTGTATGACAGAAATGGAAACTATCAAGTCTTCTCGTCATCTTACGAGGTCTTTTTTGAGAGAATATTGATCTGAACTAAAAGCAACACAAACATGACAGCATGACATCTGAAACGTGTATCATGTAGAACATTTCACGCATTCACTTTTGATTCATTTTCCCATTTCTCCTGGAGTAAGAGCTCTCTAAGCTAACAATGATTAGCGTTCTCAAATCAAGTCTTAGCTGCTGGGTCTAAACCTGCTCTACCCCCCAGAGAGTAAAGCATTATAAACCATGATCTCCCACCAACAGCTCCTTACCTTCAAGGTTCAAGACAGGAAGTGATTTTACCAAACTCCAGTTATATACAAATATCTTGTGATCTCTTTGCAACCCTCAGTAAAGAGTAACGAGACTGAGCCAGAATCCCACGTTTCCCATAACACTAATCCGCTGGAGCTAATCTCTCATTGCTCCACATTTGGACGGTGTGACTGGCAGCTCAGGCAACTGCTAAAAGAGTCCCTCCCCCTGACATAAAAACACCACCAGCACAGCGTCCCTGTGTTCCCCTCGCTTCACACAGTAAAGTGGGATTCATGAGACACAGCTCTGGACTTCTTAATGACGCAGAGGGAGGAAGAAATCTAAAGACGTTTAGAAGAAATTGTCAAGAATCAACTCCACTTCTTGTGAAATGTGATGATGCATAAATAAAACAAGTACATTGAGGCTTCTGTTGTAGTTCCAGATTTTGATGGAAGATATTCCAAAGTCTGAGGAGCGCTCCGTGTTCCTGATGATGAAGTAGAGCTGAATGGGAGGTTGGAACAAACACGTCCACATGTGACGCTCTTTGGTGGTCTGTCAAACCAACAGAACAGATCAGCAAATATTTTGTGTGTAAATACAGTAGTTCATGACACACAGTTGTAATATACTAGTTGTTGGTCAGTGAATGATAAAGAACGTCAATGTCGAACCTGATTTACGGATTCAAGATTCAGTTATTGTGAAGAATTAGTCTTCAGCTCATGAAGCCTGCAGTGTCAAGATCGATTGTGTGGATGTGAATGTTTTTACACAAGTCATTCATAACACAACAGAACAAAACCAAACATAATATTATTAACACTATGTCGATCCAGGCCAAAATGTCTGATGTGATAAGGAAAATAAAGGATCTGTGCTTTTGTTCTTATCTAAACAAAATGTGATTGACTGATTGATTGACTGATTGATTGATGATGAGAGGAAAAAAAAGGCTATGATGACAATGTGGTAATATTTTAATGTCCAGAATAAAAAAATTGATGAAACTGACGGCTGAGCAGGCAGCAGGAACACACCTTCATCTTCCCGTTGACAAGCGCAGCCAGATTACCGGGGTAGTCGGCATTCCTGATGTCGAGGTCATGAGGCGACACATACAAGGTCTTCTTTTTGAGGCAGAAGAACTGCAACTCAGTCAGCCCAACGTACAAAGAATTCCCCCAGTTTGACAGGATCTCCATGGTAACATACAATGCAGGGGTGATCTCTGTTGATGGCTGCCTTTTCTGCAATGACAACACAAGATATTTACATGGGCTTCTGTATGATTACATCCCAATCACACCTTGCAGCACTGAGCTGCAGCACATCATTACTGACTCACCAGCTGTTTGCCATAGTCTGGTTTGACAAGCTGAGGAACGTTGTGGCTGGGTCCCGCTTCAAGTTTCTCTAAGGTTTCCAACAGTTTTTGTTGTTGTCTGAACAGAAGGATGACATTTGTCAGCTCTGCAGCTTCGTCTATCGTCCCTGACCCTCATTCCAGTGAGGAGCAATATCTGAGCACAGCTACACTGATAAATAATTCTTCATGGTCAAAGGGTGTACGTGCTATAAATCTCAGGTCGTACAAGCTTTGATGAAATACTATTATGTTTGTTCACTAGGTGCCCCTCCATCCCCCACCAGTCAGAAAAATAAACAGCACTGTGTGCTGTTCAGTTTTCATACTTAGGACCCATGAGCGTTATTCTCTGCATGGCCAAAGCGACGCCGTTTTCATCCTCATCCGTGTCCCTGCTGTGGTGCATTAAACCATTCATCATCTGGTGTCCCCTGCCCTGGATAAAATATGACCAAATAAAATGGTCAGTGAGACATAAGCTTGAAGGACAGAGTTTACATATAAACCGAATCCATAACAATATATTAATCAGGAGTAAATATATGTGTAAAGCCTAGATGTGGACACAAAGAAGGTGTAAGACTGCACTATGTAATATCCTAAGCTGAGAAAAGGTGCGACATGTACAGGGTGGGGATGCTGACCGTATTTCGGCTGAAGAGTTCAATATTCTGCTCAGAATAGTTTTCTCTCTGGATTGCCTGGCGCACCCTGCACACCATCTCCTCTGGGTCCTGCTCCTCCATGGAAGCCTTTCTCGCTGCAGACAGGGGCCTCTCCACACGACTACTTGGCCCTAAATCAAGAAAACACACATCTTTCACGCAACAATCATCCACCGCACTATCCAAGATGTCCACTGAGAGACTTTTCAAAGGATTTTTGAGCTTGTTAATCACTGGTATCAGTTTAGTACTTCATTATAAAAATGTTGAAGTACTTACTTCGGTCATCCCAGCTCTCTTTAAAAGTTGGTCGATCTAAGGTTTTGCTCTTCACCAACAAAGGCTTTGTTGGTATAAAGATGTCAGTGTTTACTTTCCTTTTTGCAGATAGAGAGCGTTCAATCTTACAACCTTAAATGATGGAAAACAGGTAGAAAAATTTTCATATAATTGATATAAATGCAATATTTGTGAGGTCATGGGCATAAAAGGTTTAAAGTCCTCTTGAATCCCTGAGTCTGGCTATCATTACACTTCAGCTGTGAACAGGCAGCTAATCTAGTTGCACATTCTCCACATGTGTAGGTCAGTGCTGATGAAGCAGATGAGGAGATGGAATGACCCTGGGTGACTTTGACTCACCCTAAAAATCAATAACACATTTACATGAGTGCGGATGCTGAGCCTACCTTTAAGTGAGGGTCCAAAGTCCAGCACAATGAGGTTTGCAGCATCAAGATGGTTTTGGCTTTTGCTGGGCCGAGGGTTGGAAGTGGACTTGGAAGATGGAAGAGGCAGTCCCAGTTCGTCGAGACTCTCCGTGCTCTCCTCCCTCTGAATTTGCTCCTCGACCCACTCCTCATCTGACTCCTCCCCCGCTGAGCTGTGACTGCTGTGGCGCATGCTCACCTCCAGGCTCCGACGCAGAACCTAGTGAACAAAAGTCAGCATTATCTATGCATCCATGCACATCGCTGACCATGCAAGAACTCACAGGCATAAACATACAAATATGTACTAGTCTGCTGATAGTTTAGGCAATCTAAAACCATAAATCGTATTCAGGTGATACACTGCAGATCATGCCACCTAGACATAACCACCGCATGTATTTCTTCTTTCACTCACCTTTAATTCCTCAAGGTTGAGAAGAACCTTTTCATTGTGTTCCTGATTCTCTTGACTCCCTTGTCTCTCAGGCCTAGTGCTGAAGGAGCGTGACAACTTGGAGGAGTCTCTCGGAGAGCGGGGACTACGAGGTGAGTGTGTACTAGATCTCTGTGTAAAACAAAGTGATTGGATTGAGGGGGAAATGGCAGAGATTGAAAGATGCTAAGTAGTACAGACAGCTGAATCTGACACACAGCCCCTCCCCTAGAAAAAACTCCCACACACCCAGGCTTAGTAAGCATTGTCATGTCTTCACTCTACCTCCATGTCAACACTTTCATACGGTTCAAAATCATCGGAGTAGGACCTCTCTGGAGAGATCAGCAAACTTTGTCCTTGCTCTGTTCGAATTCTGACAGGATTCTGTGTAAATGACAAAAGAATAACATTTTGACGTGTTATACTTTGACAGGGAAACATTTATTTTTGAAGCATCACGATCACAGTCTGCTAAATTTAGTCTCCACCTGCACCCATTCCTTCCTTTGGACCTTTCCTGGAGCTGTGTGGCTTCTCTTACTTCGGATCTCCTCCAGATTAGAGCGATCTTCAGTTACTTTGCGTGCACTTCTACAGCCATCTGCAGATGAGTAACAGCACAGATAAGAAGATGAGCATATTGCTAGAAACTGTTGCCTCAGTGAGGGAACAGTCATATAAACAGATGGTGCATGGCCCACAGCGGAAGACCAAAACACTAACCAGGAGCTACAACTGTCACTATCACTTATTCACTGGAACTAAGCATGTGATGTCATGCAAATACAATGTGATGACTGGTGGCTATTGGTGGTATTCCATATGGCCAAAGGAAAAAAGTTGCAAGAATAGAGCAGGGGGTGATGATTTCAGTGTGTAAAAGCAACTGATGTTTCTCAAATGTTTCTCCTTGCATATCTTAGAATTAAAATTAATGAGTCTTATGTAAACATTTTATTTTTGAGTGTCTGCCTGTTTGTTCTGGTCCAGCAGCAGCAGCATACCTGCTCCACATGCAGTCTTCCACACAGATGTGGTAAATTTGTGGTTGGAGCTCTTGGGATGGTTTTTACTACTTTCAGCATTGGCTCCATTAAGATAAATGGAAAACCCATGCTCAAGTTTCTCTAACTCAATCTCCCTAGGAGCTTTGACTTGAAGGCGCTTTAGGATCCTGTGGAGAAAAGAAATTGTCTCAACAATTAATAAAAATCTGGTAAACAAGATACGATACATTTCATATGCTAAGGATTGGAATTCAGGACATTTTGAATTGTCGATAAGCTCCACTCTCCCACATTTGATACATACTGTAAACCAGTGCTCCTATTACTACAAATCACAAATTCAATTATGCTTCACTTTAAGTCATGTAAGAGTTGCTCTTTTCCAGTATGAAATCCAATCAGCTTCTCCCCATTAGCCTGTGCTCACACTTCACCTGTTTTTGTGCTGGAGGGTGATTAAATATTCATCCAGTGCATCATCAACAGCAGTGGTAGGTTTCTCTTGTTGACATGTCCTTTTCTCCTTTACCAACACGAGTGCCGGTGCAAACAAACAAACAAAAAAAACACCAGCTGTTTAAAAAAATCTGATATTCAAAAAATCTTGATCATTGTAGAACTATTCACACTCATGGAATACATGTACAGTTTATTCAATACAAACTTCACAGAACCAAAATGCTACTCCAGTCTTGAATAAATGAAGCCCCAATGCAGCATACAGTACAAAAACATGCACTCAGTGTCCGTCCTGATGTAAAGAACATGATGCAAGAAATACTGGGAACATGTTTGGGCCCAGGGGCCTCTTCTGATGTTCTCAGGATAATGACAATATTGGCAATAAGGACTGCAGAATGTTAAGATGAGGTGGCGGAACAGTGATCACAGCACAAAGATGCTGGTTGGAATATGCATTAACTAAAAAAACACTACTGACTCAGCATGGACCTACGTCTCTGTGGAATAACATTGATGCATCTGTGCCTTGTTAAAGACAGACAATTATTTCAAAGTTAATCCTTGCATGTATTCACTGGGGATTAATAAGAGTAGCTTCAAGATGAGCCATTATATTTCCTCCTGCTGTGAGACAATACAACTATCACTCAGGTCATGTAGCTGGAGACTAACAACTAAAGTCACTGTAAAAATGTTACAGTATATCAGCGTAAATTCCATAGTAAGCCTATAAAAATATATGTGACAGTATTTGTTCATAAATCACTGGATTAATTTATGCTACTTTAATCTTTACATTGGTCTAATCTCTCAGACAAATGTACATTAGAAAAATAAATATGTCCTGAAGGGATCAGACATTGCACACATAACACAGCCATGTACAACTCATGCCATTCAGTTTTTACCGATCATGCAAGACGACCAAATAATAAATCATAAAGCCCTTACTTAGCTTCTACAAAACTCAGAATAGAAGCAAAGAAAACTGAAGGAAGAACAGAGAGACTGTTAGTGGTAGGGTTCAGAGGAATAAACGGCGATGCTGTAAAACATATAAAATAAAGACATGTGTTGTTGTGATTATTACCCGGAAAAATAGAATGCTTCTTTATAATGTGTCAAGAAAGATGACAGATGTGAGCTTAAACCCTCCGAGAGAGACCAAGAGTCGTTAAATAAAATAACATGCGCTAACCTCATTGTCCATTGTGTGTCTGGAGAGGCGGGCGTTCACATGAGCCTCTGCCAAATTCTGGAGAAAAACAACGATCCTTCAAAAATATCATTGAAATCTGTGTTTTGTCTCAGTTACATCTACAGAGGAGACACGGATAAGAAGAAAACGATTAATTGTGACTTCACACTGTAATTACCTTAATTACATTTTGGTTAATGCTGAACGATTGAGCAGAACAAATATGCAAAAGCCTTGCCAAACATTTCGAACATCACATTTCACTGACTTTTCTTTAGTGACCGTGGAGCATCACGTTACCGCGGCTATTCGTGCAGGGAGTTGACAGCTATGTGTCAACGTTAGCTAGTTAGAATAGTATGGCATTAATGGCTAACACGCTAGCAATTCCCTACTACTTAAACGTTCATTATAGGACTATTTAATATATATTACCACCTTCTGCAGCGTTCCGGGTGGATCATTAAACGCAGAAAAAATATTGCGATTATTAGCAGAAACGTTAGCAATGACATTAATAACAAACTGAGCTGCTAACTAGTTAGCTTTAGCACGAAGCCACTAAACATTATCCATCCATCCATTTTCCATCAGCTTTTCCTCCTAGCATTGCATTCGCGCTGATTATGTGGGATATTAAGAAATAAAAATACATACTGTCCATGTGAATTCAACTTTCTTTGTCATTACCACTAGAAACAGACAATTCAGTTTTCCCATGTGCCCAGTGTTGCTCTGTAACCAGGATAGCTGTCCACCAATGGGAGAGCCGCATCGGTGTTAGCCACGCCCCCCGTGTGTCCGCTCTCTGCCAGCTTGTCCAGCTTCATGAAGCAAGAACATCAATGTTCAACAGTCAAGAGTTCAACACTGTTTTTATTTATTATAAATCAATACATTTCATATAAAAAAATGACAAAGGGGGTCTGAAACAAAACCATTGTAGATGTAAACCAAACAGCTCAGGCTATGGCCATTCTCTAACCACTGACCCATATCACAGACTTGATTAGCCAGAATGTAGTTAACACTCAATCTCATCTCAAAAACACCCTTGGGCTATGCTTAAGATCAATCTACAATCTCAAAAAGGTTTCTATGGAAATCAAGTGGTTGACATCAATCTCTCTTCAAAGCATTGCAAGTATAGCAACTAAGCAGGCCATTGTTTTTGTGCAATCCGTAACAAACATTGCCAGCAGCAGTCAAAAATATTATGTGAAGTGTAGGCAAATTTAGCATCTTCTGTTGAGAAATGAGCAAGCCTTAGCATTGGCTCTTTGTTGTGTGACACACTTCTCTAGGTTAGTTGTATTCTGAGGAGTCTGAGAAAAGCCAGCATCATTGTGTAGTACACACTCAACCGCCTCTTGAAAGTAGGTGGACATCAAAAAGGTACATGTCTGGGGTCAAAGGAAATCCCGGCTAGCTGCTTAAACAAGTTAAATAGCTCACTGTACTTGTAGCACTCGAAAACAATCAACTCAGAAGAAATGGTGGGCATGTCATGACGGATTCTAGCTTAGATTTGAAATGATTACAACTTTGTGTAATTGAAAAAATATATATATAATACCCTGCAAAAGGTTTGTAATCAATTACTGTTTGCCCTGTAACGATAGGCAAACAATTGAAAAGGCAACACAAGTGCAGCCAAGTCATTCTCTCACAGCACTGCAAGATAAATGCAATAATTAAACTTGTAACTCCAATAAAGATGACATCACTAACCAATAAAACAAATTTTATATTTTGGTAGCAAGTAATTGTTCGTAGACAATTTCTCTAGATTTCTCTCTCTATGAATAACTGTTTCCTTGTTCAAATATACTAGCAGTGTTGCCAGGGTCAATTAACGACTTATTTGAAAATTATAGTGAAATATCTGTATGTGCGGCCAAGCCTTTACTGGGTTATGTTAAGGTCGAAAATTTATGTTAAAATGGACCATATGTTCAATTGATAAAAACACTAATGACAAGAGAGGAAGGTAAAACAATAACTTAAATACAAGTGCTTAAAACAGTTCTTACAGCCCTTTCAAAAACCAAAAAAAAAAAAAAAAATTAAAATAAAAAATACAGTGGCAAAGAAGGAATCCCACCCCGACAGGAAATGAGAGCAAAATTAACAGCTGTAATGATAATACTAAAATTCATCCAATGATTCACAGATATACAGTTCATACGTAGGTCATATCCTTTCCTTCCTTACAAATTGTTTTTTCTTTCTGGTCAGTGACCCCCCCACGTCTGTGAGCCACGGCTTCCCTCTGTTTCAAGTCTGTCTGTGGTGGGTGGACACTCTATCTCAGTACACCTCCCTTCTTCCTCTTGTGCCATCAGTGCCTGCTCTTCCTCTTTTTTCCTACGCTCCAGCTCCCACTCCACAAAGGTGTCAAAGAGGCTTGGCCATGCTTCGTCCTCGCTGTAGTTGCTCAGGTCAGGCCCAATAGCCTGGGTGAAGTTAAGGAACATGTTCCATGTGTCCCTTGAGATGCCCCGTATACCCGAGGGGTTCTCTGACAGGAAGTCCAACCAGTGCTCCAGGATCGTAGGTGTGTCCTGGGTGAAAACCAGACGCCACAGAGCGATGGCGATTTCACGTTGCAGAGAACGTTGGCCCTCCTCTGCATCCAGGCCAAACTGGAACGTGAAGCGGTACAAGTCTTTAAAGTTCTCCTCACCCTGGGCGTCCAACAGCATGCAAGGGAAACGTGAGCAGATGCCCTCGAGGCTGTCTGCCTGGATAGCCTTGCAGCCCTCAACAAATTCCTTCCTGGTGACACAGAGTAAACAGGAACTAACGTCACAATAACATTTGACTGTTTCACTATGATGGTGAGGCCAAGAGGGAAAGAGCATACGTTTTCACAAAAGCAAAATTCCCAAAATCAGAGCCAACAAATTCCAAAAGTGGCAAAGAGATTCTTTTGTAGTTTAAGGACCTGACTATAAAGTTTTACTAAAACTTTTCATCCTTTCCATTTCACATTAAGAAACATTATTTATTTTGGTGAGTTTCAGCGCAGGCAAATATTGTGCATAATACTTTCACACTCAAATGTAACATAAACAGCTTCAGTAAGCATCAGTTGACAATGAAACATGTCAGTACCCAGGGTGCAGTGTTGTCCAAAGCTGCGTGATAGAAAACTGCTGAGCTACAATTCAGAGCGGGGGAGCAGCGCTAAGTCACCCAGCCAGCAGCCCTATTCATCTCTGACTAACTGCAGAGTGAGCGCACAGCAGGACCCATTTCCTGTTTGCCCCGACCTGACAGTGGTTTGGGGGGGTGTACTAGGTCACATTAAGGTAACGCAGAAGTGAAGAGACATGGAACATCCACCACTAACCTAAACCCCAGCCCCCACTCTTTTCCTGCGCTTCTGTTTACCTCTTTGATCAATTAAAGGCTAAAATACATGGAAAATAGCTTAAAAAGGAATCTTGTGCATCTGAGAAATTTAACAAGGTATAGCCTGGTGGCATAGTGGTTAACACTGTTGCCTTACAGCAAGAAGGTCATGGGTTCAACCCCAGCATTCCCAAAATGGCCTTTCTGTGTAAAGTTTGCATCTCGTCTCTATTCTCTCCGTGCATCTTAGGAGCCGTAGTTTATGTTGGCCCATAGTGACGGTGTGCTGAAGAAGACAGCAGCTCGGGACCAACTCTACACACTAACCTTGTAATTTCACTGTACAATTAAAAAAATGATAAATAAAGCTTATAAAAACTAGATCAGGGCCTAACATTATGGACAATCAGCTCAGATTGTCCATAATGTCAGACCCTTATGGACAATCTGCCATTCTGTATATCAGCTTAATACTGATCAGATTCACTGGATAGGTTAACCATGAAAATAAATAAAAGAAACATAAGGATTCAAAGGCCACTATAGAAGCAGAGATTATGCAGTTTTACTGTATATGTCTTAACCATGGAAAGAAGTACACAACCTTTACACCAGAAAATAGTAGTAGTTATTCTAGTTTATCTTGATGAACAATCATGTATGACACCATCATGCCTCATTCCACAAAACTCCACCTTACCTTGTAAACTTGCACATGGTGGCTGCTTGAAACTTCCAGGCAAGAACAAGCACCCGAAACTCTGCTGGATCCACACACAGGTCATCGCAAAACTTTTCCATGCCTTCTTCCAAGATGGCATCTTCGTGTTCATCCTTGTAGCAGCAGAACAACTCATCAATACGGTGCATCGACAGCTCGTCTCCATCCAAACACTCGTCTTTACACGGCTCTCCCGTCAGTGCAGGGATGACTGGCGTCTCCACTGTAACTTCCAATGCCTTGGTGCCATTCGACAGCTCGCTGCTGGCTTTGCTACATGGAGCACTGGGCTCTTCTTTGTGGCCTCCACCACCACCAGCGCTACTTCCTTTCTTGTGATGAGATTTAGAGCTGCTCTCACTCTTACTGCCGAGTGAGGATGTCGGATTCTTACACTTGGTGACACACTGGCCCATGTCTTCCTCCTGGTCCCTCGTCTGTCTACCCTCCTCACCTTCAGTCCCCACCTGAACCACCTTGACGCCTCTGCTGTGGCCTGCTGAGATGTCTCAACATACCCTCATGCCTAAAATGAAGAAAATATTCAAAGTTATGAATGTAATTATAAGTGCAGCTCCAACCTGAGTCCGTCTCACTCACAATCAAAATGTCCCAACTACATCCACATCGATAGTGTGGAACAAAATCAAACAGAAGAGATTTTTTAACATTAAAAGGTGAAGACATTAAGATTACCTGTGCAAAATCTTCTGCAATCTAGGTCCAGCACTACCAGACTTAGAAACCCTAAAAATTGAGGACCACAGGTAAACATTTCATATGTATACAAACACATCAGATAAACCTCAACAATACAAGTAAAGGAAACAAAATTAGAAACTAATATAGTGGAGTAGGTTTTTGTGTTACACAGAACCACTAAATTAATTTTAATATGTCCTATTTGGACTTAAATGTGTAAAGAGTTTTAATGACAAGCTGCTAGATCTATTTATATAAATGCTTGAATTGTGTGTTCAAACAACATTTTTATTGTGCAATACGCCTCAAGTACAGTACTGCTGCCAAACTACATACCATCCGTAACAACAGCTGCAAACTTCACTAGAACATGATTATTATCAACTTGTGGCAGCAAATATTTTATTGAAAAAACTTTTCTCTTTGTGATTAAGACACATGGACAAATTCTAACTTTTTAAGACGGCAGATAGATGAATAGAAATGACAAGGTGATTCATGTTGTGCTAAAAAGTTACATTACTTTAGGGAATCGCATCATTTTAATAGTTTCCCAGTAATTTAATCCTAAGAGACATGATAAGCAACACTGCAGAACAAGCAAAAAATTAAATGAGGATGTGTAGTAGATGATGAGAAACAGATGAATTACCAAACTGCTTAACTGGAATTTCAATTAACCAAGCTCATGAAAGCCATAGTCTCTCTTCTACTTCTTGATGACGTATCAGTGACATATCAGGTCAGGACAGGACTTACAGTCTCCCTGATGGCATCTGGCCACTGATCACAGTGTCTTCCTATTCAGCTCCATCATTGTGACCTTGGCATCTGCAGCGCTGAAAAGACACAATATCTTGTCATCATAAGCAGAAACTGGACAGCCTTCCCTGTGGGACAGGCTAATTTTGTAAATACTGTATAATAAAATTGCTTGTAGGATTTTTGTTAGATTATTAATAACACTCTAGGCTTGACGTTTTGGGGTGTCCAGTGACAGATCTCTCACATGGGAACATTTCCACTAACTCATTAACACTTAATTAAACTCGCAGGTTGTGTTGTCAAATCCAAGCATTGCGGTTATCTCAGAAACCAACTAGAACTCCATCCAACCTCATCAAACAACATGCATTCAAAGCACTAAAGCAAATCGGCTGTGAGTCACTGATCGGTGTGTTGGACATGTTGAGGCAAACGTCTCACTGGTTCATTCTAGCGAACTTCACCTGATTGAAATAAGATCTGATCCACATCTGAAGGCCTACTGATGGATCCGAATGTTTAATTAAAACCCTAAACGCGCTAGTGAGCTAGACTGGCCGAATTCGTCAGTATCTGCCATTGAAATTATTTGATTGTTGGTTCTAAAACTGTCAGATAAAGTTTGACTATAGAACAACTGCCGGATAGCGGCAACACTAACAGCACAGATCAAGTAAAATTAGATCATGAAAGCTGATCCGAGTCATGTTAAGTTTCATTTGGATTTTATTTTAGCCAAGTTGTTTTCATTGAGAAGTGGCGAATAAACAACACCTCAAGCGTAGCGTTACAATATACCATTTAAACAGTGTCTTATGACTATTTGTTTATGACAATTTTACTATTCAGTCACTCAGATGGTTGTTGCAATAGAACAATAATTGTTTGCAATTATATTGGCCCATTTCCATCAAAACTGATTGACTCCGACGACGTCGCAATTGCTAGCTAGCATCAGCACGGGTAACTAAAAGTTAGCAGTCGGCTAAGCTAGGTTTTTCGATGGACACACAAAGAAATAGCACAACAACATCGAAAAGAAACTTACCTATTTTAGAAAATTCCACAATATGGAATTGGATGTGCATCACTTCAGGAATGCCAGAACAAATTAAGTTGGCAAGTTGGTCAAGGCGGCGATCAGAAACGAACTGAGGCAAACTCGTCGCGTTAACTCATTTTGCTAGCTGGTGCTAATAGTCAGCTGGCAGTTTAAAA
This sequence comes from Antennarius maculatus, assembly GCA_013358685.1. Taxonomy (NCBI): domain Eukaryota; kingdom Metazoa; phylum Chordata; class Actinopteri; order Lophiiformes; family Antennariidae; genus Antennarius; species Antennarius maculatus. The sequence goes on along the minus strand of CM023626.1, from coordinate 7,868,360 downwards.
AAAAACTTCCATATCAACATCAAAATATACTCCGCTTTTTCAAAATTGATGAATAAAAAGCTAGCAAACACCATGGCAACCCATTACCAATGTTGTTCGCGCTTTGAAGTGAGTTAAAACGCCATCAAAGACTAAAACACAGTTTCTTTGTGCTTCCCCCTTTTAGTCATTGAGTGTAGATACATTGTGGGCACTTTCCTGCATCACTTCCTCTCTACCTACAAGCTGCTAACAGCTGATCCTATGCTCGGCTATGGTACGGTGAAAAACATTTATAATAAACCTGACAAAGTAAAGGGTTTGGTAGCGCTACGTTATATTAAAATAGTTTTTAAAAAATTAAACCCAATTAGTAAAGCGTGTATTTTATGACATTTTACAGAGATTCTTTAGAGAATATTGTACGTTGGAGCTGTCAAACCCCTCTATAATGCAAACTGAAAAGACTTTAACTTGTTCAATGAACAACATATTGTGTAAATGTTTTTTGTGGTTTAAGATATCTCTAAATTTGTGTATGATGGAAAGAGTCGATAGTAATTAATATGACTGTCTGCTTTTATTTCTTGCGACCTCCCCGTTTCGGAATCACCGCGCAGGAAAGCAACGTCATCATCAAGCGACAAATGTGTTTCTGCTGCCCAGACGCTAAACGATTCTATCATTCAGGGACAGGGGTAAGCCAATTTCTGTAATTTTATAGACTTTGTAAAGTAATGAGCCATAAGGATAATGTAAATTGTTCAAGTGTTCATATCTTTTGCTGTTAATTAAAAGTACCTCATTTGAATAGCAGAGTTGTGTTAGGACTGTCAGGAGAATGTTCAAGGATAAATGTAGATAAATGTCTTCGGAGGACTGCTTCGTGTTTTTTTTATTTGTTTTAGGGATTTTTTGTGAGGTGTGTATCTAAGAAGCACTGTTAATTAATTTGTAAGATTTAATCTCAAAAGAACGAGAGAACATACAAATAATCCTGCCTCATTTAAACCAATATGGAGGGTGGGGGGGTGCCTTGTGTTGGTTGTGGTAACATCTAGTGTTACTTATAGGGACACTTAAGGGTAGATGACAAAGCAAACTATTGCTCCAGAGCCTCATGAGATTCAGTAGACTTTGAACACAGATGGTATTATGGTTACTTTGTTGTAATTGTAAGGGATGTTTATTTAATGGGTATTCCAACAATGGTCTGAAACTTATAAACAGAAAAAAACAATGATCAGGAAGTGTGTAATCTACACAGAGAGAGAAGTATGTTAATGTCATTATCTTTTATAGTGACGATCACTACTGTTTTGGAGCCTACGTGATGACCTCCACACGTAGGGTGGTGTTGTCTCTGTATAGGCGGGTGTTTCGCATTGCCAGAACTTGGCAGGCACAGAGCAGGCTTACAAGCGACACAGAGACTGAGAGGAAATACATAATTCAGGAGGCCCGTACACTCTTCAGACAGAACCAGCAGGTTTGTATTATACAACCACACAGAAATGAAAAAAGTGAGTTTCATCACTTTTTCTCAGAGTCTCTTTCTGTGATCTTCTTTTCAGCTTGCTGATCAAGAATCAATAAAGAGATGCATAGATGAATGTGAAGCAAGGATAGAAATAGGTAAGAATGGGGAGCACTCAAGTTTCTTTTTAGACATCTCTACTTAGAACTTTAGTCATATCCATTAAAAAAAAAAAAAAAAACTGTCTACTGGTGTTGTAGATAGACTTTTGCCACAGCAATTGTTGCTCAAGAAGTTCATCACCAGAAAAGGAACCATTAATAAGAGCAGAACTTATGTAGTCATCATTTGAATGAAATAGAAACTATCTTTCATGAGTTCCATAAACAGGCTCTGAAATGCATTATTTTCTCACATGTTGATGATACTGTATATTCTTGTTTCTTTCGGATTCTAGAGAGTTGAGTTGTGCGCAAAGCGGCAGGTTTCCACATTTACATTACATGTTCTGTTCTTAAACAAAAGCTTGCATCCTGACTTAATCAGGCAAAAGAAATTAAATTTTATTTGAAACACCACAGAAATGACCATCTACTGAAAGAAACAGGTGCTGAACAGAACTACAGCACTCCCCTAGCTTTTAGTAGAGTGATTTTTTGTAGCCACTGATTTTTGTCTATTTAATATCATGTGAGTCTTCATGGATTATCCCTTTTTTTCTCAGGTCTGCATTACAAGAACCCATATCCGAGGGCTGTAAGTAATGAAAATACTTGAGACAGATAAAATATATTGTGTTTGTGTTAATTGCTGCATTTCTATTAAATTGTTAATAGTCTTTGAATTACTGTCTAAATACTCTTGTAGACCTATCTACCGCCACTGGGACTGGCAACTCAAAAAGGCAGGAAGCTGAGAGCTCAGCAGCGGCTAAGGAAGCAGGCCAAGCCAATATACTTACAGTCACAAGACGAGACCTGATGCTTTGTTATCTACGCTCCTCCTAAAGAGCTCAAGTTACCAAGGATGGGAAGCTAGAGTGCAGTCACAAGCTGCTCTCATGGGCTGATTTGTTGAAAGGCAGTCGATGATGCAAGAACACCAGAAATTACAGAAAAAGCCATTGTTCACTGTTTTTGTATTTGACTGTATAAATGTGAGTGCTAATTGCAACTTCTGTTGGGTACAGGGAAACTTTTGGTGTGGAATGATCTGTACTTTAAGTTCAATTTGTGTTTTTGGTATTTATCATCTGTGGAGAAAAAATGGTGTAATAAACACAGTATCTCTATAGTGAAATAATATAAAGATAATAATCAGAGTCCAATTGTGTCATCATACAAATTCATTTCTACAATGTTATGAGCTAGTACTTAAATTTCTAAGGAACAATTAAATTAATACAATACAAAAGTAAAGTCCTCTATTGCCATATAATTTAGGAAGGTGTTTTTTATAGAACATTCACCAATCAGGTGAATCACCTTCCTGGTTTTATGCAGTGACAAAGTTGATGTTTGAATGAGACTTTACAGAGTACTTTCCAGGGATTAGTTAAAATCAGGAGTAGCGAGACAGCAAAAATGTGTAAATTTATCAGGCAGAAGACAAGTTGATACAGAATTTCAGACCTAAGAAAGTTTGGGAGAAAGCTTTAGTCTGAATTTAAATTTGTTTTTATTTTGTTATATATATCTTGATTGACGGAAAACAATGTAAATCACTAAATGCCTAAAAAGCAATAATATTAGTTTACTTACAATGTATTTTTGTATTTGTATCAAGCTACATATTTATTGTATCTTAACTAATTGCATTTCCCATACATCTCTTGTGTTTTATTGATGATATATTTCATGACTACTGTATTCAGAAGTTATATTTACTGTATTTTCCCCTTTTCTGCTTATTGTGAGAAAGACAAAACAATGATTTACATATTTTACAAAATGGAAACCAATATCTATGAAATATAGATGTGTGTGTGTGTGTGTATATATATATATATGTTGTCCATATATTTATAAGAATTATGTAATAGTAACCATTGTTTTGTTACAAGAGAGATATCCATCCCCATCACACACTTAAGTTTGGTCTGCCTTACAAGGGGTTTATTGTTGATTTATATATTTTTTTTACAAAAAAGACGACTATACCCTAATTTGAATAATGGCATGTTGACCATGGTCAACATGTGGTCAGAGTAGTTAAAGATGTCATGTTGAAACTCTACTCTCCCTCTCCACCAGAGGTCCCACCACACTAAGTCCTGACGTCTCACACAGTTCAGAGAGGTCACCCATCAGAACAATAGTGTGTGAACCCCAGGCGTAGGTGAGGATTATATACCTGTCCCAACACATGTCAGGTAATATTAGATCTGACACATAATCCAAAAGTATGCTTCTACATAAGTGGGTGAAACAGGCATCTAACCAGTGCAGCTTTTGACAAAACACAAAAACGTCTGATACAAATAAGACAACGTTCCTATAAGTTATTCCTGTATTCCCAACCACTTTGTGGAAACTGCATCATGTCAGTGATAAATGATTGTCCTCACTATAATAAACCACTGATGGGAAACCAGCAGCTGACTGCTGACATTAATCAAAGCAGTGGCTTTCTGAATTAATTTACATGTTGAACCATAATGCTCTATTTTGAGCAGACATTCATTTAAACAATACACTGCTGGTTATCTTGTTCAAGGTCATGGGTGGATGATCCCACGTGACTGGGGTGGGAGGCGGGCTATGACCTGGACATATTCATGTCAACTAGGTTATTGCAGGTTATTACAGGTTATTACAGGGCTTCCATGTCAACCAGGTTATTACAGGGCTTCCTGTTCAAACAATTACGCTGCAGTCATGCCATAAAATAGGCAATTTGAAGTAATCAATATTTCATGTTTTTTGCGGTGGGAAGAAGCTGGTGAACCCGGAGAGAACCCATGCTGACATGGTATGAACATACACACAGTCAAGTCCCAGGTGGGTTTGAACCCAGGAACGTATCGATGTGAGGGAAGAGCATTACCCACTACCCTGCCATGATGTGATCAAAGGTCATGTGATACAGAAAACTAAAACAGCCACAATGATTACATGCAAGTTAGTCAACAAATCCTTAATGAAGGGTGTTTATATTCTTTCTGCAAATCCGATATTGTGAACACAAAACCTGAAAGTAGGAGCTCATCATTGGTTTCATTTAGAGTACACATGGACTGTGAAGCCTCCAATATCAGCATGTTAGCATTAAGATCACAGCCTCACAAACTCAAATGTTTCACTCTACAAGAGGGAGTCAGTGTCAAAACATTGTGTGAAAAGTGTGGAAGCCTGCTCTTATGCATTCATGCTGTTTTGAACAGACATGACATCACAGCAGAAGAACTCAGAAATGTTACGGTATTATATCTTTTCTAATGCTTCTTCATACGTGTGGATAATTTTCACATTCCCAAATACGAGCTTCAGAAAAAATGTGGAAGTGTGAACATACAAATGAAACAGATCGTGTACCAATAACTTCCTATATCCAAACTTGTTTAAATCAATCCACTGGACTTTAAAAAAGTTTCTTGAAGACATTTCACTTCTCATTCAACAGGCTTCTTCAGTTCTAGTAGTGGTTGGTCTTGTCTCAGTTTATTAACCCTGTGAGGTGCGATCAGTGCTATTTACAGTATATTCCAACAATCATAGATGAGACCTGTCTGGCTCCTCAATAATCGTTGATGGGAGTGCCAGGGGTGTTAAAAGGGGGTCATTCAAATACGAGATTGCATTGAGAATTGCGTTGAAACTCGCATTTCAACAACCCCTACACAGACAATAACTTCCTATAGTGACATGTCCTCGGGTCTTTTTATAAAAATTCAGATAAATCCACGGATTCATATTTGGCATAATATATTTTTCAAAGACTAAGATAAAATTTACAAAGTGTCTTCCTGAACACTTGAAATTAATGTATTATTGGTGGTTGGAAGTTTACTTTGTGTAGAGTGATATATGTTTATTATACATCTAATGGAAACAATGTCTAATAAATGACATGCAATGCAAAATGTCTCCCTGTTTGAAAATGTTCAGTTTAAAAGATAAAATGGAACAACTAGATGACTAGGTGTGACAGAGGAGTTCAAGGTGGAGGTGGGACTGCATCAGGGATCAGCTCTGAGCCCCTTCTTGTTCGGTATAGTGATGGACAGGCTGACAGACAAGGTCAGACAGGAATCTCCATGGACTATGATGTTTGCAGATGACATTGTGATCCGTAGTGAGAGCAGGGAACAGGTGGAGGAGAAGCTAGAGAGGTGGAGGTTTGTCCTGGAAAGGAGAGGAATGAAGGTTAGTTGCAGTAAGACAGAGTACATGTGTGTGAATGAGAGGGACCAAAGCGGAAGAATGAGGTTACAAGGAGAAGTGATCAAGAAGTTGGAGGATTTTAAGTACTTAGGGTCAACAGTCCAGAGCAATGGAGAGTGCGGAAAAGAGGTGAAGAAGCGTATACAGGCAGGATGGAACGGGTGGAGAAAAGTGTCAGGTGGGATGTGGGATAGAAGAGTTTCAGCTAAAATGAAAGGAAAGGTGTACAAAACTGTGGTGAGACCAGCGATGTTGTTTGGTCTAGAGACAGTGTCACTGAGGAAAAGACAGGAGACAGAGCTGGAGGTAGCAGAGATGAAGATGCTGAGGTTCTCTTTGGGAGTGACCAGGAAGGATAGGATCAGGAATGAGTACATCAGAGGGACAGCACATGTTAGAGGTTTTGGAGATAAAGTCAGAGAGGCCAGACTGAGATGGTTTGGACATGTCCAGAGGAGAGATAGTGAATATATTGGTAGAAGGATGCTGAGTTTTGAACTGCCAGGCAGGAGGCCTGGAGGAAGACCAAAGAGGAGGTTTATGGATGTAGTGAAAGAGGACATGAAGTCATGAAGGTAGTTGGTGTGAGGGAAGAGGATGCAGAAGACAGGGTTAGATGGAGGAAACTGATTCTCTGTGGCGACCCCTGAGGGGAAAAGCCGAAAGGAAAAGAAGAACTAGATGACTGAGACTTCAAAAACGTCCTCTATAAAAGTTTTGGCAATTTACAGATTGTATATCTATATAAAATGTAACTTCAAAATTGAGAGATTTTTAACAACAAAGTCTGTAAATAAACTTTAAAAATACCAGTCTCAAAGGAGACATTTGACCTACTTTTTCTATGATGTCAAGCACTAAAAACTGGATCGTGCTTCTTTTTTTAAGTCTTTCTGGTGTTAATGTAGATATTTGGAGAATCACCTGAGAGCAGTATCATTATAGAAATGATAAATAACCTTCAGTCCAAAATGAATGCAACAGCTCTATAAAGAGGGGTGCAATCAATCATACAGCCCCTTTAGGCTCTTCTATGTGTGCATTATTTAGGGGTTTCACAGAGACCCTAGAGGAAATATGCTGGACCAATCAGTGGGGGCAGGACAAAAGGAAAAGGATAGGCTAAAGAATAATGCAGGAGTTAGACAACTAACATTGTGCTTAAGGAGCTAAGATAAGGTAATTAGATTCTTGTAAATGGGAAATCCACCTCCTCATCTTACTCCATCAGCTTGGTTTAATGCCTCAATGCACGTCACATCATTGTCTGTCCTAGCATCAGTTGTACCATCATTAAATAGATATAGCACCTTGTTTTCTGTTTATAACGCAGGTAAAACACACAAGATAAGGCAGATCACAGTGTGAACGCAATGCAATATCATCTCTAATGGAGATTCTAAGGAAAACTCTGTTCACCCATTCTCATTAAAGAGTACAATTCCCTTTCCTTCTAATCTGAGCAGTAAATACATTTGAAAAAGCCAAATCCACATTGTTCCAGCTGCTGCTGCAACCTTTGAAGTCATGCTTTTTTCTGTAAAAAAAAAAAACAAAAAAACAACAGAGCTCTTGGCTCCACATCTAATTTGATTGATGGTTATTTCCTAATGAGATTGGTGCTCCGGGGATTCAACAAGGACTATTTCTATCTATCTTTTTCTGTTAACTCTGCACAGATAAAGCACTCTTTCTAAATACACAACACCAATCAATGGGGAATGTTTCAGTATGACCAAAATTTGTCCTCATCAGGTATGTGGTGTGCAAATAGTTTAATAATCAATGAGATGTGACAGAAGTACGAGATAGTCTTGGACTGATGCAATCAACACAACGGAATGATGAGAAGATGACTGAGCAAACTTTTAACGTTGCCACATATATTTGTCTCATCTCCATCTTTCCCGCTCCCTCCCATCCTACTAACTCTTTGCCTTCCCGCTCCTGTTTGGATGATACCTTTCACATTGTTTCATCTCACAGGTCGGCTGCTCTCTGGCTGAATGTGGAAGACGGCTGATATGTGTGTGAGTTGACTCAGTGCAGTAAACAGAGCTGAATGCTGGCAATATGCAGACAAGTGCTGGGACATGCTTGGTTTAACTCTGCCCATAGGGACGCCAAGTGCAAAGTGTGTGAAGTGCATGCAAGTGTGTTACACAGTCAAAGGGAGGTCAGGGACGATGGGGAGATGGGCAAAGTCAATTTACATATTTTAAAGAGACTTTTATGAAAATGGTGTCCAGTCTTTGTCCTCTGAATCTCTATCTGTTATACAGCAAGTTGATGACCACTAGTTGCAAAGAGTCATTACTAAGTCTGACATAAAGAGCAGATACAGCATTAAGGATGAGTTTCTTTACCAATCAGTCACATGCACACAAATGTGAGTTTGCGCCTCATAGAGGTGTTTAACAGTGACGAGATGGATCCAACTCCAGTGAGGGATCACAGGGTGGCTGTTCCTGGGTAACTCGAAGAAGCCATCAAATATTTAGCTGGCCTCCTGTTCAGGATCATGGTATGTAAACAAACATATAATCTGTGTTATTGGCACCGTCCTTTGGCCTGTGGAAGCTTAGGCAATAAATGAGAAGAGCATCATGGCAAAAGATTTATTAACAACTCATTTTCCTCAAGATTGATCAGATAACTGTGAGCATTACAATAACACTTGTGGTTGCTATGAAATTAGTGTAGAAAAATCTAATTTGCTTCAGCAGATAAATGAGATGAGTCAGGTTCAGTGCAGTACAGTTTTGTCTGCTGTTTTTAGGGTACCCTATATGCTGAGAAATGCACCCTTATGTTCAACTTTCTGGCCCATTACTTAGTTCCCGCTCACCTGCTGTGCTGTTTTACACACAGGGAAGTGTTTAATGCAGGTTAAATATCAGTGCAATGTAATATAATATAGGGTAGATAAAATTAAAGTGATTAAACACAAAAATTGTTTCTTTTAATTGTGGTAGATGCTGGAAGGTGAATGGAAAATTCATTAAAGGGGAAAGATGAATAATGGAGGAGGGCTTGTTGGTGTTGTGCTAGCTTAGTTTACATCTTCACTATTGTGGCTCCTTGGTGGAAAGGTGGGGTGGGGGTATAGGTGGGTCAATTCGAGGCAAAGTGAGGCCTCAGGAGGAGGAGGAGGCTGGCAGGGCAAAGAGCCAGAGTGTTTCAACACGGCACAGTGAAAGTGAGGAGACGGTGGCGCTGAAAGGCTTGGCCAGCACCAGCTTCATCAAACAAAAACGGAAAAAGGTTAGTAGTAGAAGCTGTGGAAGGAAACACAACCTTCTTCATTGTAGTTGGTGGAAAAAAAGATCACCTCATGTGGGGAATCACCTCCTGCCATGTGATAAAGTGCCTGAGTGTTTCATGCACGTTTGGATTCCTGTATGTTGTGTTATGAATACCCTATGTTATGAATACCCTCATTATATGTGAAGTGCATTTTTTTCCGTATACATCATTATAATGATGAAGGAGTGTTTCTTTTTGTTTTTGATGATAGCAGCAGTTAGTGGTGAGTTAATGACAAGTCTGCATTTTGTATGAAGAGAAACTGATCCAGCAAATCACAGTTTATAGGATAAATGTACAAAAAACACTCTAATTATTCATTGAGCAATCCATCCCAAGTGACTGGGCAGGAATTTATGCTTAACCTTTTTGTCATTAAAAGTCAAGCCTAATGAATAAAAAATATAATAACAAAAAAGTAATGTGTGAAATCAGGACCAATCACAACAACCAATTTCATGATAGTCCAGGAACACACTGCAGATGGTTCATCCTCAAATTTTATTAAAAAGCAATGATATAAATAAATCAATGAATAAATAAATAAATAGCCAACATAACATTTAAATCCTGGCATCATGTGGAAGGAACAATTTGTTTTTCTAGTTTGCTAGCTAATTGGATACAATGATATAAAATTCATGCATTGAATGAGTGCGTACTGAGGAAATATGATCCTTAATCCTTTAAATTCTGATTCATCTTATCAGAAAATAATTATAAACTGAAAGCAGAGTGTATATAGGTTTCCTTGTTATTTTGTAATTTATTTGGGAAAGCTGAGAATCCCAGGGATAGAGTGTACATGAATCTATGCAAGCACTCATGTGGTGAAAGTGACAAATGAAGCCTATATGGCTTTAGGTGCTGGGTGTCAGGTGACCAGCTTTGGTTGGTCATCGAGGTAACCAGAGCTGGAATCTGCTTTAGAGAATAAAGAGATCCAGCTCTATCAGGACTGGTTCATATCCCGCTCCCGGAATTGGCAATGAAAAGATCCAAGCCCATGCATAAAGATAAGATAAGATAAGATAAGATAAGATAAGATAAGATAAGATAAGATAAGATAAGATAAGATAAGATAAGATAAGATAAGATAAGATAAGATAAGATAAGATAAGATAAGATAAGATAGGATAAGATAAGATAAGATAAGATAAGATTACATTACATTACATTACATTACATTACATTACATTAGATGCAGTCAACAAATAGATAAATAACAAGAGTAGTATGAGGTAAGTCATAAAATAAAAAGTAGAAATGAAGAAAATGGTGGTTCAGGCATGCATTTACACACGTGTTCATAAATGTAAACTGAAACACCAACACTCAGTGAATCAGATCTTCCTAAGCAGCCACGTGTCCTCTTTAAAGGTGTTAGGGAGTGTCCGTAAGTGAAAATTAATAATCACACATCAAAGTGTGATCATGTGCATTTTTTTTTCTTTCCATATGTCTTTTAAATAGGGAACTGTAATGAAGTGCTCTGTTAATTTTAGATGATATGGAAATAGCTGTTGATAAATAATTGGTCGTTTTGGCATAGTAAAGTTTTCAGGGGGTTTGGGTGGAAAGTTATAATACTGAGTAATTTGTATTTCAAAACACAAAATTATCATAAGAGGGAAAATGTGGAGAAAAATAGAGATTAGTGTAGATGGATTTTAACATATTTGCTTTTCATTTTCAAACCTGGACCCCATTTTTAATGCTTTCAGTTGGAAGTGTGTAGGAAGTATGACATCGTATGACATTCATTTGTCATTCAGCTCAACAGAGGCATTCTCTTATTGCTTATTTCTCCTGTCATCTTTGTTTTTTGGGGTGTTACTCATACAAAAGCTTTTCACTCAGTCATTGCCATGTTTTTGTGTCTGTTCAGACAGAAAATGAACCCTCGTTCACCATTGTTCATCTGCAGAGTGGTCCAGTTTGAATTGAAAGAGGGGCAATGGTTGTAAACTCATTAAACTAAAACAGAGAATGACAGTGGTTGAGACGAGTTCGAAACGGGTTTTAAGGTTGGTACATAACCAGTGCCAGCAGAGCAGGTAGATCAGGTCAGATATGATGCAGCCAGAGTGGTTGCTGATTCACTTTGAGTGTGATTGTGCAGCGCTGAGGGAGAGGAGACAAAGACAGCGTGGTTGAGAAAACAATCACTGTGAGTAGGAAAACTAACAATTCACAGCTTGGCATTTCAAGCATAATCATATTTATTTTCATTATGTTGTGAAGGTTAATAACCTAAGCAGCAAATCGGCATGTCTTTAGCTGCTTAAGTCATGTATTATTGCAATCATGTAGTTTAAAGTCATGTAAAATAAGATATAATATCAATAGCAGGAAATGTGTCTTCTTGATGTTGCTTTCAGTTTGAGAATAAACTAAACTGTTAATAGCCAGTAGTACCTGCAAACCAATTAAAAACAACTGTAAAGAAACAGTGTAACTGTAAAGAAATGCAAAAAAAAACCCCACTTAATGTCCAGACCTTCATTGTATGTTTGGATAGAGTGAAAAAAAAAAGTAATGTAAAACTTTCACTACTGAAATTTAATCTCCTCACATTTGGATGTGAGGTTTAAATTAAATTAAATTGATCAAATATCTCTGAAGCTCACAATTCATGTTTATATGCCAATTATTACTATAAGTTTATATTCAGTATGTCAAAGGCCAACTCTGACATTGTCATGTGTTGATGACACTTCTTTTTATTGGTGAACCCTTAAATTGCCATAACTGTGGTATTATTCTGTATTATATTTTATTTTGAACATCCACTTTCAGAATGTTAACATCATCTGTAAATATAATCTGAGAAGTTGCAAGTAACTGAAGCTCACATAAAAATCTAGACAGAAAAATATTGTTATTTTCTTACACAAAAAGTAGCAGATTAGATATTTAGATTTCATAAAATAGAAATACTCGAGTAAAATACAAATATGTCCAACATATAAGACCAGCGCTTGGGTAAATGTACTCATTTACATTAATTGTACTGTGTATTGCATTGTAATTTAAAAAGCTGGAGCATGAATTTCTACAGCAGTAGTGATAATCTCATTTACCTCCACACCTAGCTAGCTGTTGGCAAAATAATGAGTTTACAATGAATGTGGTTTTAGAACGAAGCAGCTCTCATGACCTTAGAAGGGTTACGGTTAGGTGCAGATAATCGTATGTTAACTGACTCAAGAACTGTTAAAGGGTCATGACTTCCCGCAGCTCAATCAATCGATGCTTACGTCTCTGAAATACTCCAATGTCTGTGCATCACACAGGGTCAACTGATTTTCTGTCCTTGTTTCATTCAATTGGGACCTCTTATAGACTGGTGGAATTTCTCAGAGGAAAATTTCTGGACTGAATGTTTGCCTGTGTGGGCAGGTCAGTGGTGATACTTCCCGTCACTTCAAATCACTTTGAAGACTCCTTTTTAGCTGTCTGTAAAGCCATGTCCTCTGGAAGGTCGCACTCTTTGTTTAAAGCAGTAAAAACATTTTTTATAACAAATAAGTGACGCAAGCTCTTATAATTACTGTATAATTATAATTATAATAATTACTGAAAATCAAAGTTTTAATCAATGCAATTTGTTATATTCAATCTTTGAACAGACCTTTGTTGCTTTTTGTTGTGTCATTCACAGCATCCAACCAAAGATCACTGCTCCAGGAAATCTATGTGAACAATTTTATGAACTGTTAATACGTCACAAGATTAAAAAATATATCAGTCATCAACACATAGCAGCAAAGCACTCTTATCAAAATGTCACATATTATTACTTGTAATTCATGGCTAGCCAAACAAATCCAGTCAGTCCACGTAGGTCATGGCTGGCAGGATGACCTAGATGCTAAAAATAACACCAGCTACAGTTAATTAGTAAAGTAATAAGATAAGAAAGCTTGACTGGACGGAAACAGACAAGAGCTGAGTAGAGGGCTAATTCTTAACCATAATCACTGATCCATAATGGGTATTTGATTCTGTAGATCAAAGTTTGACAGCATGAATTCAGCATGAATATTCATTAAAACGATTTAGACAACAGAGCAGTATTTCAATAATGAGACGTTGCGATGAGTTAAGTACATGAAAACTATAGCCGTTACCTCAAACCTGAAAAAATCCTCAATACCATTTTTTTCCACTGGCAGACTGAAAGGCATCATCAGTATTATAATGACAGTTTCCAGCGTTATGCATTTCAATGAGATATCTGCCTCATATGGCATTTAGCCATTGGCTGAGGCAGCCGGCATCCATAAAAAGATAACAGGCAATGAACACGGCCCATGTGGGCAATCTGAATCTCTAATAGAAGAGCTGGAATGTTAACCTTCCATCCATCCATATTCTGTACCTGTTTATCCTGTGCAGTGTCACTGCAGTGATAACTGATGAACCATGGCCTGGTCATTGGAGTCATTGTCTGTTATTGTTTATTTCACAGCTGTTTTAGCCATATATGCTAATCCATCAAGTCATTAGTGTTGAAAAGAAGTGATTCAATAGTTGGTTCTGTTTAACCCAGCTTTTATTTAACTCTACAGGAGCCACAGAAAAAGGTTCTCCACGCTGACCTTATAAAATAGTGACAGTTCTGTTCTTCAGAAGGTCTGTCAGCTTTGACAGCGCAGTCGTCACTCTACTGGACAGATGCAAGCTCAGCACTGTGGTCGAAGAGAGCGCAAAGCACTTTATCGGTCCTCGAGGGTAATGCATGAACAAACAAAAAGTGATGGCCCCTTTTTGTATTTCTTTAACAAACAAAAAAAAACGAATATGGAAATTTCATCAGTCTGACACACTAAACTAAAATACATATGCAACTGCACAATGGATACACAGTTTGAAGATTGTGTTAAAGAAATGCAATAAACATAAATAAAAAGGTAACATGAGCAATGATTGATATTTTTTTCACCTTTATTAAGATGCATTGAGATTCTTGGGGGCGGCAGTGGCTCCGCGGTCGAGTAGATGCCTCGTAGACGGATCACCCCAGCCATTGGCGGATCGAGTCCCGCTCCCGCCACGATGCCACCAGGAGTGTGAGCTGACAGTGGGAGGTGCCAGCTCACCTCCCAGCCACTGCCGAGGCGCCCTTGAGCAAGGCGCCGTCCCCCCTACAAGCTGCTCAAATTGGGGCGCGTTCCGAAGCCGCTGCCCGTCACTCTGCCTCCCTGATGTGTGTAATGATGTGTTTGTACTAACTGCATGCTTACAGGCCCCCTTGTGTGCTTGTGTGTTCAGGGGCCCTGTATACTTGTCAAACTAACCGAGTGACTTTGTAATTTCCCCCTGGGGATCAATAAAGTATACTTCTTTTTCTTCTTCTTCATACACTTACAGTTAATGTGCAGTGCTGAAAAAATACTGGGATCTATACGTTGCTGAAGCTGACAGGGCAGAAGAAAAACCTCTGGAGGCACTGATGAACACTCTGCAGATAAAAAGCCCACTGCCCAGATAATTATGGAATCTCTTAAAGGTTACAAGGTGAAAAAAGTGAGAAAATACATCATCTTATTAAAGCTCCCAACTCCCTGTGGACATGCTGTTTTCACCTAAAACGAAAAGCACCAGTGTTGAAGTAAGAATTGCTCTGGCCAGTGTACAACACTAGTGTACGAGTGCTTGTTTACAATTTGTGTGTGTGTGTGCGTGTGTGCGTGTGTGTGTGTGCAGTTACACAGTAGTAAAAAATACCTGAGAGAAAAATCCGGAAGGGAATACAGAAGGAACCCACACAAGCAAATATTGACCTCAAATTATTATGAGAATAAACAGAAGTATCTCTGATTCCACAGTGGTTCCAGTTGTCTGTTGGAAAGGTCAATCTTGACGATCAGAGGAACTGTGACAAGCACCAAAATATAAGAGCTAGATGACTGAATCAGAGCATCTCGGAAGCTGCGGACCCTTTAGGCTTATCCCAGTCTGTAGTGGTTGGTATCCAAACAAAAGTGTATATAGTGTATATAGTGACAACCAGTGAACCAGAGACAGGAGGTGAATCCGAATAATTTTTATTGCTTGCTGCATGTTTACGAAGAATTTGACTCCATATTTTGCGTTGTGCTCAAGGACTTTGCATAGAAACAGAAAACTGGATCATAGGTTAAAACATGCATGAAGGCCTGCTGTGTGCAAATAATCTGCATATATGTCCATAATATACAGAGTAGTATAAGATGCCTGTATAGATCTGTAGATTATATACAGTGAGCAGGATTTGATTTAAAATGACAGTGCAGGATGGCACTGGGTTCTACAGGGATGGTACACATCAGGAGATCTGGGAACAGCCTATATTCTACCTAGAAACTTTAGGATTACATAATGTCAATTATAACCCAATATTTCACCAATTCTGCTAACAACCATGGGGAGGAAATCCATCACAGGGGTGTTAAGGCTACCAAAATATCCAGAGAGGCCCAAGAGACAGTGAAGCAAAGCCACCAAAAGATGCATGTTACCTTAACTGAGAGAAAGAGAAAAACCTCCCTCCAGGAAATGTAACTGGCCCCCGGCCTGCTGCACATGTACTGTGTAACCCTTACAGTAGCTGAACACAGACTTAAGATCTAGTCAGTGCAGGTTTCTGAAGAACACTCAGTAGACACGTTTCAGAAGTGTGATTCTTGATGATTTTGATTACAAGCAAAATAAGCCCCTGCAATGCTAAAAACCACAGTGGCTAATTTTGCTGCAACAAAAGATTGTTAATTCTTTGATGTGCAAATGATCACCAGGGTAGAAATCCGTCCATGGTGACGGCAGAGAAATGGCTGTCTGTCCCAGGTCTACGATCCACCGACGCCAAGCCTTTGGACTCTCCCTGAAACAACAGATTCCTGAAACTAATCTGGGCTGACAGCACTGTATGATGTCGCTCCCTTTTCACTCCTCCTATTTCAGGTACTTCCAGAAGTGAAACAACTTTTTTAAGATGCACATCTCTTTGGTTCAGATCTCACATCTCATTGGGACAAACATGAGTGGACATGAGCAATTTAGACAGTTCCTGAAACAGTTATGAGGCTATTAAATTTACTAATGCAGAATGGCTGTTTTCAACTAACAACTTAAATGTTAAGAAATGTTATGTAGTGTTTAGTTTACTACAGGATGTTAAGACTCCAAGAAGAGACATCTATTTAGCATTGCTTAAGTGATTAATTAATAGGATGGCGTGTTGAATGTTTCCCTTGTAAATCACATTTCGAATGAACAAATCAGTTTTCAATGAGATTTAGCTGTACTTTAAGTCCATCCTCAACATTCTGCAATGAATAAATTACGGTAAGTGTCTCCTAAATAATCCAAAACTAAACCTAAAAATGACTATGTTCAATAATTTATCACTCCACAATTACATTGTACCAAACTCTTCTAGGAATAAAGAAATTGTAATGAAAACTTAAGGTCACCTGTTCACACAAAAATGCAGCGACCCTGGATAGGATAGAGCAGTCAGAGGTGATGCAGCCACTGAGGCGACGGCACTCAGAGAACTGTCAGAGCCTGGTGATCTGGGTGCTATTGTGGTATCACCATGGCAACACATCTGCTTCCACACCAGCCAATTACAATAATTAAAAGATGTTTTCCACTTGATAAGAGATGCAACTCTCACTGTTTCTGTTTATCTATCAGCATGAACAGTAGAACTGTTTTGAACATTTGTAAAAAGCTTTGAAAGCCACACAACATTATTTAACACACGTGGTGTAGTCTGTGACCCATCATGGTTACAGGCTGGCAAAGAGTGTCATTTGATGATTATGAGGTTCTCTGGTGATTAGTAGAGAGAAAAAGAAAAAGTAAAAATTTTTTACTGAGAAAATGTTTTTGTTTGTTGTTTGAGAATGTGTTTCCTTTTATTTCATATTATTTCTATTTGCTCATTCAAGACTAAGGCTGTTAAATCTGCTTATGCTAACTACATTTTCATCTGGGAATTACAAAATGCTTTGGAAAGGCCAACTCAATCAAGTTTCTTATAACTGGCAATTACTTATAAACACGTGGAAAATCAAAATCTAATTCTTCACATATATCAAGGTTACATAAGAGGTTTATTACTTGTATGTGACCAATAAATTTAGCACTTTTTAATTGCCAAATATAAATTAAATTTATGTGAACACAAGAGCATGAACTGTCGTTGGTTGTCATCTTCCTGTCCTGTTATTGCCTTGTGTCCGATACTTTAGGGTCGCAAAAAAAGTCGCGACTTGCAGCACAAAAAATATCTCATTTATTCTGATGAAATCAGATGAGAGAGTTCAGGAGGGATGAGATGGAGTTACTGGTGAGACAAAAGCACATAGGGTGCTCTCTGTTCCTAGTCTCACTGACATACTGTATGTATTGTGGGGTCAATAAGAGCCTTTCCCCATTAGTGTAATGGAGAACAGCGGTGACTGTCAGTTTGCACCTCTTCTTTCATGGCACTGCGGGGCTAAACCCGATGGTGACATGAAGGCTCACTCAGGAGGCTCTCTGCTGTAATGAGAGCCCCCATCCTAGTGTCTCTTGAGTTGGATACTGTTGTGAGCGAACAGCTTTGGGCTACAATGCCAAAGGATTAGATGCACTCAAACTAAATCTTACATAAGCATGGGTCCTCCATGTCTGAGGTTTTCAGCATAATGACACAATAACATTCACCGCCCTGTGTTTGTGAACTTAGTCTTGAATACCGTAGTGAATAGAATACTACAATTATCAAGTTTGATTCTGTTTTTTCTAGTTCCATGATTTGTTTTCACTCCTAAACATGGAGAGTGACACCCACAAACACACATGTCCTTACATGCAAATACATCAAAATTTTACTGACAATTAAAACATTCTAGTGAACTTCACACCCCCCGTCCACAGTGGCTGTCAGAAAAGAAAAAAAAATTTGCTGAACATCATCCCCTTCCTCTGCTGTCTATTTAAATCCAGCCTCTCTCAGGGGAACAATGGGAGAAATGTTGGCCTTTGGAGCCGGTGAGCGAGGCCATTGAGCGCCTTGCTGCGGGATCGGATGCAGTGAATTAGACTAAAGCCTCAGCGGAGAATAAAGCTGACGCAACGACACTGCTATGGCCTTGCTAGCAACTCCTGCCATGCAGCATTGGGCCCAACATAGGACACCGCAATAGTAGGAACATCTGATTCCACTATACACAGAATTTGCTGCAGCAGGTTATTCAGATATGGATGGCTGAGTTGAAGAAGAGAGGATGGTATCATCTCGGTCTATAAGTTGCACCATGAATTTTGACAATCAAGAAGACTGAATGTTAATTTATTTCGAAAAAAAAGGAAGTGTTTGATTTTGTAAATCAGATAGATCATTTGAAAAATTCCTGTAATTGGTGGATTTAAAAAAAAATTAAATATCAAGAGAAAAAAAATCTAATTTAGTTGTTATTTTTATGCGTCCTTGTTTAACAAACAAATCTTAAGTTTGTCATAAGGTTTTCATGTTCTTGAAAGCATCAATGAATGCAGTTTTACAGAGATGGACTATTCTATGGAAGTCGCGTTTTAATGTATATCACCAAAGAGAAAAGTAGGCCATCTCATCTTAATGGAAAAATGTAAGGCAGCATGGGTCTTAAATAAATACAGCACATGGTCTCTAAACTCTGATCTCATGTGTGCAACCGGTTTCAGTCCAGTCTTGTGAATGGTGCATTTCAGAAAAGCCCCAAGCTAAAGGGGCAAGTGGCATCCAACCATATGGCTGCACAAACTACCATATGCCCCACTGCTAATTCATTTTTCCAAGGCCCCAGGGATATTATACTTCATTTAAACACACCAGTGATGCAACAGCATACTTCTGAAACCTTTGTTAAAACTCAAGTGCTGTGTGGTATTTAAACCATGTGATTAAATACCAGCCTTCCAAAGTCTTTTCTTCATTTTGTAATAAATCTGATATTTCTTTCTATTTTAGACATTCCAGACAAGTGTGTGTAGGCGTGACAGTGACTGTGCCTGAGTGTGTGAAAGAGCATACGGAGTTTAAAGATAGGCTTTTATGAGTGTGCACTGTATGTATGTGAGAAAGGGACAGAGGGAGTATCAAAAGCACACAGCGTGAGTGAGAAAGAGAATGTAGAGCACAATGCTTAGACATAATGGAGTCTGTGATGTCTCTGACAAAAAGGGTCAGCTGCTGGTAAAATTTGTATGAAATTGGGGCTCATCTGTGTGGAATCGACAGATGGAGGATGAGTTCCCAGGGGTCCACACCTGCTACAAATAGATCTGTATGCACACGATCTCCCGTGTGCACATACGTGAGCGAGGCTCTGAAACTCGGACAGTAAGTACAAACACAGACACCTGAAAACAAGCACATTAATCATTCTACATTAAACCTTCCGACAGCACTTGTAGGCTTATGCAACAGACAATGAGAACCCCTAATAATAAGACAATATAAATCTTGGGCCTCTGTGTAAAACATGACAAGATGTGATCTGGTTCTTGGCCTGGTTTCCTTTGGTTTTGTCGAACACCCTCAGCACAATGCTGTGACTAGTCATCTTGAGCCTAGTTTCAATGGATTTACAGGAGCTGTCATATAACATTTCAGTTCAGTCATTAAGATTCGAGGAACGGGGAACCAAGGGAACACATACAGTGGCTCTGATGGAGTCTTAATGCGACCGCTGACTCTCCCTGTTCTCGTTCTGCCATTTAAATTGAGCTAATTTACAAGAAGTGCTGAAGATTTAACTTTGAATATTGTAAAGTAGTTTAATGAGGCTTGTGTGTCCTGATTGTGTGGCTCCCCACCCATTTTCTAAAGATGGACTAGGGGTTACTCATTATGACGTCATATATCAGTCTTTTACTGGATGAGTGACGGTAAGCAACACACACAGGTTATAGTGATTTCTAGGTTTCTGTTGTACAGGGTGGAGGCACATCTAAAAATACACAACAAAGATGTTGAGAGAGTCTGAAGGTGCCTAAAGGCATAATCTGCTCAGCACAGGGGTTTAATTTGAGCCATGAGTGTCAACAGCTTTTATGATGAAATTGTCATGATACAGTGTCTTACAGGAAAGCCAGACCATCGGGTAAATGGATCTGTCCGTCCAAAAATGACCTCGTTTTGTGGTAACTTTAGGAAGGAACATTCTGTGATAAAAAGAAATGGCCCTAATTTTCTAAAGGCTGTTGTAGTCAAAGACGTCAAATAGCCAAAACCCCTTGAATGATTCCCATCATAAAGAGCATTGGTGATGAAAATATCTTGCCTCACAACTAATTGTTTTACACACTATAAATAGGGCTGATAATTAGATTGGTGTGCTTCTTGTTTGTTTCTACTGCAGCAAATATCGTATTAATATTTAAAAAATCTTAACTCTAAAACAAGCCATATAATGACAGCAAATGAAAAACATTCAAGCAGGAATATTGTATTCCTGTGAATATCCTTCACACAATTACTCTTTCTTAATTTCTGTCATTTTCTGTGCTAGTTCATTTAAACCTATAGTTACACTGTCATGGTCACCCTTTACCTCACATCACCACTGAGATTCACCACTATCACATTCACATAGAGGAAGCTTCTTTGACAAACAGGAGGAGTCCTATCAGTGATAAAACTATTTAACAACTTCTATTTTTTTTTTCATGAATGTCATAAATAAAAGAATCTGTTTTTATGACTTCTAACCATTGGTGTGGATTAGGAACAGAGTAGAAATGTGTGTTTATATTTATAAATATCCCATTGTAAAAATAATTTGTAGCCAAAAGCAGTTCTGCAATAAACATAGCAACACAAACCTGGAGTATCAGTATTTGTACAAATGGCTTCATCTAGAATAGGCATATTATATTTCTGTATTAGCACAGTTTAGATTATTATTATTGAAACATTATTTGTTCAAAACCATTATAATACTGTTGCTAGATGAACTCATTTAAGCTTCCTCTAGGGTTCTCTCCGGGTTCTACGGCTTCCTCCCACCACCAAAATCATGCAACGTAGGTGGATTCAAGATTCTAAATTGGCCATAGGTGTGAATAATCTGCTGTTGTCCAATATGGAATATGCACCACTCATCACTGTAAATGAGAATTGGTTCTCACTTGACTTACCTAGTTAAATAAAGGTTAAAAGAAATTCCCCAGTTTATTGGGTATCAAAACTATGCTAATGTACAGTACTTGAGTAAATGCACGGGGATGATCAGATGCAGATGTCACAGATGTCAGGGTCAGTGGAGAGAGCTGCGGCTGTGAGGACACTGGATCCTGAGCCGATTAACTTTCCCACCCCCAGGGTAGCAGCGGCAAGGCAGACAGGAGCTTTTCTCAGTGTGGAGTCAAGGTGAGGACATGGTGAACCATAGACACCCAGCTGCTACCCCCAGCATTGCACCGTACAGCACTTCTGGTAATGAAACTCTTATCAGAAATTAATCCACAGTCCAGAGAAGGTAAAAACTGTAGGAAGTGGAAGTACTGACTACATTTGATGAAATCAGAATTTGGAATACAAATAATTAGAATTGTATTAGAGAAAAGAGTATGTCTGCATATTTATCTTTTCATAATGGTTTCAGAACATTTCTGACAATAAATACATTTAAATTATTTGATTAAATTGGGAAGAGGTTATTTTCCACATCGTCCATAAACACACATGCGTACATCATCACAGCCACACTCAACAGCAACCAGCTGGATGAGAAATAAAAAGGCCTTTTCACAATTATTTTAGCCAGTGTGAATACAGTGATATCACGTTCCTAATCCACACTGAAATGGAGTGAAGCCGCAAAAATGAAATGAACAGGAATGGCTCCAAACCCTGAAATAGCCACATCAGACAGGAGTCACGGAGAATAATGTAAAAGGGGTGTTTAATGTCAAGCGGAGAGATGAGGGAGGGATGGAGGGGGGAAAGTTCAGAGCTCTCCCATCCAAAATTCTGAGGGGCATTAATGTGAGACAAAATGATTTGTCACGATGAGAGCTGGAGAAGGAGAGGAAGGTGCAGGGGCAATATGTAGCAACGGTTTTGAAGTATCGGAAATGACAGAGGGTAGTTTCCATTTATTAAGAACTTCATTAGGAATTAATGTAGCTCTTTAATCAGGTGTAATGAATGGATATAGCGATAACTTTGTAAATGCACATCTTATCCAAGAGGATAAGCTATGACTTTCAGAAGCCCGTTAAATAAAGGTTTAATTGTCCTAATTAATACTTCTCATTTTAGGAAAACACATTTACTCTTTCTATGAACATATTTCATTTGTGGTTGAGTAAAAATGATATTTATTGACATTATGAGACAGATGGAGCTGTCAGCTACAATAAATAGATGGAGCTGCTGTGCTTGTCTTCTTTTGGCACGTGTCACTGAAGATGAAATGTCACTATCACCAAAAAGATCAAAAAAAAGTTTATTCAGACAGCCAATCTCATTAATGCAAATTACACCTATCATGCCTGCAACTGGCAGGAGCTGAGACGTCTCCTCAACTCCAACTGTCATTTACTTCACTGGTGCTGCCCAGCTGCTGTTCTCATACTTCGTCTTGTTCCTTCTTCCTTCTATTCTCAGATTTAAGTCTACATTTCAAGCACCACATAAGAACATGTTTTTGATTTTATTCCAGCAACAATTGTGCAAATTCCTGCATTTTTTTTTTTCAAAAAAATAAATACTTTATAATGCTTTGTATGAAATCTGATGTGAATGTAACTACATTATGTTGTATGGTATCATGCATTAAAAATACAATGTAAAAGAAAGAAATATTTTTAATACTGCAGAGCTACTGGAATGTCGTTAAGTTATTTACATTGTAAACCTTTGTATGAACAGCAGAGCATCATGGGAAGGTGACCCTTGTCGTAGGGTGAAATGCTGAATCCCAAAATGTTCCTTTTCTGTGAACAATTGTGTGAATAGTTCCCGCTGCTGATGAGCTGGCGTGCTGCATGGCAGCCACTCCAACCGCTGCAGAATGTGTGAATGAGTGAATGCAGGTTTGTGTTAAAACTGACTAGTCAGATTAGAAAGGCACTTGAGAGGTATAATCCACTAACCAGTTTAGTAGAAGTATTACAGTGTAAATCTAATTCAATATGGAAAATGTACAGTGAGTCAAATGTAGTTAACATATTTTAGATATACATTATTTTTACTGTGACCAGTTTCATGTTGTAAATTTATTAGAGAAGATCCAACGCAGCTCAGCTCCATACATGGTTCATTGACTGGAATTATTTGATTTAAAGAATAAATTCCTGCATGGACTTCAATTATTTACAATTTCAATTTTTTCATTTTTGCAACACCTTCTCTGATCAGCATTTCTCTCGCTGTCTTCAGGGTTTCCATTTGAAAACTGTACAGACGTGTTTTACCTGTAGTCATGGAAGCAGAAGTGAATCCCACTTAGCCTGCTCTCTGGGAAGTAAAACCCTCTCATTTAGACACACACGCAATGGATATGTGAGCTGCCACCTGTGATTATGGCTCAGTTACATAACAAGGGTTCCAGTCTAGATGTGTGAACCTTCTGATCTACTGTTCTCCAGACTTGCAGCACCACACTGTCAAAGTCTGGATCGGTACCTGTTGCTGGAAGGGTTTTAAAAAAAAGAATAGTAGTCGAGACAGAAATAGATAGATAGATAGATAGATAGATAGATAGATAGATAGATAGATAGATAGATAGATAGATAGATAGATAGATAGATAGATAGATAGACAGACAGACAGACAGACAGACAGACAGACAGACAGACAGACAGACAGACAGACAGACAGACAGACAGACAGACAGACAGACAGACAGACAGACAGACAGACGGACAGAGCGAGAGAGAGAGACTGATGAATCATTGGTGATGAAGCTGGTGCTGGGCCAGTACGCCTGTATTTAGAAACTTCTCACTCTTTCAACCCCCTCTCATTCTAATTGTCATCTCTTTTAGCATTTGACCAATGACGGGATCTCTGAAAAGAAACGAGAAAAGGGGGGAGCATATACTCAGCTCTGGAAATAATGTCAGACTGTCAAGAAAAACGCTAGTATTCTCAACATTGATGACGACGGACGGGAAATCACAGATGTCTTCACCAAAGACGATGAAGACCGATGACTATCCCAGACAGAGTGACACACTAGTCCTCTGTAAACACTGAAAACTGGTCTTTCCTTGGAGATATAATTTTCTCCCTGAGGACTTTGAATGTAGAACAGCGTTACAAAATCTAATGGAATAAAATCATGACTAACAGATTGACAGGTGTGCGTCAAATTCATTCCATTTTGCGCAGGAGTCCTGGTGTGGCAAGACTGCAGTAGTGTCCATCACACATGTACACAAGCTCATGCAAGCATCCTCAGGTCAAATGCTGTTGATGAGTTGATGATGACAAGTGTGAAAGGCATCAGTCTGCACTGAGACACAGCACCTGACAGTTTACTATATCAATACACTCATACTGCACAGTGCAACTTTCATCAATAAAAGAGTGTTGCAGGTCAAATGTCTGCCGGTTCAGTGTTTAATATTCTCACCAGGTGCTGCAAAGGTTTTTTTAAACTCTTTTCTCAGGAGGATCTGGTGTGATAACAGGACTCCTCTCAGAGCAGACGAGCTTGAAATGGCAGCAAACTTTGGGGGTGTTAATTTCACGTGGGAAGACTTTTCTTCTTCGTAGCGCTGTTTCCATTCACTTATGATTAGTGTCTGAACAAAAACAATGGCAAATTGTCTGCTTGGGTTTTCTGAATGATATGTCTGTGCATCAAGTTGCTGTCAACTGGTGGTGCCATAACGTGGGAGTAAGTGAGAGAGGCAACAAGAGGGAGAGAGAAAGAGAAGTGGGGAGGAGAACAGAGAGAGGGGGAGGGAGGGAGGGAGGGAGGCTGCAAATGGTAGTTTTCTGTGACACCATAGAGGGAGGGAGAGAGGTAGAGAGAGAGTGAAGAAATAGTCAGAGGGAGAGTGTAAGAGAGAGAAGTAATTCAACTAGATCAGATTGCAATAGATTGATAGAGAGAGCCATTCAGTTAATAAGCAGTGAGGGACTATTTTAGTTTAATGAGAAACGTGAAGGATGGACTTCACCTCAGTAAAGATGAAGGATGAGCAGACGAACCAGTAAAGACATGACCCCAGAAGATGGAGATACAAAATACTGATTTTTCTCTCGGATAATTCGCTGACCGACTGGCTCGGCCCGAGAACCTGGTTGGAACTACGTTTCATCTACACTCACAGAGCAGCACCTGAAAAAAAAAAAAAAACAGGCTGGAGATCAAGGAAGGATGAAGAAATTCAAAGGGGGTCTGTGCCTTGTCTTGAAGATGATGGAGTGGTTTTCTCCACTGATGGACTAACACACAATACAGGAGCAGCTGCAGGGGCAGATGCAGAGCATGCCCCGGTTTGATTAACAGGAGCATTAGGAGAGAATACATCACCTTTTACTTCTGCACGCTGTGGGAAGGACGTATAATAAAGGTAAGAGAAGGATTGAAAATTCGGTACTTGTCGGATGTCAAAGATCTGCATTAGACAAGTGGCACACAAGCTTAATTTAAGTTGCAATTTTTGTGCAAACCCTGTTGTCATCAAACTGGAAGGGGATTTCTTCATAAAATGTTAAGCCCATTGCATTCAAAACACATTTAAAAGTGACTGTACTTGTTTAGCAAAGAAAGAAAGCCCTTTCTTTGGGTATCTCTACACAGGATCTCATGCAGGGTTAGATTATGCAGCCATGAGGGCCCTGCCTGAAACAGACTTCCAGTTCCTGATTAAAGCAACAACAAAAATAACATAGTGTTGGAAAATGAATGTTGATAAATGAAACACAACAATATCCATTAAAAACAACAATCATTTCAAACAAAACCAAAATCCTGAGGATGAGCTTGAAGTATCCGTTTTAAATGATCTCGAATCATAGCTCAGGCACAGGCAGAGCAGGGTGATGGGTTATGAATGCATTGTGTGATGATCAAATAATCAATTATTCAGTCAAAAGAAATTGAGTTGATGAAAAAAAAAAAAAAGCATCAATTTTTAAAGTAATATTTTAAAAAATGCCCCGAAAAATTGTTGAGTTGCTGCTGTTTGTTACAAACCAAATAGCTGTGACTTTTAAAACAGTCGTCACACAAAATTTGTAAACTTAGGCCAGTACTCAAACTGAGAATGTGAATAAACCAACATTAAAGACAAAAAAAAACTAATTAATACCAATATTGGAATAAATTAAAACTTAAAAGCTAGACAATAGTTTAATCGTTGAACTTGATGTGGACAAAAATATTTCTATATTTCATCATCACATTTTAATTCCATCAAATACATTAATAAGAAATCTGCAACTCTTCATTGAGATCAAAGTGGCATCATCCTGCTTTTCATTTCAGCTCATTTAGGTTCATTTTCATCATTTATTATTTTATTGTTATATTAGATATAAAGAGGACATTAACACACTGGAAACAGAAGTAGAGCCCTCCATAAAACAGACACAATGCTACATCTGACAGACTACAGCTATTTTCTATTTTCAAATATTTTCTATTACTCTGTGTCATAATCAGTAATGTATTATGTTAGTTTGAGTGATCTAGCAAAGTATAACTTAAAATTGAAAATGACAGTTGAGCCTTATTGAAAACAAAAAGCGTTTTATGACTGGAAACAAGCAGTTAAAAAAACTACACTAAAACCTTTTGAGGTGATTGAAAACTAAAGTAGCTACAGGTGCAGCTAGAAAAAAAAAATAGGTTTAATTCTTCTTGTGTGATTTTTTCAGCTGTTACACAACTTCTTTATGGACACTTGTCTTTTTCACTTCTCTGCCACCAACTGAGACGACATCTGCGCACAGAGGACGCCAACATCAGTCTACTAGGCTGGGATGGTCTTTGGTTCTTACTAATTACCAACCAATTTATTGAATCACATTTGAAAACAACATGTTTTTATAACATGCTGTACATCAGACAACATCTCTGAATGGTGAAATGGTGTTACTTTCTATAGGAAAATACCTGTAGGTCACTTGAGACGAGATTGGTTCTGCATGGTGAGCTATAGGAAAATACAATGACATCTGAGCCTTGGCTCTTCCTTCACAATGGCCCTGGGAGGTGGGCTGTGATCGTAGTGGCTGAGCTCAGTTTCCTGCATGCATGTCTTGTGATGAGGCACCCTCTCCTGCTCCATCTCATTGTTCCTCCCAACCACTTCCATTATTTTGCACATCCAATTATTCATTCTATTCATCCTAATAAGCTGCAAGCTAATCATCTGTTCTAGTTAGTTCTCTCAACAGCACAAGAGCACACACGGCCAGACTAGGTGACAAAAGTCTACCCAAGTAATTATTGCAAATGACTTTCTGTGTCCCACCTGATGCACAATGCAGTATGGCCTTCCCCTGAACTCTTATTTCACAGAATAAGAATGGACAACTGTTATTTAAGACACAATCTTGATCCCAAAAGTTTGAATCATAACCAAAAGTCAAAACACAATTCTGCTGAGCACAGTCCTCAGCCTTACATAACTTGTTGCCTTTTGTTTATTAAAAAAAAATATTTATATGTGTTAATAATAACAATAATAACAATAATAATCATAATAATAATTAGTAGTAGTAGTGATAATAGTAGTAGTGATAGTAGTTGTAGTAGTAGCAGTAGCAGAAGCAGTAATAGAAGTAGTAATACTGTAGTAGTAACAACAGCAGACCTTAAACTTCATTCAAGTAGGGTTTTTTTTATTCCTATAATTAGCCATATGTGAAGCCACATACTCTTATCTGCATGGTTAAATAACCACAGATTGACTCTTTGACTTATCATTTACAGCAGTACATTGAAATGTTAGTTTAATTCAACTGAGCTCACAATTTGATTTGCTCATATCTCAAACAATGTTTTTCCCATTCAATATACTGTAACTAAAACCATTTTAATCTATTTAATCTTGTTTGGGTTGACAGATTTAAATATTTTGTAGTAGTGACAGTTACTATTTTTATCAGTGGTAGCTGTGCTCCTTTGGGAATATACTGTGATAGTGTAGGAACAAAAAAATGGACTTTTGAAGTAGAATTACAGATCATAACATTTAGCAACAGTATGCTTACCTGATGGAGAAAAGGATTTGATCCCTGAGGGAAAATTTGATAGCGTGGATGAGGTAATCTGACTCCAGATCAGAACTTCCACCTGAAAGAGCGTGAGCGGGGGACGGCATCAGTGTGAGGGTACGGCAGACGGCAGGGCACCCGGGATTTGGGAACGCACATGAGTGAACTGTCAAGTCTTCAGGGCCCAAATCAGGCAAGCACACACAGAAGGGATGTGGCCAGGCGATAAAAGCTGTCTGCCAGAAGGGCCTCGGTCCAGCCTCAGGGGTAAAAAGATGTTGACACAGAGGCTCAACATCGCGTGTAGCGGCCAGGTTATCTGTTGTCTGACAAAGAAAATCATTTGACAGCCATATCGATGTTCCACAAAATCATTTTGAAACATGTATGTAGTACCAACACATGTAGTGTGTTGGTTGTAATATTTTTTAATGTTTCATTATGTAATCAATATGTAATGTGGAGCACTACATGTTTGAAGCAACGTAGGAAGGGAGTCTAAATTTACTGTATCCTCAAAACACCATTAATAAAATGCTACATTTTACAGAATGGGGCCAAATGAAGTTTCTCCATCCTTGCATAAAGTATCTAAATTTGTATGTCCATGGAAACAGGAGCACACTTACAAATCCTATGTGAGGATGTTCAAACACACACACATACAGTCCTTCTGCCCTAAAAAGAGGTCCTGCTGAGAGGATAATACCAAAGTGAATTAAGTTTAAAGAGTAGTGTTTGTGATGGATGGATATGATCCACGTCTAGCTTGTGATGACTTAGCTTGAGTCCACTACAGACTGTCTTTCTGATTTGAAAGACAAAAGCACAGGTGGTGCCACGTGACAGACGTGGATCTGTTGTGAAGCCGGCTCTTCAGTTACCCATCCAACATCAAACAGGACAACACTTCAGAGCAAGCCAATAGAGTGGAGATGTTTATCGAGAGAAAGATGGTACAGAGAAGGAGTTTTATGTGACCAGCACAGGATGCTAAACCCTAATAGTAGAGAGCAGGGTATGAAAACAGTGTTCTAATAAAGCTTAATCATATTGAACAGACCAAAAATAATCTAACAATAATTTATTTGTTTTATTGGTAAAGGGCTTAGTGTTATAAGACTTAGTAATGTCAGTAAATCTATGTGGAGTTAATCCAATCTGCTGTATTCAATCAAGGTGCCTAATTTTATTCAAACAGGTAACAAAGTGATAAAACTCACATGCAGTTAATTCTGTATAATGATTGATTAATATCAGAGCCCTTTTTATTTAACTCCTATGTAACAAAATGTTGAACCAACATACTATAACAGCTCTATGTTGGCTCTTTGATGATGTTTCCTACACACGTGGTGTGTTTGAACATTATGTCACCAAGAGATGCTCACAATGTTCTCTTCTCCTGACTCTATCTACAGGGACTGGATTAAAGACTCCCACCGCTCCTTTTCCTTGAGTCTCTAAAATGGAACTTCATCAGTGATCAAGCAGCGAGGGGTCTCGATCACACTCTGGGATACCAGGCCTGCCCTTCTGCTCCGCCCGTGCAGTTGGAAGCGCGGCCCGAGAGCATGAGCGTGGGAAGGAGCAACCGCTATAGCATCGTGTCATCAGAGGAAGAGGGCCTGCGCCTCACTACCATGCATGGCATGAATGGTTTCGGCAATGGCAAGATCCACACACGTCGCAAGTGTCGCAACCGCTTTGTCAAGAAGAATGGCCAGTGCAATGTGCAGTTTGCCAACATGGAAGACAAGTCACAACGGTACATGGCCGACATATTCACCACATGTGTTGATATTCGCTGGCGATGGATGCTGGTTGTCTTCACGCTTGTGTTTGTCATCTCGTGGCTCGCTTTCGGCTTAGCCTTTTGGGTCATTGCTTTGCTACACGGGGATCTGGATAACCCAGCTGGAGATGACAACTTTACTCCATGTGTCCTGCAGGTCAATGGATTCATCGCTGCATTTCTTTTCTCGATTGAAACACAGTCTACTATAGGTTATGGCTACCGCTGTGTAACTGAGGAGTGCCCAGTGGCTGTCTTCATGGTGGTCTTCCAGTCCATAGTGGGCTGCATCATTGACTGCTTTATGATCGGGGCTATTATGGCCAAGATGGCGAGGCCTAAGAAGCGGGCAGAAACACTATTGTTCAGCCACAATGCCGTCATTGCCATGCGGGACGGAAAACTGTGTCTCATGTGGAGGGTAGGGAACCTTCGCAAGAGTCACATTGTAGAAGCCCACGTCAGGGCACAGCTCATCAAACCTCGGATCACTGATGAGGGGGAATATATTCCTCTAGATCAGATAGACATAAACGTGGGCTTCGATAAAGGCTTGGACAGGATTTTCTTGGTTTCACCCATCACTATTCTCCATGAGATAGATGAGGAGAGTCCCCTTTTTGGGATCAGCAAACAGGACTTGGAGACATCAGACTTTGAGATTGTAGTCATCTTAGAAGGAATGGTCGAAGCAACCGCCATGACCACACAGGCTCGTAGTTCTTACTTGTCGTCTGAGATTTTTTGGGGTCACCGCTTTGAGCCGGTCTTGTTTGAGGAGAAGAACGTGTACAAGGTGGATTACTCTCACTTTCACAAAACCTACGAGGTACCATCCACCCCCCGCTGCAGTGCCAAGGAAATGGTGGAGAACAAGTTCCTAGTTCCCAGCTCTAACTCCTTCTGTTATGAAAATGAACTGGCCTTCCTAAGCCGCGATGATGAGGAGCAGGAAGTGGGTGGTGGAAGTAGGGTACTGGCAAACCTTAGTCCGGATCGGAACAGCCGACATGAGTTTGAACGCTTGCAGGCCACCAGGGCACTGGATCAGAGGTCATATCGTAGAGAGTCAGAAATATGACCTCTACCCATCGACCCATGATCAACTCTTAATAACTTAATTCAAGGTTAATAATGCAGAACAATGCAAAGTGCCATAGGATAAGCTGATAGTTATGAAAGACTGGAAGTTAAATATCAACTGCAGAAGGGACCTACATGGAAGGAATGAAAAGCAAAAGCACACAGCCTAGAAACACGTGGTAAAGAATGTCTACAATCAAGGAAAAGGCTAAAGAAAGACCTTCTTCCTCAATGGAAACTTGAATATTTTTTTTTCAAATGGTCATTTTGAGTTAAGAATCTTCAATGACATTGCATTAAAAATGGTTGACAGAACCATGAAATCCAATCTTAGGTGTAAATACATTGCGTGTTTTGTGTGCAGTATCAATTTCCACAAACATCTTTTAAAAGAATGACATTGCAAATTCAACTTGTTCCTGGGCACAAATAACAATTTCACATGGATTAACTCTCGCACTCTCCATGCATTGCTGTAATTTGTTGGATTTATGTTTAATGACACATTGACAATCTGTGCACTGCAGCATTCAGATGCAATAAGCCACGATGAAACAACTGACCCATGAGCCACCGAGTACAACATAATTCAACACCCTCATTTTAGGGTTTGTTGGTATAAACGTAGGAAGAGTATGCACAATTAATTGCACTAAGAAGAGCATAACAGCATTACTGAGCAGAAGTGTACATTTTTATATCCTCTTAATGCCTCCTACTTTAGTCTTAATATTAAATAAAATTACCAATATTATGATTTTATTGCACCAACCTACACGCATCATGTCATGTGCAAACAGAAGTGAGGAGTCAGGTAAAATATAATAAAAGCACAAAGTATATCCCCAGAGGCGTTTTGTACTTTCAGATATTTTGTAGCGCTCAAAAGTACAGGTTGCAAGATCCAGGGTTGTATCCATCAGAATTAAAACTTTGTAGTAGCAATTTGTAAACCCACAAAGAAATGCACTTTAAGTTTTCCTTTACCTTCACAACTTCAGCTATTATCTTATTAAACTGAGTTCAGCTGAAACTTCTATGTTTATAGTCATTTACGGTTTTCCTTCACGACTTATAGAAATTAAGACTGTAAAGATTTGACAAAAAACAGAATAGAACAGAATAGAACAGCCTCAAGTGTTTATGTCCTCTTAAAACTGAATCTATGCATACTGATAGCAGTATAAAAGGACAGAAATGCAACTGAGAGGAAATTTGAGGAATGAATTGCTTTAATCTACAGTACATGTAATAGGAAAGCTCTTTTAAGAGCAGCTATAATTTTAATATCTATTAACTTAAAGAATTAATCTTGCTTTAATTTTTCTTGTCAAACTACAGCTTTGCTAAAACTTTCAAAATGTGCACAGGGAGGAAGAAATTCTCCTGGTAAATTTCTTTGGCTGCAGAGTCCTGTGGTTCTTCAGTGAAAGCTTTGGGTGTTCCTGGCGTTACAGGCCTCAACTGCAGATGCTTACAAAAGAAGCATCAAAAGAACTAATGTTTCCTCAACTTTGTTTGCTGACAAGGTTGGAATGGTCCAACTGCATCTCTTAACTTGAAGTAACCGAGCCTAAATCTTCCATCAATTTACATCAACAGCGGTTAAATTTGAGTGCTCTTCATATTCTTATGATATTTGAGCTATTGCATTGTCAGAGTTAGCCACTGCTTCAGGCATCACGTGAACTACAGATGAATCACAGTAAAAAATATTATTGACCATGTATCATCATATGTTTTCTTTAACAGGTTAAGGTATTTGTACGGGTTTAATGAAAAATTCTGTTATGGCTTCCATTTCTGTCAAAACAGAACTGAAAAAGATTTGATGGTATGTTTTCACGCGTCATAGTGATTCCTCTGGAGTCACAAACACCACATACTGTAGATGGCTGAATGCATTTTAGCGATATATTGACTCAATGAGTTAATACACTAGTCCAAAGCCTGAATGGAAGCAATAAACGCTGAAGCACACCTTTATGAATTAGTTTCATATTCTTAATGATTCTGTATTAAAAGATGCAAAGGCCCAATTCTGGATTCACAGACAACAAGAGAAAGGCTTTTAGTTTTTATTGTACCCAAATGATTCTTCAGATTTTATACCAAAGTAATGAAGTGTAGCTCAGACAAAAGTTTTGAAATGACTGTACCCCGTGTACACATTTTCCTCCAAAAACATTTGAGCCCAAACTTAAAAAATGGTCAGTATTTCAGAAGGATGTTTGCACACGGTGTGTTTTTAGACCTCAGTCATTCTTGAAAATACAGCATTAATTATAGCCACAAACTTTAAACGCAAATCAGTTAAATTCTTAAGTAGCAGTCGTAGATTCAATCATTGGTATCAATGTACACAGTAGATTAAGAGACAACTTTATGATGCATGATGACATTTATTTTTCTTAAGCATGAACAATAATTTCCAAAGATAAACCATCATTCTAGATTCCTAGTCAGCATTTATAATTCAGACCTCAACATGTTTAGCTAGTGTCACAGAACACATTTTATAGCAAACTCCTTTTACCTCACTGAGAAGTCGATGTCATCTACCTGTGGAACAGTTTTGGTTAACTGTCGTTAATAAATAAGTATCCATAAATAGCATTATACATATATATAAAAGAAGGAAAAAGTACAACAGGAAGACAAAGAGGAGAACCATAAAATGGTTGTTATTTTGGTCACAATGACTTATATTTTACTAATAGTTTGCCGCTAGCAGTATGCTTGACTTTACGATATTTCATAGTGACATGTTGCTTTTATAGAAAACTGAAGGATGTAGTAAAACTTTTTTTTTGGTTAATAAGTGGTCTTTCCCCAACCCTTAAAAATATATTATGCTCATTGCCTTCTGGGAAGGTTCTATACACTGATGTTTGACAGTTCTGCACCTACCACTACTACTACAACTACTATTACTTAAATTTCAGTGGTTTAAAAAAGTGACAGGCCAGCAGCTTCCATGCCAAGTCACTGAGATGCCTAGTTCAATCATTTTGACTGAAGGATTTTATTTTAGTTTGTCTTAACTTTGTTGTTGCCCACCTGAGCCCTTCAAAATGAAATATACTAAAGCATTTTAGTGACATATAAAAGTTTATAGTCGAAACTCATAGTAAGGTTAGAAGAATAACAATAGAGAGCAGGCAGGTTGAATAAACCTGCTTATTTTTATACAAAATTCCTTTTGATAGAATACAACAATCAATACTTTCAGTACTATGAAATCACTATTATGAGACAAACGTGTGATTGTCTCAATTATTTAATTTCTGTTGTTTCATTTCCGCACAGATGCTCATCATATTTCTCTTAAAGGGATGATTGGAAAAACCTTTGACCTCTGTAGAAGTCTTCCTATGTACTGCAGCAATGTCCACTGGGCTTCTGGTTTTAATTCAAGTTATTTAAACTGCTCAATTAAAAATTAACTGTGATAAACATGTTTTCTTTATTTCTTTTGTTGAACCCTGCCCATCACAGGCTCAACTGTACTGACATGTAAAGTCCAATACCAACATCCTCCAGCCTCATGAATGGATTAAGTGGTAGCAAAGGTAATACATCACCATGAGGGCTGCTTTAAGAAGGCAGATCAAGATTCGTGTCACCAAAGTCAGATGACTTCCTGGTCTTGGGCCAATTATTCAAGAAGGCTCATCAATTAATCACTGTGACACACAAACAATCAGCTGGGCCTGGAGGCTTTTGGAACAGCTAATCCAGGCAACAAGCCCACAGCTGTCCTCAGATCAATGCGAGAGGCCAGTATTACTTCTGCTACCACCTCAGAACCAAGGAAAGCCTTTTTTGGGGGTTGGATTTTACTATGACCCCTTTTTTTCAAACATATTTTGTCCTGTGATGGCAAGAAAAACACAGGTTTTCATTTAGACGAATACATGGATGGATTCTATTCAGCTCATTTGGTCTCAGACAGTCACTCCATGAGAGGTTACAGGCAGCCGTTGTTAGAAATTTCAACACACCTGTGTTTTTTTATATGACAATTCTACATTCCTTGCTGTGAAAAATGTCTGCAGCTAAGTGTCACACTAAACACGCCACTGTGAAGTGTGCAGTGAACCAGTGGAGGGTGTTTCAGGTTAAAAATAATATCAGCGAACTAAAAGTTCTGAGCGACATCAACTGATATTTGATTATTTTTTTGAACACATTTGTAAAAAGAGGTTTTTTTATGTTTGGTAAATGATTGTGCCCACTAAATGTTCTAAGTAGGATATTTTGCTTTGAAAATCAACTTTTTGTCTAGTCTTGATGTTTCATCTGTGGATTTTATAGTATGATTTCCTGTCACGGAAACACAAACCAACATTTGCCTTCAATATCCTACCGTTATTTATTGGCCAATCTGTGTTGATTAGTCACCTGATTTTCATGCATAATATAATTTGGGATTAGAATGATGTTCTTAAAGATGCTTTAGATCATACAATTTGAAATAAAAGGGTATTTGTTGCACAAATTTAGTTGAATTATGACTTCTGCTCTGCTGTCAGCCTGGTGTAAAAGAAAACCTCCTTCATATGACTTAAGATGGAACTGAGTCATCAAAAGTATTGCTTTTCTTCCCTTTCTAAAGCCATTATAAAAATGTTTTAAAGAAATCAAATCGTAGCACAATTAATTAATATTTTGGCTGCTGTCAATCATCCTGCCTGATCTCTTTGTATTGGATCTGTCCACCAGTTTTTTGTAAGTCAGGTTTCAGTTTAGGATGAATAAGTCGCCCACAGTGAATGACAGATGTAGGATTAACATGCTGGCCTCTGGTTTTGCTGAGCTAAGGTGCCGGATCTCAGGCCTGTATCACAGAGGCCATGCTGAGAGCATTTGATTATGCAACATGGCCTGGGAAGCAAAGGCTTTGTGTGGCTTGGATTCACACAGAGTGGAAGTGAAGTTCAGGATTAGAGGTGGACAATGTTAATGAGTGTTAATAAGTCTGATGTTAAAGTATTACAGATTATTCATCACTGTCACAGAATTTGATTCACTCTGAAAGGGAACCCATTTTTGGTGGCTGTGACGTCTATTGTGCTGTAATCATTAGAATCAATGCCAAGAGGTACTGGATTAAAAAAAAATCTGACTGTACTGCAAGTGAAATGGTTGCAATGGAAATTCTATGCCTTACAGATGGGATGTATACCCACTGAGAATGAGCTAAATAACTCTGAACCGGCAGTCTCCCAGGATATTCTTATTTCTTTGCGGGGATACACGTGTCCATCTGTATACAAATGTTTCCTGCAGGTGTTAGTTGTTTGATTTTGTAATACATACAGGAAGAGACAGACGTGTAGACAGACAGATAAATATGTTTTTCATTTCCATGTCATTGTGATATTTTGTATAAATTATGCAATAGCCAGTCGACACCCAAGATCCCTCGGGAATTGTCCCTTCTGTGACTCCCAGGGAACGGTAGAAGGAGCCAGCTGGGGTCTGGACTCACACGTGTGCTTTAACAATTTAAAACAAAAAGCATTACACCACCCACAGGCTGCAGCCATCCAGATTAGCTGGCCAAGCTAGTTATAATTAATGCTGGAACAAAACTCCCTGTAGCTCGGCCTGAACTGAGGAAAAGTCGTGTTGAAGAGGCTAAATAACGCTCCTCGGTGTCAGGCCTCATGTGGCTCTGTGGCTAAAATCGCTGAAAGTACTATCTGTTAGTTCCTGTGATAGAGTCAATCAATTCATGCAGCAGATCTGATGTTGATGCTGTCATTGTTTTAATCATTTTTCATCCAGATTCTGCCTTTAGATGGTACTATAAAGGAAATGATGAAACACTTGACCACAGATGAGTTGTCTCGCAGCATTGACTGGTCGAAAGCAGAAATTGATCTGTCTGAGGTCCTTAAGTGTAATGGGACTTTACCAATGACTGAGATATGTTTTATGTTGCCTGTTGTTAAATGAGACGACACACAAGCCCTGTCCGACTGCCCACGCTCGTCGCCTTGTGCGATAAGCCAAGAACCCACTGCTGTCATCCATCGGCTGTCAACATGGCACAAATAAACACCAGAAGACTATAAATGTGGATAAAATATTTTTTAAGGCATTGTTTGAGTGAGGATAACAGCCTGTCACCAATTTAATTAAATATTGTGACATTTTTAAAAGACGACAGTTGGACCGTAGGAGAAGTACTGGTGTAAAGAATCAAATGAATGATGGTTGCGTTCAGCAGTGATATGATTTACTGTGACACTTAAATAGAAGGTTATTCATAACAAATGTGCTTTTCTTGGAATGACATTCCAAATGTTGGCTGTGAAAATGACACCATCAACTCTTGTCTATCAAAAGCTGTCACCACATGTGTCTCAGCCTCTTGCTTATGACCAGCAATCGACAAAAGACACACTTGAAACTGTTCCAGAAGACCCGACGACTTGATGTTGGGACAGGTTCCACTGGCTGGTAAGAACTCTGGGAACTAAATGTGTGTGATGTCACAGGAAAGAAGTGTGTCTGAGCAGAGAGAAGAAGAGGGGTCAAATTAGTTTAGGAGATTAAAAAAACAGTTTCTTTACATTAAAAATGAATTTGTCAGTAGATTTTGACTGTCCAAACACAGCAAATAAAGTTATTTAAATTAGGTATAATGGTTTATTCATATTGCAAAGATGAAGAAACAAATTTTAAGCATTCAACTTACACAAAATATATCTTTCTAAAGCGGATTTGAGTGATTTGCATATGTGGTTCTAGATTAGATTCAGAATCAGATCAGGAATCCGTGTAAACTTGCACATGTATTGTGCTCTGTTGTTATTATCCAGGGTTGACAGTGCAGCAAAATGAAATGAGGAGAGAGGAGCAGTGAGAACAACAATGCAGTTCGTCAGCTGTTTACAATCTGTGAACAGCTGACCAAGTGTTTGCAATTCTCCGGAGAACATGTCATGCAGACATTCACCACTAGTGCCTCCGTTTCACTTTGAATACAGATATGTTGTTTTTGTTGTTGTTGTATTTGGTGACATAACAAAACCGAATCGATACGCGAGGGCCTGTTGCATCCACATTAGAGTTAAACACAGGTCAATATAAACTATCAATGAGGCTCATAATGAGAATATAGCCATAGTTTTACAGGGAAAACCACGTGTTACTCATCCCCGTGCCAATAGAATATGCTTTATTTGATGCTTTCCAGCATGCATTGCTGTCTGCCAGTGTTTGTTCGCTTTGGGTTAGGGTTTGTTTTGTCACCAAAGCCTGGATGCATAAATCTTTTAAGCCTAAATATTTGATTTCCCAACCAAATGTTCATCTGTATTCTTTTTATCATCAGCTGTTCCTCACTGGCACTCTGATCTGAGAGAGGGGTGTGCAGCATTAAACATGGTAACACATTATGTGCCCTGTCTTCTCTCCATTACTATAGGTGCCTCAGGTCTGTCCTGATACATAGAGTAACATGAAAGGACAACCAGAGGGGACGTGTGGGGGGGTGCGCTCTCCTTTCCTGCCTCTCAACCCTTACAAATTACCTAAGAGGGCCTACAGTCCCTCTGTTTTTGAAGGAAAGCAAGAGTTAATTTATGTCCTGAATACAAGTAGAAAATCCCTGGTATCACCGATGTGCAGCTCTACCCATGAGATATCACTTTTATTTACTTTTACAGGTGGATGCCATCAGTTTTCCTCAAAGTATCCAATGGAAATTTGCTCCAAACACATCAGAAATGCAAACATTAAAGCTTTGATGATATTTGCTGAGGGTTTAAGGAAGCAGCTGTTTTTCAGTCCATTATAAAGGAGTTCATGGGTACACTATGTGATGTACACGTTCCTTTTCATGAGCATCTCTTTCAAAATGAAACCCAATACAACATCTTGTGGAGTACAAATCTTCAGTCGAAGGTCATTTCAAGAGGGGTTTTGATGCCACTTTCTAAATGCTAGTGTGTTATTTTAATGTCATAAGCTACGGATAATATCTTTGAAATCATGCAAATGTTGAGAAGAGTGATTGTGGAAAGCTAAAGTGGGTGTGTTCCTCCATTAGACCAGACTTAGACCGGGTTAACCTCATACCTGTCAGCACCTTTCACAATGCTGCTCTCAGTAACAGGGCTAAACAGGGGTAACAGGGATAGGATCTGTCTCCCCAAGTAACCCCCCACCACACACACACACACACACACACACACACACACACACACACACACACACACACACACACGTCACACACCTTCATCGCCCTTCTATCCCACCCCTACCAAGACCATGCCAGGACACATGGATCATCTCTTACTGGCTGGCATTGCTCTGTCCCAGGACAAAGACGCTGCTGCGGCCAGGAAAACATCTCCGGTGTCAGGCAGAATGAGGGTCTTTGTTACCACAGATTCAATACAGGGCCTTCTCTGACAGGGGTAGCTGGGAGGTTTTTGATATGGAGAACAAAATCCCTTTTAACATGACGAAGGAGAGATCGAAAGCCTGCAAAGGAGACGAGTAGAAAAACTTAGTTACGATACCAACTCCAAACTTTGCATTAGATTTGACTGTCAACTGATTAGAAGTGGTTGAGAGCTTCGATGTTTTTCACACAAATACTTTCATCTCTCTAATTCTGAGATGTGACGTTACAGACACAAAAAACCCTGTTGAAAAGAAATGAACCCACAAGAAAGATAAAATTACAGTGAGACGATGAATCACACAGTTAAATAGGGTGCTAATATGAGACGACAAAGCATGTCATTGATTGCCCTGGAAAGGATAATTGGTCAAAATTATCTAATTTAAATGGAATTAAGTTGGGGGTTTTTTTAAATCTCAAACAACTCATCAGTATTATCCAAACAATAAGATTTTATATTATTATTTTTCGTTTTTTTGATGATTGGATTTCTAATTTTTCTCAATTATTATGTTTTTTGAAGATAATGGTTGCTCACCTCCCAGAATACTGCAGTGTAAAAACTGAATGCTATCAGTCATTTTATCAATGTCTGATATAATATGGCATTAATAACAGATATAATAATCTTTACTATATAGATCAACAGTGCTGACAGGCAATCATATTTTGGCATCATCAGGCCATCGTAGGCTACAATAGGCCAAGCAGCATAATAAATCACCTCAGGATTGTGCTGAAAACATATAAAGTTAATCCTAATTCCTGGATCCACCCAGTGATCAAGATCTGCTTCTGAATTCCCAACCTGATGAGTGACCCATCCAACTTTGATGAAATCAGCTGTGTAGTAGAGAAAAGCTGGACAAGTACATGGAGTACTCCTGAGGTAGCCAGGATCGAGATGTGACTCCGAATCTCAACACTTCATCCCCACCAGATCCACCCAATGACAAAAATACATTGAAATCTGTTAAAAACCTTAGAAGCTATTCTGCTAACTATATCCAAAAAACATACAAACAGTGAACAAACTCAGACACAATGATCATTTAATGGCTGTAGCCAATTATTTTCTATTTTTAAAATATAAAACATAATATATTTATATTTTATATTTTTATGTTTTTTTAGTATTATACCAGATAACTTAAAATAAAACCAAAAATGTCATATGTTAGACAAATTAAGTTGATTAAAATTAGGTAATCACTCGTTTTTATTCCTACAAATTGTGGTAATACTGTGTTTTGTTTCTGTGCGATTGTGCATGTGACTTTTGAACTGTAATTGTTTCAATTGTATATTGTATCGGAATAAGTAAGATGTGTTCAAAACAAAAGATATCCAACTTAGAATGATGGTTAAATCATCTGGTCTCCTGCCAGGCATGACAAGTTTATTTTATTTTATTTATTTTTTATTTTTTTAGTTCTTTAATTGGTTTGTCTTATTTGTAGCACCTGCTACGATGAACCATTGTGCACACAGTGTAGAGTGCGACATCTTGTGATGTTATTACGTCATTACTGAGTTATACCGTGTTCAGAATTTCTCATAAACAAGACTTTTCCAACAATGTTCGTACGGTGGTTTGAACAAATCATTTCCGCAACGCTCCCTTTTTAACCTTTTCACTGGAAGAATACCGAGATGTCAACATATTTCAATGAACCCTTACGGTTTGTGCTCAGAAATAGCATTTTTCAGTATTATGGAGGGGCATTGCAACAAACGACTTGCGAAACATATGAGCGCTGAAACTAAAGGAAAATACTGTGATGAATGAATTATTTCATTCCTCACCGACCTTAGCTCGGAATAAGACACATACATTTTAAAATGTACTCTAATTTATTTTATAGCGTGTCTTTAACTTTAGATAAACTAAAATAAAAGATTTTAAAACGAAATATTTTGTTTTTTGACTATAGGGGGCGATAACGATCCAGCAAAGACGGTTTGATACATCTAAAGAAGACGAAGAAGAAGAAGCAAAAAAAAAAAAGAAGAAGAAGCAGGAGGAGAAGAAGAAACGTCCCGCTATGCTTTTGAAAAACTGAAAATGTCAAGGTATGCGTCAAAGGTGGAAGCAACAGAGATTGACTGGTGTTTGTCTCGTTAACGTTTGTGACATGTGTGTGTTTTTGCACCCAGTAAGATAATTATATCTGAAATTACTGAATCAGTTTAATGAATGGTGCTAATGGCTAACGTCAGCTAGCCATAACAATTATTAAAAACGCAGCTAAAGATGGCCTTAGTGGATTTCTATCACGTATTTTCCCTAACGGCTGTGTCTTGGAAGATTTTTACAAGTGTTTGTATGTTTATTTTTTTTGTTTGTTTTTTGTTTTGACCAGGATGAAGGTAGTCAATTTAAAGCAAGCCATCCTGCAGGCTTGGAAAGAACGTTGGAGTGACTACCAATGGGCAATAAACATCAAGAAAAACTTCCCAAAGGGGGCAACATGGGACTACCTCAACCTGGCAGGTTAGAGGAGATGTGGTGAAGTTTTCCAGTCACAACGATAATTAAACGTTGTCTGGTTCTTACTAGTGTTCTGACTGTATATGCTTTTCAGAAGCCCTGATGGAGCAGGCGATGATTGGTCCCTCTCCAAACCCACTTATTTTGTCCTACCTAAAATATGCAATAAATTCCCAGGTGAGAGAAAAAGCAGTGGTCATGCTGTCATTGAGCAGTTTGATGTTAATTTGTGAACTTCTATCTTCGTAGATGGTGTCGTATTCCAGTGTTCTTACTGCCATTAGCAGGGTAAGTAATGCTTGCTAACATTAGGATATTATGCATTTCACAATAACTATAAGCGGTTTACTATTATTATGTTTGTTTTCTGATAGTTTGATGATTTTTCCCGTGAGCTGTGTGTCAAGTCGCTCTTGGAAATAATGGACATGTTTTGCCATCGTCTCAGGTTTGTTAACTTATTCATGACAGTGTTGTCACTGTATTAGCAATACATTTTTACCATATGAATCTTATTTTTTTAAAAAGAAAAGCATTACCTGTGCAGTTCTTGTATCAATGAAAAACAATCTCTAATTTAAGACCAACCATATTACCCACTGTATAATTTTATTGCATTTGTGTTTGCTGATACTCATGTTAACCATCAATAAATATATGTGTAACTCTTTGTCAGCAACCAGGGTTGCAAGAGTATGTCAAGTCACACTTTGTTTTTGTTAGTTTTTATACATTGCTTGCCTTCATTATTGTTTACTGGAGAAACTGGGTTTGAGTTTAGAAAAGCCATGTCTTTCCAGTCTTTGCTGTATTATCTGTGATTTTGCAGCTGTTATGGAAAAGCAGAGGAATGCATTGGGCTGTGTCGGGCTCTGCTGGGAGTGGTTGTGTGGCTGCTTCAGGGCTGTGCCTGGTACTGCGAGAGGCTGAGAGAACTGGGTTCATCAGCCGGCACAGAGGCCAGTCTGAGGGCGTGCCAGGAGCGGCTTCATAACTTAATGGACAGCAGCAAGAACAGAGCTCTGGTCCACATTGCTCGGCTGGAGGATCAAGGTGCATCGATTGTTTTCGTTTGTGAGCGTGCACAATTGTACAAAATACACGGGGGCAAAAACAATATTTTTTGCCTGTAAATTCAAAGTTGACAGGTCTTGCTCTTTATGGTGGAGCAAGACCTGTCAACTTTGAGTTTTTAAAATAACAATTCTGAAGTTCAGTTGAGATTTTGTGATGAGCCAGACATTTTACATTTTTCTGCCTCTGTTCCTCCACAGGATCCTGGAGTAATGTGGAGCAGTCAGTGGTGAAAGTGACAGATGCCCTTGGCAGTGTATCTAACCAGACACTGAGAAATAAGCTAGAGGAGAGCGTATCAGTAGTTAAAGGGTAAACAGAGTATTCCAACTCGATCCTTCATTTGTGAATATACAGGACTATGTAACTTGTGCCTGAAACAAATCCATCTTGATGCAGTTTTGATCTTCACGCTACCTTGTGCTAACTCTTGACTCTTTCCTCAGTATTCCCTCGATGCTGTCTGTGCAGTGTGACCCTCTTCAACACGCCTCTTTCCCATCAGTCCATGCTTTCATCATGCTAGAGGGGACCATGAATCTGACAGGGGAAATACAGCCACTGGTGGAGCAGCTGATAATGATCAAGAGAATGCAGGTGAATATGTCTTCAAAGAGAAATGCAATTTTAAGCCTGCATTAAAACATGATTACTACTGAAGAATGTTGCTCTGATCAAACATGAAGTTAAATGTCAGTAGATTTTTGGATTTAGTTTTCTTTAGCAGCAATATTCTCAATTTTTTTTTGTCCCCCTCAGCGAATTCCAGCTTCTCTTTTTGTCCTGGAGATTTGGAAGGCCTGCTTCACTGGCCTCATTGAGTCACCAGAGGGCACAGAGGAACTCAAATGGACTGCCTTCACATTCCTGAAAGTAAGATCTGTTTCCAAGATGAGGGCAGTTCCTTGTGTCTGCTTATTAGCTGCTTTTATCTTGTATTTCTGTTTAGGTTGGAGTGAGAGTTAACTGTCCCTCTGAAACTGACTGGCTTCAGTTTATCACAACATGCTGATAACATTTCACTTCACTACACTTACTAATTCTCTTGTTTCTTAATGCTAGATCCCACAAGTTCTGCTACGGTTAAAGAAGTATCCTCATGGTGAAAAAGGGCAGGTAACGACTTTATTCATTGACATCATATTTGCCCACTATCATGAGCAGCCCTGAAATAAAAACAATGACCATTAATTGTAGAAAATATATTTTCCAGGACTTCATGGAGGATGTGAATATTGCATTTCAGTACCTACTCAAACTCACTCCTCTGCTGGACAAAGCAGATCAGAGGTGCAAGTAAGTCGAAAATCCTACTAATCCTTTTTATTCTTATCCTTTAGTCTTTCCCCGTTAGGGGTCGCCACAGCGTGTCGTCCTTCTGCATCCTACTCTCTAACACCAAATGCCCTCATGTCTTCCTCACTACATCCATCCACCTTCTCTTTGGTCTTTCTCTTTCCTGGTAGCTCCATCACCAACACCCTCTACCAATATACTCACTATCTCTTCTCTCGACGTGTCCATAGAAGTCTGCTCTTTAACTTTGTCACCTTGGTTGTTGCCCTGATAAACTCATTTCTGATCCCGTCCAACCTGGTCATTCC
The DNA here is from genome assembly GCA_013358685.1 of Antennarius maculatus. Lineage (NCBI taxonomy): Eukaryota > Metazoa > Chordata > Actinopteri > Lophiiformes > Antennariidae > Antennarius > Antennarius maculatus. Next base: position 7,823,537 of record CM023626.1, on the reverse strand, counting down.
TAGAGAGAACCTAAACATCTTCATTTCCTGAACCTTGAGCTCAGCTCCCTGTCTTTTTTTCAGCGGTACTGTCACTAAACTGTCCATCATGACCAGCCTCACTCTGTCTAATCCGTACATCATGGTTGGCCTCACTGTCTTATAAACTTTTCCCTTCATTCTAGCAGACTCTTCTGTTACATTCGACACCCGACACCTATCTGAAATCTTACTAGACAAACCTTTAAAGTCTTTTATAAAGATATTCTTATTAAGAAGGCCAGCTCTATTCCCATTAAACCCCATGTTGTCTATCATTATTGTCTTCTTTGTATAGTTGTGACTGCCTCGGCATGCTCCTTCAGGAGTGTCACAAGCTTGGCCTGCTGTCAGAGTCGAATACAGCCTGCCTCACTTCCAAACGGTACAGGCTCCCGTCTCACAATGAACATATTTTGAGAAGTAATCTGTTTTGTTCACCTTATTCACACAGTACACCGTATTCCCGTATTGCTCCACCCTGTTTCTTCCTTCCCTCCCTCTTTCCCTACCTTCCCTCCCCCCTTGCAAATTTGATTCAGGACCGAGGACAGGGAGTTTGCCCCGAAGCTAAAAACAGCAGAAAATGCAAACATCCAGCCCAACCCAGGTCTAATCCTGAGAGCAGAGCCCACTGTCACTAATATTCTCAAGGTAGCATAACCTCATCTGAACTGTACAGGGTGTTCCCAATCTGCTGATGCTGGTTTGGTCTGCAGCAGTGCTCAGAATGGGTGCAGTTGCAAAGCTACATACTTAGGAAGAAAAGTTGGGCAAAGTGTCAACTACAAAGCTCTTGCAGAGTGCAGCACATACACATAAAAACTCCAGAAATCAGGAAGTAGCTTCCAGGCCAAAGTTTAATGATGAAATATAGTTCATGAGAAACATAAGAATTAATACAGATACGTATTCCAGTATGGTTTTCAAATTAAATTGGTTTAGTGAAAAGATTAAATGTACATCAATGACATTTCCTTTCACATTCATCAGACAGTCGATGCAGATCACTCCAAATCCCCTGATGGCCTTTTGGGCGTCCTGGGACACATGTTGTCTGGAAAGAGTTTGGATCTGCTCTTGGCAGCAGCAGCAGCAACGGGGAAACTAAAATCCTTCGCACGGAAGTTTATCAAGTGAGTAAATGCAAAACTTTTCAAGTCGAGACAAACCGTGACCTTTCACTGGAATCCTGATTCATGTAACAACCTGCATCTTAATTCACAAGCATGTTTTAAAGGTCAGCTGATTGTTAAGGCTTCTGTTCTAACCCAGTTGGAGTCTCAAGTCTTGGAATTTGGTTTCTATAACATTTTTTAATATCTTGTAATCTTTTTTATGTTTGCTCCAGGCTGAATGAGTTTCCCAAGCACATCAGCGGTGAAGGATGTGAGTTCAAAAACAAGACTGGCATGTTCCTATGTGGGAATTTCTTCCCTCGTTGTTGTTATGTTTTGAGTGAAACACTAAAACTAAGGACTTTCCCCTCCTCTCCTTCAGCCAAGTCTGCATCAATTCGGGCCCTGCTCTTTGACATATCCTTCCTCATGCTCTGCCATGTGGTGCAGACATATGGCTCTGAGGTTAGTTCATGACTAGTCAAGCATGTTCAGAAACATAGAATGATGCCGAAGTGTAGATTGTGTAGATTGTTCCTTATTAACTTTGCATCGGGCTCCTCTCTGTTTTCAGAACTGAATATTGCTCATTGATAAAATCCGTGGCCTGTCCTTCTTAGGTGATCCTGTCTGACCCCAGCCCTTCAGGGGAAACGCCCTTCTTTGAGACGTGGTTGCAGACATGTATGCCTGAGGATGGCAAGACTCTGAACCCGGACCACCATTGCTTTAGACCAGAGCCTGGGAAGGTGGAGAGCCTGGTCAGCCTGCTGAATAACTCGTCAGAGATGAAGCTGGTGTAAGTTCACACTGATTTCTTTTTTAATGCTCAAACCCTTCTACGTTAACTCAGACAATTTTCACTAAGAAAAACTTTTTCAATAGATTACCTTTTGTCATATATTCATAGTAAGCATAAGGAATGAAGGTTCCCAAAATAAATATTCATGAAAAAAAAGAATGTAATTTATTGTCAAGCAAACTTACTCCTGAGATCCCCCATCACTAGATGCTGCTATTTAACAGAAAATAGTTTGAGTAAACCACATTCAAGTACTTTTAACTGAAGGAGAAGGACCAAAAGGAGAAGTTGTAATTTCTTACATAAACTTTATTATTGACACTTGTGTGTATATAGTTCATCCTGTTCACTTATGTGAGCTAGGAAATAATAATTTGTATTGTTGGTACATTGACCTTGTGTTGAGTGAGACTGAAATCAATCCTTATATGACATTTAAAAATATTCTTCCCGACCTGATGACTTGTAGAGTACTTTTATTTTCGTTTCAACTTTCACTTTCCCAACAGCGTTCTAAATGCAGAACTTCCTGTGACTTTTGTTTGTCGTAACAGTCAGGTGAAATGGCATGAAATCTGCCTCAGCACTCCAGCGGCCATCTTGGAAGTTCTTAATGCATGGGAAAATGGTGTTCTCTCTGTAGAAGCTGTTCAGGTATGTCCAGTAATTATTTTCCATTTCCTTCTCTTCCTGTGACTGGAAAATATTATGCTGAGTTACAAGTTAATGTCTCATATTCTCCAACAATACAGTAATCTCCCTAAATATTGCATGTTTTCACCTTGCTACTGGAAAAAGTTGACACACGAAAGTGACGGAAGTCAGAATTTGCAATAGCAATGACGTTCCAAAGTGCAGATAGATGGCAGTGACTTCTTCTTTTTTTTTTTTTTTTCCCGTGTGTTCCATTGAAGTGTCCTCGTCATGCGATGTGGATGAATGCACTTGTAGTCACACTCCTCTCTCCTTGTCTGTAAACCACATCCTTCCCCTTTTCTCAATTCTGTCGTCTTTTTTTCCGAGCACAGAAAATCACTGACAACATCAAAGGGAAAGTGTGTAGTATGGCAATCTGTGCAGTCGCCTGGCTGGTGGCCCACGTCAGGATGCTGGGGAGGGACGAGAGGGAGAAGCCCCAGACCATGATCCGACAGCTTGTGACTCCCCTTTATGCTGAGAACACGCTGCAGTTTTACAATGAACGGTACCAACGACACATACTCACGATAGGGTTCTAACAGTCTCCTTCTCTGAGGGGGTTAACGGCGTACTCCCTCTGCCCCACGCTCTCACCAGCGTCATCATCATGAGTTCCATCATGGAGCACATGTGTGCCGATGTCTTCCAACAAACGGCCGCGACCCTGCGCCCTCCAGTGGAGGGGCAGGAGCCCATCCCCTACCGCAACCTGCTGCCGGCCAAAGATCCCATCCACATGGCCCTCAGCAGGCAGTTCCAGACGGTGCTGCGCAAAGGCTGGGTGGACAGCAAGGCGCTGCATCTGTTCGAGAGCCTTCTCAACATGGGAGGCGTCTTTTGGTTCACCAAAAATTTGGTCAAGGTAGGACAATGGAGATGAAGTGGTGAAGCAACAGCAGTCTCCTATATCAGTGCCTGGAACAGTTTGTGACTGTGCTTGAAATACAATGAAACAAACTTATTAAGTTGTGGTTAAAATAGCCAAATAATTTTCCCCCTGTTGACTGACCAGTGAATCATCTGATATTCTTGGCTCTGCTGCATTTAGAATCGTTTATGGACTGTAACTTCTCTGTTGAGATGACGCTGCCTGCTGGTGAACATACGACTGATTCCTGTAAATTACATTCATGCTGTATTGGTCTCTTTGATTTCCCCCCTGCCGTCTGTTGTGCATATTTAGGGTTCTGTGTAATTCTGGGTTATTATTAGAGCTTCCCGTTTGAAGGGTCATTGTTTCTTTTCCCAGGAATTGCTGAAGGAAACTCGACAGGAATGGGCCAATCGGGTGGTGGAGTTACTCTACAGCATCTTCTGTCTGGACACTCAGCAGATCACCCTCACCCTCCTGGGTACTATACTCCCCGACCTTTTAACAGACTCCGCCCACTGGCACAGCCTGGCAGACCCCCCCGGAAAAGCGCTCGCCAAGTAAAAAGATGTTCATTTTGATGACGATTTTGTTGAGTATTCTTTGTAGTTTGGGGCCTGGTGTTAACTGTCACCGTCACTCCCCAGGTTGTGTGTGTGGTGTGCGCTCAGCTCTTTCTCCTCTCACCACAAAGGCTCATATTCAGCCCGACAGCGCAAACGGCAACGAGAGGATATCGAGGTGAAACGCGCACAGTGTTTGTGTTGCATGTTGTTTCATGAAAATGTTCAGCATGACTTTCAGATGAAATTATTTGAATTACTCTGTAGTCTGACGTGTCTTTTTGGCCACAGGACTACAACAGCCTGTTCCCTTTGGATGACACTCAACCCTCTAAACTCATGCGTCTCCTCAGCTCCAATGAAGATGAGCCTGTAACCCTTTCCAGTCCAGGTTGGTCTGTTCACACTTGTGATTATGTCTGTCATAGTGAGATGCTTCAAGTTTAATGGTCTTCATAGTGAATAGTCAATGAGCATCATTTGTTCATTGTCTTATGTATTGACAGGTTCTGACTTGAACACTGCATTTAGAAATTCCCACAACAGGCATCAACAACAGGGTGTCACATGACCTTGGAAAAAAGTTTTTTTTAAGCCATAGTAATTGTACTTTCTTAATTTGAACTGAGTTTATGCACTTAAATCTATAAAAACTTGGAATGCAAAAAAATACTCAGTTGACATTCTCATATTTTTGCAAGTAAAACGCAAACAGCCATTGATTTTGTTGTTGTTGTTGTTCATGGCGTGTTGTTTGACAGGCGACCGGTCAATGAGCAGCTCCCTCTCTGCTTCCCAGCTCCACACCGTCAACATGAGGGACCCTCTCAACCGAGTCCTGGGTGAGAACTCTGTTTGTCTCAGTTTGTCTGCAGTTTAAAGAATATTTATTATCCTTCATTTGTTCATCACCAGAGCTCCACAGCACTACTCTGTGAAAATGAACTCTTTGACCACAGCTGATTGAATCAATAAAAGGATAAAGATTCTTGATTTTTCAAAAGAATTTTCAGTATCTACTCATGAACAAATATACAAATGCTTCAGCTATGAGAATCACAACTGTTCTCCTCTCCTCAGCCAACCTTTTCCTCCTCATCTCATCCATCGTGGGCTCCAAGATGGCGGGACCTCACACCCAGTTTGTGCAGAGTTTTATGGAGGAGTGTGTTGAGTGCCTGGAGCAGGGGAGCCGTGGAAGTATCCTGCAGTTCATGCCCTTTACAATGGTGAGTTATGAGGTGGGAGGGGAATTAACTGGGAGAGTAGGTTGGGTAGTTAAGGAAGGAAGTGTGTTGCATCAGATGTTGAAATGCTTCAGATTTTCCTTTTTTTTTCTGGTTGTTACAAAATGTCCAGAACTGAGTATATTTGTAAACGGTGATAAGGCACGGTGGTAAAATGAGACTCGACAGGAGTATGAGTTTATAAGAACCTGTCACCAAGAGACTGTTCAGTGTCTTGTGAAGTGAAGAAATTAAGCAGTGTTCAATCAAATCATGCCCTTTAATGCAGATCAGCATTCAAACTTTCCCTTTTTAATTTTCTTGCCATTGTTCATATATCAAAAAGGTGGTTATTTATTGTTTTGTTTTTTAATACAGGTTTCTGAGCTGGTCAAACTTCCTGCTCTGGCTAAACCAAGAGTCGTGCTGGCCATCACTGACCTGACACTGCCGCTGGGTAGGAGAGTAGCTGCCAAAGCCATCTCTGCTTTATGAAGGAGGGGGTTTAAACGTCGTTTCACTTGGTTCTGTCTCAATGAATAAAGTACAGTAGACGGATAATAAAAACTTGTAATTTTAAAACTCCTGTTGAGAGCTGCTCTGAACTTGTACAATTTTTTTTTGTAAAAACTGTTTTCTTATTGATTTTTATGTTTGTTAAAATAAAAGCCAGAAATGAACATTCCAGTTGAATTGTTTCCTTTTACAGTGCAATTTTTTTTTTTTTTTTCAAATGGCAAACTGCTGTGATCCCACTGACATGAAATGATCTCATGGTTGTAAGGCTGCCACATGACACTATGTACAAAAGCCTCAGGACCATCCTCTGCTTTCGGTCATCCGGCCGTCACTCGCCTCTTGCAACACTTTCTGTCTGGCAGCTTGACAAAAAGAATGACGTAAGGCCTGTTTTTCACTTTTAGTTCTACTTCACAATAAGAACTCCAGAATTTTAGGTGTAATTTCTTAGATGACAGAATTTGTCACCACAACATGACAAAAAGAACCCATGGACTTTAGCAAAGCATTTATTTTATTGGATCAGAAAATAGAAGTTCATCCATATAACAGTTATTAATGTCATTCTGTAGAATGTTTTAATGTAATGAACCCCAAACCACTATAATGACTGTCAAACATTCTGTCTCTGTGAGCGCAGACTGTTGTCAAATAGTCAAGTTGCATTCTGAAATATTTAAATTGTCATTGACACTTTCATTAAACTTAATATTCTATATTATGTGTAGGACCGAAATGTAAACATATTATTTTTGTCAGAGTGTGAATTCATTTGTTGTTATTGTGTAATAGAGTCTTAGTCAAGTGTGTTCAGAGGTCAGTCCACTTGTATTAAAGTTACCTCAGATCTCACCAAAAAGAGAACAGAGGGATGCAACGTGTTACTATCAAAAATAAAATTTCCTACATAAATATTCGACATTTAATTAAATAAATATATTCATGTACATACAAATATATAAATAAATATTTTAACATAAATAAATATACAGACATAGAATTAAAATTGGCAGGTTATCAGGCATTTTGGACATGTGCAAAAAGCAGTTGTTTTACAGCTCTTGTCAGTCAGCTCTGTGTCTCCTCCTCATCGTTTGGAACCAGGCTCCTGAGGACGCGAACCATGTCCTGCCCGAAGGACTGGAGCTGCACCAGCGTCAGGTGGGCTGCGATCTGAACCTCATAGTCTCCTGGTAGATTTAAGGTCATTGGAGTTGGTGTGGGTTGAACCAGAACTTCTCTATGGACCATTTTCAGCATCTGTAAAGAAAACAAATTAATAAAATGTGCCTAAAAATGACCTGAGAACAACTGTGACGTAGAAGTATTCTCCCACCTTATTGACCTGAATGACCAGATCTCTGATGTCAGGCAGTAAATCCTTCACCTTGTCTCCATTCTGCAGGCGAGGGATGACAGATTTCAGTAAGGCCTGGTGCAGCTGGAGACCCTCACACATGCTTCTCAAACAGGCCTCCTAGTAAGGAAAAACATAACAACAACAAGCTGGTCATGCTATCTGTTTTTACCCCTCGTTGTAATTACAGAATTACTTCCAGAGACGATGCTTACCAGAGAGAAGCTTTCTGACACGGCTCTGAGTTGAGGAGCAGAGCGGATACCAATTTCAAGTGCAATCTGCTCAAATTTGCTATTTTCTGGGGAGTTGAGCTGTAGGGCCTGTGTCGGAGAGATAGCATACAGATGTTACGGATAGATTGCAGTTTGGCATGCAACAGGAAGAACACATTTCCCTGAAATCCTCATGGAGGCCCATTTATTTTCAAAATGTAAAAAAAAAAAAAAAAAAAAAAAAAAACAACTTGATGAAACAATAGCAATAGAAGCCATAAAATCCTTGGCTAAAAGTTTTACATTGTGAAAGTTCATGTTTTAAACATCAACTCCATTATCATCAGCAACTCACAAAGAATAAAGGTCTAAAATGTTCATTATGTATTAGGTTATTATTCAGTTGTAACAAAGTTATTTTCAAGTATTCCCTTTCCTTTTGGATACTGAAGGATTATGTGCTGTATAAAATTATTACAGGCTTAGATCTTTGAACTTAAAAATGCGTAGTGCGCATGAATAAAACCTGGACGTCAACCCTGATGGTCGCTTTAAGTTTCGTCACTGTTTCTAATTTCAGATCGGTTTGATTACAGCTACAAGAAGCAGACCGGGCCTAAAACTAATCACACACAATTTCTGGTGGAATCTGTTGCATAACTGATGAATGAGCAACAAATAAACGCATTTCAGACTCAAGCACATCTCCGCTCCTCACATTCAAATCCAAACCAAACAAGGCGCCACCAGGACGCATCTGCTGTTACCTTGGAACGGATGGATGAGTCGTGCGCGTCGGGAATGGACATCAGGATCTTCGTGGTTAAACTGTTACTGATCTGCACGATGTCCACGAATTCCGGATCCTCAACAAGTGCGCTCCTCTCCGGCACAGGCGCGCTTCGGGCGAGCGTAGCCATGTAGCAGGGAATGGCGAAGACTGCGCGGGGGAGAAAAATCAGATTGTCACTGGGGAAGCATCAAGTGTGTGTCTGTCCTTGTGTGTGTGTGTGTGTGTGTGTGTGTGTGTGTGTGTGTGTGTGTGTGTGTGTGTGTGTGTGTGTGTGTGTGTGTGTGTGTGTGTGTGTGTGTGTGTGTGTGTGTGTGTGTGTGTGTGTCGGGTGGGAGGGTGCAGAGGAGGACAATAAACAGAACAAAGCCCGGCTCTCTCCTCTGCTGCGCCGCAGCGCCGGGCTTGTCCCTCCTCGGAGTAAATAAATCCCTGCGTGAGTTTTAGAGTCACTGTAACGTGAAACCCCACGCCAAAAGTAACTACACTAATAAAGCCTCACCACTGTGACAGACTGAGCTGACTAAATCAAAATTATATCATGATTTATATCAAAATTAATAGTTACTCATAAGAAAAGGTCCAGCTGCTCTGAGATGAACTTTTTCTCTAGTATTAATAAAGATCCCGGTCGGTGCGGTCCGGAGTGTGTGTCTCCCCCTCAGAGGCTCTGCTGCGTCTGGATCCGATCAGCAAAGAGGAAGCAACATTTCATAAGCATTACCTCACTACTACTCACCAATCACGATGTTCATGGCCACTGTTAAGGAATGTCTTTAAGTATCGACCCCAAGTGAACGCGACCCATGATTTGTCTTAGACTTATAGTCATATATATAGCAGGACCACGTTGTGGGATTTCCCATCTTTTGCTCATCTGATGATGACAGAATTGAGGTCTCCCTTTGAAATTTACAATTTTTTTACTCAAAGCCCTCTGATTTTTTTTTTTTTAAAGAAAGCTGCTTACATTAAAATGTGGAAGTGACAGTGATGTCATGGCTACTTTAATGACTACAGTTTAGCACACTATTGGTTTCCAGCTCTTTAATTTCACAATGCGGGTCTAAGATTTTCTGACAAAATGACTTAAATTAATGAAACACATGTATGTTCAGTTGTGTCAATCTCAAAGTCACAAGCAAAATAAAGACTTGAAAATGGAATATGGTGAAATTCCTCAATCGCTCTTTTTTCTGAAATGTAGGATTTTTTGAAGAAACTTTTTGTTTTATTTTCTCATGTCTAAGACCGCAGACATGTGTTATAGGGGGAACCCTGAAGCTTGGCTGAAAAGCAACTTTTTACTTTTGCGTCACCTCTGACATGTAAAACAGAAAGACTTGTTGAATAAGAATCACTTACATTTACAGTAATCATTCACAATAATGTGCATTTCACTGACAAACTTCAAACAGGAGTATTTTGGATGAGTTTTAATTGTGGCTCTTTTTTTCTTTTTCATCAGTTTACCACACTTTATGTACTACCTGGTATTTAGCACTGAAAAGACAGACCTACAAGGTTTGACAGATGACAAGTGTACCATCTGGTGGAATTATGTGTTTGTGAAACATACATCAGCTCTGAGGTTACAATCCACATTGTGCTTGAATCTCATTTACAAATCTCTCAAAATTCAAAGTGCATTCAGTTACTAAGGCAACAAATATTATCAAGAAGACTTTAAACAGTGATGCCACTCTTTTAACAAAGACGTTATATCAGTTGATTCTTGCCAAAAAAAAGTAATGTCCCTATCTCTAAAATATACACCCCGTCAAAAAAAGTCTACTTTCTTTTTGTGAAGCTTAATAAATCAGATAAACCAAGTAAATTAATGAAATCTATACAAATTATTCCTTGGTTCCAGTCCTTATGCTATGCTAATTTAAGCTGTGGGCACATAGACATGGCAGTGATATCGACCTCTCACCTGACACAGAGAAAGTGAATAGAATAACCAGTCATTCATTTATCCATTAAATTGTCATTTAGGAACAGCAAGCTCCAGTCTGTATCCCATTGTGGTCAGAGTTATGTAATCACCTTATTGGTCAGTCTTTTGCCAATGTTGTAGGAGATCGGTTTTCTTCATGCTCTGACACGAGGGCCCCTTGAACAGTCAGTCTGGCCGTGTTACATCTGGCATGCTTGATAGGCTGTGAAGTGAAGCCGTCAAATCTGATCCCTGAAATCCACACTGGTCTGATCACCGATCAGTCCTGCACATGAAAGGAGGGCATTATTCACTGATGCTGATGCCTCGCTCTGTGGCCCTTTCAGCAACTGTGCTGGAAGCGCTGTTTGGTTGTAGCACTGGAACAATGACGTCGGCTTACCTTTAGAAAAGCTCGAGAGAGAGAGAGAGAGAAAGGTTGCACCAGCATGTCCTGCCTTTTTAACTTGTGAACACATACATGACTGCTGCACACATACCTGACAGATACATGACGCCGCAGGCATGTAAAGGTGACCCACAGGTGACTCTGGAGAGAATATAGTGGATGAATGGAAAAGGGTTTTAAAGGTAGAATACAAGGAAAGAGGCATTAAGCTTAACAGTCAAGCCCCCACTCTGATATGTTTTTGAGATGTTCGTGCTGAATTACTCAGACGGATCAATGAGATGACTCGAAAACACAAATGTGACCAGGTGGAATTAGGTTCATTATAAAGACACTCAGAAGGAGTTCGTTTTGGTGATGAATGAGAGGTGAGCAGATAATGAAATGACATTAGGTGTCACTTGAACTGTTTGCTTTGATCAAGAATGCTTGAAAGGGAGTGCTGGGTGAGAGGGTAAAGATTAGGACTTGGGGTCAGAGGTCAGAGGAGGTCTGAGGAGGATGGAGAGGTCAGTCCACACAGTTCATTTTTATGAAGAGACTGTAGGAATCTTTACTTAAAAATTTCTCTGAATGACTTAGTTTTTGATTAATTTGTGTTTTTTCGTGTATTGTATTTTCATCATTATTCTATTTCTGTATTATTTCATTTAAAAAATACAGCCCATGAAACGCTACAGCTTAATCCTGGATCCTGAGAACACTCCTGATTTCCAGAAAAGTTTTCCACATCATCTTTTCTGCTTAAGACATATATCGTTAATTCACCACAGTCTGTGGTTCAACAAAAATCTTTTAATTGTTTTGTGCTAAAGGTATTTGATCTGAATGAGCTGGCATCAGTTCAGCTCAGTGTAGGCTTTAAAGGTTAGGAAAGTTTTAAATAATATTCAAAGAGTAAATCCAAAGCAAGTTGTTGTAGCTACATAATAAATCTGGTACCTCTGACCCACTAGGATTTCATTACCATGTGATTTCACATTAAATGTGAGTACTGTAACTGTGATCCATCTTGGGAAATGATCAAAGGGAGAAATTGCTAAATATTTGAGCAAAAGGAAATCTGGTCCTCCTCTGAGGCAGGACATTCAGACAAGTATAAAAATGATTCTAAAACATGCCTCGACTTGTAACTTCAAAAAAATCTGACTCAGATGTTAATAAGATACTTTCATCAGCCAAATTTGTTGGATCATCATTCCTGCAATGTGTGTAGTCTTGTGATATCAATTTGTAAAAGTTGAAACGTCTGAGAGAATACCAATGCGTCGCTGTTGTTCCTGTTTTTAATGTATTTCACAAGAGATGATGTCCCAGGGGCATGTTATTACATAGATCTTACCCTACTTCATGGTTATGTTGCACCAGATTCTACTCAATTCAGGGTAATTTTGATGATATATATCTATGCCCATAAATTATTTCCATTAAACCTATCATTAATCTGCCAATTATCAATCATTTGTAGGTGTAATATCTATTTACTGAGCAGTGGCTGAATTAATAAGCCTTTGTACATTGAAGTGCAGCATTTTAACATAATTTACATTATAGAATGACACACTTCAGGTGAATTGTCGGTCCTAAATTGCCCGTAGTGTGTGAGTATGTGTGTGCGTTTTTGTCTGTGTCTGTGTGGCTCCATGGTGCACTGGCGTCGCGTCTGGAGTTTCCCCCACTTTACGCCCTAAGACAGCTGGGATAGGCTCCAGCTCCCCGTGACCCGCGACAACGGATAAAGCGGTGATGAGAAAATGGATAGATGGATGGATAGTCCTTAATTTTAATTGAATTAATTTTTAAAGTTATGTTTTTTTGTAATAAAGTCAGAAAATAACATACATAAAGTGAGAACAACCATAATAGACATATAATGTGTAAATGATTTATGTATTTATTGTTTTCACTATATAAAGTCCTGCATTATCACTGACTTTAAGATTCAGGTTTTTAAACTGGCCCCGTGTCAATTCTAATTGAGCACCTTTAATATTAACTCATGGTAAACCTGGGATTTACTTTTTATTGTAGGGATGGTTGTTTTCTGCGACTCCAGAGGAAATGGTTTCACACAGTGTGGCTTCAGGCTTTCAGTTCATTCTGACCCCAGCACCTACTAGTGGTTTATCCCTGCCTGTACATGTCCAGTTATTATAAAGAATACCTTTTGCTGTTCATCTCTGTGCTTGGTTTCTATGTTTCTGTCCCATACTGTGCTGATCAAGTGCATTTTTCACATGTACGAATGCATATTTAATATTTTCATTAAAAAATAAGATTAAAAAATGTCGTTTTTTCCTTTCACTTGCACAGGTTCCACAACAGGGGGTGCCGTCATGCAAAATTGAGACGGTACCTTGAAACGCTGTCCTTGGACTGTCACAAAACAAACACAGGATGTTCTTGTCAGTCTCTTCAGTTACAGCATCTTAGGTATCACTTACCTTTTTTTGGCCAAAACAGGAAATCAGTTGTCCCTGTGTTATCTTGGAGTTTGGAAACATTTTCAGTTGCAACCTAACCCCAAACAGGGCCATGCTCTGAGGGATTGGTTGGTCACCTTATCCCCCACTTTGTGTCCCATTACCCAGCAGTTGTAATGCTCACACCAGTGTAACGTGTCTAAGGTAGCAGGCGAGGCAAACTGAGCTGACCTGAAATTTAAATTAACCTCAGCAACATTTATGTGTGCCGGGTAACAAAGGTGTTACATTACCAGCACACACCTGCAGTACAGACAGGCCAACAAAGGAATATGTGCTCACAAACATTAGCTGTATAAAAAATGTGGTCACATCTCTTCCTAGTCTGAAGTCTAGTACCTGCAGTGAGGAGCCTTCCTTCACTGTGTATGTATGTGTGTGTGTGTGTGTGTGTGTGTGTGTGTGTGTGTGTGTGTGTGTGTGTGTGTGTGTGTGTGTGTGTGGTATCGTGAAATGTCAGCAAGCGAGGATTGACATTTATTTTTCAGTATTTTTGAATCTCCTCATCATGGAAGGTTGTATTTTCATTAAATTTTGTCAAGGTCAATATTTGTCTTCTGTAAAACAGCAAATTGAGCAGCAACAGAAAACAAGTCACCAAATGAAGAGGAAGCAACTCAAAAAAATTATCTGTCCATGCGACAAGATTATTTTACTTCTCAAGAAATCTTAAAGTGCATGGATCCCAATTTAAAAATAAAGTTAGATTTTTTTAAATTATAGATACGATAATTGTTCTAATAGATTGAGAGAAGAATTTTAAATCTTGGCAGGTCCAGAGCAATTTTCAGTGACAGGTGTGAAGCATAAGACTTTAGTGAAAGCTAAATTAAAATTTTCTTGCAATATTTTTCTGTTTGATTTCATCCATTGACAAATAATTGGACATTCACAAAAGTCTCAATATTCTGATAATCATCATGTTGTGTCCATTTGTTTTATATATTATGCCCACACTATATGACTTATTAAAAGCTAAACTTTAAAGGAGGTGGTAGGTTGGTTGTGCTTGTCATGACAGTTTCTCCTGTCTGTACTTTAAGCTAATGCAAAGTTAAACTTTCTGGTTGTAGCTACATATTTCACATATTCTCCTGACAGCTGTATTTATCATCCACCCCCCTTAATTTCTCAAAAATTGGGTTGCACAAGATAACGGGTGCATTCCCAGACTTCTGCTCAACTGTTTTTACCATCACCATAAATGATTTTCAGGTCTGTAAGCGTCTGTGTATTTGACACAAGGAAATTCTTATTCTCTCATCTTTATCATCAAATTGTGTTGTTCCGGTCTGCACTGAGTTCCATGTCCTTCCATGGAAGAGCATATTTTAGACCACAGTCTGAGGTAGATTAAATAAGATTATCGCTCAAATACACTTATGCTCCTGTGGTTCAGTTTGTATTGATGGTTTGATTAGAAGAGACCTCAATGCATCTTCCTCTTTACCAGCATCTGGTGAAACTGGAGTCATGTCCACAACATCACTCTCAAATGGGCTAGTGGGTCACGGCCCCATAAATGTTATTTGGAAAAACGACAAGAGTGACCGCATCAGACAATGTGGCTCCCCGAGAGTCCCTGGATGCTCCTTAACAGACTAGAAACAGTCCAGACTAAGAGGCTCTGTCTAGATAACCAAGTGGGATCATGATGGACCTCTCTGGGTTCAGTTGGTCATTGTGGGTGAAGAGGTAAAAATAATGAAACTTGACTAAAGGTTTGTTTCTACCAGAACATTAAAAAATGTGTCATCTTTTAGTCTCTTTCTCCCTCTCTTTCTATTTCATATAGTACAGTCTGATCCTCCTCTTCTTAAAGCAACGTTTTCTTACATTTAGACAACATGAATAAATATTGGCATGTCTACATATTGCATTGTACAGAGGGATAGCTCCAAAGTTGCATTGTGTTTGAGGTACCAGGCAGGCATTAAAACCATACCATTGTCTCCTATGTATTGTTCTGTTCCCTCCTCACAATCCCACAGCATCGTACATCCCTGCATGTAATAAACAGACGTTCAATAGGCTGACGAGGACAAACATATCAGGTTAATGGTGGATGAAAAAAAAGCGGGTGAGTGTCTTTCTGTGCACTGCAGAGGAGTGCTGTGCTGTGCAGGCCATTAAGGGATCCCACTGGTTATGAGAGCGAGGGCTTTCCTGTCAAACGCTCTGAACATAAAAAGGCAGCTCGGAGGTTTGCAGGTCTCCTCAGTGTGGATTGGTGCAGTGGCTTTTATTAAAAACAAACCAGAACGAGAAGAGCACATATCTCTGACAAAACACTTCCTACATCCAGAAAGAGACCTCAGAATTTCATTGAAATCTCTTAATAACATTTTGAGATATTCTGATTACGAACACAGACAAACAGATGAAAACATAACCTTCTTGGCAACAAAGGTTCAATAAGACAAATTCCAAGAACATTTTAAATGGAAAACATAATTTTACTGGTAAAATAACAATGAAAGCCACAAGAGTCTTCAAATGGAACGGTTGTACAAGGAGTTCCCCGTACTGTTTGTTGCCTGTTATATCATATCGCCATCCAAAGATACTTCCTGAATTGTTTGTATGCGAAGGTAGTGCATCAAGGTGCACGCACCAGTGAGTAAATCCCATTTGTATTCCATATTTGGAAATTGCAGAAAAATGCTGCAAATTTTTCTTTCCTAGCGCACAGATGGACCATCAGCTCAGCCAAGAAAAACTATCGGGTCACTGAAAGATGAATTATTCACCGGTGCTTGGTCGCACCGGCCTGGTTTCCCTCTGCAGACCAATGTCTCCTTTCCCTCCTCGGGTGTGCAGCTAGGAAAAAAAAAACCCATCTGAGCCTGATGGAGTTCCATCCTATTTAATTTGGGTTACCACTTCAGGCCCCATGTGTGGCTCCATCAGACCTATACTACCGTACTAATTGTGGAAGATTCCTCCGACTTGCCCTGTCCCCTTGGCAAAGACTTGAGATACTCGAGATGTCGACGGGCGTCCTCCTGATTGGCCCTGACATAGTAAACCAGGTAGGAGATGACCATGGTGAACCAGCCAAACATGACCACCAGCATGGCCACATCTGTAGTCCTCTTCATCACCACGCACAGGTCAATGTGCGGTGCCAACAAGAAGGCAAGTCCTTGAACTCCTGTTTCTTCAGGGTCGGAGGTCTGGCACACGATGCCCGTCAGCGACGCCGGCTCCAGGTCCACCCGGGTCAGGGCCATCTGAAGGTTGCAGTCACAATGCCACGGATTGTTTGTTAGGTTGGTCCGAGCCCGCAGGCCTTCAAAGGACTCAGGGTTAAACCTTACCAACTTGTTTGAAGAAAGGTCTAAGAACTGCAGTGAGAAGCCCAGGCCTCTGAATGCACCTGGCTCTAACTGGTTTAAGGCATTATGAGACAGATCCAGTTCAACTAGATTGGGCAAACCTGTGAAAGCATTTGTTGGGATCTTGGTCAAGAGGTTGAAATCCAAGTAGACACGTCGTGTGTCGTTAGGGATGTCCGGGGGGATCTCAGTGAGCTTCAGGTTGCTACAGCGAACCGTCTTTTCACCACTCTCATTCTCAGAGCAGTAGCAGCTCTTAGAGCAGCTGGTAGCGGCGTGGTGGAAGCAGAAGGTCATCAGCACCAGGCTGTGAAGCAGCAAACACATGACCACTGAGTGGCGCAGCAGCCAGTCTGCAGGTAGGGACATCATGGGATGTAGACATGCTCCACGTTACCTGGGCGCTGGAGCAGAAATCATCAACCTCCCCGATACCTGCTGCACCTATGACATGAAAACAACAGGAAGTTAAACGGAGGAGATATTTAGTTAAGAAATATGTTCCGTGTCACAGTATGATAACAGAGTGATGATGCAGATGTACTCGCCTAAATGAATGACATTTTTTTTATATCTGAGTAAAATGTAGAAAATCATGTTTTTGTCGATAAAACACAGACGAACATGTGATTCCAAATCCAGGTTTCTAAACTCAACGAATTAGGTGGTATTACTTAATTTGATATAAAGCAATGACATCATGCTGACATAGCCATTGTCTATTATGACTTGTGTGCAACAATACAACAGCTGATGGTGCTGTGAAAACCTTCTGTCATGGAAAACATGGATGATCTGTTCTTTTAAAAAAGAAATGTGGGGAAATATTATCTAATTGCAGTGAGAGGGAAGTGGAAAAGCTGTGCACACACACACACACACACACACACACACACACACACACACACACACACACACACACACACACACACACACACACACACACACACACACACTCCAGTGTGTTGCTGGCCATGAACAGTTACTCTTCTGTTGTATTTCCAGAAGCGATCAAACATTCCCAGCACAATAAACTAGCACCCAAAATACTTTGGTGTCACTGTGCCTCTTTCATAATTGACATCCCTGCCGTGCAGTCAGGCTATTTCAGTACACAGACACTGACATTAACATAGTGATGAGAAATTGTAAGGAACAAAGTGTTCTGTTAACACCAACTCCATTGGAGTTGTAGATTCTTCTTCTAAATTTCCAGTTTTGACAGTTTCATCATGAAGCCAGGATGAAACCATTTTTTAGTAAATGTGTGTTAAGTTTCCCTGATTGGTGTCCGTCATATGGTGAAATCACTGGTCCATAAGTTCCTTTAGCCTGAGCAGCAAATAAAACTGGTAAAAGCTTGACTGCATGTCTTTTACATTCTATTTTGTATGTTAGCCTTTGAAAATAGCAGGCATACCCGTCTTAACATACTTCATTAATAGCTGATCACCTACTATCCTATTACTAATCCTCTTAAGGAAAAACTCCTTAAGTCAGTTAGCATCAGTGGTGGTCACCCAATCCTTCTGTTGAGGTAAATGTTAATGTTATAAACAGCACCATGGCCAACAAAACAGACAATGAGATGACCTGCCTTCTTTGAGACAGAAAGAGTTCAACCAGACTTCTTTATTCTATCCAAATGGTTGGAGACTGAGCAAGATCCACTTACCAAGATTAAAAAATGAAATCGATCTCTAAGTACTTCTACGTATCACATGACGCAGGGGGGTAGAGGATGGAGCGTGGCAGCAGCAGTGGTGTATATGCGTGTGTGTGAAGGGAGACAGATGATTTTTTTTTTCTGCGAAGCATGGCTCATAATGCTCATTGTGTTCTGCCGCTTTAAGAGATGCCTGCCTGAAAACTCCAATAAAGAACCATTAGGGTAGATGGAGGCTGATGCACTGGAACCAAGCACAGATGAAGCTTTTAGGAACCTGAAGTCTACCTTCCCCTGACATGAGAAGTTTATCCAGAAATCTTCATTGAGAATAAAAGTTTTCTCTGCATTTTTTTTATCAGCAGGGTGTATGAGAGAGTATACTGTAAGTACAATTGAGCGCTCAGAAAAGAAAGGCCTGCCTCAACCAAATGGGTGACATTATGCTCCTCTAAAGGCTATACTTTCCACATCAAATAGTATGCCAACCTGGTATTTTGCCAGGAGATAATCGGGGAGCAGAAGTTAAAGGCTGGTGGAAGAAAAACCATGTGGGCAAGAAAGGAAACAGAACATACCGGCTCAGGTTGTGAGAGAAAGAAGGGATGAAGCAAGTATAGCACAACACCGTGGGCAGCGCATGACAACAATGAAATATCAAGGAAGGAGGTGCACAGGGACGGCCGAGGAAGACAGCTAGCAAGGAAAGGAGACGGGTAAATGGGAGAGGAAAGACAGAGGTGTAGAAAGAGGGTGTTGGATGAGGTGCAAGATTTTTATGATTGGTTTCCATAAAAATATGCTGAATAAATTGCAAAAAAAAATAAAAGCAATCCTGCAGAAAATAAAAGCAATCAATCAATAGGCCTCTAAATCCGCATCAGTGGTCTTAAACTCATTTCCTACTCTGCAGTAAATAAGTCTCCACGTTTTAATTTACACCAAATGCATCGCTCTGAAAAGGTCAGCCTCTCACTTCATAAATTTACTGCTGTCAGTGGGGAACTAATGACTCTCTGGCACCAATTATTCAGGAGCAGTAATATCCAAGCAGCAGTGGAACTCAAACCCAAAAAATAAGAGGCATTAAATTTAATCCAGATTTGTTATGACGATGCAGTTTTCTGACATAGGTTAGGAGGGCTTGCAAGACAAAAGGAGAAACTGTAATATCAAAGCATCATTGACATCTTTAATTCAAAACGCAGACTTTTAATGCATCTGTAATCTCATTTCAATGCTTTCAGCTCTGCTCACATCAGATTTCTAACTCACAGCCAATCATGAATAAGCGAAGCTGTTTGTTCCTTAATGCAAGAACCTGCCTGGCAGATATCCACCACACCTGAAAGCCATTTGTTCCACTAAAGAATTAGATTGTTCTAATAAAGAGAAAATTAAGTGTAAGCCCACTCTTAGACAAAGATGTTCAACTTTCAATATTATGCCATTTAGAACTTAGATTTTTTTTATAATTAATAAAGGGTCGATTTTAAATTAACTGATCAGTTTTGATGTATACTGGACACAAACTTTATTATTAAACAAGGCAGATCTATTTTACTTTATATAAATGGCGGCACAAATGAGGAAATTTAATATGCGCAGGTGTAACATCCACTTAAATTTTAATTCCAATAAACAACATGCATTCGGTGGAATATTAACTGCAAATAGGAGATAAAATAAACGCGTCCTTATTGCTTTAAGTTTGTCGTTCATCCCTGTTTCAGTAAGCGCCTCCCTGTATGTGTTGCAGCATTAGTAAACCTGCATTAAAACTGGGAAAGAATTGCTGTGCTATGAATAAAAAATTGTGAAACATGAGTAAGAAAAACAGATTTGCAACATGCTTAGTCTTTACCGCTTTCCCCCTCCTTTTCATGACGCGTTTCTTCCTAAGTGTCCAGCAGCAGGATCATCCAGCAGATCACGGCGCTCCCCAGAACGCGGTTCGGTCCCTGTTTTGTTTCGCTTCCATCTGCTCCTCTTGCAGCTCGATAAACTTGTACCGAGAGGCTTTGGTAGCCGATGGAATTGCCCCTACAGTTCAGGATCCGCTCACAGCAGTTTCCACGCAACCAGAAAACTAGACCACATTGCAGATGCTAGCACGACTTGACGAAGACGCACCGCGATCGTGGCGTCTCCCTGACTTTGATGCATTAAGGGACGCGATTAATAACGTGCGTATTATGCAAAGTTGAAATTGGCGGATGCATGGCGCGCTACACATTTACGCACACGCGGAAAGGCGCAGTGGACGGAAATGTTCGGTAAGAAGCTGAGCGCCCTCATGCACATTAAAAAAAGAAAAAAAAAAAAGAAGGTTGTGGTTGATTCACTCGTACGCATCTGGTGATCGCTGTGAGTGGATCTGATGTGCGCGCATCAGGTGCCAGTAAAGAGCTGCGCGCCTCGCTCGTACGCGCACACCCACTCTCTCACGGAGAAGGGATCTCACACAGCGCAGGGCTCACACACAGATCAGGGTTGGCAGCCTACACTTACTATTTTTCATCTGAGGACTTTTGTTTCCAACATGAAGCCTGGCTGCTGCTGGGCGGTGGATCTCTGGCCGTCTCCAGGCCCCTTTCCTGCCTGCTGCCAGCAGATAAGGAAGTCTAATCAAATCAAAGTTGAAACCTGATGCACATCTGTTTTCTAACCACCAAGCAGTCCGTCAGGAGCTATAATAGAAGTTGAATATCAGCATGGTGGGATACTCCACCCTGACTTCCACCCTGGTGCTCAGGAGTGAAAGACAATGAACAGTTTATGTTTCCTTCTTTCTTTCTTTTGGAAAATGTAAGATGTGAGCGCTTTGTGAAAGCCTGTATTAACAACCAGACCAAACTGGAGACAATCCAGTGCTCCAGACCATCAGGTGTGTCCAGTTTGACCCCAGTTTGCTGCTATGGCAAGCATGCTGTTGTCATTTGGCTGCAACTGTGTCATACAGCACTACTGCTTAAACAGATATGGGTGGCGTGGTGTTGCAGGAGTCAGCACCGTTACCTAGCAGCAAGAATGCTCTGGGTTTGAATTCTGAGGCATTTCTCTTCATGTTTTCCTCCGTGTCTCTGAAAATGAATGGATATAATGATGGATGGGCATCGTTTTAGTTTAATTAGCAGTTTGCAGTGTGAAGCCAAGAAACAAAACAAAACATTCTTGTTTAGGTTTCGTCTTAAAACCATAGCACCATGATGCATTTGTGCATGTCAGAAATTCATATTGTTAAACGTTGCTCTATAGTCACTCTTCTTATAGCTGCAAGGTTACGAGACTCTCGTCAATTAGAAGCCGATCAGATAAGATAGGAGAACATTTGACAGTGAAACAGCAGAAAATGGGATTACGTTCTCAGAACCGAGAGTGCCCTGGCGTTCATTCGTTCCCAGCATTATCAGATTACTTCAAATGCTCCACTGAGGTTGTAAACTAGATGGGTGCCGTATGCATTATCAACCAGACATTAGCACTGATAGAGTACGCTCTCAAGGGGATCAAAGTGGCTCTTTCTCTCCCTTCTCTCTTCAGTGTATCCAGTATCTCAAAGCAGGCTCAGACATCCTGTGTTACCTCGCAGCCTCACGAGCCAAGCCATGAGGTTGAGTTGGATTTTGACTGAAAATATATTCTGTCTAAAATATAGTTTCTACAATGTCACCTAACAGGACGAGAGTGTTTTCGTGTTTTCTGTATAATCTGTGTTGCTATTTAACCAGCGACTCATTTCTCTCCATTTCCTCCCATTCCATCATCCTACTCATTCACATGAACATGTCTTAACACACACACGCACGCATGCACGCACTTGTGCCTAATTTCCAAGCAAGATCAAAGTCCTGCCTTATCTTTGTGAATACCCTGCATGCTTTTTATATGTGTGTGTGTGTGTGTGTGTGTATATATATATATATATATTTCTTTCTTTTTCTTAGAAGTCTTGAAGCTTGTAATCATGAAATAGTGAGAAAGGTCTATTCAATGGATTTCTGCTGCTACAGTCAGCAATAGGTACCTTACATTTTTCACTTTGAAGATATAACTGACATTGAAGAAATAATGGACTGGAGGTATGAAAAGGTTCCAAGTAGTCATTGAACGTGATCTTTTGTTGTCTTTGCTGTTTTAGTTGTTGTTATTGTTATTGTTGTTGTTGTTGTTGTTGTTGAGTCCTCCACTAATTTTGATAGGGATGGGCTCTAACCACAAGTATTGGCGCTCTGAGTTTTAGGCACAAAGCAGGTTATTTATGACCTTTTGCTTTATTGGAATGTTCCAAGTAACTGCTGCTTTTTTTTTGCTCATAATTCGTGGAAGATGTTTCAAAATAAGAGTCATCTGAAGATTGCATTTTCCCAGCAATACTCAAACTGTTATACATTAGTTTCATCAGTACATGAAGTATCCTCTCTATTCTTCTTCTTCTTCTTCTTCTTCTTCTTCTTCTTCTTCTTCTTCTTCTTCTTCTTATTCTTCTTCTTCTTATTATTATTATTATTATTATTATTATTATTATTATTATTATTATTATTATTATTATTATTATTACTACTACTACTACTACTACTACTACTACTACTATTATTATTCTAATTAGTATTATGATTGTTATTGTTGATGTTGTTACCTCTGAATGTAAGCATGTCAACATGACAACTGAAGCTTATAGGAATTTCCTTTACAGGCATTTGGCCATAGAACATAGTAGTAGGAAAATTATTATAAAAAATATTGCTTTTCATTTTATAGCATCCACCCAGCAGTTGTGGAGACATTTCATTCAGAACCAAAAACATTTGATGGAGGCACTGGAGGACAGATTAAGATATAAGTAAAATTAGCAAAAATTATTCACTCGGAAGCATCAAAATATGAACCAAACTTCATGACAATCCTTTAAATTATTGAATTTTTCTCACTCTAGACCAACAACAGGTACAGGAACAGACCAGCATTGTGGCTACAGTAGCTATGACTCCGCTTCACTGATCACAAACAGAAGAGGATAGAAACTACGATGTCAAGGCTGACTGGCCTGAGGGGTTCTAAGCGCTTCTAACTGATGCAAGGAAGAAAACAATTAAATGTACATATCGATCCTCATCTCAATCAATACTACTGAGGTCATGGTTTACTGTATTTCATTCTGGCAGCTGATTAAATTGGTTTGTCTAATCCAGTTCTTTTGTTGAAATATAATAGCACGGCCTTGCTGAACAACCTGTTCTAAAGAGGTGAACAGACGGTACATATCTCTCAGATTGTCCACACAAAGTACCGGTACTCAGTTTGCTGCAGATGTGTAGCTTCCATGAATTTCACCCTTCCTTACTTGTCTGAATAGAAAAACAAAGGTGCCACGGATTGTGATGTTTGGCATTTCAAATGCGAAGCCAATAGAGTTGCCTGCCAGCACAGGATAGAGGTTGCTAAAGCCTTTTTTCCACTGCCCTTTTTAGAGTAATTAATAATTCTCAGTCCTTTATTGTGTTTCAAACCTTTTCATGCTGACAGCCAGGGAGGGCCGTTCACCTTAAAGGTCATGTCCTGGACTTTCAAGGACACCGCTGGAAATGTAGACGTCAAACCAGGATTCAAAAATAGAAACCTTTTGTGAGAGTAAGAAATTTTCTGCCAGCATTTTAAAGGTAAAAATATTTTCAACTCACTGTTTACAGAACGTTACCAGTGGTTTTAACTAAAAAATTTTAATGTGATCATCAGAACAAAGTAAGAATAGCTTGAGCTACCCGTTTCCTGCTGCTAACCAACTTATCAGTCAAACCTGGAAGCTGCCTGAGGTCAAGATTCATTATTGCATGGTAATATCACTCTATAAAGATTATTATTCTCTTCAGGATCCACAGCGCTCCACAGGCTCAACTTTCCACGAGTTATCTAACACCCGAACTTTTCTCAGAGACAAACCTTTATAGACATTTTTGGTTAAAGGTTCAAAATTTTCAAATCAGCAATCCAGTCAGCACTTTTCGGCCTTATCTTGAAAAAAATCCACCCCTTTCTTTAGATCCACAGCTCAGTTTCATGGGATCTGATTTTGTCCAAGCTCCATCCTCCACCCAAGTTTCACGGGACTGAAACTTGCAATAGTTATGGTCACCACCTGAAGAGGAAGAAATGTGGGTAACTTCCCCCAACTCTGATGAACTGGGGCCTACGGAGATAACTCTCCCTTCCACTACGACAGCTAAACGATGTTTAGCATAAAGAAAGAAAACAGGTAAGACCACTGACCTGAGTCCATAGGTAACACACTCAACCTATCAGCACCTTGTGAATGTCATACACGTATGCCTTACACTTTTTTTCAACCCAAGTAAAAGAATGAAATGCAGAAAAAATGGCATTTTATGGTTAGTGGTGAGCTTGCTTGTAGAGCCTGGGCAGGAAGCAGTCCTGCATGTAACCTCCACAAAAATCCCAAATTATAGTCTTTATACACTATATCATAAGCACCAATCAGCTGCCCCAGTCACTCCATTATATGCAAAGCAGCACTGTATGATGCCTGACGTCAAGCTGCACAACAGCAACTTCACACAGCAGTTAACGGATCTATAGCACATCAAGTTACTTTCCTCCCTACTTCCCCAACAGTCTAGCTGTATCAGACCTCAGAGAACACAGGGCCATCAATAAGTAAGCAGGAAGGCAGGTGGTACAGAGAGCAGGGGTGTCCATCCACTTGCTACAACAATTTCAGATGGGTGGCTATTTTTGGATGCTAAATTCTAAGTATTCCACTCCAAGATGCCCACCACAGCTAAATAAGAAATCAGTGGGAATTACTGAGTGACGTTAAGGAATATAAACAAACAAATATCACAAAAAATGTCTAAGGGTACATTTAAAAGAATATATGCAAATACTTCTAAATTACAATAAGACATGCATTTAAAAAAAAATCTTAAAACTAAGTTCCTGTTTGTCCCATTTTAACATTAAAAGGAATAAAAGAAGATTTCTTGATTTTGTGCAGGGGTTCATAAATCAATCAAAAAAAAATTAAACATTAAAAATTCCATTTTTAATGTATCATATCCCACCTCCTGTGTTATATGATCAAAAGCACTTGGAGTACTCTTCAATAGTTTAGATTAAAACAAATCGATTGTTCTTTCGAGATGAAGTAGAAATCAGCTGTTTACACATTGATTCATGTGTGGAAGTGTGGCTGTGTTTGTATACATGCAGTCCATTGCATCTGCTCAGCTCAGCTCTTCAGTCCTGTTATTATTGTGCCAAGGTCAGCTGAATGTAGACAAGATAAGATAACTGATGGAACTGCATTTCCACTGCCTGGTAGAAATGAGGAAAATTAAGTTTTGTTTGATGCTTAACAAAAATATGATGCTATATATGAAGAAACTCCTCTGCTTATCAGCACACAGGTGTTCATAATAAGAATATAAACTGAGGGTTGCAGAGATGACAGATGATGAATGACGTATAATTGAAATTAAACGTTTCTTAAACTGATGATTGTCTGATCGACTTTAGGGTTATTTATTTGGACCTCATTGCTTCCTCATCCATGTAAAAATATATTTCCTGCCTTTTCGCATATGGAGGATAATCGGCTGCGAATTGTTGCAGGATTTTACAGCAATCATTTGAAGCTTCAGTGAACACAGTGCTGCAGCTACATCGGTAAAGACAGACACATAAACTGGTGCTAAATCAATTCTATTGATTAAAGCTGAATATGTCTGAGTGAACTTATTGACAAGCTGGAGAATGGAAAATCAATTTTTTAATATTCAGTCAAACCCCTAACTCAGCATTTAATTGTACCAATGTAACCAATCACACACAGAGTGAGTTAAATATACAAATCTGTCAACACACTCATCAAAATTGTCATAGAGTTCAGTCCACACCCAAGAACTGAATATAACCGATACAAACAGATCTCAAGTGCCCTCTCTCTCCAACCCTGAGATTGATAAAATACACATATACTGTATTTAAGGTGGGTTGTGAAATAGATTAGTGAATGTTAGTTAAGACTAAATGCTTAAAATTTAGTTGAGACTCAAAATGTTTTATTTTTTAAAAAAAAATTTTTTATATTTGTACAGTAATCTGATATAATGTTTCATTGGAGAAATTGAAGACAAAGTGCACCTTGCAAACATAGTTTCTATTCCAAATTAATGAGGGCAATCATTATAATGTAAGTCATTCAGTTTTCCTCAAAATGTCCTGGTAATAAATAATTCCTGTTGTTTGTAATGTTTGCTGACATCTCATTCCTTCTGTCTACCTATGGCATCTCCTTACCAAGGAACACTATAATGATCCAACCCCACACAACAGCTACATTGACATTAAACTATGAGACTTATGACAGAATATAAAGGAAAGTCAGAGATGATCCTGATAACGTAATGAGTGGGTGACTCTGAAAAAAAGGTTGAAGTCTCATTTTAAAAACTTTCAACAATCAAGCAAATCATAGAGCACACCGACGTCACTGAAGAACATGGATTACAACACAGTCTCCAAAACTGGCTTAGTCATGTCATCAGTTTCCATGACATCTGGTGAGCAGAGTCTTGATGCCAATGGTTCATTCATTCATTCATTCGTTCGTTCGTTCGTTCGTTCGTTCGTTCGTTCGTTCGTTCATTCGTTCATTCATTCATTCATTCATTCATTCATTCATTCATTCATTCATTCATTCATTCATTTTCTTCTGCTATGTCCGCCATAGCGCATCGCAGGGAGCTGGTGCATACAGTATATCCCAGCTGGCTTGGGTGTGAGGCGGGGGAAACTCAGGGCGCGACGCCAGTGCACTACCGGCTAATGGTTCATCTGTCATAATTAATACTGTAACCCTAGTGACTATAGTCAGTCACGTTTAAAAAATAGTATTTTGACTTTTTCTGCATCTAAGATAGATTTATGCTTTGATAAACCGTTGGAGGGGAAGGCTGACTTTTTCCTTCAAAGACAGGGACAAAATTCACTCCCAAATGATAGAAGGTTGTTTTTCTTGGAGATGACTGTGGATGAAAGCCTTCATTCACCCGAAATAATACTGATTGTATGTTGTGTAAGATTTAGGGTAGTGAAAGTGCATTTATAGAATTTTTTGTATCAATAATAATAACCTAAACGTGTGTAATTGGCCCTATGTAGAATCAGATATGTATGTATATAAGAAAAGGATGTTACATTTGATTTATCTCCAAAAACCATGAACTTCTTCCGAGATCAAATTTTGGAGAGCTTGGCTGTAGTTCAGGGAGATTAGTTTATGCTTTGCCAGAAAAAGAAATCATTCACTGTGGAATGAAAATGAGAAGCGAAGCATCAGCAAAGAAATTAGAGAGGCTAGTTACTAATGAAACTGATGCAGAAAAGCTCTCAGCAGCAACAAGAATTAAAATGAATGAATGAATTAAAAATGAAAGATTATTGGTGGAAATAGGAGATGCAGACCATGTGTGCCTTGATCTATGATATCATGCATCTTGTTACAAAAGGTCCACTCACAAGTCTATCGTGTATCAAGTGATTCTCAATCACTTCATCAGCACAACTCTCAGCTGGAGCTTAGATCATTTGTTCAGCCTCATTCAGCATCACGTGAATGCAGTAATTCTCCATAAAGATGGCAGTGAAAACATTACGTTGACGTAATGGCTCTGAATCTCATGACAGCTATCATCAGCATTCTATGCAGGTTGAGCAATCATATGTAAACACAATTACGAACGATTTGTTGTCAAATCTCATAAGACATTACAGGAAGAGTAGGGTTTAAGGACAGTGCATCACAGCAATATGTGCCATATTCTGGTTGGGCAACGATTTTACGAAGGGATTATGAAATGTTGCACATGTGCAATACTTTGGTTAAGCATGAAATGAAATAAGGATTGTGTAAGATTTTGATATACTGTTGTTTGTGGTTTGCTGATGTCACTTCTTTATTCTTGTTATCCTAAAAATAATTAATTGAATTTTGCTGACCCAGTTTTTCCCAATGGGGACAGTTAAATATCTTGCCTCACCTGAAACTCTATACTCATATACAAGATGTATTACTGTCAGTGCTTTTAAGGTGAAGGGATGAGACCCATAAACTCCTGATGTCATCACCAGTACATAATCTGTGATGCCAATTTGGGCTTGTCTGACTTAACAGACAAGCCCAAACTTTAACAAACAGGCTAAACAACTCTGTTCATTTAGTAAATCATGGATTTTGTATTTGGTTTTCTGTCTTCTATATTCTGGTTGTATGGGGGGGGTCGTGTCCGCGATGCGCGTATCGGCGCTTACCACGTGACTGATTCAGGAAGTAGTACAGATTTTGCTGCGATATACTGTGAACCAATTGGATGAAAGGCTTCAAAGCTTTATGAAGCTTCATTTGCCCATCACTACGACGTCTTCTTTCTTTTTGTAGCTGATTGGTCCTCAAATACAAAATAGGCGGGCTTACCTCTAAACTCTCGTTGACTATTGGTTGTCTACGCGAGAGAAAATGATTCGAGTCTGTCATTGGTCAATATTCCTGGCGCGAGCACAGTTCGAATTTGCCTTTCAGAGCAGTTAAGGAGCAGCTATAACTTTCAGATACCCAGTATTCTTTAGTGTTGGCTATAAACACAGAAAAGTAGTCGTTTTTATAAGTATTAAGCAATAAATACTGTACAAGAAACATGGCGGAACCACTAAAGGTAATGTTAAGTTGCCTTTTATGTTGTTGTTTGGAGATATCGCCAGTGAAATGTAATAAGCTAACTTTAGCAAACATCGTGTAGTTCATTCACCAACATTTAAAGTGAACTTATGGCGCTTGTTGCAAAATGCAGTGTTATGTTTGACGTGCCCCATCAGCAAATTAAAGTAATCTCCCCTTCCAGACCCAATGCACAAGAATCAAATAGTGATGTAGACTAGCAGCGGCATCTTTAGAAGCCATTCTAAAGGGTTGGGGTTATGACTTTGGTTTAACGGTGCGTATTTTCGTAATCCTCGTCATAAAGAACAAGTGGCGTGATGCTCGCAAAAAGTGTTTCGTCTGTGCATAGCAAGTAGACAAAACTCTTCTATTGCCAGAGACGGTAATAACGTTACAAAGGTAAAAGGCGCTGGACTAGATTTCTCATTCAAAATAAAAAGAGGCGGAAGGCAAAGCAGTGTTTCAAGATTGCCCTTCAGAAATCTAATTTAGCAACACCAAAGTCAGATTACAGGAACGTCTAGAAAACTTTGTAGTACACTGAGAACTGATCATTTGAACATTTCGGGTAACATAACAGAACGTGTCACCGTTGATGAATATATTGTGATGCTATGGTAGCCTTGCTGATGGTGATCACTGTATGGGGGATTACCTAAAACACAGAAAATGCACCCCTCGAGATATGAATGCAATTTAAGAATTCACATTAAAGACCTGTTCTGTTTGCTGCAGGCTTTATTTGAAAACAAAGCAGTGGAAAAGACAAAGAAGGATCCAAAGCGATTGTCAGTCGAAAGGATCTATCAGAAGAAGACACAGTTGGAGCACATTTTGCTTCGACCAGACTCCTACATAGGGTCTGTGGAGCCCGTCACCCAAGTAAGAAGTCACATAGCAGTGTCTCCAAGTCCTTTGTAATGGATTTATGTCCACTGTTAGAATGGTGTATATCACATGTTATCATCATTATCATCATTTTGCTCATATTGCAATTATGGTTTACAGTATATGATCTTTGTAATCACAAATCAACCTCTTTCTCCCAGCAAATGTGGGTCTATGATGAAGATGTGGGACTTAACTGTCGTGATGTGACTTTTGTGCCTGGGCTTTACAAGATTTTTGATGAGATCCTTGGTGAGTACATCACTTATACTTGCAGTTGGTGCGTTATGTAAACAGAGGAAGTACTTGTTATCCCAAAGTGCAGCTACTTTACACCAGCAATGTTTTTTTTTCATCCTGACAGTGAATGCAGCTGACAATAAGCAGCGGGATAAGAACATGTCCTGCATCAAAGTCAGCATTGATGTGTGAGTAATATTTACTGTGGGATAACCAATTCATGTCTGAAAATAGTCCGTTTGCTTTTTAGTTGTCAAATGGCTCTTACTCATATCCAGCTCAGCTGCTTTCTTCTCTCGAAAAGAAAAACATAAAGAAATGTGAATGTGTCTTTATAATTTCAGTGAAAACAATACCATCAGCATATGGAACAATGGTAAGGGTATTCCTGTGGTGGAACACAAGGTGGAGAAGGTCTATGTTCCTGCTCTCATTTTCGGACAGCTCCTCACCTCCAGCAACTATGATGATGATGAGAAGAAAGTCACTGGTGAGTTGAATATTTATACAATGAATACACGGAAAACTACAAATACATGGACACCAGTATTGGAGTTGAGTTTACATGTCGTATAAAAATGCCACAGCCTTTTTGGTTTTCAGTTCGAAGACACTGACTTTACTTGCATCCAAACATACATTTTCATACCTTGCTTCATATTTCAGGTGGAAGGAATGGATATGGTGCAAAGCTTTGCAACATCTTCAGCAAAACGTTCACAGTTAAGACTGCTTGTAAAGAGTCTAGGAAGACCTTCAAGCAGGTAAGACAGAGACTGCACTGCGTTAGATCTGTTGTATGCATAGTGAATCGTGAAAATGACGTTCACTATGACCATATTTCTTTAGACCTGGTATGACAACATGGCTAAGGCAGGGGATGCTGCCATCAAGCCATTTGATGGAGAGGAGTATACCTGCATCACATTTAAGCCAGATCTGGCCAAGTTTAAAATGACTATCCTTGACAAAGACACAGTCGCTCTGATGACCAGGAGGGCCTACGACATAGCTGGAGCCTCAAAGGGGGTTCGAGTCTTCTTCAATGGCAAAAAGCTGCCTGTAAGTTACTTTGCTGTTTCACTCAATCACTTTCCACCTATTGCTTTCTGCTGCCCATTTATTCATCTGTGTCCTTACTTACCTAAATAAGGACTTGGTTTTATTGTTCTCTCAAATGTCATTACTTTGATGCAAAATTCAAAATTATTCAGGGGCAAAATAGAATGTTTAGGCTACCTCTGTAAAGTTGATAATAATTTCTTAAATACAAGGTGAACTTCCTTCAGCTGGGAAAATGTTTTGAAAATTAACTACTCATATTTATTTTTTTAGAAAACTGTCTTTTACATTAAGTTGTAGCCGTCTGCCTGTCATGAATTCTCTGCCACATTTGGTTCTTATTTTTATTATTATTACTTATTGACCATTATTTTTTTATTACTTTAATAACATTGCATGAATGCTAGGCTATAAATTATAATCGAGACACTCATGTCCTCTAGGTCACAGGCTTCCGTAGCTACGTCGACTTGTATTTGAAGAACAAAGTGGACGAGGTTGGCAGTCCTCTCAAAGTGGTCCACGAGATCGTCAACGAACGCTGGGAGGTCTGCATCACCATGAGTGAGAAAGGTTTTCAGCAAGTCAGCTTTGTCAACAGCATTGCCACAACCAAGGTAATTCCACTGTGTTTGCATTGCGTTTATTGACGGATTGAACTTGTATTCCAGATTCATTTAGCAGTAAAGTGCAAGCTTGGCTGCTTTCCCAGCCAGTTCATGTCACTATGATCAAGATGTATGGCATTTATCCTGTAAGTGGACTCTTTTTTTGTCCTCTTGATTGCAGGGAGGGAGGCACGTTGACTATGTGGCTGATCAGGTGGTTGGTAAGATCATTGAAATCGTAAAGAAGAAAAATAAAGCTGGGGTAGCTGTCAAGCCTTTCCAGGTACAGTAATATTAAAACCTCCAGAAGTGTGTGATGACATTATTTTTTTAGCAATATGGATTATATTCCAAAACATTCCACGGTCTGCAAATAACAGATAATTTGCTACTTTATCTCCAGGTTAAGAACCACATATGGCTGTTTGTGAACTGCCTGGTCGAGAACCCCACCTTTGACTCTCAGACCAAAGAAAATATGACCCTGCAGCACAAGAACTTTGGTTCCACTTGTCCACTCAGTGACAAGTTTATTAAACAGGTATCACAGACAAACCTTGTTGCATTCCTGCTGCAAAATTGTCATCATTCAGTGATCACTAATTCCATTCGCTTTCTTTTCTCCACAGGCCACATCCTGTGGAATTGTGGAAAGTATTATGAACTGGGTTAAGTTCAAGGCGCAAACACAGCTCAACAAGAAGTGCTCAGCAGTTAAACACAATAAAATTAAAGGGGTGCCTAAACTTGATGATGCCAATGATGCAGGTATCATAAACTGCTGTTTTTGAATAGTTGAGCCTAATGGTGATAGAAATGAGCTGCGGTTTTCCGTCAGTAATTATGTTATCTGGCAGGTGGGAAGAACTCTATTGGCTGCACGCTGATCCTCACTGAAGGAGACTCGGCCAAGACACTTGCTGTGTCTGGGCTAGGAGTGGTCGGCAGGGACCGCTATGGAGTCTTCCCTCTCAGAGGAAAAATGCTCAACGTCCGGGAGGCTTCACTTAAGCAGGTTAGGCCAAAAAATATGTCAATCAGATCAGTTCACCTGTTAAGTAAGCATGTGAGAGAGTGAAATGTGATTTGGGTTTTCTTTATCAGATTATGGAGAATGCTGAAATCAACAACATCATAAAGATCATCGGCCTTCAATACAAGAAGAACTACAGCGATCCAGAATCCCTGAAGACTCTGAGATACGGCAAGATCATGATCATGACAGATCAGGTCCGACGGCAATTTCTCAGACATGTTTGGATTTACCTATTAACTAGTGCTGTCAGGCAATTAAAAAAATTAATTAATTAATTATAGGATTTGTAATTAATCTAATTAATCGCATTTTAATCTCATATCTGCTAAAGGCCCCCAAATAAAGAATTTGAATTGTAGGACATTGCAAAATTGTAGTGCATGACTAATCAATAGAATGCACCAAGAAGAGAAGATTTGAAATCCACATATTTATTTCTTAAGTGTGCTTTATAAATGAAATCAAAAGAAAAAAGGCCAAGCACATCAGCAAAGCAATTAAGCCAGTTGCATTTCTCAAAAATGCAATACAAATACAGTTAAATAAATTTCAGAAATAAAATTAGGCTGAGTCTCAAATAGGCACATAAGCAGACTCTCAATCAAAATGAATACTAAAGCTGACAATACAGCAATTCAAAATGAATAGAATAACATGCCTCTAAATAAGGCTACATCAATAGCAAGATGCCAACAGGCTTTTCTTTTAAAAGGGTAAGCTAACGTTTAACTCTGTCCTTGACATGTTTTACATTTAAATGATACGTTAGGCTGGAGCTGCTTCGGTGATATGAAAATTCTCTTTTTCAAAATGTACAAATAATAATACTGATAATAATAATGGATTAGATTTATATAGCGCTTTCTCAAAGACGCTTTACATCGGATCCATTATTCATTCACTCCTCATTCATACTTGGTGATGGTAAGCTACGTGTGTAGCCACAGCTGCCCTGGGGCAGACTGACGGAGGCGTCTACAGCACAGATTGGCAGCGCAGAATCATTGCGTTTTTGTTGATAGTCTCGTCTTTGTTCTTTTTATAAATAAATTTTCCGCCCAAAGGTCCGAGTGGGCTTGCCTCGCTCTCCTGTGTCGCGTCCATCTCTGTTGTCAGTCACCCTGCTTTTGACTAGTGGTGCAGGTACGAAGTGACGTCACTGCAGCCTATGCGTCACTCAATGGTCCAAATTTAAAATGCTTGCGCATTGACTTGCCGCTCACGATTAATTGCGTTAATTTTTATAGCGCGTTAATTTGCAGCGTAATTAATCTAATTAAAGCGTTAAAGTGACAGCCCTACTATTAACATATCCTATTAGTATTTATTATTTTAAGCTCCTGCTGTTTTGTGGTGTCATTGGGCATCTCAAACTGTTTTCAGTGTTGTCTTTATTGGTACAGTTTTGTCTTTATTGGTACAGTGTCACATGGACAGGCTGAAATTTTTTGATCAGATGAAAATGTGACTAAACTCCGCTGTATGTTTGGGACAGGATCAAGACGGTTCCCACATTAAGGGCCTGCTGATCAACTTCATCCATCATAACTGGCCGTCGCTGCTCCGCCACAACTTCTTAGAGGAGTTCATCACCCCGATCATCAAGGTATTCATTCATTCATTCATTCATTCATTCATTCAGTGTCACATTAAAACTGAAGGTACCTGGGCAGTGGGTGATATGTCCTTTTGTTCAGAGGTTTTTTCACTTCATTTAGTTATCATTGAAACTCTGGATATCAGTTAAATGATTTGGGAATGCAGCAAATTATTTCAAAGAACCTTATTTCCGGAAACAGAGGTCCAAATCTTCTTAGTAACATCTTGATTTTGTAGTGACACTGCCATCTGGTGTCACAACCGGACTACAGCCAGAGCCGTTATCCATCTCACTTCTTTCCTTCTTTGTAGGTCTCTCACAAGAAAAGTCAGCATTCTTTCTACAGCATCCCAGAGTTCAATGCATGGAAGGAAAGCCAGTCCAACTACAAATCTTGGAAAATCAAATATTACAAAGGTTTGTTTAAAAACCCTGTGTGGTGTTAAAAAAATTTACAAGTAAGCATCTTTTAATGTCTGACCATGTCATGGTTCAAGTCTGGAGTTCTGAATATACATGTAATGTGTCATCATCATCATCATCGTCCAACCAGGTTTGGGAACCAGCACATCGCAGGAGGCCAAGGAGTACTTCTCTGATATGCAGAGACACCGCATCCCGTTTAAGTACTCAGGTCCTGAGGACGATGAAGCTATCACCCTTGTAAGAAATTACCTTTTTTTTTTTTTTTTTAAGGGATGGGGGTTATTTTGTTTTTAGTAATTAAAATGCCTCATGTGTGTATCTTTTTTTGCTTTGCCAAGGCCTTTAGCAAGAAGAAAGTGGATGAGCGTAAAGAGTGGTTGACCAACTTCATGGTCAACAGGCGTCAACGCAGGGAACACAACCTGCCCGAGGTAACATTCAGTAACAATCAACATCATCATCAACGACTTTGTTGCTGTTTTGTTGTTCAGCATCACTATATCTTTGGTCTTCTCACAGGATTACCTGTATGGTCAAAAGACCAAGTTCCTCTCCTACAACGACTTTGTCAACAAGGAGCTCGTACTTTTCTCCAACTCTGACAATGAGAGGTCAATCCCCTGCCTCGTGGACGGTGTGCAAAATGATCTGAGTTTCCATCAACACATTTGTGACTCCTTGGAATCAGCTCTTTTTGGGTGAGGGGTCTAATGTGTTTTTGTGTTTCTCTGTATATCAGGTCTGAAGCCAGGCCAGAGGAAAGTGCTATTCTGTTGCTTCAAGAGGAACGACAAGCGGGAAGTGAAGGTCGCCCAGCTGGCCGGCTCAGTGGCTGAGATGTCAGCCTATCACCACGGAGAGGTGAGGCTCAGTCCAAAAAGAAGTCCCTCAGACTTACAAATAAGACCGCAGGTTGTTAGATGTTTTATTGTAAAACATTTCTGAAACCTTTTTTTTTTTATGAGATCCCTTGAAACAGTCTGATGTATCCTGTTGATTTTGAATTACTGACAGTTGTATCATTACACAGAAAAGGTATATAGTTCTTTCTTTTTCCGATCACCTTGCATTTTATTTTACTGCTGCATGTTATTTGCCAGCTAGCTGGTGAGCAGTGCTTCTTTTGTTTAGCAGTGTTGTTGACTACAACTTTTCATTTTTCAGGCCTCTCTGATGATGACCATTGTCGGATTGGCTCAGAACTTTGTCGGAAGCAACAACTTGAACCTGCTGCAGCCTCTGGGCCAGTTTGGAACCAGGTTGCATGGCGGAAAGGACTCTGCCAGTCCTCGATACATCTTCACCATGCTAAGGTCAGTGAACTACGAGTACATCAGCACAGGCCTCGTGCAAATATTTAAGGATTTGGAGGATTTCTTTTCATGAACATTTTTCTAAAATTACCAACTTGTTCTTCCAGTCCTCTCTCTCGACTTCTTTTCCCACCTGTGGATGACAACCTGCTCAAGTACAACCATGATGACAACCAGCGTGTAGAGCCAGAGTGGTACATGCCCATCATCCCCACTGTGCTGGTGAACGGCTCTGAAGGTATCGGTACAGGCTGGGCCAGCAAGATCCCCAACTATGACATACGAGAGATCATCAACAACATCCACCGCATGCTCAACGGTGATGAGCCCCTGCCCATGGTACAGTCAAGAAATGGTTGTCGCTGCTTGATGACATCACTCTTGTTTTCTGGTTAAAAAAAAAAGTATTTTCTTTTTTCTCATCTAGCTACCAAATTACAAGGGCTTCAGAGGCACTATTGAGCAGGTGATGGACAACCAGTTCATGAACAGTGGAGAGGTGGCCATCATTGATTCCACCACCATTGAGATCTCTGAATTGCCAGTGAAATCCTGGACTCAGGTTAGTTTTAAAGCTGTCTGCCTCCTTTCAGAGGAGTTCCATTGGAGACACTGATGCCGTACTTTTAATGCTGTTTTAACTCACTAAATCATTTCATTCCATGTGGCCTAGACCTACAAGGAGAACGTGCTGGAGCCCATGTTGAACGGCACGGAGAAAGTCCCTGCTCTCATCACGGACTTTAAGGAGTATCACACCGACACCACCGTGCGTTTTGTGGTCAAGATGACTGAAGAGAAGCTGCGGGAGGCGGAGGCAGCCGGCCTGCACAAGGTTTTCAAGCTTCAGAGCCCCCTCACCTGCAACTCTATGGTAATGTCTGACATATATGATTCAGAGGCAGAAGACAAATTAAATCTTTTTGTGTCTTATTCAAAAAATTAAAATGCATTGTCTTTTTTAGGTTCTGTTTGACCATGTGGGCAGCCTGAAGAAGTATGAGTCTGTACAGGATATTCTCAAGGACTTCTTTGAGTTGAGGATGAAATACTACGTGCTGAGAAAGGACTGGTTGGTGGGCATGCTTGGGGCAGAGAGTAGTAAACTCACCAACCAGGCCCGCTTCATCCTTGAGAAAATCCAGGGCACCTTGGTTATTGGTTAGTAGTTATTTACGTTTTTTTTAAGTGCCTGTTGCCTGAAATTCATTTGAAAGGCGTATAGTAGTGGTCATATCTGCTGACCCGTGGTTTTGGGGCAGGTAGTCGGAGTCATAAAAATTAACATTAATACAGGGTTAAGCTGGTCATCAACATATTCTGTATTAATTTACACAAAAGAAAGCCTCATTCCTGTTTTCTTCTACGCATCCGAAAGGCTCCACATAAATTCAGTTTTACTATAAAGTAACTAGAAGTTCAGTGAAATGACTGTTTCACTTTGGGTCTTAGAGTCAGAAGATATCCATTTCTGGTGGAAATCTGTGTGTATGGATGTTTTTATCCAGAGCTGAGCGAACCTAGAACATGTTAATATTCCTAAATTGAAGTACTGTATTAATAATGTCCCATCGACTTTTAGAGAACAAGCCGAAGAAGGAGCTGATTTGTATGCTGCAGCAGATGGGCTACGACTCAGACCCGGTCAAGGCTTGGAAACAGGCTCAAGAGAAGGCAGATCACTTTCTACGTTAATGAAGCATGCTCAGTAGTCAGCCTCCATCCGATTAAAAATAACACTCTGTGTTCATGCCCTTAGAATCAGGTGGGCATGGAAGAAGAAGAGGAGGAGGAGGAGGGAGAAGCAGAGGACACCAGTGGACCAGACTACAACTACCTGTTGAGCATGCCCATGTGGTACTTGAGCAAAGAAAAGAAAGAAGAACTATGTAAACAAAGAGATGTTAAGGTGTGATATTCCGTTACGCCTTCAGAGTCCAGATGACTTTTTTGTTTGCTTGTATTTATTTTTATTGTGAAGATATTGTGAATGTCTGACATCAGCCCCTGTTCTTCAGCTGACAGAGCTGAACACCCTGAAAAATAAGAGTCCATCAGACCTGTGGAAGGAGGACCTTGCTGTGTTCTCTGAGGAACTGGAGGTACTTTATTCTTGAACTAACTTTCAGAAACCTGCTCAAACATTCTTGTCAGTGTGAGAATCTTGGATGAACGTCTGATTTCAGCGCGTTGAGGCCAAAGAAGAGGAGAACGCCGCACTGCCTGTTAAAAAGGGAGGCGGCAAAGGCAAAGCAGTGAAGGTGAAACAGGAGACCATGCCAACACCGCAGGGCCGCCGCGTCGTCCCACGTATCACCAGCACCATGAAAGCCGAAGCTAATCGGAAGGCTGACGTAAAGAAAGGAGAAGGCAAGAGAGGCAAGAAGATCAAGGTGATTGTTGTCACTTCAGATAAAGTGAAGGACTCTGATTACCCTCACTTGCATCACATGTTTTACATCTGCATCACAATTTACAAATGAACATTTTAATTGATCTTATTTCTCTGATCATAGAATGAAGATGTAGTGATGAAGATGGAGTTTGGAGAAGATGGGGATGGTGATTCAGTTCCAGTTGAGGAGATTGGTTTGGCTGCACGACTCAGCAAGAACACTAAAATCCAAGCGAAGGATAAATGTGAGAACAGCTGCTTCAACAAGAAAATAACCAGTTCTATGATTTTATTTGTTAAATTTTCATTTCATTTTGATTTGCATTGTCTTAAATTTCTGTTCATTATCTTAATTCTGTTCATGTAACAGAATTGCGTTTCATTCAAACAAGATGGTAAAAGAAATGTTTTCCTGCAGTGGCGTCAAAGACCAACAAGCAGAGCACGCTTCAGTTCAAGCCTGTCGCCAAGAAGTCCAAGAAGAATCCGTGGTCGGATGACGAGTCTGACGGCCAGTCCACAGATGGTGAGATGGAGGTAGAGGAGGCGGTCGCGCCCAGGGAGCGGGCTGAACGTAAAACTAAAGGTGAATAACCTCGATGAACTCGACTGCTATCATCACTGTTAATTAGACAGATGTGTCTGTAGTCGTGTTGCCTCAGCTGCTGTCTTCCTCTTTAGAATGCTGTGTTTACTCACCGGAACGCCAAACAAGCTGCAATCACACATGTTTTGGGTTTTGATTTTAAACACTGATAAAATGCATTTCCTGAGGCTAATTATCTGTTATCTCCATTCTTCCTAAACTAACTACTGAAGCAGCTGTTCTAAGAAAAACCATAATGCAGTAAATCACACCAACCTGTCACCTGTTTTTAAAGCCGCAGTGAAATACAGCGTGTCCGACAGTGAAAGCGAATCTGATGATTCGCTGTCACCAAAGCGCAAACCTCAAATTAGTGATGATGACACCAGCTTCGCCCCGGATCCCAGCACCATGCAGGAGAGTGATGCTGATTCTCCAGCCCCGTCTCGCAAGGCTCCAGAACCCACGTCAGTATGAAAATAATGGCCAACACAACTTCATTCACAATCAGATTAGGGTTTTATTTTGTTTTTAATAATCTATAAACAATCCAATTTCACCATTCATTTACAGGAAGAAA
Source organism: Antennarius maculatus (assembly GCA_013358685.1). Classification (NCBI taxonomy): domain Eukaryota; kingdom Metazoa; phylum Chordata; class Actinopteri; order Lophiiformes; family Antennariidae; genus Antennarius; species Antennarius maculatus. The sequence continues at coordinate 7,784,055 of CM023626.1, read as the reverse complement.
GTGGCAAAGAGCCGAGCAACTGTAAAACAAGGTGGATCCAAGTCGAGCTGTAAGTATTTCCAGACAACCTTTATCTGTAGTTCGTGAGTCGAAGGTTTGCTAACAGGACCTGTCGAGGCAGATGATCACCCTCTAGAGGTTCTTCCTCAGTGAGGGAGTTTTTTCCCCGCTGCTGTCGCTCCTGCTTCATCTGAAGGCTTCTGTTGGGTTTCTCTGTCTGTAAAAGCCCTTCAAAATGTTTGCTGATATTATTAATTGTTCTACAAAACAAAGTTAATTTATTGATCATATCTTTTTTATTTTTTGCAGCACTCTCTGATGATCAGGTGCAAGTAACCAAAGCTCCAGTACAACGTAAAACCAAAGAGGCGGCGCCCAAAAAAGCTCCCGCTGCGAAGAAAACAGCTGTGTCTAAGAAAGTGGCTTCAGGTATGAAACCAGTTTGGTCCAAGTTTTTAAGTTTTCATCGTTTGAAAAGTGCTTCGTTTAGTGTTGTTTATGCTGTGGCTGTTTTTCTTATTTATTTTTACTGTTTTTCTCTCCTAGATGTGAAGCAGCCGTCAATCATGGCTGCTTTCTCAAAGCCCAAATCTTCATCCAACACAACTGTTAAGAAGGTCCCTTCATTCGACTCCAGCGACTCTGAGGCTGCAGCTAAACCTAAAGCTAAAGCTCCAGTTACAAAGTCAAAGCCTGTTCTCAAACGGAAACAGGTAGACAGTGAAGACTCGGACAGCAGCTCGGACAACCTCATGTCACGCCTCAAGGCCAAAACCACAACTGCCGGCAAGGTCAGTTTTTACATGATTTCTACCAGGTTTTGATTGAAAAATTTTCAACACCGTTTTACAGCTGACAGGTTTTCTCTATTTTAGAAAACCAAGAAGTGGATAGATGACGACAGCTTCCAGGATTTAGACCAGGATGCCGTTACAGTGGCACCACGGGACAAGCCTTCACGAGCCCGGAAACCTGTGACCTACAACATTGACTCCGACTCGGATGAAGACTTTTAAACCTTAGCCTCTAGTTTGTTCCATATTATTATTCCCTTTTCTTGCTCAGAAAACTGTTGTATTGACACTTTTCAGTTTAATTTTAGCATACACCTGCAGTATTTAAAACAATTTGTTTAGAAAAAAGAGTTTTTAAAAAAAATGTTCATATATGACTCATCTGCAGGTCTCAGTTTAATCTTGAAGTGTTATTCTTACTGTTTTGTTGTTGTTTTTCTAATCCAGTTGTTTGTGTTTTGTCTTATCTTGTAAATATTTCTCTGGTTTCATTTTATGTCTTGAAAAATAAAGTTAACTTGATGTTATTGAACTTCCTGCATTTGGAATGATAAATTATGAGATAATGAGATGAGATAATGTGGTTGGTTTCAGCTTCTCAGGGAACGAGAATCATCATGTACTGTAGATGACATGTTGGGATGGAGAAATGAGCGGCTAGATGAATAATATTTACCATCATGGGGTAGATTAACAAGGAATAGTTTTTTTGTTATATGAAATTTAGCAACAAATCCTAAATATAAAACCATGATGGTAGCTGAACTAAACAAACATGTCTAATCAAAGGGTGATTGCATGTTCTCATGTTTCCCCTTGCGACCAGGAACGCCAATGATTTCGCTTAGATAGACTCCTTCCTTTCAAGGAAGTTCTTTGAAACGCTCATCAAGACCGCGCCTTTCTTGGGAAAACACTTATGTGTGGGGCTCATGATGGGCAGTAGGAATTTCCTGAACCGTTGCCGCCCTCTCGTTTTGAACAAACCCAGGCAGACTTCTGTCTCATGCCACCCGGAGAGAGTCCACAAGGACCAGAGTAACCGCTCCATTTATTTTTTATTTGCTGAAAACCAACTGGTTTGTTCAAAGACGTGTCCGACCAGGAGAAGACTAAACCAAGACTTCTGCATCGGGTAAATAAACAACATGAGAGTGAATCAGGATGATAAGAAGCATGTTAGTTCCTTTCTTTAATCACAGGCAGCATTTACTCTAGAGATCAGGACAGTAGATCAGGACTGTAGTGATGGCGGAATGGGGCATCCTTGGCGGACTCTTCGACAGCCTTCAGGCCCAGTCGCCAATGCTCGGTCGCTTCTGGCTCTTTCTCATGCTTGTCTTTAGGATTCTGATCCTGGGAACCGTCGCCAGCGACCTGTTTGAGGATGAACAAGAGGAGTTTGCCTGCAACACCCTGCAGCCGGGCTGCAAACAGGTGTGTTATGACATGGCCTTCCCCATCTCCCAGTACAGATTCTGGGTGTTTCACATCGTCCTCATCGCCACCCCTTCCCTAGTTTTCCTCATGTATTCTATGCATCACCATCATAAGTGGACCACTCTCTCAAAATGTAACCAAATCAGTAGCCAAGAGTCCCAAGAATTCCGTTTGAGGAGGTTCTATATCATCAATGTGGCCTTCCGATTAGCGGCAGAAGTTGGCTTTCTAGCAGGCCAGTGGTTCCTGTACGGCTTCAAGGTGGAGGCCCAGTTCCCCTGCAGCCGCTTCCCGTGCCCCTACACAGTGGACTGCTTCACATCCCGTCCTGCAGAGAAAACCATCTTCCTCTGCTTTTATTTCATCGTAGGGTTGATCGCCGCCATTTCCAGCTGTCTGGAACTTGTCTATTGCACCATGAAGTGGCTCTGTTCAGGCCAGAAGCAGCCTGTCTGCATCTGCGAGGACCTCCACAACCTCAAAAAGGAGGAGATGTATATAGAGGAGAAACCACAAGAAAAAGATTCATCAGACAAGATGTCCAGCAGAGGAATGAGACTGAATCAAGGGTCTCTGGGGAGCAGCTCCAGCAGGAAGGTCTCCAGTGTCAAACACAAGCCCAGACATGGCAGATATGTGAGCAGCAGGATGTTTAGGGTGTGAGAGGGCCTTGAGTCGAAGGTTCCAGCGCCTCACGCTCCTCTGAAGGTCGTGACTGTTGTTGATTTATAAGGAGGAGACTTGATGAAGAAATTCATGGTAGGCAGACACAAGACAAGGAAACGAGCGTTTGGAAGACTGAGATAAATAGTCTGTGTTTAGATCTGAAGGCAGTTTGCAAACTGACTTTTTTTTATCACTGTTTTTAATTTTAATAAGGTGTCTTTTATTAACGGTTTATCAGATGGAGATCTGAATGTTGACTTTATAAATGTTAAGCAGATCATTATAGTATTAGTATAGAATATCTTGAAACTTGAAGTAACTGGGCTTCCGTTTAGAGTTGGAAGGTTTTTGAGGAAGATCATTAAAGTCTTCATAAGACAAATTAAAAGCTGATAATGTTTGAGTTGCCAAATCAGGATCAATACACCCTGTATTGGGCCAGAGCGCTGATATCACTTTTGCTAAATGTGTTTCACATGATCATGAATGTAATCAGTCAACAATAATTCAACCTCATGTTCACTTTTACTAAATATTGGGGAGTAAATATTAATATTTTATTTTAATTGATCACTGATATGACTGAATTTTTTGGCAGCCTCATAAATATTTTCTGTCTGTACTTCCTGTGTATTTTTCATAAGTGCACCCTGTGTTTGTTAACAGATATGTATAAGATTCCTTAAATTTCCAGCTGTGTTTCTGTAACTATAATATGTACCATACCGTTTTTGTTAGGCAACATGCCAGAAATGAGCAGAGAAGCACATTCACACCCAGCATCACTGTTTATGAAACTGAGAGATTATTAAATTAAACATGTTTTTTCACTTGTTGCTGTTTTATTTGGATGTTTATGCAGAGCTTTACTCTAGAAAACTGATTTCTCCCTCATCACCATAAGCCTCTGTTAAAGAAGTGATACGAATAGGACTTGTTATGACTATTGGAGGTGTCGTCTGATAAATCTTCATGTTATGAAGTGAAAATTTAAAATGTTTATTTGTTTAATTGTCTGTGTAATTGTGTTTGTGACTGTATTGGGTGTATGTGTGGGGGATGTGGGGCTTTTCATAAAAACGAAGAAGGCCGAAATGAATTCTAATCATATTTTGATGTGAGAAACAAATAAAACATGCTGGACTTCATGCTGATGCTTGTCTCATCCATCTATTGAGGAAACCACTTTCATTTCATCAAAAAACAAACCATGAAAGCATCAAATCTCACGAACGCACAATTATTTAAAAAAAAAAAAAGTTTATTGTGATTAATATGTTTAATATGAGTTGTATTGATAATATCACACCACAGCACTGCTACCTTCAGGCGAGTTCATTTTATCACCAGTAGATGGCAGCAGTGCAACAGGAACCTGTAAAACCATGAAGTATCTGCAGTCACCTTGATTCAATGGTGTGTGTGGTTTTAAACCCTCATTACTGTAGCGGTACTCTGCTGAGTGTTCAGGTCACTGTTTCTACATGTGATGAATACACACAAGAACCCCTAAACACCCTTCATTCCAGCTACTGGGGTCTCAGCACATGCAGGCTTTCCTTTTTCAAAATATTTGCAGTATTCCTGAATATTTAAAGATTTTAATCATATTCTAAAATAACGATCCAACAAAGAAGTAAATCAATTTTTCCAACATTATTTTATGGTAAAAATAAGCCTTTATTTTGATGCATGTCTCTCTCCAGTCAGTGAGTGTGTGTGCCTTGTAATTGGTAATACAGTACCCCGTTCTAGGTTGTCATATTTCCTGGGGGTGTAATTCCCCATGTGGTGTTGTTGATTCTTGTTTTCTTTCCTTGAGGCGGTTGCAGATAATTCTTCACATTACATTGAAACATGTCTCCCTCCGCCATTCCATCCCAGAAAATTCTTATGACAACACTCCAGATAAATCAACTCTGTTTTTAGTGATGAATGCTGTTTTCATGAGAAGAATGCTTTCAGATGAAGGGAGTCAGGGTTTTCTTTGGAGTACAGTGCAGGTCAGCCGAAGCCACGCCCATTTCCAGAAAGAGGGCGTGGTTAGACTAAACTACTTTGCATTTTAAATTTCTGGTCCATGACCAGAGAGCTGAGAGAAAACAGGCATCCCATAATACGTGATCCAAGTTTTAGGCAAGACTCTTCAAAGATGTATATTGAGTTCTTCAAGGTCAAATGTATAATTATTAATGAGAGTATAATATTGATACAAGTAGTTCATGTGAATGTAAAGTAATCAACTACTCCCCAAAGAAGATTATTTTTGACTCCATACACACACACACACACACACACAAACACACACACACACACACACACACACACACATGCTCCCTCCTGCCGTTCCCTGGACACATCATATATGCAGATTGTAAAGCGGTGCAGGCTCTTTGATGTGCACAGAACTGAATTCTAGATGTGTTTTATGTAACCATTGAAGACGGAGGGAAGAGTTGGAAAGGATTAGTCCAAACTTTCCCCTCTTTCAATTCGTCTCTACCTTTTCATGTCTGCCTTGACAACTGGAAGAGTAACTGTTTCTGCCTTTCTATATCTCCATGTTAGACCATCTTTTTCTCTCTCTCTGTTCTTTTCCATTCTTCATTCTGTCTGTTTCTGAATCCTTGGAGGCCTCCCTGCTGGAGTGTGTCTCCATGAAAATGTAGGTCATCTGTTTTCAGCAGTTCCCTCCACACCAACACAGGAGATATGGAGGTGATGACATATTCCCCTGTACTACCTGTGTCCTCAGTAACATCAGGCGATCCCTGCTGACTGACAACATATGGAGTCTCTCTGCAAAGTCATGTATGGATGACGCTCAGGAGAAGACAGATCGATTCTACCGCAGCAGTCGATGACTTGGCTCCATTTTCTTCACCTTTGACACAATATTCAGCATGTATAAGATAAGATGAGATAAGATAAGATAAGATAAGATAAGATAAGATAAGATAAGATAAGATAAGATAAGATAAGATAAGATAAGATAAGATAAGATAAGATATAAGATATAAGATATAAGATATAAGATATAAGATGAGATGAGATGAGATGAGATGAGATGAGATGAGATGAGATAAGATAAGATAGGATAGGATAAGATAAGATAAGATAAGATAAGATAAGATAAGATAAGATAAGATAAGATAAGATAAGATAAGATAAGATAAGATAAGATAAGATAAGATAAGATAAGAAAGCAATTCTGTAAATCTGTCTGATAGTAGATCTGTCAACAGTAAGTGAATAAAAATGAATTTGCTTGTGTAGACAAGTGTGAGTGTAGGTATGATGTGTGTGTGATGTTCAGGTCCTGAAACACCCTGTGTTTGTTTGTTTGATTTTTTTGTCTTTCAACAGGATTATAATTTTGAACCGGTTTGAATTAAAGTTGAATTTGTAAATGCAGTGGTGCATTGAGTGTGATTCAGTGTCTGGCAGTCACCACAAATAGGGTTTATTTTGCCGATGCTCATTGACAATTAAATAACCAATTTATGATATCATCCCTAATCGATCGCCGCAGCAGTGCTCTGAAGACCTTTTGCCCTCCTGAAGGACTGGAGCCCATTCAGACAGTTTCCCGTTGAAAATCCCGATGCTGCCTGTGGGGATATTAGATTGAAAGATTTTTCAATAATGTGGGCAAATTGGCTTCTTCTTCTGTTCTTTTTCTCCTGTGACATTGATTAGAAGATCAATACCACAACAATATCTGTACAGTACATGTGAAGCTAAAGCCATCTGTGTTAGCATTTCGTCAAGTCTGGAAACACAGAGAAACATTAAAAAAATCATAGTAAAAAAAAAAATAAAAAATTCCAAATCCCAAATCTTGAAATACACCCGTGATCATCCGATGCAAAAACACATTAGTGCCACCTGTGATTCCATGTTTTTACGATTGCTTTGGAAGTGCATGGATAAGCACACAATGTGCTCTGCGTAGCACTAACGAAGCCTTATGCATGTCGACGAATGTCTGCTGACCTCCAGCCTCACACACAGACGGCCACAGAGCTGGTGGTCAAGGACAGCTTATATCTCTGTCGTTGGCCAAAGTCGCTGAAGCGTGCTTCCAAGTTTATGGCATCATAGAAGAGCTCGGGTCACTGCACATCACACCTCACCACTCTATCTCCTGCACCTCCTCATCCATCCATCTGTGCCCCCCCCCCCACCCCCCACCCCCCTTTCCCTTCAGTGCCACAGGGTGCACAATGTGAAAGCAGCGTTTACAGTGAAATATTCTTGCTGCCTCTATTACTTTCTCTCATCTCTGCCTCCGTCTGCCTCCATCACCTATTCCTGTTCTCCCTCCCTGAGGGGGATGGCGATGAAAATGGTGCACTGTCATCCAAACTTGCTTCCTCTCCCTCCCCTCCACCCTCTTCTGTCATTTTCTAAAGGCAAATATTGCATGAAAGCCTCAGAGCTGCGGACATTAAACCATGTTATATACGGTGACCAGAGAATGGATGACTGGCTGCTCGGCCCCTGCCAGCATATTATCTTTGTTTAATGGCAATGACGTTTCCTGGCTGCTCTCCTCGCCCAGTGCAATGTGTTTTATGGCAGTAAAGCAAATCTTCATGCTTCATTTGTAACTCTGTGCCGTCTCCACATCTAGGTTTGAACAATCCAAACCAGCACATTGTCTGTTTTACCACAACACGGAGCCAAGAACATCAGGTTGCAGTATTTTCCCAACATAAAAAAAATGGCTTTTGAGACGTTTTATTTCGGTCTTATTTATCATTTTCCAATATTTTTTCCCCAATCGTTTGCACATTTTTGTGAGAATGAGGAGAAGAAATTAATGTGCCTTTGTGATGGCTGTACCCACAAATAGCTGATGGGATGGACAAAGTGTTGCAGTGATGGAAAAATGAATGAATGGATGGAAGTAAAGTTGGAAGGTTGGGCACTCTCCCATGGTTTCTGTCAAACCTCCATCGGCGCTCCCATGTTTTGGATGTCCTTGTGGTCCTTTTGGGAGACTGCGATGTGTGTGTGTGCACTAAAGCACAGTACTGTGTGTCCTTGTGAATGTGTGATAATGTGTGTGTGCGGTTCCCCCCCCCCGTGTGTGCAGAATGGTGTGCTCAGCAGTCATACTAGGCTGCACACTAACACGATGTGACAGAGTAGAAATACCAGTACCGGCCTTGCTCTCACCCGCCTCCCTCCACCCCCCCCCCACTCCCACACGCTGTGCTCACACCCTATTGGCTGTCAACTTCCGTCACTCCACATCTTCTGCTCAGAGACAGAACGTCGATCCCTTCACGTTCTCCCTCCCACCCCCCTTCATTTCACACCAAAAATTCCTCCTCTTGCTTACCTGCAATACGATATCTGATCTTAACGCGCGTCAGCAGGTGACACGGATTCAAATGGGGCTTTTCATGCAGCATCGCTTTATACAAAACCTCATTTTCATACGTTCACCCTCTCAGCCTGGCAAGATGAGTCCTTCCCCTCTGCTTTTTACCTTGTTCTGTCAGAACCCTCCTGCTGACTGCTTGGCGTCCTAAACAATGACGCTAGGTGACAGACACAGCAGGCGATGAGGCATTTGACATTTGCGGCTGTCACAGTTTGATCTCTGACCTCTGGTCCATCATAGCTGCTTGAGATGCGTCCAGGAGACGTGTAAATACACATGTTTGCTGATGTAAACATCCTGATTTTGAAGAACGACATGACACCCCCAGCTATGGTACAGAGGGGAAAGCTGACTAATGCAACACCTTGTTATACATCGTTACACATTTTCAAAGCTGGATGCAGCAGCATCAACACACACAAGAAGCAGCTCCACCAAAGCAGCCGAGTGTGAGCTTCATGATTCAGTACATTTCTACTTTTGATTGCTGTGAGCAGAGGAAGCGTCTGCAAAGTCCTCAGAATGTTTCTTTTAAATGCTTGTGCAGAAGCAACATGTACCATAAACACACACAAGATTAATAAGAAATCCAGAAGATAATGTCACTCTGTTACATTGGTGAGAACTGTTCCGTACTACCTACAGGTGGTTTATTTCATTGAAATATGGACACATAAACAGAAAATTAACCACACGTCCCAAAAATACATTATAAAAAATGCTGTTATGATAAATGAAGCACCTTTAAGCATTAATCAATGTCACTTCCTTAAATTCTGGCCTGTAACGTTAGATATACTCGCATAGATTACACTGTGCCAACAGCTTCTTGTCTGCAGTTGAATATGTTTTGTGAATAGAATGAATGCACCTCATAATACTGTACAACAAAATCACATTGAATGATGCAAACAGAGATGGAAAAAAGACAATAAGTCAGAGAGGGGACAGCATCACTCACTCAATCCTCCGCTCTGACCTTTCCTGAAGTCATAAAGTCGATATTAAGACACCAACTCTCTATTTCCACTCTACATCATTCTCCATCTCATCTCTCCTCATATCCACGCACTTACTTTCTCCTCCTCCTCCTCCTCCGTCTCTTTGCGCGCTATCCTCTGGGATCGGGCTGCATGCAGAACCATTGTGGATCACTGAGCTTTGAGACACTGCTTCTAAAAATTGCTTCAGTTTTCCACAGACTCTTTTTCTGAAGAGCTGAACAGGACAGGCTGTTTGATGTGACGCTGCAACTTCTGTCTTGGAATTTGTTCTCCGACCAAATGGATCAGTCTTAGATATATTATTGATGTGATATGATTTTTTAGTTGTTTTTTCACTAAGTGAGTCACATTGGTGTTCTGAAGTGTTTTAAGTTTTTTCCTTGATCATTGATAACATATAAATTCTTAGAATGATATATGTAGAACTCCTTTCTCTCACATTTCATCAGCAATAGTATAAGTTTCAACCATCATGTGTCCTCTCCAGTCTCAGGCTGGTATCAGGGGAGGCCTGGTGGAGACTGGAGTTTGGCTCCCTTCCAGTCCAGTGGGTGTGAAGCAGACTCCTAGAGGCTCCTGGGATTGCCCCTTTAGTTCCCCTCTGCCGTCCATTAACCAATCAGAGGACAGGATTGCCTAAATGGACACATGAAAAACCAGCGTGCAGGTGTGAGAACGTCAGGAGTAACAGTAGTTTTGAAGAACCATTCCCAGAAAGTAGATGATGGAGAAAAAGTGTATGTGAACACCATGGCGTGCTGATGTAGAAGAGAAACTACCAGAATGGAGCTCCCTTCTGCCCCATTGCATCTGATTCAGCTGCTGCACATTCCACACTCAAACACAAGTAGCTCAATGTGCTGCCTGTGATAGATGTTTATGAGCTAATGTCAATTTTCTTGTGTGAATTTACTGTCAGCGGATGATGAATGCTCTCAATATCACCTGGTATTCATCTCATATATTTCCAGCTCCCACTGCAGAACAGCGTCTCCCGCTGACCAATAGGTGGCCTCATTGCCCAGCTTGTCCTCAGTGGGTGCAGATGGGATGAGGCTGGCAGGGGCCGAGTCCCCTTCAAAACCGCTGGGACACATTGTGATGGATCTCTGCACTGTAATCGTAGTCCAGTCAGATTGAGCACTGGAATAGTGGGGGGGAGTCTGGTTAAAAAAGTACATTAAAATATATTCATGTGTACAGGTCAATAAAAAAAGGAATAATACAGATTGCAGTTCAGAGAACACACACAGGTTAAAGCAGGTGACAGGTGTGTGTGTGCGTGTGTGTGTGTGTGTGTGTGTGTGTGTGTGTGTGTTTGTTTGATAATGTTTGCAAGAGCCAGTTTAAGGTTTACACGTTGGGAGGGTGGACATGTTGGTGTGTGTTTGTGTGTGTGTGTCTGTCTGTGTGTGTGTGTGTGTGTGTGTGTGTGTGTGTGTGTGTGTGTGTGTGTGTGTGTGTGTGTGCGTGTGTGTGCGTGTGTGTGTGTATGTGTGTTTGTTTGATAATGTTTGCAAGAGCCAGTTTAAGGTTTACACGTTGGGAGGGTGGACATGTTGGTGTGTGTTTGTGTGTGTGTGTCTGTCTGTCTGTGTGTGTGTGTGTGTGTGTGTGTGTGTGTGTGTGTGTGTGTGTGTGTGTGTGTGTGTGTGTGTGTGTGTGTGTGTGCCCCAGCCATGCTCCTATAAGCGATCCATGTTAATTCATACGGCCTCTGCCCTTTTCCTGGGGCTGCTGGGAAATGCAATGTGACATGTAGGATGAGCAAGATGGAGCAAGAGGTGGGAGGAGGAAGAGGGGTAGGTAAGGTTATTGTTTCTAGACACTATAATAGTGTGTGTTTGGGGGGGGGGGGGGTTGAGATGCTCAAAAATCAGCGTGCACAACAGTCGTGCTGCATTCTTAGAAAACATTTAAATATGTTATGATTTTTAATGTTATGTTTTTATCGTAAACTAAGTTTCTTCAGAAAGCATCAGGTTCTCCACATCTTTGAATATCCCCTCCTGATATGTTTGCCTAAACCTTTAATTATTGGCTCCTTCTCTCTCACTAAAAATACATGAATACACCATTATTTTTCATTTCTAATATTTAACTGCTGTCTCTTTTTTGTTGTTTGGTCCATTTTCACTGAATTTACCCTGAAGGCTTCAAATTTTCAGGTCACACTTGTGAACTCTGACTATTGGACCAGATTAGAAGACAAACTTTTTATGATGTCACAGTGGATTTTCAGTGATGAACTGTATAGTTTCTATCTGTGAGATGAAAACAGAGGTTTACACTGTGATCATATATCACTTTAGGAGGTGAAGGTCAACGACTAAACCGTAGGAACAAACAGAAAAGCACCTTTTCTTTCTGATGAGGGACTAAATATTAAAATCTATTGTAGGTGGTCGCACTTTTCACAACTTGCATGTTTCACGACAGCTACATAGAAAATGACATTTTTGAAGGTTCATGTTTGTCTATCCAGTTCTTTATTTTTTTTGTCCAAATACCTGCAACAAAGAAAACACATCACCCCCAGCTGCATTTTGTGTGTAATGTGAATTAGACTGTTTCATAAAGAAGAAAACTGAAAAAAATCTGCACTAACATATTTGCCAGTAGAAGAAAAAGCAACAGATTACCAAATGACAGAGAACGTTTAGCAGCTGTACCTTGTCGGGAATGTACTCTCACGCTTATAATGGTCTGCAGATGAGAAAGAATGGAAAAGAGGGAATGACAGTGAGACGGAAAACGAGACAATGTGAAATCCACTAATGTGACAGGCCTTCTGGAAATCCGCAGACCTCTGGGGACACAATCCAAGTGCTTGGAGCAACAAAATGATTTCTGAGATGAGACAAGACACTAAAATTAAAAGTACAAGAAGCCAAAAACTGACAACAGAAAAACAATAGCTCACATGTGCAGTTAGGGAAAGAGAGGATGAGACACTGGTGAAAGAATTCATGACATACATGCTGGATGAAAAAGGGTGTTTTCTGTGTGTGCAGACAAGTGTGTGTGAATGCATATGAACGCATTGATAGGGCTGCATCTCCCCTCCTCCACCGGTTTGAGCGCTACCAGGATGTGTGTTCCATATGTATGTCAACTCCAATCATTCAGTTAAATGTGTGTGTGGGGGCAAGGGGGGCAGAGGAGGGGTGGGGGCATCCCATTCATCAGTTTGCAGCTGATTGAGCATCTCAGACCTGAGGTGAGAAGGAAAAAGTTACTGTTTTTGGGTGATGGTGATGGATGAGTTGTTGGTGGAGGGATGGATGGATGGAAATAATATTCTTTCAGTGGTTTCAGCGTCCCTGTAGAATTCTTTTCACATTCATTTCTGTGTGCATTTCTTCCTTTAGTTGCTTTTACTTCCCTTCAGCCGTTCTCCACACGCCAGCCTCGCTGCTTCCCTTCCTGCTGTCAGTCTTCGTCATTCTCCTTCAGCTCCACCCATGTGTACTTTGACACCCAACTCCTGCTCCAGAGGGCCAGACTCCGGCATCCTAGACCTGAGTCATGTGACGCTGACCTGCTATGTTTTACAAGGCTGCACTGCAGCGATGGGGCCTCCAAAGAAAAGGGCTTGGTGTGTGTGTGTGTGTGTGTGTGTGTGTGTGTGTGTGTGTGTGTGTGTGTGTGTGTGTGTGTGTGTGTGTGTGTGGAAAGGAGGCCAGGAAGCAGTATTTCAAGAGATGGAAATCCACTATAAAAAGTTTGACATCAAGACGCATGAACTCTTCCAGCGACGCTGCGTCCGAACACGCTGCGTCGTTGTCCGCCTACGATTGAAAAGCTTTGATCAGAGAGCTGGATTTTTTCCACCTGGCTGGAGTTAGATTTTTCAACTCTTATTGGCATGCTTAGATGAGTTCTGGCCTTAATCCCCTCTCTGCTCCTCTCTCTCATCTCCGTTCCTCTATCTGAGCATTAAATCTCACGCAACTGAGCCGCCTCTTCTTCTTTCCTGTCCTCTACAACTGGAGTTTATTCCCGAGTGTGTTGACCCCCTCTATCACTTGGCTCTTACTGCTGCCTCTGTGGCCATAATCTATGACTGTAGATTATGGCCACAGCCACAATCTATGACTCCCCACCCCCACCCCCAGCCTCCCACACACAAGCAGACACATTTACCAACATGCGCTCAGAGGAGGCTTCAAACTGCAAAGTAAGTACATGAAAGATGACCACAGATACTTACAGAAAATATGCACACACACACACACACGCACACACACACACACACACACACACACACACACACACACACACACACACACACACACACACACACACACACACACATCTGTGCCATTCCTGGGAGATTCTGGCCCGGTCCAATCCCTCAGATCGTTGCTGTTGCCCCCTCTTTGTTCCCCAAATCAGGAACAGCTGTGCTCCTCCACAGTTGTAAGTCACTCACTCAGTGGAAATTTAAAAGCCATTAACCGAACCCCTCATTGCTACCCCACCCCTTTTTGTGTTGTGTGTGTGTGTGTGTGTGTGTATGAGTGTGTGTCTCACTTATCTGCATCTGTACACAGAGACACAGAAACGGTTGTGTGTACGCTTGTGTGTACATGTTGAAAGTCAAAATACCCCCTCGGCCCTGCACAGAACATTTGAGACGGCCTCTCCTAAAGGAGCCTCTCGTGTGTTTTCAAGCCAAACATTTCATGCAAAGTGCAGACTCATCTGTGTTCGGTGCACCGTACGCTCGTGTCCTACCTCCTACACCTTGACCACTTCGCTGTGTTGGAACCATGTGTAACGGAGGTGTGTGTGTGTGTGTGTGTGTGTGTGTGTGCGTTGGGGGGGGGGGGGGCATCTAAGGTCATGTTGTTGCTGAGTGTGGAATAACAAAAACAAGGCCCTGCTGAAATGGCTTGTTGCTTGTCCACTTTCTTGGCTAAGCCAACGAATTGCTGTGCCAGGAAAAAACAACAAGTCCAGAGCCTTTCATAAGGTGAGTCCTGCTAGCTTTAGCATATAGACGCAGGCGCAGCTGCATGCAAGAACCCACACCGCTAGCAGATGTTCATAGACACAGAGCCGGGGAAGGGAGGAGAGATGGAGACAGGCATTGGGAACATAAAACGGGGAGATTTGCATGCCAAAAGTTAAGTCCATAGTTCTTTTCTCTGTTTTTCTTTTGTCTCCTCCTCCATCATCCCTCCCTCTACTATCTCCTGTGGAGATCTCTCATTTCCTGCAGGCCCAATGTTGATTTCATACTGGAGCTCAGGGCTTAGAGTGGGAGTCTCTGAGATGGGTAAGGGGGTGACAAGGGGAGGCGAAGTGTGGGGGTATATGAGTTCAGGCAAAAACAACATTCACCTCCACGTCTTTAAACATTTCTCTGCTGATTTTTTAAAAATGTGAGCACTTTAGGGAGATGTGCTGTCTTTTTTTTTACCCACCCTACAATCACAGCAGTATGTGTGCATTGAAATCTTTACCTGGATTGGCAGTGACAATGTCTGCACTAAATTAATCTGAAAGGCATGCGAATAAAGTTTTTATTATCTACAGAAAAAACATAGTCCGAATTGGTTAGGCTTTAACTCAGTGAATATTCAGTGGGCCTACGAAGTTAGACGTCAAGCTAATCAGTCCTATTCAGAGACGCACCTCAGTTACAATAAACTCAAATGTTGTAGTGCAATCTAGATTATAATAATGCCAATAAAGAGTAAAGGACTCAGTAAGACAAGCAATGTGGAGAGTTCTTCCTATTGCATGGGTCCCTCGTGTGAGGGATGGAAGTCCCATCGATGGCTGCTGGGAAAAGACAAAAGACCATTATGAAAATATCTGAAGACGAAAAATCCATTCTGACATTATTCTATGCACTATAAAATGTCCATATATATATATCTATACACAGTATATATATACCTACACATAGTAAACACATGCACGCACGCACGCACGCACGCACACACACACACACACACACTCTGTTTGTCCAATAATGGTAACCCACATAAAGTGTCAACTAACATCTGTACCAGGTGTACTGCTGCACCACGTCACACCATGTAACCCCATCCAAAAATAAATAAATCCTTTTTAAAAATTAAGTATTCAAAGCTTTCAAATACACCTCATCAGTCATCATGACTTTATACAATCCAAGACCTTTTTGAGAACAGATGACAGGAAACAACCTAAGTGGCGACTCAAACAGCATGTCCTTTTTTTTCTTTATTTTGAGCCAAATCACTTTGTCAACAAGCAATGCCAGGGGGGGACACTTCTCTTTTGGTAAACTGCATCAAAGCACAACAGCTTTTTACATCAGATTTCCACTTTCCTTGTGTTAATCCTGTTTATCTCACCATGGATAACCAAGCTAGAGGAAAAAGTTCTGAAACATGGAACTTTGACTGTTTTGCTTCATGTACAAACAGCGATAATGCACGCACTTGCGTGGCGGGTTGTAACAGTCAGATTACTCTGGCATGCTGCCAGTTTCTGCTCTTCACTTCCTTTCTCTTATTGCTGGTGTAGGTGAAGCCTTCTAGACATGAACAGCTGCAGCCCTCAGCTTTCACTTCCCCTTCTATGAAGCTGCACATGTACGTATCTGTTACCACAAATTCTCCAAATGTGGCCTCCTGTGCCCTCTGCACCTCCCTCATGCCAGCACATCCTCACATGCTCCTGCATGTTCACACACACATATAATATATATATATATATATATATATATATATATATATATATATATATATATACACACACACATACACACACACATATATATATATATATATATATAAAAGTGCTGCCATCAAGGTTAATCTGAGTCAGCCCACCGTTAGTTTGTTATTAGGTTTGTCACTAACTAATGATACTTCCAGGTTTGTGAGGAGATTTTTACAAAAGATTTTTTTTAAATTTATTAAAGGGCTGGTGGCATCAGGACAGGAACTAGCATTTCCGGTGTTAAATATCAGATTGTCAGCTCAGAGGCACTCACCAGACAACCACAACATTTATTCTGAAGCATACAGATGGTCCCACGGCAATCAAATCACACGTACATGCAAATAATTTTGACAGACTTTACACGTCTCTTTCTCCCTATCCCTCAACAATAGTATGGAAAAATGTATCTTGCTCACAGTAAAGTGACAAGTGTGTGACAGCTTGTGTGTTTGCATGCAGTGTCATAGAATTTTTTTTCTTTTGTTTGGGTGGTTCTTAATTTATATACTGTACACATGTATGATTTTTAAACATCAGCAGCTCAGACTCTCGCCGGTTTCTTCTTCTGTAGCTTCACAGCTCTGTTTTCATGCAGTCATGCAGATATGATCCCACACATTCAGCCTCAGAACTCTCGTAATAATTTGTGAATGAACTCATTGACACAATAGCTCAGCCTCCTCTCACTGTTTCCTCTGGGGATTTTGGTTAAAGCGATGCTAAGTGTGAGAGAACAATAGCTCATTCCCACTAACAGCACTCATGTCCTTTTTATGGATGATTTGGGAGAAGCCTAAAGAAAAAAAAGAGAGAAAACAGAATATATTTCCTCCTATCCTGACACACAGGCTGGAATTCTCAGTCTTGAGATTGTGGGGCAGCAGCTAAGTGGCTAATTGAGCTGTTCCCAGGGCAGGCTGTGACAGCGTGCCACCCTGTGCCAAGGTGCAGAGCTTTCCCAGGGCTCGGTAATGGATCATTTTAGTCCCCTTAACGCGTGTCCAATCGTCCTGCCCCCCGGGCACAGAGCAGGCACAGGATGAACAGGACAGGCTGGTCACACTTATCCCAGTAGAAAGATGTCGGGTCAAGTGAGCCTTTTGTTAATCTGCTGGACGTGGATCCAAACACCGGATGGTCACGTTTGTGTTTTGTTTGATACGAAGAACTTTGGAGAAACTGCGTTCTACTTCTAGTTTGACATTACACCTGGGTTTGTGCTGCAGTAGGATTCATTTCTTCGGTGATATGTATGACAGATTCCCCAAACAAGCATAGATCAAGGAGATAAACTGATGTGATGAATCAGAAAATAAATCCTACGTGGCAGGGAGGAACTATTGAATGTTGGAGTAGATCCAGATAAAGCTGTGGATCCAGGAATTTCTTCCACAGATGGGACTTTTTTCACCAATTCATCTCTTTCTCATGAACCACCTGACAGATTTTAATAAAAATTGTCAGAAAGGTGTGCATATAGGAAGAGTTCATAAAATTTCACGTCCAGAAATCTCTTTTAAAATATTTTATTTTGTGAGGATTACAAGATCAGACTTTTCAAATGTTTTTGTCAATAGTCTTGATGGATTACCATAAAACTGGACGGAAAGAGTGTACCATGAACTTGTAGATGCAGATAAAGGGGTAATTCCAAATATTTTTTCACTTTCTTTAACATGACGGGAACCTTGAGGGCAGCCTTTTAACTCCATGAGTTAGAGACAGTGATTGATGTCAGGGCAGGGACCAGACTGGACTGGGGGAGAGTCTTCACAGTGAAGCAGGATTGAATATCCTGACTTTCCTGGAACAGCTGTTTACCCTTCAACAAACATTAGGGAATGGATCCAAGTTGTAGGTGTATGTTTTCACAATGGAAGATTCTAAATATAGATGTTGCATTTAAATGGGGATGCTGTGGGGAGAAAGACCGTTTGGAGGGAATACCCAGCCTTAGTGGAGGTTCGTGTTCTCCGAAAGCATTTGTCTTTGTCAGGAGTTTGCCGAATATTTCCTCATAAATAAGAATGGTACATCAGCTCTAAACATTAAGTTTAGAACGTTAAGTGATTTTATGGTTTTACTTGCTGCCTTAACAGAATGTGGTACTACATGTCAAACATGGATGGCATTTATCTGGAGTTACAGATTGTTTTCCAAAAGGTTTCGTTGTACTTTGAAAAATCACGAAACTCCTTCAGTTAGATTTGGTAGATTTTATATAGATTCCTCTGAATTCACTGAATTCCTCATTCGAAAGTTTAAAAAAAAATTTAAAAAAAGCCAGAACATGATCAGTGGAGGCTGCATTTAAATGACAAATATGACAAATTGTGGAAGAACAGACATTTGGAAAATCCATTTATCAGAAGAGTAATTTTCTGCAGTTTTCTTAAAGAGAAAAGGATCTTTTGGCTTTTGGTTGCGTGTGTGTGTGTGTGTGTGTGTGTGTGTGTGTGTGTGTGTGTGTGTGTGTGTGTGTGTGTGTGTGTGTGTGTATGTGTGTGTGTGTGTGTTGGGAGGGGAATCACCAGCTGTGAGGGATCAGTTTCAGGATTGTAAACATGGCAGGGATCCCCCACCCTCACCCTCCAGGCACACACACACACACACACACACGCACGCACGCACGCACACACACACACACACGCACACACACACACACACACACACACACACACACACACACCATCTCTGAAAAGTGCCTCTTTTGAAATGGTTGGGGTTATGGGTGTAGCTCCAACCCCCCCACCCCAACACCCCCACCCCCCCTCCCCCCTTTCCTCTTCGTGTTTCCTGTTGAGCTGGCTAGACTCCTTTGACAGATTTACAACTCCGGGGTCAAAGTTTTCCGACGGCAGCAGATAAATCTTAGACCGCCCCCTCCCTTATTCTCCTTCACCTGATAAAAAGACAAACTCTGAACAGTCGCCCTGCTCTGCCCCAACCCAACCGACCCCCCCAACCACCCACCCACACATCCTTTCATCTGTAATGTTCCTTTTTTAAAGAAAAAGTCTGCTCACCTCTGTGCCTGAACATGTGTAGAAAGACGCCTGCATTTATGTGTTCTGCAAGAAGAGAGAGAGAGAGAGAGAGAGAGAGAGAGTGTGTGTGTGTGTGTGTGTGTGTGTGTGTGTGTGTGTGTGTGTGTGTGTGTGTGTGTGTGCGCGCGCGCGCGCCTCACAGCTCTGTGATTAAGACAAAAAGAATGGAATAAAAGCAGGATCTTCATGTTCTACGTGTTCTGGCGATTCCCCCTCTGCCTCTTATTCTTTTTCCTCCATTTGATTTTCGTGTTTGGTCCCAGCGCGATACTCACACTGCTTTCGTCTCCTCTCCTCCCCCAGATAGATAAGAGGCGCGGGAGTAGGCTTCATTCCACCAGCATGGAATCATTTGTATTTTCTTACCTCTCTCTCTCTTACATGCCTCTCACGCTCTCATCCAACCCACCGTAGCAATCATTTCTCTTCATTCACTTGTCTTTATCCCTGCGTCTGTGTCAAACATCCTCCTGGGCAGAGTGTGGAGCAACAGGGTCTTGTCTCATAATGCACACAGGTCTGGGGGCCATGTCTCTCCCACTCTCTTTGTGCTGTCTCGTTCTTCTTTATCTCCTCTGATCTATGCTCCACGGTGGGAGGAAAGATGATCAGTATTCATTCTTCATCCAAAGCACACAGAAAGTTTTGTTTCGGTTACTCTGATAAAATCTTCTTATTACTTTTCCTCTTGTTCATAATTACCCTTGCCAGGGAGTTTATCCTTTGACCTGTGTCCATTTGTTTGCTGGCGTTCTCAGCAGAATTACATAAAAACAACTGGCTGGATTTCCATGAGACTCGGTTGGAGGGTGGGTCTTGAGTCAGACCCCTTTAAACTTTGGTACAGATGCAGATAAAGGTGCAGATCTGTTGGGCTGTGTCGGAGGTATGCATTCCATTTGGGTTTGGCATGTGGATGTCCATTCACCCATGTCTCATCCAAACCAGACTGGTGACAGGTCCATGTGGGAGCCACATTTGTCTTCATAGCCAAAGTGAGTTTGCACAAGTGCAGCCAGTTACACAAAGGGCTGAATGCTTTTCATCTGCACTCCTCATGCATTACAATCGGCATTGATTTCCTTCTAATTGTCACACAGTCATATCATATTCTTTCAAGACTGCAACAACAGACATTACCCAACGTGCGCACAGACTCTTCCAGTGGTGTCGGATCAATGGACATGATTGAATTGGTGGTGAGTTCGCAGCCAGACCTGATCAATGCTAGCTTGACCGATGGAAGCAGATGGTGCATCACTGTCACTCACAATGTGTGTTGAAATAAGAGTGAATGAGTCCGGTATCCTTTCCATTATTTGATAGATGACATTTTGATTTTTATTGCATCATATTCCATTTGGCTTCCATTCAAGTTGAAGTTCAGTGTCCAGCAAGAGTAAATTAAAATGCACGTTCTCAAAATCGTACAAAGCTTGTTCCAGAAGTTTTCATGTATTTACTAAAATCTTTTTTTTCTCATGTTTGGCTTAATTCAATAAGGAAAGAATAGGAGGGGGAGGTGGATATTGCATGAAACTAAAGCCTCCAGTTGGAATCGTACCAGAAACATCATACAGCGCGCAGCAGCCATTCAACTATTTTAACACCCTGCGCCCTATTTCCTTGATGATCACTATCTATATACACCCTAATCTCTTAGATGAAGCAAAAATGAAGCATCTTTTTCAGGCTTCCTTCCAGGTTCTAGAAGGTTTTCACTTGACACTAAAACTCATAAAATGCAGATTAACAAACTACACTTGAACCCGTGTGAGTCAACTCAGCCTTAAGAAACACTGATGATTTTGGAATCCAGAAGACAGTAAACACGCTCAGTGCCAAGTCACACCCTGTCCACAGGTCATCCTGTTTCACAAATTGCACAAACTCACTCACACGCGAGCACACACACTATCAGATTTGTAGAGAGGCGCATCAAATATTACAAAACATCACATGCCTTGTGAAACAGTCCATGCGCTACAGCGTGCACTTTGTCAAGCTGTGACCTTGAATATTTAAGAGGCCCCCTCGGTGGGTGCTCTTCACACATCAGCGCCGTAGGAATGAGTGATACGATGGCGGGAGAAGAGGAGATGAAAAGGACCGACGGAGTGACGGAGGTAAGAAGGTTGAACTGAGAGAGGTGGGGGTGGAGAGGTACCATCTGACTCTCTCCAGGGAAATCTTTTCACAGGGCAGTTGTTTGGAGGGGGTGGGGGTCCACTGGAGCGAAATATTGGGAAGGACACACTGGAGGTAGAGGGGGATTTAGGGGATTAACAAATGAACAAACTTGTTGTCCTCTTTCACTCTTCCTCATTCTTTCCCTTCTCTGTCCGATCGGACATGTTCTATATGTTCGATATGATTCAGTCTCCACATAACCTTACAGTCACAGTGATTGGATTGTGGTTTGCTACAAAAACTCTTCCTCCTTTAATGTTCAGACCCTCCTCTCCCTCACCGATTGTGCTCCTCCTTTCTTTCAGCCTCCAAACCAGTCTTCCACGTTTCCTTTGTCTCCATTTTGTTTCGAGCATCTCTGTTGTTTTCCTGCAGAGAGTAGGTGAGAAAAAAGAGAGAAGTTGATGCAGTTGTTTGATTTGTTCTGGTTGTTTGGTCAGTCCAGTCAACCTGCACACCTTCTGTCACTCCACTGGTCTGATGACGGCTGCAATATCAAGCCACAGGCTGGCTTTCCAATCCAACAAGCAGTGGGACAAAAAAGGAAGCAAGAAGTTCGCAGAAAGGGATGGATATAGAAGGATGAAGCAAGAGGGACTATCAAAAAATAATGAGATATATACAATATTTTCTGCACTATGAGGCACACTGGGCTATGAGGCGCACCTTCAATGAATGGCCCATTTTAAAAACTTTTTTCATATATAAGGCGCACTGGATTATAAGGCGCACTGTTGGTTTTTGAGAAAATTAAAGGCTTTTAGGTGCACCTTATAGTACCGAAAATACTGTAGGTGGATGTGGGGATGAGGGAAGACTGGGAAAGATACCAGAAAAAGTAATGACATTACGGCTCTAAAGAGGCGGGTTTATCAGCCTCCCTCCTCCCTCCAGCACAGAGGTCAGCTGTTCTGTGAGAGATTCTGTGACCTCCGAGAGCAAAACCTTCATGTTAACTTCATGTGGTGGTGAAGAATGAGAGCAAACAGAGAGAAAGTGAGAGAGAGAGAGAGAGAGAGAGAGAGAGAGAGAGAGAGAGAGAGAGAGAGAGAGAGAGAGAGAGAGAGAGAGAGAGAGAGAGAGAGAGAGAGAGAGAGAGAGAGAGGATTATTCTCTCTAACTAGGCCAGTCACTGTCTAGAAATGTAGACTTATATTCCCATTTTTAATCATTCCTCAGAGGCTAGCCTGCCTGCTTGGCTAGTTAACTGTCTGCATCTTTTATCTCTTTTCCATTCTTCTACTGCATGATGAACGTAATGTAGTGATGAAAGATCATTACCTCCACCGTTAATGCAAAGTTGTCAACAGACTCAATGATATTTTGTGTCGGGGTGGATCTCTCGCTGAAAAAGGTTGCATATTCTGGATGACGTTTTTATTTTATCCAACCTTTCAGATACAACTTTTTCTTTTCACACAATTAGCAGTAAAGCCAACACATCGGACTCATTTGACAAAAATGACCGATGTTTCTTCTTCCCACTCTTAATATCACTATAAACTTAAACTTTGTTTACTTAAATTGTATTTATTAAATTTTATTGTATGAAGAGACCCCCTTGGGATTATGGGAAGTTGTGACAGTAAAACGAATCCAACATGACATCGGGTAACGTTGTTTCATTTGACAGATGAGGTGGACAATATAAGACACAATAGGTATAGTCAACAAACGGGAAGTCACTGTGTTTGCGTCACAGGAACTTGTGCTGCATTATGTCGAGAAGCATATTTCAAGGTGGTAAATTCTGGTCTGTGTCTTCTGTACAGTTTGTTTTAAGTGCAATTGTCTCTGCTCAACTCTCACTGCCTTTACTAACATGTTTGCAGAGGTTGCAGACCTCATAATATTAAAAGATAGCACAATAAAAACGTATGCAGCACAACAACCTCTCCCACAAACAGTGTCAGTATGTCTGTGATTCATCGGCTTGGGTTGGATTGTGCTAGAATGCACCAGGATATGAGTGCATTCTAAACAATCCAGCAGCATTAAAACATAAAAACATAAAAAGTCAACATCTGGCAGCCTATCTATACATCTACTCTGGTTATCGCTGTGATCCATGAGCGTCACGTAGCAACTGGCGCTAATCCAACCAGGACAGTGTGACCTTAATCTCTGTGCCTGTCACTGAGCTCCAAACAGATCTGACCGTGCCAACAATTATGCCGACTTGCTCTGCTTTCATGCACCTTCCTGGTGGTTTTTACATTGATTTCCCAACAGCAGTGCAGTTTCTCCTTTACTCCGTTGCTACTAGTTGTAAAACAGCAGGACTTGCAGCACCGATGAGGCTACAGATTAACTTCAACATTGCAAAAGAACCTGTCACAAGACACGTGGATTAGCTACAGGAAGCACAACAATATATTGTCTGTCAAATGAGAGGACACCAAACGTATATTCACACCAGTTTACCATCCAGTAACCTCACTGGATAGACCAAGTATTGCTATGGTAACATTCAAACTAGTAGTAATTAACTGCCCATTGGGAGAAATTTCCATGTAGAAGCTAAATTGTATTATTTTACAGCCAGAGCAATATATTTTAATAACTACTAAGAATCCCAATCAGTTCTGATACAGTCCTACAGCTTTTTTTGAAACTTATTTTTACATGGGATGCATCTGAATACAAAAAGTTAGATCAGAAGCTACATTCACTCACACGCTTATCCCATCTCATTTGTCTTGTAGACGAACAACACTGTAGCAGAAAGAACCGGAAAATGTTGACATTTTGTGAACTCATGGCATTAATAGTTGTGCATTATTGCAAAGACAACACAGAATAAGTTCACATACTATATATATTTGTGTTATATTAAAATGAAAACTGAGAATGATCTGTGGTAGCTCATCTACACTCGATGCCCAGTTTGATGCCCAAAATTTAAAACATGATTGTCGAGCTACTAATCCTGGCAACGCTCCACATCAGTGCTTTTGTTCATCCCCATTTGGTTAAAACTGCCATCTCTCTGTTTCTTCTACTATGTTTGCATGAAGGAGTTTTCTTTCTCCACCTCATTTGGATCAGATCAGCAGCTCATTCCTCGTGGATCACATGGAGACATTTGAGGATTATGGTTCCTCCTCAAGGTCTTTTACTCTCAGCTTTTCTCCACCTTGTAACCCTGGGGAGAAGAGGGAGAAGTCACAGATGAACAATCCCTGATCCTGACTGATGGTTACATGTGGGTATTATTTCCTATTTGCGTGACTGCATGCAATGAGTCACAGTGGCAGCAACTCTGTTCTTATAGAGACTGAAACTGGTGACTGTCTACACTATATTAATGTAATTACCTTCATATGTAAAAGTCACTCTGTAACTTCAGCTCTACAGCTTCATTATTAATGATCAGAAGTAGAGCATCTTTTACTGGAGTCCTGTTTTTCATTTGGAAAAAGTAATTTCTTGCTTGAGGGGGTTGAAAGTATATGATCTGATAAAAGCTGCACCAAAGCTCAGTTGATCTTAAAACTGTTGTTTTCTTTCTTCTCATAAGAAATTCAGAAGAAACACAATTATGACATTTTTTTTCATCAGAAGGAGAGTTTTGTTCATATTTTATACTGTACGAATTAAAAGAATTTCTCAGAGCATGTTTACTTGTTCCTAAAGTGAGTCGAGTTTGTGTTTTATCGTAAATGTGTGTGACTGCTCACGCATCATCAGGGGAGCATCAATGCAACTGTGACGCCCACAGGAAACCAAAAAAGAGACAGAAAGGAGGACTCAAACGGTGATAAAAGTCTACACCTTAAACTTCAGACCCACAACCAGTGTGGCACATTTCCTTTTATACACTACTGATTTTGAAATAAAGTCTATAATAAGAAAATAAATGGCAGTGCATGCTCTTTAACTGGACATCCTTCTGTGAGCCAAAGTACAGCATGTTTTAAAGAATCCCCTTTATCTACTCTCCAGCAGAGTCTACTTTACACTCACGGTCCCCGCTCAGCCAAGCATTACACCCCTCAATTCTCATCACTTGTGGGTTTTCCTCTATTGTTTCCTCTGCTTTTGTCACAGCATGACATAGCAATCAATAAGCAATTAAAAAAGACAACACAGCACACAATGTTGCTTTTTTAGTTTTTTTATAGTTCAGGGATGTGGTGCAAGGACAACACTGCTGGTGCATCTATGGGGTGTCTACAACAATCCACTGAGCTCAAAGAAACTCACTGCACTGCATTCATTTGGCATATCTGTGCTTACAGGTGTGATCCATGAGCGTTCTTATTAACATTTCATTTTGAGAACTGTGCATCAATTACATTTAAAGCTGCAGCGTGTGATTTTTCTTACCGAAGGTGAAGACAAGCCGGCTCAAGGTCATACAACAAACAGCAGTTATTACCAGGAAAAGGTGTTGAAACCACCCATCCTGTGCAAAGAAATAGCTGCTGTGAGCTTACATGGAATACACACACACACACACACACACACACACACACACACACACACACACACACACACACACACACACACACACACACACACACACACACACACATACACAGTGGCTGCATCAGACACACTGTTTTCCAGCATCGGATTTCATGCCATCACTCTTCACCGCAGCGAAAGAGCATCAACAACATTATCCAACAGAGTTGCAGTGGGTTGCATGACATGAACACTCATCCTCAATTACAGTAGTGCCAGCTGTAATGTGGGCTGCACATGGACCTGACAAGCATATTAAGCTGTTTGTGTTGGCTGGGAGGAGAGAGAGATGTATTTGTGGAATGGGATCGCTCTCTCTCTTATTGAGTTTTCTTGTGTTTTTGTATATGTATGTGTGTTTGTGTGTGTGTGTGTGTGTGTGTGTGTGTGTGTGTGTGTGTGTGTGTGTGTGTGTGTGTGTGTGTGTGTGTGTGTGTGTGTGTGTGTGTGTGTACAATACTAATTTTGTAATCTTTGAAAGCGGAGGCAGGACAGACGTCTCCCATCCAGCCATATCCAGTCCACCACTAATGTGACGCCTCTGCCTGGAGGTCAAGAGAGGTTTCAGCAGGTGTAGGTGTGTGTGAAGTGAAAGTGTGTGTGTGTGTGTGTGTGTGTGTGTGTGTGTGTGTGTGTGTGTGTGTGTGTGTGTGTGTGTGTGTGTGTGTGTGTGTGTGTGTGTGTCTGTGTGTGGAAAGGGATAGTGTATGATGAATGCTTTTGCTGTTTATTAAAGTTTTTCAAATGAATGTCTTTTCTTTTGGTGTGCGGTACCAGCCATGAAAAAGTATAATGCTGTTATGATTTAAATTAATCTAAACTAAAAAGTCCGCAACTTTTCTTTTCTCCCTCTCTTCCTCGTCTCCTCCTTTCTCTAACAGGCTTTACTTTTTACAGGCTGCCATTTCCACTAAATTAGTGCCCAGGGTTTTAATTGCAGTTTATGAAGCTCATTTATTGGCTTGAGAGTCTGTGTTTGTGTGATCTGGCATCCAGCGAGGCGCACCAGTTCTCCCTAAGCCTCCCTGTGGTTTTGCATTTCTTTTTTTTTTTCCCCTCTGTTGTTTTTTCTTCCATTCCTTTCTTTTTAACACCAGAATGTTGCTGGGCCTAACCGTACACGCTGCTGTTTTTATAGAGAATTAGCACTTCTCTACCCAGCGCTGACTCTGTGGCTCCACACTGGAAGTGTTGCCTTTAAATCAGCGCTCCCCTTTAAACCGCTGAGGCACGTGCCAAGAGCCACACATTTAGCAAACAGATACAAGAATTTCTTATGAGTCTAATCAAAGCATGTAAACCATTAAGTGATATTATCATATCCAAGCATGATACACAATCACAATAAATGCAGACTGTTGTTAATTATTGTTATACACGAGGTAGGTTAAAGGACGGACATGTCTCAGTGATCCATGACGATCTTATTTTCTCCAAATTTCTCTTTCATTTCCCCTCTCTCTTTCTCTCTTCCTTCACATCATCCCCTCAGTGGCATTCTAGTGACACCCTAGAGGCTAATTAAGCCTTAATTACATTTGTTGGAATTGATTTGTGATTTAGTCTTCCCTCTGTTGTTCCAGCTCATTGGCCCCCATAGAAATGTCATTAATGCACCATTATTTTCACGGGCGGTCTAATTAAAGGGACATACTCTCTAGGTTTTCTCTGATGAGATGCTGGGAAGAGGAACATGTTGGTAACTGGCACCCCAATGATCCAATATGGAAGACACAGCAGGAGGGAGGGGTTGTAACATAAGTTTTAAGTGTGGGTCTGCAGGCCCTGTGCAGACAAATTTGCTTCTTTTTGAGAGGATGTTTCATTCATGTTGCATGACTTTATCACAAGACATGACTGTTAGCTGAACATAAATCTAGAATATTTAATTTTTAGGAGCTACTGTGGCTCTGGTGAACCTATCAACTCAGTGTGTCGTATGTTTCAACTGTAACTCCAGCAAAAACTTATTTTCTTGGTTATTTGCTTTGTAGAAAATGCTGAAACTGGTTCTTGGCAGTCAACAGATCGGCAGTGACTTTCTGTCATCACTTGCTCTTTATTGCACGTAGCCCTTTTGTATAAATGCTCCAAAAGCAGTCAATGTTATTCCACCCATGAGCTGGCAGCAGAGGCACTAGCAGCACCAAATCAACACCTGCCTTAAAAGTGTGAGCCAGCGAGGTGGAATGTCAAAACAGGGTTGTGACGTCTTGACTAGAAATGTGAGACCCACAACTAGGAGATCTATCAGAGCAGCTAGCAGCTATTGGCTGCTAGAACAATTTTTAAATTTTCATAAATTACAGGGACATCGCTTCTGGGAGCTCCTTACTGTCTAAGACAAAAAAAACAACAACAACAACAACAACAAATATGGCATAGAGAAGGGTTTTTGTTACAGTACCACTGTACAATCTCTGTGCACAAAGAGCTTCTGCTCATTTCAGGTAACCTAAAATTTGATGTCTCCTGACCATAAACTCAATTTTTTTTTGTCTTAATTGTCAATATCCAACACTTGTTTTCTCATGCATATTCCATTTCCACTCATATGCATGATAAGAAGACGCAAAAAAGTTGGAAATGAAAGATCCACAAATGCAATCCCATATCACATTTATCCTCATCCCTTCCGGATATGATCCTGGGCTTCACAACCTATTGCTGTCAACATGGCACAGCTAAGGAAGGAAGAGTCTACTTTATTCCAATCTAGAAATAAAAAACAGAATTTGGAATTAGCAGTTGTTTTTGCTTCTTTTAAAACACTGGCCTTTCCTTAGGGAGGCTTGTGGGAGGGAGGCAAAAGGAAAAGGGGGTTTTGCGGTGCATTCACATGTGGAAGCTCAATGCAGTAACAATGTTTCCCAGCCTTCTCTGGCCTCATACGGCCTGTGATATCCTGCTAAGGGCCTCATAGAACAAGGCTATTCCCGACGTCGTTCTTCCTCTCTGACTGCACCCCTATTTGTTTTCGCTTGCTCACAAACCTGCCGTCAGAGTGACTGCTTGCCACTCTGCCCCCAATCTTAGTGCAATTCTATCAGTTGTCTGCACGTAGCCTATCTGTCTGTTATGATTGTGAACATTGGGACTCAGTCCAACAAGCTGGCAGGCAGTGTGATGGGCGTGCTGGACAACTGCTTCACAGTTGGGTTGGCTGGTGAGAGAAGTATGGAAGGAAGGAATAAGAAAGAAAGAAAGAAAGGCAGAGGGGAGGGATTGGCAGAACTGAAGAAAGAGAGAGAGAGAAAGAGAGAGAAGGAGGAAGAGAGAGAGAAAGAGAGAACTGGGAATGGGGTTATTTGAGTTTATTGCTCATAGGATATTAAACAACTCGGTCTCTCCACCCTGTTTAGTAGTTTGAGTCTTCTGTTACCTCCCTTCCTATCTCATCAAAACTGCCATCTTTGGGAGTGTTGCTCTGTCCTTCATGAAGGAATTCAGCAACTCCGTTTTAAGCCTTGGGTTAATCATACCATGTAAACATTGATGAAGTTCAACTGAAGCATTAAGTAAGCTTTAGTCTTGCATTTCTTTTATTTGGCATTGGTGAAGCTCAGCAGACTATTAAATGCCCTGAGAGACAATGTTTTTGAGCCGATACACAAGAAATGTTCTGCTTTGATTGCTCTGCGGCGGGAGAAGAGCCAAAGAAATAGTCTGTTGAGCAATGCAAAGACAAGTTAATCATGTCAGGGGTATGAACGATTCTTAAAGGTATTTTCCTTAACTTTGCCAGGTCTTTGCGATTGCTGAGTCATCTGGAAAAAACGGCATTCTTTATTCTTGGGTAATGCAGCATAAGAGGACTTACGTTTTTAGCTTTACGGCAAATTACATTAAGTCATAGTTCAGTGAGCCCTAATGCTTTGAAAGTAACAAAAATCGACAGAGAGGGATAAACGTTTCTTGATATTGCTCAGCTTTTCGCCCTGCAAGGTCTTCTATACTCCTCCTCCCTGCTGCTGAGCGGGAGAAGAATGGGTTAAACCTGTCTGCAGCCCACATCTGGGAATCATTTGAAACATTCCACAAGGCTTACCACATGTTTTCAGATGGACTAAATCCTGCGAAAGGCTCGGCTGTCAGAGGTTTGAAAAATCATCTTTTTTTTGCCAGAAGTGGAAAAAATGAGAACGAGAAAATTAGACTGTTTAATGGCTTTTTTCTCTTGCAGGTGAGATTAAGCCAGGATAAGGGCTGGTAGGCAGGGCCGTCCCTGTTTTCTGGCTGCAGTGGTGGAGCGAGGTATTGTGTAAAGAAATGTGTGTTTCTCTTGCATGTTGGTGGCATGCTATTCTAATGTGTTGCGAGTGAAAGCTGCTTCTTAACAGCTATTCTCAGTTCAAAGCAGTGTTTAGGGCTTGACTAACTGTTACCATGCGGCTGATACAATCTCATCTGTGCCCCCTTGTACCCCCTGCCCCCCCGACTCGTTTCTTCTTTATACTTCACAACCTATCGCCATAAAGTGAACCAATATGGGAGCCATGAAGTTTTTCAGCACTCTTGTTCAGATGTACTTGCAGACACAGGGGTGCCTTCAGCTACTGGCAGCTACCTTTGAGCATGCAAATCTTCATCTTCGTTATTTTTTTATGGTAGAACAACAGCCGCGTCCTCTTCTTTCTTACCATGAAGTGCTTTCTATGGCTGCACAACTGTTTCACAACTGCACTCTGTTACGGGTGACAAGCTAATAAAGGGGAGTCAAGGAGTGATGAATGGATGGCTGCTGAGAGTTCCAAATAAATGTGTAGTTTTAAGAAGGCAGCTGCAGGCTGGATAAAAATCAAAGGACTTACAGAAGACAATCGACCACCAAGCCCTGACACCTTCACAGCTCTCGCTTTTACACCACATCTCAAATCTTCTCCAAACCCATACCCAAGGATTGCTGGTAGACTTCTGTTCTCACAGGCTTCAGGCTCTGCTTGTTGCTCTGGTGTGTTAAACACTGCACTGTGATTGTTCCCCCACTGGCATTTGGAGAACTGGAAATGTTTCTCCTGGTGTGGGTGATACTGCAGGCAAAGCAAGGGCCTTTCTGCTACCCTCTCATTTTTTTCTATGAGCCAGACCATGACATGTGGTATGTGGCCACATGCTAGGGGTGAAAGCCTTGATCAGGCTGGCTAATGTTACCATGCTTTGGAAATAGCACTGGACTTTCACACTGGATAACAGGCACCCAGCATTTAAAGGCGGATATTGAGAGCACCTGTTATGGGGTTCACCAGGTGCCTCGTAAAAATGAAACATGAGAGTGACACCCTACTACAGTTCTGTAACAATGACCATCTACTCCGACATTTTTATTATCTTTAGTTTTCATCAGATTTTTCACAGGATTAAGGCAGATGAGGACATTGGACCTTGTCTCTATTAAATCTCTTGACTGTAACGATATAGTAGAGCAAATGTTAATCTATCTGCTTTTAGCAGTACTGTTAGCATACCTTTCAACTGAGCCCGACTAGCTTTTCCCACCTGGTTCTAATCTTTTTTCACTAAGTTGATCAACTCCCAGCCCACCTTCACACTTAATACACTGACACGCATTGGCATCAGTCTTTTCAACTAGTAGGAAGCAGCAAAGCAATCTTAACCTGTGACCCATCATTATGGGTTGGATAGGGTATGTATTAAGTCAGGCAAAGGGGAATTTAATTTTGATCTTGCCTTCTTTACTATCAAATTAATTTTTAGGTTGTTATGCTAATAAATGATCTAACAATTGACAATGACAGAGCAAGGCAACATATCTCATGTGCAATAGTCTGTCTACAGATTGGATTGTTTTCTTGAGCCCGTGTATCATGTCAGGAGTGACTCATACGACCCACTGGACAATTCTCATCCTCAGTTTAAAACCCAGTGGAGAAATCAATAAGAGACATCCCCATTTGAAAAGAAGTACCTCTAGCTTGTGATAAATGTTCTGCTCACCAAAAGCAGATGTTCTGTAAGCACATTGTACTTAATCTTTCATGTCAGAGTCAAATTTGTCCATCAGTTGCAATCACTCTTAAAAAATTTTAACAAATAAATAAATACGTACATAAATAACAAATGGAAGAGCTGAGAAATCTTGTAGTCTTTATGTCCAAACCTGATTATCTTACTGCACTGCTGTGTCAAGCCTGACACTGTGCTTACATGGCTTTTTTACAGTCCTTCCCACGTCACATGTATGCCTACTATACGTCACATGCTGAAATACACTTTATATCTGTACCTTAGAGCAGCTATACTAGACTGGAGAGCCATTAAGATTCAACTCCAGTAACTTCCAGTGTAAACCTGGCCTCGAGCGGAGGATGCAGCTGGGCTAAGGAGACCCCAGAGGCCTTGCTATCCAACCTAGAGATGTGTAGAGGAAACACAATGCAACACAATACAAATCCCCACACTGTTGAGCAAGCAAGAAAGAGGCTGTCCGGTTTACATGAGCACATGCAGAACACACACATACGGTCAACGGTTCCATCTGTTATAAGGCAGTTCCATTTCTTCTACCATTCTGCTATGACAGCAGCTACTTCCACTGCACATTTTTGGCATTTCATGTCACTCGCGGTCCACGATTTCTCACATGCCTGTCTGTCCTGTGTCACAACCAACCCTCAAGGATTAAATTCCTCACTGCTGTTGTGGTGTGTGACAACTGACACAGCCTAGTGTCACTCACAGCTTTTGTAGAAATCTTTAAAAGCAGTAGGGAAAACAAGGAGGCTACTGCTGCTTGAAATGAAAAGCAACTGAGCAGCCGGTGACATGGGGCAAAGTCTGTCACTATCTGTCTTTGGCCTTTTGACCAATCATAAGGGAAAAGGGGGTTTCGCAAACTCCACCTGCCATAAAACTTTGCTTTCTGAGGTGAAAAGCCATCGAGTGTAGCAGCGAGACACTGAGGAGAAGCTGTGGTTTCCCTTGGCACTCAACCTTCACACACAAACATGCAAACAGATGCACTCAGATTATACCACTGCATGCATGTACATGAGTATTGAAGCTTATAGTTACATATAACAGCTGCATTGATTGCAGTACAGCTTTAAATTATATCTTTAAAACTATCTATAAATACACATTTGTTAAGGATCGGGATGCAGCTACTGCTCTTTACATCTGAATCCACATTTTAATCAAGGCATAAACTGTGCTTCATGGAATTTGGCAGCTCATCAAACATATGCCGGAGTGATGTCTTTCGGGATTTTTAACATTTTTATTTTTCTCATGGGGAAAAATATTCAACGTGGTCTATTTTGAATGTTGAGTGCTTTTTTTCTACAGCATAACTTTAAAACTATTTTATATGTCCTCAGCAAACTGCATATACACATCAACCATATGCTGGAGTGACTGCATATACACATCAACCATATGCTGGAGTGGTGCCTGCTGCTATTTTGAAATTTCCTTAGGTTTTTTTGTGTTTCCATGGTAACAGCTCATAACCCTGTCTTAAGGAAAGGATTGCCATTTGTTAAGCATAAACTGAAAATTTTATATTCTGTCTTTGAGCACAGTTTTGATATTTTTTTCACTGCTTAGATTAATGGGCTTCAATTCATGCCAAAACAGTAGATCCAACCACATCTTTAACACTTTCAATAGAAGCATAAGAATTATTCACGTTTTGGAAATTGATTTATCATGAAAGTAGTCACAATTTATTTTATGCTTATTGATGAATAAATACACAGATTCATATGGCCTTGCACATCCATGAAATTATTGTTAGTTTGTCTTGAATATTTGGAAATGTACGTTAGAAAGAGTTTTTCTTATTTTTGTACTAAAGTATTAAAAGGTCCAGCTTTAAAAATTAAAAGAGAAGAAGCTTCCTTCCTAGATGTAAAGTACCTGAAGGGTACACCACATTCTGAGATGGAAGATATTTTAAAGTCTTAATGCTGACCTCAGCAGCACAGGGAGACACAGTCACGCAATGGTGGATGAGCCAGATTGTTTAACATTTCATACAAATAATACATATTTGAATAAAATTTGACTGTCCTCTAGCTCTCTGATGTCCTTTCATAATACAGAGATCACCATTTATCAAAATCTCTACAGAGAAGTGAAAAGTACCTTCAGGAACACTCTGTGATCCTGTGAACTGATCTTACAAAGAAAGGTTCTATCAAAGATGATTGATGAAGGATTTAGTTTGTGGTTATTAACAGTCTGAAATGTGTATAAGTCTTTGAAAAATTGTCATGTCTCATTTTCAGGATGCAACATTTTCCTTGCAAAAGCAAAATAACCTCAGTTCTCCCCAAATTACACACATTTTGAGGCTTGTGTAAAATCAGTGTTATGCTTTGCGTTGTTTTTAGTAGGCTTGCAACACACTCTGCTGTGTTTGGCCACACTGATTCTTTAAATATTTCAGGTTCCATAGTAATGCCCTCCCAGGAGACAACATTTATTCAAATTGCAGGTTAAGTGTAAAGGAATTTTTTTCTAGGTTAATAAACTGTGTATTCAGCTGACAGACAGATAATAGAAAAAGGAGTATTGATCTTTTCTTTTTATTTTTTTTAATTTTTGCTCCATTGCTTTAATCTTTCAGGACAATAAGGACATTTCTACCTGTAGTCCTCTACGTGTATTTGACAGATGGAGGGACTTTACGCTTTACAATTTAAAATGATATTTATTGGTGACATGTGACACAGTGGTTAACTCTGTCGCTTCTCAATAAAAAGATTCTGTGTGGCGTGTGCATGTAATCTCCACCTACAGCCCAAAAATGTAATATAGGTGAGTTAGTGACTTTGGATGTGAATGTATGAATGACTGTTTGTCGCGATATATCTTCAAGCTAAAGGAAAACAAATACTTCAATTAAATCTTGTATTTGCCTTCTTGCCCTCATCCCAGAAAGCTGACAGATCATTACGACACCGCTGTAAACCAAAGCAACCATTGCAAGAAATGAATTCATAACTACTTTATTAACTCTGATAGTGAACTGTTCCACTGATGAAATATGCTGTCATCAGGATAGATGTTATACATATAATGTCATGGTACAAATCAGTTCACATTAATCTCAGTTGAAATAAATTTAAAAAAAAAGATCAAATTTGGGGAGCAAATTCTGGATAAATGATTGTAATACTTTTACTCAAGTGTATGAGTACTTCTTTCGCCTCTGACTTCAGTATTGTGTGAAAGTAATCCAGATGTGCTGCGGCCGCCTCTCCGCACAGCAAACCCGGACAGCAGCAGGACGTCCACATTTAGGGGCCGGGCCTCGCTGGAGCAAAGGGGCGGGGTCAGAGCCAGTGTCAGATTCCTCCGCCTCGGAGCGTGACTGCAATGGTTCCCTCCGCGAGACCTGTGCCTATCCTGCCAGCTCGCTGAGGAGCAAAATAAAGTGTCGTACCTTCATTTTGCCGAAGGCAGGGAGGGAGGAGGTAAAGCCGTTTGCTTTCTCGTTAAAGTCACCCGTTGCAGATTTGAGAGTTGGCAGTAAAGTTTTAAAAGAAAAGTGACGTTTGCCACAGCGGAGAGATACAGTTGCGCTGCCGAACTTCGACCAGCAGCCCGAGGGGACCGGGAGGAGGAGTCAACAGGTCCAGGTAGCGCCATCCGCTGTCACTGACAGCCCGCTAGCGCTAGGTGACACGGGCCAGGTCCGGTTCTGTGTAGCTGTTACATTAAATAGCTGGAATGTTTCGAGTCTGAATGTGTTGTTAAACGTTATTCTTATTCAAGAATGACAACTGATAGAGAGTTCTAGACTCCTGGGAAGTTGCTTATTGTTGCATAGAACAACTTTATTTTTTATTTTTCCGTGTATTACATTCAACAGAGATAACTTTTTGGAAAGCTAGCATGCAATGCTAACTCTCTCTGCTTGATAGTCCCTTATATATACAATAGGGACGTCATTCATCGCTGATGACCAGAGCCAACCAGCTAACCATCTAGCTTGACATTTACATTCATGCAAAACTATGTGTGTTTGTGTGTGTGTGTTGTGCGTGCAGGCGTCTGTACCCGATCCGATGTGTATCTGCAACGTCAGTGCAACGGAATGTGGAGAAATCCGTTATTTTGCATGGTGCATTTGTATGTTTTTGTGAATATTTCATAGGATTTTTGCTGCTTTAGGCTTGAGGTGAACTTTTCTCCAGTGTACAGTCTACTTCTACGTCGTTTCAGGCACCCCACATTTCTGTCAGTGTGCTGTAAATGGATGAGCAGGCATACCTCACATAGGAGCAACCACAACCTTCATTCTTCTGATGTGTTCCAATACAGAGCTGGAAACCTGATGACCCTCATGCATTCTTCTCTAGTGAAAAATATAGCTTCAAAGCAGCTCTGTTAACTGACAAGACGTCTCCCCTAATGGGTTCACACCCCTGATTATCCCCCTGTCAAGATAATGTAGTAATTCTAGGTGTTTCGATCCTTGCTAATGAAATGTCAGGACTGTGGTATAAGATTTGAATGACACACCCTGCTGTATCAGAAACATGCTGTGATATCTTGTGCAATGTTGTTATTGTAAAACCACAGATTACAGTGGTTATTACCCTCTATTTAGTGCATTAACAAGTACTCTGCAGTTGCTTCCTTCTAATTTGAGTATTCTGTGTGCTTTATGCATTCCCTATAGCATGATTTATTGAATACTTTATGATGCTTCAGATTTATGAGCCTCACAACTTTGACGTGCATGCATGGCAGCGAAGACTGACTTTTCTGTAGGTTTGGGCTGGGAGAACAGCATAAGATGCCCTTTGTGCTGCCAACCTGTGACATTAATGTTAGGATGCATTGGAGGACCTGCTCCTCAGTGGGAAATTGGGAGCATCTGAAGGTTTTCCCAAACTATCACCTAATCTCTTTGTGTGATTAAGTTAAATTTCATTTTATTAATGAGAAGGCTTGCACCAAAGTCTGTTTACCTTTCTGCTAAAGTGTCACCTGCGATAATAACATTGATATTAATCATCAGTGTTTTGTTGTAATTATTTTAATCTACTGTCTAGCCAGCTGTCCTGATAATACCTGATCAGAGGTCACGCCCATGCAGCTCTAAAAATGTATTCCCTGCCTCACTGTTGGATTTAAGTCACCTGAATGGTATAAAGTTGTAATTGAAAATTATTTCTAATCTGTTAACTGTAAAGAGCAAGCGAGGGAATTTAGAGGGATGATGCAACCAAATCTTCAGTTCTAGTATCAAGATTTTTTTCTCACACGATGTCATTGCTGCATGAGAGATTTTATCTTGCGAAAAAACAGGGTTACATTTTCCAGAGATGTACTGTAAAAACACAGTGCTGAAAGATTTTTATGATATTATGAATCCTCTCTGATGAGCAACAACAGGAGCATGGCTTTCTCTGTGTCATCATGGTTTAACACTCATTTTGTCCTGATATCAATTTGTTTTGCTTATGATCTGTGGAACAAATTACTATACTTGATGAAAGATGACGTTATTAAAGTTTGGTTGGATTGGAACTTGTAGAGATATTTATGAGCAGATTACTGGGCGTTCGCCAAATTCTGTTTCCTCTTACTTGTCTGTGGAGTTTGTTGAATTTAGAGATTCTGAATGACCTTTATCAAATTCCATGGCACGTTAGATTTGGCGCAGTGTGTTTTCAGGTTAGTATGTCATTGTATCAGGCAAATCGGTTCAATTTCAGTCACAAGATAGTATCTTCTACAAAAATCACATAAACCTACATCACAAGGGAATGAAACTGCAGATAAGCTAAATGAAAAAGATGCATTTTGAGACAAGATTTTACGGATATGTTGATGTCTGGATGTGTCTGTGAACCTAGGTTTGTTTGAAAATGTCATCAGAGCATCAGGTGGTGTAGTTTGGTTTGGTCTGCAGTGGTCTGCAGGGCGCTCCAGCACAGCAGCTTCCTCTTGTGTTGTTAACAAGTCAGGCTGACTCAGGAGACGGTGGCCATGCAGCACAAACTCATCAGACATTGACAGATGAGACATGCTCCCCCCAATGGCAGGGGACCCTGGAGATGTCACCCAATGCTTGCCTAATGGTAAACACCTCTACCGGGTCCCACTCGCACCCTGTCACATTGTGACTGTGAGTAGCTCTGCCTCTGGAGAGGAAAGTATTTAAAGTGAAAACCCCACACTGCTGAATCCCAGTCTCACTCTCTTTTTATAGGAGAAACCAGCAGGCTCACTGTTTGGAACTTTTTTTGAAGCTCGTGCTTGCTGCTTTACGTTTTATAGATTTAGTCATTAAGAATAATTAAGTTACGGCTATTAGAGGAGCCGTTACGAATGTCCAGTGGAACAAAGCAGCTTTGCATAAATAAAAATCAGCCTTGAATAAAATGGAACAGACTCTAACTCTGTCAGAAGTCAGAATAAGTAGAAATAAATTGGAATATTACAGTGGTTTGGCTGTGGTGCCCGATGACGTCGTCATTGCCTTCGGGACTGGGGCGAGTGTGGGAAAAGCGGGAGAGAAGAAGGGTGGGAGCCGATACCAGGCGTGTGGAGCCAAAGCCAAGTGGGATTTTATTTATTTATTTATTTATATTTTTTTAGGGTGAGTTCTGGAGCCGCTGTGATGTTGGGATGTGGGAGCTCTGCTCACCTCAGATGGCTTTTGCATACTGATTCTCTTTATTCTGATTTTTTCCGCAGCTCACCCGACTGCCCTATTCTGCAGTCCTTAGAATGGTTAACTGCCCCCACCTTTTTCCTTTTATTCTTCTTTTTATGGCTTTGATGGTATTAAATAATCTTTACATGTCAGAGTGCACAGCTCCCGGTGTTCATGTTGTGAGAGTGAGAGAGCAATCAGGTCAGAGTGGTAGAATAAGTTGGTTTCATCTCAGACTTAAAGCAGTAGGGCACCTTGCTTCGACTTGGTCTTTGTATTCAACTCATACCTTCAGAGTGGGATTTTAAAGAGGTCCAAGGCCAGTGGGGTTATGGAAGCCCTCAGAGACACAACTGTGCATCTCTCTGTTGTAAAATCTCATGATAAAATGTCCCAGAGTGGATTGCCGGTTGTGTTATTTTAGGTTCATCACAGTGTTAATATGCCTGGAGAATCAGGCCACGTTTGTCTCCTTTTTTCCTAATGAGGCTAAGCTGAAGACTCACATAACCTCTTATCCCAGTTATTGATTTGGAATGTGTTTCAAGCTGCAGTTTGTTTTGGTGACCTTGAAATCTCGGACATTCCATTCATCTTCACGGTTACTGTGTTGCTTCTTAAGAAACAGATTCTTCAAGACCCATAAATTGAAAGCCTTGTGTTTCTCTTTGACTTGTTCTCACATGATCTGCATTGGAAAGTTTCCAATATTCCCTTGTCCCATGTTTGAGATAGCATTTCTACCATTTGGCATGGGAATGTTCTGGCCTATGTCACAGTTTCACTGCCCCCGTCAAACAGCTTCATACTATTTTCCACACTTTTTTTTCTACCTTGGCTTTTTACAAAAGTGTCTCTGCCCAGTCGGACAGTCTCTCGGCATGACGGCTGACATTTTCAGTGAAAGAGTCTTATTGTTGGTTTTTAATCCCCCTTCACCCTCCTCTCCATAAAACAATGGTATCAATTGCTTCCACTGAGTACATCCACAGCTCTCAGTGAGAGACAGACTGGTCAGGCCTCTTTGCTTTGCAGCCGTCCTACCAGGCAGCCAGGCTGACCTTGTTCCCAGCGATAGCTCCTTGCAAACAGATTCCTCTTCGGCCATCTACATTAATGTTATCAGGGTAGCATGAGAACTTTGTTCATAACTGCACTGCCACATCGTAAATGCATAAATAATGGTTTGTGTATATATTTATTTTCCCAGGGAGACAGTGGAACCAACCGGTGGCTTCAAAATATCCCCACCCCTCTGCTCTTAATGAATGGTCTCTATTCTATTTTCCTTCGTTTTCCCCAGGACACTGCCATTAGCTTTGACAGATGATATGTTCCTTCACTGAAGCACTGTCACTGGAAATTGGATTTGCACACCACCCCCTTTTCTGCTTGTTCTTTTTCATCTCTCTTTTTCTCTCCGGCCTCCTCTTTTATGCCCCCGTCAAAAGGTTACACTCATATTCTTGTCTGTCTGGAACAGGAAACAGTCTGTCCGAATCTCAAAAACTGTTGGATATAATTCAAGAAATTCTACACGTGCCTTTGTCAGGCCTTGAAAGGCATTTATCACATGACTGGTCTCTCTAATTTATTTATTTTTATATTTCTAGCCACATTTGAACTGAGTTGATTTTCACTGCCTTTTGTCACATTCAGAGTGTATCTGAGAATTCTCAACCTTGTTCTCTTTCTGGCCTCCTTTAACAGTTTAAAAATATATTGCTTTAATGGCTAACACATGAGCACATGTACAGTAAGTGGTACAGTACTTGAGAAAGGAGGAGTAAGTGGGACTTGCTATCGGTGGGAAACCCGAACCTGGGAGGATGCCCACAATGATTGATCAGAGGCAAACAAGGAGTGAGTTTGTACAAATATATAAATCAAGGATTGGACCAGAATTGCAATAGCACTTCTTAAACATTACATTAGTCAATGCAACATAACCTCAGCAGTGAGTTTTGATCCTGGAACTGCATTTGAGTCAGCTGTTATCACCACTACACCAGCTTGTATCATATAGTTTACCAATGAAAATATGCCTTTTCATTTTTTTGACAATGCAAGCAGTCCTTTTATATTCTCATAAGAAAATGTCGAGTTTCTGTAGGATTCTCTGAAAACAGAAAATCTGTTTTCTTTGTGGCATTCCATTAAGAGTATGGAAGGCGTGGAATATGTTTTGACGCTGCAGACGAAGCACTGTCTTCAAAAGCTGCTGGACAGAATTCAATAAAATGTCACTCAATACTTTGTTGAGGCCCTGAAGGTGTGTATTTCATAAGTGGTTTCTTCACATTGATTTTCTTTACACTTCTAGACATATTTGAACTTAGGCGATTTTCATGTTAATCTGCTCACATTCATTTATTATCTCTGTCAGAACAAATTTGGAGAGGGCATCTGTGTCATTGGGCACAAATTTCACAGTTTCCTGTCGGTCTTTCTCTGTCTGTACTGAATTACAAGCTGCTAATATTCCTTTTAGACCTGTGCTGTACTGCTGCGCTGCTAAGTTAACCCTCGCCTGCCAGGAGTCAAGACATTTAACCACTTAGTTGGTGTCACTTCCACAAGCAGACTGTCCTTAAATGCTCCTTGATATTACCAGCACTGCTTTAGTTCTAGTTTGAGTCTGCAGTCAGCTATGCATTGCATCAAACTGTTGATTGCCTACAATGGCAAAGCCCTTTGTTTTGTTATTTACTTTGTTTACATAAAGTGATTTTAGTCTTAATCTTTTCTGGGCAAGTTGAAAATTGCTTAATATAATATTCCTAATTCCCAATTTAAATACTTACCTAGAAATGTCCAGGGATGCCAGATGTTATATTACTACAAAAAAGC
Organism: Antennarius maculatus; assembly: GCA_013358685.1. Taxonomy (NCBI): domain Eukaryota; kingdom Metazoa; phylum Chordata; class Actinopteri; order Lophiiformes; family Antennariidae; genus Antennarius; species Antennarius maculatus. The sequence continues at coordinate 7,742,836 of CM023626.1, read as the reverse complement.
AAATTCACTCTCATTTCAATGGAATAGATCCTGTCTGTTGAGCCTCTTGTGTGTGCACGTGTGTTAGCCAACAGTATATTGCAGCTCCTTGCACATTAACTGGAGCTCTAAGACCACATTTATCAGCGTGAAGTGACCACAGTAGAGAGATAATGCTACTCTTGTTGCTTCTATCTTAAACCGCCAACTGGTCGCGTTTGACTTAGCATCAAGATCCTGTTTCTGCCCCCCCCCCCCACATCTATGTGGCTAGTGAGCTGTTGCTACTTACTCTGTTTCCATGAGCTGTCATCACAGTGCAGAAGGCCCATCACACCAAATCACTGTCATACTGAAATGTTGCAATGCAGAATCTGCTAGATGACAGCACTCGTCTTTGTGCAGCTGCAGGAGTTGGCATCATGACAACAACGCCCCAAAAACAGTGCAGCAAAATGTGATTATGGCTCATTGCACTTTCCTTTTGTGCAGGGTGTCATAAACAAATTAATCTTTCATGTCTTCAACTAAATACATCCTTTTGTGTCAGTAGTTTGCCCATAAATAAACCGCATTTGCAACACATGTATGAATATTTGTGAACTGTATCTCATCCAGCAAACTAGGCAACGTTTGACAGAGAGAAACCAACTCTGGATGCAAATTATTCCCATTCAGTCAGTGTTTCTGTGAGACGTTATCAATAAAGGCAGCTTCTCTGATTGGTTTTGTACTTCATTTCATGTCAACACAATTTCCATTTTTCTTGGCCTTTTGTGTCGCAGTAATAATTCTGTAATATGGTGCACCAAGGCAGCATATGGCTGCCATTTATGATCAACAGCCTCCGTAAAAGGGTGACTGGAGTATGCAAATGAATGCATGCTAATGGAATTGTAATGTAATGAAGTATGTTGTAGATGGCCAATAATGAGCACTGGTTATTGAGTGTTGATGGTGTCTTCTCTGCCAGCCTTTGTTGTTGCACAAGCTGCAGCTTTCCCGTTTGTTGTACATGGCACAGATACACACTGCCACCCAAAACATTTGTGCACACAGTCTCGCAGACTTAGATGCATGAACAATGCATTCTTATTGATTCATGGCATTGTGTGAAAAGCCTATTGATAAATACCTGGAGTACGTGCCCAGAAATTGTGAAACTAAATTGTGCAGAACTGAGACAGATGCGACGCAGTAAATTAAACAAGCAATCTTCTCTGTTGGGTGACAGCACAATGGTGATTAGGGTTTCATGTGAGCTGCCCTTCATTACTTATGGCAGTGCTGTGGGCTGCCTGCAGTTGAATAAACTCTCAGTCCATTGACTGGGCACATTACAGGAGGCTGTGTCGTAGCAAGAGGGGGAGTTAAAAATGGCTTTATTTCCTCTCGAGGAGGTCCATTTTCATCTAAATGAAGGTGGAAGCCCCAAGCGTGTTGTTTCCAGGCCCGGTGTGTGTGAAATGTGTTGACTCTGTTCCAGAAGGTTTCTCTGTACCGCTCTGTTCTGTGTTCCAGGGTAATTTTTGCTGATCCGCTCATTCATACACATCAGCCATTCCTGGGTTTCTTAGTCACTGCCTAATCAATTTGGTGCTCATTGACAGTTCAGGTTTTTTTTTTTATCTACAACTGTACAAAGGGATGTATGATTGGCCCCAGGTGTCATTCATTATGGAGCACGGTACATTACACATTTTTCTCACACATAATATGATGCTGCATACCATTTTGCACAACAAATTGATTTGTGTAGTATTTTATGTGGGCATTGAAAGCATGCAGACATTCTATCCTCATCCATAACACACACATCTCAAATGTGGACCTGTACAAACTTGCATAGTAATATAGCTAAACATCTCTTTCTGCACCTGGATTTGCACCAAACTGGATTTGCCTGCTAACGCTCGCTGTCTGTTTGGAAAATATTAATTGGAAATCCAGCTCCCGTTTATGTGCACAGTTTGTTCTCAGCGCCGGGCTGCGGGAACAGGTTCCAGTGTTTATCAGAGTGCAATATCTAATGATTAACTAAGGATTGGAAGGAGATTGAACTTTATATAATCCATTAAAAAGGCCGTAATGGCTTCAGTGTACTTCCGGCAGACCAGCCTCGGACACACCTCATTTAAGATAAAACTAAGAACAACAAGATTTGGTTGTTAGCTGACTACGTCCTGCAGCAAATAACAGCATTCTCAGTCGACACAAACACTGTCAGGCTTTCTACTACGATGAATTACTCAGACTGAACTCAGACATTTGTTAGACCTCGTAAAGGGAGATATGGAATAGAGATTATTTTTGGGGTGGAATGTTCAGAAAATGGACTTTACCATTGGCACACGGGAGCCACAAGGAGTATCCTGATGCTCGGCTTGAACTGAGCAGTTGTTACCGTTATTAACAACACATGAGCATTTTCTGCTATGACAACAATAATGCGGGCTGTCGGACAATTGTGTTCACACATTGGTGCTAATTTCTGTAGCGCCCATCTGTCGCCTCTCTGAAACCACACAGTCCCTCTGCAGAAAGATGACGGGTGTCGTTAAGCAGCAAATAGAGACAGTAGTGGAGGTAGAGATGTGGAAAAAAAGATGAAAATAGTTTCCACAGCATCTGGAGCTCTGCCCATTGTTACACATACACACATGTGAACAGGGTGCTTTCTTGCCTTTCGGCTTTTAGTTTGGCGTTAATAACTTCAATTTTACTGAACTCTTAGCAAACAGCAGAATGACAGTGGTGATGATGGAATGCCTGTGTGTTGTTGTTGCAGGTCATCTGGCTCATTTAAACGGTGAATTGAAAACAGGTGTACATCATGTCATCATCCCAGTGCAGAATGACCGCCATTAAGTTGTTAAAGGAAGGGTACAATTATGTTAACGGTGGCTTATGAAAGCCTGCACCTTCACAGTAGAATTTAAATATCCAAAAACAGTAAAATTATCTAATTTTGGTTCTTGGTTTTCTGTTTTTATCTACTCCTGTTCTCACAACAACATGCTGTGATGCTGAGAGTTTGGTTGTTTATTTCTCCTCTGCTTTGACTTGTTTTCCCAGTATTATATTTTTGGCCCAATTCCATGATATTGTCTTCATGGATCTCAGTCTTGTGTAAGTCCATTGGACTATTTTCTCACATGTCCACTAACATTTTTTTTTTCTTGTAGGACGCTGGGATAACAGTCCCGCTAAAACTGCAGATTAAGTAGTGCCGATTGTCAGATTATGAATTTCAGGGAAATCATTTTGCCTCATTCAAATTACTGAATAGTTGCAATGAGAGCTCAGAATCTTGGCTTGTGTTTGCAACTGAAAACTGTCTTTCTTTGTGCTTTAGCGTAGGATGTGGGATATGAAAATGGTCTGCCATCTCTAATTTGTTTGTTTTTTTTTCTGTGCATTTCATTCGTCGTAGAATCATTGTGGGTTTTCTGCCCATGCAGAAGTTATGAAATGGCAAACAAGAAGCCAGTGTTTGTTTTATAAGTGTCATCTTTTCCTGATTGATATCTATTGTGAATGTTTCCTAAATGTCTTCCCGCACAACAGCCTGTTTTCATTGTTGTTTGGATTCTGGCCCAGGATGCCCACTCAAACTCTGGTCCACTTGTCCATGTCATCAAAACAACGCAGAACCGTCACACTCCTTCAGAAAGCACTTCCCAAGATGAAGTGTGTTTGCCAAATTTGGCCGATTGCTTCTATATAATTTTCTCTCTGCGATTGCCGGTGTGGCTGAGCTGCGGCTCCGTGGATCCCCTGCATTCATACACATCGCATGGCTTTCATCAGGATATACACAGCTCTGTTTACCTCCCCCTCAACCACAACCACAGCCCCTTCATCATCCAACAACTGTTTTCCTATCAAATCAAACTTGTTTTTTAGCCTTTCTTATGAAGCATGAAATACATGTTTTTATATTGGCATTGGCAGGTATTAAAACCTCTGATGCGATCCAGGCTCTGCTCGTTAAATCATCAAAATAATGTAATGGGTCACTGCTGCTATGCGCCAGCATGCCATGTTTTTCCATTTAAGGATTCCAACATTTGTCTCTGTCATAAACACGGGGCATCTGGTTGCCAGTAGTGGACCCTGCCTACATTTAGTCTCTGACATCCAAATGTCTGAATCCTTCAGAGAGGAGCTGTCTGGCTTCTCATTTAGCAGCTTGCGTAGGTATGATAAATGCTACTAATCACCTATTGACCCTAAGAGGTCAAGCCTTTGGCCTGTCGCCCATCACCCTACTCCTTCCTCCTGTCTTCACTTTGCTTCTGATAGCCTTTATCTTGCTGGGCAATAGATTCTTTTCCTTCTGCACCACCTGTCCACCAAAAGATATTGAGCCAAACAACGATACACTTTCAGTGTTTGCAGTCAAGTGTTAAATTTTTTTTTTCCCTCCAGATTTATCTTTTCAAAAATATCTGGTATTTGGCCCTGTGGCCTCTGAAATGCATTTGCTGTATGTTATGAATGTGATTAGATACAGTATGCCATAACAGATATGCTTTCTTCAGCATGTCCTCGCTTTTAGTTTTCGACCTTTGCACTTCTAATATTGCAGTGGTTTTTGGAGCTTCCTCAAGAGATAAGTAAATAAAAGAAAGTGTGAGATTATCAGAGAAATAATCTCCCGGAAAAATGAATTGGGTTGAAATACCAAGGACAGGGGACTGTGAATGTGTATGCACATACACACTAGTCTGTTTTTCACTGGTGTTGTAAAGAATAGCAGAGGAGCTTTTGTTCTTTTGGAAATCCACCTGATAATGTCTGTATCTGGCTCCTCGCCTGAGCTGGCTGGATTTAAAAGAAAAAAATTCCCTGTCTGCATTGCACAGCCTTGTGCTACACACTTAACACACCCAACACTCTGGCCCAGATTCTCTGCAGTACCCCAATGAAACAGCTCTTCTGATCGGAGGCTTTACAAATGGATGGATGTCATTTTCACAGGGGAACTTGAGAGTTGAAGAGTGCAGTACGGGCTCGAAAACAATGTAGACAAAGTAATAATGGTACCAGCATGAAGCCTGGTTGTGTCGGTTCACAGTTAGGCCTTTAGTCCGCCCTTCCTCACTTAAATGTTCCACAGGAGACTGATTGAGCCATTCCCTATTGCTAAGCTGCATGAAGAGTGTTACTTTTATAATGGAAGAATACTGGTAAATCAAAGCTTGACAAATCTACTTTCTCCATGTCTGCACATTGAGGGCTGGTGGATTAAACTCTAATTTTAGTGGCTCTTATCTCCTCAGCTGCTTTTAAGAATTAGTTCCAAATAACAAAAAAGTGTGAAAATGTGAAGGGTCTTTGGGGATTGCATGGGAGGGCAGTGGGAGTTGGGTATTGTCAAAGAAGCAAGGCTGTGAAAAAGAGATTTTACTAGTGGCAGTGAGGGCCTTTGCACGAGAGTTGAAATTTACATACAAATCACTAGAAAAATTGTATTTGTCGCAGTTTAGCAGAGGGCATTTGTTAAACAGAAATCATTGAGGACATTTTTTTTCATCGCCATTACTCAAACCACACAGCTTCTCTTGTGGCTTCTGGGATCACAAAGCTTCATGTTTTGGAACAAACGAGGTCATAAAAAAATAAAAAATGTAACTTTTAGTTGTTTTTTTTTTAAACTTATTTTAGTGTCTTCCAAAAATTGGAAGTCAACAAAAAATTTGTGTCTAGGATAAGGCATCATGAACGAACTGTTAGAAAACCACTGGGTTCTACTTTCTTGATGACTTACTGAAAGTCAGCAGTATGTTCATGTTTAAGCAAAATTATTTTCTGGACTTTTTTTTGACGTCACTTAGAGTTTAAGCCTTTCCATCTTGCATGTATTTGGCAATACTGTGACATGTTATCAATATTTAACAACCATCAGTACCCAACTGGAGGCGTATAAAACAGCAGAGGCCTCAGCAATGGTGTGCATTCAGCACTTTTGTCAGTTTATTGATTCTCTTTCAAGGTTGACATCCATTCCTGTCTGTTCCGGTGGTGACAACGGAGGGCATGTCAAAAAGGTTGCTGTTCAATTGGAGGACACCCATTTAAAAAAAAAAACACCGTGGTGGTTTCCACTCAGATTTTCTTCTCACATTGCCGTTTTCTTTGCAGTGTTTGGGTGTGATTATGTAATCCATCAGGGTATTAACATAAAGGGGAGGGGCAGGGTGTCCAGGGGTTGCAAGGTAATAGAGGTGCTACTGATGACCATCGTCTAGCAACTGCCCAAGGGCAGGAATGTTTTGTGCGCCGAAGTGTCCGACAGGTGGCTAGGAGACGCTAATTGATTAATGATCAGTGTGATATATGAGCCCCCGCGGCCAGCCTAAACATAAAGGCTCAGAGCACCGGTGTCACCCTAAATCATTTCCAACCAGGCCAGTAAACCCAAAACAGTTCCCTCATTAGCATCTGAAAGACCAATTGGGAGGGAGGCTGTGCCTTCCAAGCCCTTTGTAGACCGCCTATTGTCAAAATCCTGAGCCTAAATTAACAGTCCAGCATTTTATGCCAGATGAATAATGACAACAAAGATGGTTTTTATGATTAGGAACACCCAGCACTACTGAGTGATTAACATCAACTCAGTCTAAGCCTTTCATACAATTTGGATCATTCCGTCTTATTTTTTTCCTCCAGCACGGCTTTGACAACAGAAACTCTCATCTCCATTTTATCTCATAAAATATTGTTGGAAAAGTCAGGTCCAAATGCATGTGATCACTATGAGTTATAGTTACTAATTCCCAATCCCTAGAGGTGAGGTAATTTACATTCTGTCTTTATATCCATGTTTTGGCTCTCTATATCATGGAGCTGACGAATATTCCATTAAAGCCGTGTCAGATCCTTCTTAAATGATTGAACATTAGTGGAATTCACCTGCCCCTAGATGATCGTATTTTGCACTTGGTGTCCCATATAACACAGACATTGTCAGCGAATTACTCTCTGGTTACCTCTCTCTTCTCTTTGTTTCTGCCGCCCCGAATCTCTGTCTAGCCTGTTTAAAGACAAATCTTGCAACACCGTGAAGAAGGAAAGAAAAGCTTTGCTTTTCAGGCTGCGTCCAACAACAATAACCTGCACAGCACTACAGTTTCTACTCCAAATAACCTGTTGATGTTTTGGAATCAGTTGTTACACAAAATGTTGAAGAAAATATTTTTTTTTAAAAGTGCATAATTACTCAAAAAAGTAAAAACCAAGTAGGCAGCTGGACATCTGTAAACAACTGATTTGTAAAAGTTCAGAATGCTTAGTATCTTTTGGCACCTCCCTGAATCTCAAAACTTCACTTGCACATGTTTTCCTAAAGTAATCTCTACAATTTTAACAGTGTGTCTCTTTGTTGGTAACTTTCATATTAAACACAGAAGCAGAATGACATTCCTTCATCGTACAGTCAGCGTAAAAACAGCTTCTGTCTCTTCTCAATCCAGTCATTTTCTATTCCCCCGGGGGCCTCGGGTGACCCTTCTCATTGCTTTGTTTGGATGACTCTGAAGGACAATGGCGGTCTGGAGCCTTGGTCAGCTCTCAGCCTGTGTGAATCTGCATCGTTCCATTGGGAGTGCTGTCCTCTGATGTCAAGAGAGGTTATGTGATCTATGTGTGACTGAAGGGGGTTTCCACCTAATGATTGTCAGAGTCTCATGGATAGGGGTTCATATGCGTGAGTGCGTCTGTGTGTCCTGTGGAAATTTGTTTAAGCAAAGCAAGTTTAAACAACACACTGTGTCTGTTGTAATGTGACCTTATGATTTTCACCATACAGCTGACATTTCTTGGTAAATTTGTACATGGAGACAGCTTGTCGTACCCATATTTTTTTTTTTTCACATTTGTACCATTGCTGCTGCAACGGTGAATTAGTCAGTCTACAAGGTGTTGTGAGACCACCTCTCATCAAACATTTAACTCGCAGCACTTGGGCAACCCAGATTCCTCTTCCAGACGCCAGGACTAGGCTTTGCATTGAGGATTACGTGACCCTACCATATTATCATTTCAGCCTCTCTCCTTGCTGGGACTGTTGGTCTCAAAGCAATCGAGGCCTCTAGCTGTGCTAAATTGGGTTCCACTTTAAAACAGATGGACTCGTCTAAGGGGGCTCGAGCAGTGAGGACACCTTCCTTGATGTGTGTCTGCTTGAAAGGTGAGTATCTGCAGTTATAGTTACTTCCCCCCCTCAGCAAGAATAATGCTGTTATTACCTGAGGCTACTCGTGTCTGCTCCTATCAGTGTGAAGGCATCAGGCTCACACATGTTCAACACATTAATGAGCATGTATATAAATTTTGTCCTCATTTCATTCTACACATGTCTACATGTCTAAATCAGGCTGCTTTTGTGGTGGTGGATCAGTTAAAAACACGACAAATCAAATCCAGAAATTACATTCAGGGCAAACAATAGGACAGGGCAAACAATAGGACAGGAACAAAAAGGAAGACATTTATGGTCTGGGCAGAGCTGATTGACTAATTCTTCCATTTATTGTTTGCCATTGGTTGCAAAAAGATAAGGTTTATAGTTTTATAAGTGATGTCAGCAGGAGCAACAAGCTATGTATAATATTAGCATAAATCCATGACAGTGGTAAACCAATGCAGATGCATTGCCTAATTAATTTTCTTTACAATTCCTGTTCTTATGTTAACACATCTTTATTTGCAAGTGTTCCAACAGTGGCACATATAAACAAATCTCCCATAAACATAATCCTCCCCCACCCCCAATGATCCCAACCCATGTCAGCCTTTCTATTAATAACCCCCTTAAAATCCTGCCCGGGGTCTCCCATGGACTTCTCAAGCATGGTTAATCAAGAACGTTGTGACATAGTGGTCCTCTGTTTGTGACCCAAGAGCTTGTTCTTTTTTTGTAATGATGCATGTGAACATAATCTCCAGTGGAAGTGGGGGATTTTGTTTGGTTAATCCTGGCAATAGATGGCTTAATAAAACAACGTTGTGAAAACACATCATCCACTACCCGGTGCTTGGATTGTGAGGCGCCGGCCACCTTCACACTAAAAGTACTTTGGCATTTGCAAGAATTGTATTGTCTTTCATTTACTCCAGACTGTGATCACGTGTTACATAATTGTATTAGTTACTTCATGTTAATTAGCTAGAAAATAGCACTAGTGGATTCAACTTGTGCTCATTGAGTGACTGAACTCTTCTTCTAATATTAACAAAATGGATCGGTTTAGTGCGTAATAAGTAGCTTTTTAGTCAGTGTGCAGTTTTCTAACCTTAGCAAACCCACACTTGCACATTTGCATAGGAGACACGTTTGCTTGCACAGACACTATAATTAACAGCCTTTCATTCCAGTGTCAACAGGAACTCGGCAATTTTGTAGTCTTTCATTTCTACCCACTTTATTCTTTATTTTCCGTGACAAGAGATCTTAATTCAACATGATAATACTTTTATAATGTGCTGAATTAGGAGAATATTATATTTGCTGGTTTATTACTTCCTGTTGTTTTCTCTATTGTGCCTGAAAATTGCAGGGATGGCCTACCTTACAATAAAAATGATCATTTCAGGGCTTACATGTGGTTTTTGTTTTTAGTGTTTCCTGATGAATGGTTCCACACCCCTTCCTGAATGAGTTTTGTATCATTAGACATTACAAATATTACGTAATGTTTGTAGATCGTAAATCTATGTTCACAGTAATTTTGGGATCATCATACATGTCATTTGGTCAGGATGATGGCCTTGCATTTCCTGGTTCTCCCTTTCTTTCTCTGTCAATGCACATGTAGCTGGAGAGAAAGCAACATTCCCTTGCACAGATATTCTAGCAATGCGTTCATCTGGCGAGGATTTGGAATGGGATTCCACATTCATTTGAGGTTGGAGTTGTGTTTTCTTGTCAGCATTATTTTTGTCTTCTGATTGACTATATTCTGGAGCCTGTGTTACAAATTAGTGTGAAATTCATTTGCTGCTTGTAAAATGGCACCAAGTCAACTTTAGCCTAGAGGGATGATGTTTTTTGTCCTGTTAATTATTTTGACCCCTCTTTGGAGCAACCATTACTGTGATTGTAAAGACCGCTCTGTCCTTCTGATTTCTATGTTTACTAAGGTATTGTCACTATCTAACATGTGAAATGCAACCAAACAGACCATAGTTTCAAATTGCTCTGGTTTTTCATGAATGTGCTTTTGAGAAGCCAGTGCTTCAGACACAAGCCAAAATTATAGTTAAATATTCTTGATCATTCATAAACAATTTGCTCTGTTGACATAATGGAATCTAAATTTTTTTTTTTACATATTTGAAAATCAAACTGCAACTTTCATTTGGGTATGTTTGCTTGAAGCTCGTTAAAATATTCTCTGCTTCTGTCAGTTTTTAAGCTTTATCACATATCAATAAGAACTTGTGGTATTTTAGCAACATGCATAAACAAAATGTGATTATTCACACACTCGCTGTGGTGTAACGTCACTAGATCCATGTCTGCGGCAGCCATTCATCTGTGCAGCAGAGGTTTCGCTGTTTTCTAAGAAGAACTGACACGCCACTTTATAGTTGTCTCTTCCTTGCCAATGAAGGCGCCTCTCTGTTCCTATTTGTGTATGAGGCTGAGGGGATTTCTAGGCCACCACCTGATTCACATTGCTATAATTGAGTTGTAACCATAAGCGCTACTGTGCGTCTCTAGGCCCCAGGTAATTCACACACCACAAAAGCACTATTTTACTCCAATTTTCACATGATGTCTGGGGCTCAAATGCAGAAAGTGAGAAAGTCGAATCTATTGGAAAAGGGAGGGTGATTATAGAAAGTATGAGAGCGAAGGAAGGAAAAGGAGTGTAAGAGTTTTCATGTAGCGAAGCTGTTGTGTGCCAGAAAGGCGAGGGAGTCAGTGAGTCTGCAGCACGTGGATATGGTCCACAAAGCTGTTGGTTTCAAATATCTTTCCCTTCATTCTTCCTCTCTCCTCAGAGCTTAGGAGCTGCAATCGATTCAAGAGGAGATTTCTTTCACCAAGAAAAGGGAGATTGATGTTTTTGGAGTAAGACCGAATTTGTCGCACCTGTCAAATGTGAGTAATTGGACTTCTCACTACTTACGACTGGTGCTAGCAAGCATCATCTTGCCTTCTAGCATTAGTCTTTGTCACGTGACTCTCATACAGAAGGTATCACTCATGATTCTTTGTGTCATGACCTCTGCTTTTTACTGCAGTTGTAAAGGTCACTTTTTGCGTACAGCAGAGATACACAAACATATTGAGTCATACTCATACACAGACACACATCATGCACTGTTTAGAGGAGGTGCACCGTCTCGTGGCCTGCACGCTGCCAGTGGTGGGATCAGCTCTAATCCAGGGTTTGTTGCATCAGAGTTGGTGCTAGTAGGACGGAGATTTGCTCTGTCATGTTCAAACGACACAAATCGAGCAAAAAAAAAACAGCCATTCATTATTAGGAATTAGCCTGGAAACCTGAATGACTCTGTGAATAACACTGATTTATTGAGTCGGATTCATCTTCCTGTTGTGGCAGCAGAAGGAACAGAAGCTTGCTACTGATGTTTTCTGTCTGTTTTGTTTTATTTAGTTTTGTTGAGGAAGGAGTTGGCCAGTTTCTCCCAGCTGTTGACACTAACTTGCAATGTGGCTTACCTTGTCCTGTCCTTCTTGGTTTTCTCCTGCCTTTACCAACTTACATTTTCCTGACCTGTCATCTCACATCATGTGTTCTCCTGTCGTATCCTGTCCCCTCCTGCTCCTTCCTTTCCCCAGACAAATGCTTTCCTTCATATTAGCCTCTGAGAGAAAAGAAAAAGATTGCTTGTAAACCAAGGTACTGTCCAAATACCCAAAAGAAGTCAGACTCCCTCTTCAAATCAGCTATTTCATTGGACGCCCACACCAGAGAGGGTGTGTGTGTGTGTTTTGTACACAAACAGTCCCACAACGGCCGTCCATGTGCCCTAACTGAAGCTGACAAGTGGTTTGGCAGACACTTTGCCTTTAGCTACAGGTTTGGCATACGGTTGGTCTGATGGACAGGACTGAGGCTGGCATTTTAGTCCTACATGCATAAATCTCTCCTCTCTCTTTTCTTGTCATTCATCACCTTTTATTTTATTTTTGGGAAGACGGTCCGATCATTGCAATTTAATTTAAGCCACTCATTTTAAGCTCCTCTTTCAGTTACAGGAGATCATAAAATATCTTTCATTTCATCTGTTAGTAATGAAACGTCAAACGTTGTTGGAAAACATGTAATTGTTGCATTAGTTTCTCCATTTAAATTTTTCTGTTTTATTTTGTGTGCTTGGTGGGCATGCAGTACTGTATTGAGTCATTTTCTATGCTTGCAGGTTTAGGGTTTTCATCTCCACAAAAAGTGGTTTTTAACCCTCCCTTTCCCGTCATAATTCAGACCTACTCTCATACGTGGGTTGGAAACTGGCCCCGGCGGTTGATGTGGAACACATGCCTTTAATGATTCACACTGTGTGCGGTAGGTCCATGGTGGCTGCCGAACTCCCTGCCTCTCCCTCTGTCTAGAATTGGACTCCGGTGATTTCTCTTCAGTGTTTTTTTTTCTTGTGTCCACACGTGGAAACTTCAGGAAAGACAAAATGGGCAGTTGTTTCTGTCTAATTGGACTTTTGAAGTCTGTCTTTGTCTCCAAACTTTAGAGAAGCCAATTTTTTTTTTTTCTTTTTCATTGGGATAAATTTGAGCTTATTGATTGCTATAATTTTGTTGAGCTTTCCTGATTCAACTATTTATGCTGTCAGATTGACAAGAAATGTTACTGATTAGCCACATACTGAGTGGCATATTATTTCCTCATCATTAGCAACATAGCGAAGGTGCGGTCCAAGTCCTAATGCAGGATTTGTGTTTTTTTGCTGCTGTGCAGTGAACCCTCAGAGAAAAACAAACAAATTTTTGACAATTCATCATAAATCTTATTTTTTTTAAAATGCAGTTACTGTCTTTCCCCTGTGCATTCGTCCTCTTGGGTATCAGCTTTCATCTGACTGTTTGTGTCAATACAGTAAAAGAGCGTTGAAATACACCATCATGTGACAGGGAGTGGGTGCTGTCCAAGCTGACATAAATAGTTTCCTGTTTTGTGCTTTCATTCAAGCCCACCAACCCCAGTCTCCATCTTTCCATCCATGCCTCCATCTTTTGTCCTCCCCCTTTTTTTTCTTACTATCTCTTCCTCTGTCTTGCCATCCGGGGTCCCACGCCCCTTTTTTTGGCCTTGTCTGACCTTTCCTTCCTACACACACACAAACACACACACACACACACACACACACACACACACACACACACACACACACACACACACACACACACACGCAACCACACATCTTTTTATCACCTACCCCACACTGGCTGGACTTCACACGTGTATGGTATGAAGACAAACAGCTCATGTCCTTGACATAACTGAGAGTGAGCAGCTCTTTCCTTTTCACACAGACAGACTTGCGGGTGGCCACAGCTCTCAAGATAGAGACTAACACACTCAGTGATATTGCTTGACAGAAGGGCTCATATGGAGCGAATGAGTCAAATGATAGCATGCATATGCCAAGCTGAGGCATTATATTAATGTGCAAACGTGATGCCGTCATTTTTTTTTTCATTGGCAGTAATGGATCATGTGTTGTTATGATATGAGGAAAAGTTTGTGCGTGTTATTGGAAGTCAGCATGCCTTCCCTTTTTCTTGCATTAGCAGGAGAGTAATTTAGCTTTAGCTCTTTTTCCACAAGTGTTTGACTTAATGCCTGCGAGTTTACCAATCTAGTTTATTGTATTTTTATGTGGTGGTGCTCACTTTTTATAATACCAATAATCCACAGCATAACAAAGTACCACTTGTAAAGCAGTGCTTTAGTCTAACTTTTTGCTTCTTTTATGTACTGTGTATTGGGTAATTTGGTGTTAATCTGTTAGGAGTCATAAATTATGCCCCTGTTAGAACTTTTAGAAAGTTATGTGCTCTCAAAGCTTTGGAACAATGGAGTTCATGAGTCATGAAGTGTGTGTGTGTGTTTGTGTGTGTGTGTGTGTGTGTGTGTGTGTGTGTGTGTGTGTGTATGTGTGTGTGTGTGTGTGTGTGTGTGTGTGTGTGTGTGTGTGCGTGCATATACGCGCTGTAATTGATGAGAAGACCTCCCTGGATTTAAGTGGTGCTACCTCCTGATACTGTATGTGGAAAAGCCCAGCCACTCTGGGCGAGAGGGCGTAGCGAGCAGGACGGAGTAGTCTGCAGTTCCTCTTTGGGGCGCCTTCTGACAGGAACTTGGCAGTGAGGAAACATAAACAAATTCCCTGTGGTGGGCTGGCAGGCTGGGCGGCGCAGTTCCTTGTTACCATACATGCGCAGAAAAAGCTCAGTTTGCGCTAGCATGCTCAGCTCAGTCGCCACAAGCTGTGAGAAATAGACCTCAAAGGGATAAGTACCGCCTGCAGCCCTTAAAGGGGCATAGGCCCACTCCATATCTGTATTGCATACGCTGACATTTTGCGTTCCATATCATTGTTTTTGTCTGGTGTTAAACGTTGATTCGGGGAGCGGAGCTACAACAAGGGTCCCCAAAATGTTTGCTTGTTCTGAGTTGGCAAAATCTGAAGTGAAGATGATGGTATTATGGGTGGAGAGAGAGGAGGGAGGCCTTGCAACCTGTATGAAATTCAGAGAGGGTGTGATGAGGGCACACGCACGCATGCACGCACGCACACACACACACGTAGACATACGTGCACAGGCTCACATGCGGTGCACACGCAGTCATCTCACGACCAAAACATACAAAAACATGCTTGCGCACATGTTTGTACACATGTGGGCACTCTGAGGCCCTCAGCCGGTGGTTGTGTTTTTGTCGCAGCCTCTTTCTCTGTGGCTCTGTAAACACAGTGGCGTATTGTGCAGCCTGACCTGGTCCCTGGCCAGACGCAAAGAAAAGCCAGATTGCTGAAACAGAGGGCCCACTGCTAACAGGCAGACCAGGCTGTAGTAGTTATAGCCTGCTGCAGCCTTCCAAACCAATGGGGACTGCTCGCTGAGCCAAGACAGTGTGCTTTCGTGTGTGTGTGCATGTGTGTGTGTGGGCATGTGCACGTTCTTTTTGATCGCCTGCAGAAGGATTTTTTTGGACAGCACTTGCAGACAGCCGACATGGCACCTTGGTGTCCTTTCATAAGTACTGGTAAAGGCATTTGACTGACTTTTAATAGTTTGTTCTCCTCCATTCAAATGCACTATTGTCTATCCAATAATGGAGGTGCTGGTGGAGGTGGGCCGCAAAAGGAGGGCCATGGCTCGTAGGAGTTACTGAGCCATCTTCCAAGCAGGAGGATTAAAAGTGAGTTTCACTGACTTTCCTAGAATGATGACGCAAGAGCGAGCTCACAGTCTGCCTCGCTGGCTTTTCATTGTGTATCACCTGTGTGAATGTGGTAAAATAAAGAAACAATTCCACTTTAGATGGAGCACATGTACCATGTGGAAGTAAGTAGATCCTTTATGGGTTTTGTTTCCTGCCTGTAACACATTTGTAAAACCCAATCTTTCTAAAATAATTTTAATAAGTTACTTTGACGGATCAATTTTGCTTTGGAGCTACACCTGCTTATGAGAGAAATTTTAAACAAAAATCATCTCGGATGAAGAAATGGAAAACTGGAAGGGAATGGGGTGTAATTCCAAACATTTTGTGGAAGTAACAATGTTGTTTACCTGAACCTTGTGTGATTACGTGTGATGCTCTAATTCTGTGTGTATCAGATGGAGATGATAGAACGAGTTTGATCTACTGACTTAGCACAGCACAGTCAGCACTGGTTACCCAGGGCGAGGAAGACTTTTGAAAGACGAAGAATTGGAAAACCAGAAGGGCTCTTCCTCACAAGATGATTGTGGATGAAAACAGTGAGAAGAGGAGCTTATGAGAACTTGGAGACGGGGATATGGCAGCAGGTCTCCAAGGAAGCCATTAGGTATTGTCTGTGTGTGTTTGTGTACGTGTGCGTGCGTGTGTGTGTGTGTACAGTATGTGATGCTCTCCATTTAGCTCGGTATTTAAGGCTTACTGAGGCTTAATGCACCTATATAGCCACGTTCCTGTTGTGTGCACGTGGGCCCTCACGCTCACATGGACTAAAACCTCTCACCAATGAGTTAAAGAAGACAGCATCAACAGCCCACATCCACCCCCCTACTCACTCTTCTTGCAGGTCCCAGTAGGTCCCAGTAGGCATATCTCTGTAATGGCCCCCTATCGATCCTTAGGCCTCCTTGTCCACGCTCAATGGCCATCGATCGGCAACTCGCAAAGAGTCTCAGAGGGCTGCTTCATCCTCCAGCTGGCTGTGTAGGTAGTGAGTGTGCACATTTGTGTTTAGCAGTACTTGTTTATATTATTAAAAGAAACTTGTGTCTGCATGTCGCTTCCTTCATGCATACCTCTGTCTGCGAGCAGGAATGTTAAGTGTCTACCTTTCTGACGACAGTCCAGATTCTCATTACCTGCAAACTTTCCCGTAAATCTTCCCCATGCCGCGTGAAGTTCAGGCATTCTTAAACCCAGAACCACAATGCTGGCCTCCACTTCTGAAACCATGCAGCTTTAAGAACATGAACACCCAACGTAAAAAAGACTCCCTCAGCTGCTGTGCAGCCTCCCTCAAGAGAGAGTCAGAACAGAAAAAGAAGAAAAGACCCCCCTCACCTCCCATGTAAAATAAAGCCTGATTAATCAGTCATGCCACATGAAAACTTTGCTTGTTATTGTTGCTGCCTGATTTATTGAAGGCCTGGATCTGGGTCAAATAGATCTCTCTCTTTCTCCTAACTTCTTTCTTACCCACTCTGCCTTTTTTTCCCCCTACCTAAATAAGGGCCCACCCCCCACGTCTCTTCCCTTTGTCTCTCATCTGGTTTTCTGTTTTTGTTAAAGGACAGTTGATTAATGGTGCCACAAACAAAGACCACAGTCTGCTGTCAGCCCTGACTCAGATAGGGCTCCATTCAAGGTAAACCAAAACACATGTTCTCTGGACATCCACTGGGAACCCCTGAGGAGAGAGAGGGAGGGAGAGAGAGGAAAAGGGAGAGAAAAAGAGAAGAAATTAATGACAGTAGCTGCTGATGTATTAGATACAGTCATATAGGGCCCCTCCTGCACTACACAATGTGCAACAGGAAAAGGAAGAGAGAGTATATACAGTGGAGAATAATGCAGGGCACATGATCAAATTCTACATAGACTGAGTGTTTTAACTGTTATGCAGCATAGCGTCTCTTAATTGGCAGAAAGCGCTCATAGGTTGTAGTTAGCATGACATGAAGGAACAATGTTTTGATGATACAGCTGCATTCCAAATGTCTACTGTGAGAAAAGATTTAAGCACAAAGCACAGATTAAGCTCATCGAATAATCCATGCGTTGAAAATGCCGCTAAGGGAACCTTCGTATTGCACAGGCTTTGTGGATGCGGCACATGCTGCTTGATTTGTAAGGTTTCTTTTGCAAATGCATCATAAATAAAAGAAACTGAAGAGACTGAATTATAAATGAAAGGATGTTTTGATGCCTTTTCATCTTTACCAGTTTGTGTTCGTGGGTGCAGACCAGAAATAATTGTATTCACTATGCTGCTCACAGGTTACCAGCAGCTATCCGCAACTTTTGCTGTTGCAGGTTGACGTCATGACTCAGTGAACACATGGTGTCAATACTGACAGTACATATTGATGTCTTTCACAAATTATGCAAACCCCCCCCCCAAAAAAAAAGACAACCTGAAAACCCTGGCAAGCCATTTTCCCTTTGCACTCTAAAAATCACTGCACATATGATGTTATCCTTTTGCTCTGAGATTACACATATTTACTTGTCACATGAAATTTTACTTTCATGTGGCAGTGAGACCCTTTCAACGCTTGAGTAGAGTTTCTTGCCTGCAGGCTCTTCAGGAACGAGCAGAGCACCATTGAGAGTCTTGTAGAAGAGAATTGCTTTATTGAATGTTAAAGGAACAGATCGCTGTGACTCCATTGAGAGGTTAATATTCAGTTGTCTCTGCAGTGGCAGGCCTGGAAGTCTTATGTCATACTTTATTGCTGCACTTCTGTGTTTGTGTATTAATGTTAGTATTGCTTTGACATTATGCAGTTAGTTGTGCCTGCTGCCTAAGGTCAACATGTCTTCTTGAGAGTTATTAACGAGAATTTATACTGGTTCATAACAATTATGTGTCTGTTATACAAGCTACTAACCTGCTTCATCAATTTATGGCCCAACCCTTTAATACAGAATATAATGATGATTATATTAACATAGGTTACTAATAAGATAAATGTTGTATTGGCTTTTGCTGTGTGTCCTGCTACTCCTGTACCTAAACTGCCTGAGGTCTTGTTACACTTGATTTGCTTAGCGGTTATGCTGTATTCATGCAGCGTAAGTAAAATAAAAAACAGGAAAGCCTTTCTTTACTTGGCATGGAAAGTGTTTGCACTGTCCTTTTCTAATGGGAGTCATTTAAAGCAATTTGTTAACAAGCAAGACCAGATGGAAACAAACTTTTTAACTGGTCCCTTTGTTTGAACTCGGTAGCTGGTGGCATCAGTGGCAGCTTCTAAGGCTTTTTGCCCCAGTTATGTTGACAGCTCTGTAGTTGTTTTCACCAAGTGGGAGAAATTGTCACTGTTCGGAGCCTCTTCCCTCCCAACCACGCTGTTCGTTATATGATAAGTGCTCCCACCCAACCTGTAGTATGTGGGCTAAAGTTAGGAGGGATGGAATTTAGGGTTAGATGCAGAGACAGTGGTCAGGAAGATCATCATCCGGCAGCAACACCAGCAGCACTTTGCACTTTGCAATTGTGCACAGCCGGAGGAAGGATGGAACTCTCCTGGAGAGTGTTGTAGTTTCCTGCTACATCTCACCCAGACATATGCCTGCCAGCTACCTGTCGTTGCATCTCACACACTGGGATAATATCGAAGCCTTCCTCTGGGTCTACAGAGGATTAGCAGAGGCATGTGATTCTCTGGAAGGGGTCGGGGGGGGGGTGCAGACAAGTACTAACTGTAGCCCTGGAGCAAATGTTTCTGTCCCATCATTAGTCTGGATTTGTTGGGAAGGTAATGTTGTGCTTTGGCCCCTGAAATTCTTCCTTAGCTACTTTTCCAGTTCTACATTTAAACAGTGTACTGTCAAGGTAGTTTGGAAAGGATTTGTCTCTGGCTACTTGCGGCCCCTCTGGGCAAAGTATCTCACTAACCAGCTGTCTGAAATTGGGTAATTTAACAATAGAGACAGGCTCCTTATTGTCTACTTCATCCCGTGCTATTAGTTTATTAAGTTGTCCATGGATCACAAAAGTTGGCACAGAATGCCTCAAATCGTGCCTGAGATCCTTGTGTGAAGTGTCCTGAATGACTTCAGATGTGCTGGAGTCTTCAGCAACCAGTTTGGTGCAGACATGTTTACTTCCCAAGTGATTTAAAATGTTGAAGTTACACCAAGCAAATTACATGTTGCTCATATCAGGGTAGGTGTATATCAAAGAAGAAATTCAGCCCTGTTGAAAGATTGGATAGATGGCGTGAGGCTTACTAGACTTCAAAAAGAGAGCTCCAATCACTCTGTAGAGCTGTTGACTGTTTTGCATGTCAAGACACAAAATTAGCTGTACTAGAGGGAAGGAAAGAAATATCTCCTGTAGTTCAATTCCCCAAATGTTTGACACAGATTTGCATGATTTCAGAGGGCTGATGAGAAGATGCACTGGGGAGTGTTCACAATAGGCAGAGGCTGAGGTGGGTGTTCTCCTTTTCCAAAAGGAAAGTGACATTCTGGCAGGCCAAAACTAGTTAAGAAGCAGATTTGCTTCCTCCCAGTTTTCCAGCTTTACACGTGGAGTGCGGGTGTGGGTTTCCTTTATTTTCTTCATGACATTAGCTAAATGAAGACACACCCCATGCTCCAGTGACATATGCAATAAACCTTTGGACAAAAAGTCAGCTGAGGCTCCACTAATGGATAAAAACCAGCTGAGGTTTAAATGTGTGCAA
This sequence comes from Antennarius maculatus, assembly GCA_013358685.1. Classification (NCBI taxonomy): domain Eukaryota; kingdom Metazoa; phylum Chordata; class Actinopteri; order Lophiiformes; family Antennariidae; genus Antennarius; species Antennarius maculatus. The sequence goes on along the minus strand of CM023626.1, from coordinate 7,722,717 downwards.
CACATTTTTTCCCTCTTTGTATGTAGTTCTCCTTCATGCAAAGTAGTTTTAGATTAGAATCCACTGAATGCAGGCTGTTGTTAAAGGAGGTCGAGGTATGCAGTCAATGTAGACAAACATAACAGTGCTGTCCAAGATATCCAGATTGATGTTGGAGGCGGTGGTGTAGTTGACACGCCACTTGACACTGTAACCTACTGTGCAGCTTGAGTGCTGTAGTTCAGATAAGCGAGGTTTGTCTGCTCTGATAAGCATGGAGCTCATCAGTGGCTCATATTCGCTTCATTAGATGGAGCACCTGTTAGTAATTCATGCCCAGCATTCCCCGGAAGCATAACCAAGGCCTCAGCTGTGCCTGTCTGTCCGTGGTCTTTGTCTGTGGACATTTAAGCCATTTCCCATTTAGAGCTGGGAGTTTGTACCCTTTTACCCCACAGCCCTCCAGCCTGCAACAATCTCCTAGTGATGCCAGAGGCAGTGGTAGAATAGTTTATATATACTTTTATTTATAGTTTTACTTTATTTTTTGCTAGCTTGTTATTCTTTTTTATGGCATTCCTTCCCTATTGTTACTCAGAGACGATGCGTACCCAGGCCCCAACGCACTTGTTCTCCCTACATCCCCGGGGAGCGTCTGTTCTCTTTGTATTTCAGCGTGATTTTGCCTTGTTTTTCCTCTCTCCTCGTCATCTCTCGTTGCATTAGGGTGTCAGGTTTAGTTATGTATGCTCAGCATGTGTCTGATCCCTCTGCCGTGTTGTGTACATTGCATAACCACCTGCTGCTCACCCCAGAAGTGTACTTCTATTTCTTTCTCTCTTATCCACTCTCAGTCCTCTTTTCCTGACACCTCATCTTCCTCTTGCTTCTTTGACAACAAACCAGGTCATCACTCCCTCTCTACTTCCTCAACCAACTTCCCTTCCTCCAACTGCTTGAAAGTTGGAGCTCGTTGCTGGGCTCCTTGCCTCGTTTACTCTTTCCGCGTGTTTCCTTTTCTTGCCATCGTTGCTCTCTTTTTTTTCCCTCCCATTCCCTCGCTCCTCTCCACTCATCTCCTTCTCCTTGCCTCTTTTTCGCCACAATCCCAGTGGTCTCATTAGGCATGGAGAGACTGCCTGGTATGTATTTGTATGTGTGTGTGTGTGTGTGTGTGTGTGTGTGTGTGTGTGTGTGTGTGTGTGTGTGTGTGTGTGTGTGTGTGTTCTGTTAGGCCAAGTCTCACTTGACTGAGCATGCCACTTGCACTTGCAGGGGCCTGGGCTCTATTATTACCACAACATTGTCACAAAAGCTATATAATGTAGTCTCCTTTTGCCGCATGGTTGGTGAACACCGGGTACTGACTAAATGCAGCTCGATAAAGCTGCTACTGAGTTGGTGGAAGGAATCGATGTGCGTCACACAGTCACATGTAAGCTGGTTCTAATTTTGTCAACACATACTGCTCTTGACACTCCAAACCACACAACAAACATCTGTCTCCTATCTAGAATGATATGCCACCTATGTGGTCCAACCTGTGGGATGCCCCTCTGTCTTCTTTTCTATGGAGTGAGTGATTATGTGTGCGTGTGTGTGTGTGTGTGTGTGTGTGTGTGTGTGTGTGTGTGTGTGTGTGTGTGTGTGTGTACCCACCACTGTTTTGCTAGTGTCTGGTTACGGGGATGGGGTCTGTGTGCAGGAATGAGCCCCTCTGTTGCCGTGTTGGCAGGCCTGACCCCGGCAGGTCAATGTCCATTACCGCATGAAGCCTAAATGTCAAGCACGCCCCCCCCCCCTCCACCACCCACCCCCTGCTGCAGCCATTTGTCTTCTTCCATGGGTCAGTCGGCCTGGACACTCGCCTCCAAACACAAACACACTCACCTGCTCTGACTTGACCGGTCTGACCCGCTCAAACATCTGCCACAGCGAGGATGAGTACCTGACAGCTGCAGTTTCCTGCATTTCTCTGCACCAAAGCATTAATAAATAATAATTTGTTTCTTCCAACAACTTTAACAACTGTGGAACGTCTAACCTTTGGTTTCCATAGAAGGTAGTATACTGCAGACGTAGGTTCCTTTCTCCTTCTGAAAAATGTGCCTGGCAACTTATTTTGGAGTTGTTTTTCTGGTCAGTGAAGTGAAGCCTCAAGGACAAAAAATAAGCTCCTTCATCACCAGCTGTTGTCATCTTTGGTGTAACCGTTTTTGTGGTTTAGGTCATGTTGTGACAACGATTCATTCACTATTCATACACTTGTTGTCGTGCCGGTGATTAAACACGAAAGACATATTGAAAACCAGAATACCACATCATTTTTCTCCACTCACCTCATGCATCAAACTGCTTTTTTCTGCAGCAGCTAACAAGGAAAAAGCCTTATTCCTCATATGTTAAACAAGCTGAGTCTCAAAGCGACAGGCCTTAACAGCCGTTATCAGAAAGCAAAGCTGACCAACTTCACACACTGAGCACACGGCAATTCAAATGTAATAGATAACAGTCATAAAAGCTCGCTGGAGTAAACGTATGTCATATGCACATATATAAATACACGACTTGTTTACAGGAAGCTGTCAACCATGTGTCCTTATGATAAATAAACAGGGAAGCGTCCCCTTTTTTAATGATGGCGTATACAGGCCCTCGCGCTGAATATTGACGGAAAGATTGAAAACGTTCTCAAGGGCCTTTCCAACATGACGTATGGCTCTCGCTCCCTATTTTTTTCCTCTCCTGCCCTTCATTTTCTCTCCATCTCTCCCTCCCCCTCTCCCCTTCACTCCCACCCCTCACAGCTTTCCTTTTATTTATCTTACACTGTGACTTGTGCAGGGGCTTTGCAGACACCAGAGATGCCACAAACACATTTATCAAGCTGGGCTGCCAATAGGGAAAACATTGGGAGAATGAATAAAAAGAATGCGATAATAAATGCAGAGAGAAAAGGCAGAACAATGCAAACGGAGGATCCTTGTGGGACGACAGAGGGTATCCGCAAAGTACAGTGCCAGCAGGGAACAGGTTGCCACAACAACAATGCCACCTGTATTAGCAGTCGCTGCAGCACAGGAGATGCCATGTTCCTGGCTTTGATGAATGTTTCATTGTTTGTGCTGTCTCCTTCTCGTTTTCCTTTCTCTCTCCCACTCCCCAACTCCTCTCCTTCCCACATATACACTGGTTAGTGTGTTCAGAGGCTGGCAAGCTTTTCACCAAGTGTTGTTTCAGTGTTAGTCAAGCGTTTGATGTCTGTCTCAATTGTTGTTGATGGGCCTCCCCGGGCTGAGATCACAGGCAGCATTTATTCATCTGCAGGTTCAGACTCTCAGCTGAGGGACTTCCACCAGCAAGTCCTATGCATCACTTCTTCTTTTTTTTTTTCAAATTTTCCAGGCGCTATATGCTGCCCCCTTTTTTTGGCTAATGGAAATTGACCTATTTTCTGATTCTAAAGTTAATTGCACTCAAGGCAGAGGAGGGTTGATCAAGTTCCGTGTGAAGTGGAGAGAAGCGGTGGTGTTGGGGTGGGGGGCGGGGGGGGGGGGGGGGGTCAGAGTGCTATCTGCTCTCCACAAAGGCACTGGGTTAATTGATGCATGCTGATGTCACTGTCCTGATTGCTGGCTTTTTTTTCCTTTTTTTGCCTTGTTGGCTTTTTTTAAGCTGCTGTATAACCCCATTATCTGATTAGTGGTATGAGTGGATGGTTAGAATTTAGTGTGTGTGTGTGTGTGTGTGTGTGTGTGTGTGTGTGTGTGTGTGTGTGTGTGTGTGTGTGTGTGTGTGTGTGTGTGTGTGTGTGTGTGTGAGAGGGAGTCCTAGTTGCCTCACAAAGATGAAGAGCTCTCTCTTTACCTAAGGGGGATGGGGTTTGACAGTACTGTAGCACCCCCACCCCACCCTCCATCCTTCTACAGAAGAGTCCCCCCCCCCCACACTCCAACTCGCCCCACTGCTGATAAATGTGTTTTTCTTTAAGGAAGGAGTTGGTTGGTTGAGAGGAGTCCGTTTTAATGTAGCTTCGTGTGTCTGTGTGTGCGTGTGCGTGTGCGGCGTTCTAATGCGGTTCAGGGCGACGCTGCGGGGCTACAGGCAGGCAGACTCGGAGGCAGGCCCACAACCTCGACCCCAGCATCATTTGTTTGGACGAGGGCCGTCAGCGCCTGTCGCGCGACCCATGATGAAGTGTCAGTCGGTAATTGTCCCCGCGAAGCATCCACATCTCAAGGGGTGATGGGGAAGGGAGGAAGAGGGAGGCAGGGAGCTGACAGAGAGAGAAATGACACCCTTGGCTCCTCCTATTCTCTCTCTCTCTCTCTCTCTCTCTCTCTCTCTCTCTCTCTCTCTCTCTCTCCTTTTTCTCGTCTGTCTTCCCTACAGCTGCATCTCATATGAAGGTCTTCTGTGTGCCGAGCTCAGACCAGCAGCTCCCTTGGAGTTTCAGCTGGGGCAGAGTGGTAACATATTGTCAGCTTGTGCACCTACTGTACATTTGTGTGCATATAAAGCTGCTTTGAATGGGACAATATACCTTTCTTTAAGCACAAGAGAGCTTCGAAACTTTGTTTTGTCCTTTCTCTATTATCCATCAAACACTTCTTTTCCTCAATCAGTTCCTCTTTCAGCTATCTTGATTTGTACACAGAATTGGCCTCCAGAAACTTCTCTGGTTCAAACGACAGCTATCTCTGCTTGCCTCATCATCTTGAAATGCATATATATATTTCTTATTCCTGTTCGTTTGGTAATTAGATTTAGCACAGAGCCTGTATTGATCCGACGATATCTCTATGTAATGAAATGCTTTTACAGGACACACGGAAGCTATTTATAGTCCGATCTATAATGTGTATGGTGGGGGCCCTTAATGCACGTCGCCAGGACTCGAAGCCCAATGGAAGTAGCTCAATGATGTACGCTTAATGGAGGGGGGGGGGGTCAAAGACACAGACAAGAGAGGAGGAAATAGATGCGAGGTAGAGATTGAAGAACAGACAAAGGGTCAGGTAAGAGGGAAGAGGAGGGGAGGGACATGAAAGAGAGAAAGGAGCAGAGAGGATCCAACATGGAAAAGATGAATACCGAAAGGTGGGAAGGGCAGGAAATGGAGGTGCAGAAGGAGGCGAAGCAGTAAGGAGACTCAATGATATGAAGGAAAGCACCTTGAGATATGAATCTTATATTTCCAGTTCCCTCATTCCTCCATGAGACACCACTCCTTCATGATGATGGAATGAAAACGCATGCGAGTTCAGCGACAAGGCTGGGAGTGAGGGAGGGAGGGGGGAGAATGAACGAACAAAGACAGGAAAATGTGTCTGAGGCAAGGAGGACAGGAAAAAAGGCAGAATGAAAGATGACACAAGAGATGACAGAAATAGAATAACAATAATGTAAATGTATAAGCAGTGGGACAGACCAGGAGACAGGGCCTTCGTTATGCTCATTGTTTTGGTGGTAGCCCCCCTACGGCGCCCCGAGGACAGGAGGTGACTGAAGGAGCCAGATGGGAGTCGTCCAGCTCCTCGTCCCGCTGCACGTCAGGAGGGTGGATGCAGGTGGAGCCTGAAGGAGAAGTCTCTCTCTTCTTCCTCTTCAATCTCTCTTACACACACACACACACACACACTCTCTCTCTCTCTCTCTCTCTCTCTCTCTCTCTCTCTCTCTCTCTCTCTCTCTCTCTCTCTCTCTCTCTCTCTCTCACTGTCTCTCCTTCCCTCTTTAATGGGGAACCAGCCCAGAGTGATAAACCGACTCCCTCTGGAGCAGGCACACACTGATCACACATCCCGGATGCCCTCGCACATGGTGTGCTGCACACTGGAAGAATGGCTGAGGCAAAAGGAAGGGAAAAAGCCCCTCCAAATATATGCCCCAGTCTGAGAGATGATGAATCTGGTTGGTGATTAGTTAGTGGAGGAAGGAGGCACACTGCTTAGGTCCTTTAATGGGCTATAATTTGGAAGATAACTGTATTGTCCTATCTCTCTTGACATTTAAATCTAATCAGACCCTGCTGGTTAGCACTATGGTCCAAGATGAGGGAGCCTGGGGGCGATGAAAGGCTGCTAGAGGAGAGGGATTGGCCCATAGTTGGGCGTTCATCCCTTCTGGCTGAGGCTAAGAAATTAGAAAACACGGCACAGGCACACAAATGATGTCTTGCATTCCTTTATTATTAATTTACGTGCAAATGACCATCAGTTTACAAAGGATTTCAACCGACAGAACTGCATAGTAATCAAGGTTTACAAAGCCACTTCCCCCCTTCCACACACATGTGCCCAAATACACACAAACATCACTTTGGAGTCATTTCAAGGCCTCTCCTCTGCTCCGTATTACCACAGATGAGATGCTCAGTTTGATTAACACTTCCCTTTCATCCTCTTCATTAGCAGGGGAAAGCCGCCGCAGCAGCCGTGGCCCATGAAAAAAGAGGGCATGAATTAGAATCCACTTATTCCATAGACTGCCACTAATTCCACACAATGGTGGTTAATGGTGGGAAGTAATAGGAAAAGGGTGTTTCTAATTGTTTCTGCGGGTGATGCAGTGCACGCCGCAGCAGCTGTTTCTGCACGGCAAACCAGGCCGTTCAAAGAGCCAGAACAAAAGGTGTCGGAGTCGTCGGAGGGCCCACCGTACTTAAAATTTGCGGGAGAAGTGCATGCGTGTAGACGAGCCAATTTCCGAGTGGAGGAGCCGGGGCCCGGTCAATGAGAACCACCTGGCGCTGAGGGAAGTGATTAGGGTTGGCACCACGGCGAATGAAGAGTTGTTTTGTTAAGGCGGACTGAGATGTGGAGGAGACGGGGGTCAGGGGGCTCAGCGGCGTTTGGTTTATTGGAAAAATATTGATGTTAGGGTTTGGTCCGAGGGAGATCTGATGTGGAGTGTTGCTTTGTTTATGCTCAATTAGAGGGAATTATTTTGGTAATAGCAAAATCAACCCCAGTGTTTTGACACTGGGTAGGTCTGCCACAAGCGTGGGGAACAGCTCCCGCCACAGACTACGTACCAGTTTAGATTAGATTAGGTAAAAGTGGCTAAAAAGTGGCATGTAATTCACCATTTTAACTGCAGAGAAGACAGAAGAAGCAAAGGAACAAAGTTAGATTGTTATAAAAAACAAAAATATAATAAGTAATTATAACAGAAATCTAGGGTCTTAATTATCTTCATCTTTTTTTTTTAAACCTGCAGGTTTATCTCACAGCTTTTTAACATTTTACTCTGCACCTTTCACACTCTTTTTAATAATGTGGTGCCGCATTACCCACTGTCTGCATTTCATTTAATGTGTTATTTTTATGAGTTATTATTACCCAGAGCAGACAAACGCGGGGAAAAAAACGAGACCCAAGTTGTAATAAAGCAGAATTATCCTTTAAATTAAATAATACATTATTAGAGCTTTCCTCATTCTCCCAGAGACAACCCCCCTGAGCGCGGCCTCTGAGCCGAGCAGCTCCCCATTCATCTGAGGGCTAGTTCACTCTGATGTTTATTTAATTTATTTGACCTTTTAATTTAAACAGGCACGTCAGCTCCTTCCAGGCTACCTCGGGTGTTCACAGCGGACTCACACTTCTGTGTGAGTGTGTGTGTGTGTGTGTGTGTGTGTGTGTGTGTGCCTTCCCATAAGGGTTATCTTGCTCGAGTGAATGTTGGCTCTCAATTGCTGATTATGAAAATACATACTGCAGAGGTTTCTGTGTGTGTGTATGTGTGAGTGTGTGTGTGTGTGTGTGTGAATCTACCCTTCCTCTATCCTCTTTTCTTGTGCCTTTCCTCTCATTTTTTCCTCTTCACCTGTTCTCCAGTCATTTCCGGTGGCCTTCAGGACACGTTTGTGTCGTCTATGATTCCCCATCCCTTCATCAGGGCTTTCTGCTCTTTTCTGTCCTTCCTCAGTTTTCTCCATTTCTCTCTCTCCCTGTTCATCTCTCCATTCTGGATCTTGGTATTTAGGCCTCTAATTTGGCTGGCATCACTTGAATGTCTCACGAAGCAGGAACAGCAGAGAATCCTGCCTTTGTTTCTGTGCCCTACACTATGATGGAGTGGGCAGAGCTGGTGTGTGTGTGTGTGTGTGTGTGTGTGTGTGTGTGTGTGTGTGTGTGTGTGTGTGTGTGTGTGTGTGTGTGTGTGTGTGTGTGTGTGTGTGTGTGTGAGGGAGTTTTAGAGGGGAGAATCTATGTTGGGATTTTCAGAGTAAGGAAGACTAATGATTGTGATTATTGTGGTGTTTCTTTGCATTTTAGTTTTATTTGTGTCTTTTCACGATAGCAGGTTTATGTGCTGAATGTATCGTTGCAAAGGTCATAAATGCATTATTAATACATTTTAAAGCTTTAAATGTTCCAGACATATCTGCTAAGTGCAAACAATGATTGGATTGATTGATTAGTTTGTGGAGGGAGAATCAACCTAATAATTGATTTATCTCTGTGGTCAGTTATCCAACAAACCTGTCAGACGTCGTTTGCTCTCAGCTTCATCCCTGTGAGTTTGCTGTCTTTTTTCCTGAATGAAGGTTTCAGACTGTTTGTTTGACAAATAATAAATTTGGAGGATGTAGAGGAAAATACTGTCTGCATCACTTTAACTGATAATTGCTTATTTTTTTAACCTGATGCTAAATGTAATGACTATAATCTAAAGACACTTGCTCTCTTTCTTCCTCACACACACACACACACACACACACACACACACACACACACACACACACACACACACACACACACACACACACACTGCAGTACTGATCAATCAGAATGAGGTTGTTTGGTCTCCTCTTTTTTTGATGCAGCACGTATCTCACCTTCACTTTCTGTCTGCAAGGCCCTGGGGCAGCAAATAGTGTGTGCATGTACTGTATGTGTGTGTGTGTGTGTGTGTGTGTGTGTGTGTTTGTGTGTGTGCGTGTCTGAGGGAGCAAGATGGGTAGTGTGTGGTTTCCGTTCTTGGGACTCTCAATCTTTCAGTGCTTTTGCTTTCTCAGGTGAGGTGTGGAAATAAAGTGTGTGTCGGCGGGAGAGGTAGATGGAGAGAGGGACGGTTTGAGTTCTTGAGTTCCACTCAGAAACAGGACCCGCTGCAGGATTCCCTCCAGGCAACTAATGTAGTTAACACACACATTCACATAGACACAAATACACACAAATACACACAAATACACACAGAGATGGTGGAAAAACTGAAATATGAAACAATGGCAGCACACATAAGTCAGAGACAGAGGGTCTGCGCACATAGACGTACTGACATGCACACCAAGATGTGTATGTGTGTGTGTGTGTGTGTGTGTGTGTGTGTGTGTGTGTACATGTCTTTGTTCTGTCTGGCTGTCCTCTTGGCACGTAAATCATAATGGATCTCATTATCCAGCTGGGCTGGTTTGGTGGGGCTTGTCTGGTGGGAGATGATAGCTGGATGGCTGAGGGGTTGCCATCATGCACACACACGCACACACACACACACATGCAAGCACGTACACACGCACGCACCTTTATTCACTTAAGTTATTTAGCTGCCATAGCTACTATAGAAACATGTAGGTTTCATAGTTTCTCATGTTGAACCGATAGCGGGACTCACAAACACACAAACATTGACACAAAAGTGTGTGTTTGCAGCCAATCCAGACACAATGGACATTAGTGGCTCAGCTTGCCATCAGACAGAGGGGGAAGTGATGCGGGAAAGAGGGAGGGATGGTGAAAAATGGAACTTCTCCTCTTATTCCCTCTCTCTTGTCATCTGTCTTTTTTTGTTGTTGTTTTCTTTCTTCTTTTTTTCTCTCTTGTTGTTGAAGACTTTTTGAAAATAATGACTTCAAAAAGATTCACAATTGATTTTAGTTATTACTGAGCAAAGACTTCAATTGTGCTGTGTGAGCAGCTTGTGTTCGGTTGTTATTTTTTATTGTTTTGTGTGAATCTCTTTTATATGTTTGCATGAGTGTGATTCATCTATAAGTTTGAGTTCTGTAAATAAATGGGCTTTTGAAACATTTTCAGAAAGATCTTGTCTTCCTGTCATCCTGCCTTTCTTTCCTTCTATTGACGTAAGCGTGACTCACTTCTGCAGGCCGTGCAAAACTCATGGGTTGTGAGGTGGTGAAATAAGTTGTGTTCCCGTCGATCACGTGTTTTTTGCACACTTTGATACACTCTCCAGCCATCCGGCGTCCCAGCAGTGCTGCCCTTTATTTTGTGACTACAGGAGATGCAGTTGGTTGCTCATAACATGGTTAGGGCCTGCACCATTTGTCTGGACATGACCATTACCCAGGCCAATTACTGGCTGGTGTACAGGCAACTCGCCAACAATGTAATGTTTTCCCGTCATGGCTGCCCCCACTCAAACCCCTCCCCTCGCACACACACACACACACACACACACACACACACACACACACACACACACACACACACACAGGCACGCACGTACACACACAAGAAAGATTTTAAGGGGGGGGTAGAAAGGAAGGATGGAGAGCCTGAGGCTAAACACCCACCACACCCAACCGACTGACTGATACAGCTAATAAACTTTCATTTAAGCTAATGTTCCACTTTTTTGCTGTTTTCTCCACCCCCCCATCCCTCGCTCTTTTTGTCATTATCTCGTCTATTTTTTCACTCTTTCTTTTTGCTCCCCTCCTTTCTCGTCTTTCCTGTCCGGGAGCCAGAAGTAGTGCTGGTTAAAGCAATCAATGCATATGATACCCCTCACAGTTGCTGCGCTAGAACTGTTGATGTGTGTGTGTGTGTGTGTGTGTGTGTGTGTGTGTGTGTGTGTGTGTGTGTGTGTGTGTGTTTGTGTGTGTTTGAGTGTGTCTGCAGGGACTGGATTATAGGATTTGTTTGAGGTTTATTTGCAAGTTGTATCTTTGTTTGTTGTGATATAAGTGACATTTGTGCACTCTCAATTTGTTTTAAATGTGTGGTGGAAATGGATTTCAGCTCTTTGCCTCCATATCTGCTGATGAGAGAAAGACTTGACTTTCTTTTTTTCTTTCTCATTTTAGCTCTTGAAAAGACCAGCGCCTCAGTTTTCCCTCCCATTAACTCAAGTTCGACAGAGCAGGATTTTAACATCATCTCCACGAGACGAGTTTTTGTCCGGGGCTTAAACTTACGTCTCCCAAAAGTGCACAGCTGTTTTAGGGCTGTAATTGACAATTTCATGGTTGATGTCAGAAATTAGCAAAGGAATTTATGTCTTCAAATGAGTTGTTTTTGTGCAACCACCAGTCCCAAACTCAGAGGACATGCAGTTTAATGTTCATGGAAAAGCAAATGTGAATATTTAAGCTGAATTATCAATAATCAGTTAAATCAGGTGGTTGCTTCAGCACTGTTGGTGTAGTTTTTTCCACTGCGTGCTGCATGTGGGACACAAACTCTTTCCAAAGTGCTCAGTTCCGTACATCTTCCTTTAATATACTTGAGTATTTACAAAACACTGTTTGGCGATTTTAACCAATGGAACACATTTGAGGCTAATCTTATTCAATATGAAGTTCAATTTTTTTGTCAAAAGGAAAGCTTGAACAGAATCAGCCATAATTGGTTCCTTGAGACCTGCATGTGTACAGTGTGGTATAGAGTGTGTTAACACAACATCCTGAGCCTCACTAATTGAAATCATATTTTCTTGTGCTACAAGTTGGGATCCGTGGAGACAGTTGAGCTCCTAACGAACAGTAGAACGCAGCAAATCATGGTTCTGGTATCTGGCTCACTCTCGTGAAGGGCCTTTGTTGGTTTTTGATTTGTAAACGGAAAGTGTTAGATCTGTTTTCTTGGTTCACCCACTGACCTACAGATGAACAAACACTTCTTTTCCTGCTCTATTGCTTGTAAAGCTTGAAGTGTCCCTTCTCTCTCCAGAGAGTAGATGCCTCCTGCAGCCCGCCTGATTCCAGAAGATCAGCCGCTGCTCATCTTCTGTCACTGGAGGTGAGCTACAGTAGGCACAGCAGACATTTTTACGGTTTTCTGATAAGATGGCAATAACAATAAATCCTACAGGCTAATCAACAACTAATCACTGACCGTTTCTCAAAAAAAAAAAAAAAGAAAAAAAAAACTCCCGGAGCGATGCAGCATTACCCTGCTCCCGCCTTCAATTACACCATTCATCATGCGTCTTATCTAGCCGTCGGTTTGATTGAGTGTGCAGTGGGAGGCATCCCAAACCTTGCATTCTCTACGCCAGAGTGCGTGTTCATGTATAGGTGTGTGTGTGTGTGTGTGTGTGTGTGTGTGTGTGTGTGTGTGTGTGTGTGTGCTGGGGTGATGACAAGAATGGAAAACCGCGTTTGGGGGATGTGGGTATGTGGCAGCGGGTGTATATGGGACGTATCGGGATGTATGAATGTGTGTCAAAATGCTGAATGTCAGAGAGGCTTAGTGTGTGTGTGTGTGTGTGTGTGTGTGTGTGTGTGTGTGTGTGTGTGTGTGTGTGTGTGTGTGTCTTTGTGCACCAGATTTACAGGAGTGTATAAATCAAGCCAGATGATCGCCCCCCCTCTCTGATCCGCTCTGTCTCAGCAAGCACATTTCTCTTTCTTACCCTCCTACTGTCCCGGTACTTCCTTTCTCCCGTCTTTCTTCCCTCCTCCTCCTCCCTCCTCTTCTTCATCTTTGGTTCTGGAACTTATTTGTCTGGGGGGCCCCTGTCTAATCTCCAGCCAGGCCGGGTGTTGGGAGACGGGCGACAAATTTTAATAAGCAACTGGGCGCTGTAATTTCACAGCCTAGGAGAAAGATTAGGCTGATTGATGTTGGACTCGCCTAATGGTCCAGCCTACGGCTCACGGCCCAAATTGGCGGTGATGAAAGTTTTGTGCAAATTGAGATGGAGAAAAATAATCCACACATCTTCCCTCCGTCTCTCTGTCTTCATTTATTCTTTGAATGTCTTCCCTTTTGTTTTTGTGTCCTGGTCAATCTTTTTGTCAACGTGTCTTTCTCTGTTCTGCATCCTCGCTCTTCGCGTTTCTCTCATTATCGTTCATGCACCTCTTTCCACTCTTCTCCTTTTCTCTCTTCCTTTCTCGTGCTCACCACTCCTTCTCCTTGTTTGGTTTACCATCATTGATTTGTCTCTCATCTCCTGTCTCCCTGTCTTTCATCATTTTGTAGTTTTTCTCAGTCATTCCATCTCGGAGGTTATTTTCTGTCACTCACATTCTCATTTGCTCCCTCACTCCTATTTCTTGTCCTTCCTTCTAAGAGATGCCTGCCTGTGTTTTTGTTTGTATGTGGATTGGTCTGAAGGTGTGAGTCGCTCCTGCGCTGTCAGGACAAATTCATCCTAACCTACAGAGAAATGGGACGACAGGGCTGATGACTGTCTCCTTCCACCTTGATCTATTCCTCAGGCTGTTTGCTGCTTTTTCTCTCCAGTCCACCAGATCGCTCTCCGCTGGCCGGCAGCTCTGACGGCCTCTGTCTGCCATACGTTGTCAGGCCACAGTTTTCCTGGCCACTTTTCAGGATATGGCAAATTCTTGTCAGTGTCAGCTCCTTGTCCCACTGGCAAACAGTATCATCCATGTGTTTGTCAGACTGTTCTACAATATTAAAAATTCCAGTAACTCATTCCAAGAAAATCCCAGTTTAGTTACAGTTATCATGACTCCCTGGGGTTTGAATTGGAGTGTGTTACATATGAATGCGTTGTTGATCTCTGGTTCTGTCGCAGCATCTTGGTTTGAAGCAACTTATGAATAATAGTGCAAACCCAGACGAGACTATGGCTTACAGAAATGCAAACTTATTAAACATGGGGCCAAAACAGGAACAGATTTTTTCACCAGATATTGTGTTATTGAGGGACTGGAGAAAATATGTCAAAATAAAGCCAAAGCAGATTCCTGCCTGTCTCGGTTTGTGCAAATTTGTACAATACACGGAATACTGTGGGTTCTAAATCATATGTCAGCAAAACAGTACGACTGCTCTGACTGACACTCCTTACACAGAGTGGGACAAAAAATAAGTGCCAGATGCAGGACAGTGGAGATTGGCCTCCGGGAAAACCAAAAGGCAGTGAGGGCTACACTAATCCTGTGGTAATAAAAGACCACAGTGCTGCCTGTTATATTTGATATTCCAACTGTTATAAAATTCCCTGAGAATGGATGAATGCACACACTCTCATAGGATTTCCAACCCTCTAGGAGTTCAGCGCACTGTATGTGTGTGCATTTACTGTACGGGAGTGGGCGCGTGCGCGTGCGTGTGCACATGTTCATTTTAGCACATCCATGCAGTGCATGCATGCATGCGAGCGGGTTTGTGTGTGTGTGTCAGTCAGCTATGCAGCTCACATTCCCTCAAAACAGAGCAACTGTCCTCTCCCTGTCTCGCTCGACTCCCACACAGATCTCTTCTTTTTTTTTTTTTCCAAAGAAGATGCTGCTGAACTTGTCCTCCTCCCTGCGCTGACACATTGAATTATGCGCTGATCTATCATTAAAAGCTTCATTAGCATTTTATTCCCTTTGAGGTGCTTGTGTACGTAGTTGTAATTACAGCATGGATACTTGCGTCGTTAAACAAAGGGATGTCTCAAATTCTGTTTATGACAAAAGCTGACGTGGGCAGGAGGTATGGGGTAATAACTCCAGCCCCCAACATAAAGTGAGAAGGCAGTCCCCAAATAAGTATTCCCTGCTCTGTTCCTCTTAAAGGCCTCCTCGACAGTGTGTTTCCTAACTCATATTACCCAACCAGTGGCATTTTGCAATATCCTGGACGAATGTGAACAAGAAGAGCATTTATTTCAAAGCCAATCTATACTCCATCCAGGACTCGAGAGACAACTCGAGCGCTTTGATGCACAACAGTATAGATGCAGCGTTGCCGGGTAGCGCCAGCTGTAAATGAGTGGTAACCGCCTGGAAAGTTTATCTTGGCGAGAGGTGGCCCTTGTTGATTGCTCACAAACCCTGTGGCGGGATCCACAACACAATATCATCTTACTGGCCACAGTCCTGACGACTTCCTAAAAGCAGTGTGTTTGTAGAGCTGGTGCACACAATTCCTTTGCCTTCTCGCCACAGGAGATGTTACGACGTGCAGGGTTCACACCCGGCCGGCCAAAATGGTTTATTGTGGTTGATTCTTTATTTTTCTCATGGTAGAGAGGAAGACTGAGGTCTGTAAGTCTCACATGGAAGACGGACACAGGGAACGCGGCTTGGATTGGAAACCTGGAACGCTCAGATGCTTGTTACCTGTAACATTTCTTTTTTTAAATGTCTGGTGGTCGTGCGTGCGGTAATTTGATGCTCAAGCTTTTATGCAGGTAGGTGTACCTCGCTGTTCCGTGGAGAGGCGGTAAGATGGAACCATTTTAAAACGTAAGTCTTTTGGACACCATCAACAATGGATATTGCGTGGCTGCTCGGTTTCGTCTCCTGCCTTTTCCTCACTGGATTTGATTTCAGCATGATTCCTTTTTAAAGGTATGGTGTGATCACTTTGATTATCCTCCTTTTGATTATCTACTTCCCATGATACTGGGTAGGGCAGGGGCAATAATGCCAGGAACCCAGAGCGTATAAATAGCCTGTGTTTGTCAAACGCTCTCCTCCCATCCTCCCATCTCATAGTTTTATGATGGCTGATACTGCGGGATATTAAATGGGCCAAGGGAGCACTTTGATGTTCCCCCCCATGCAATGGTGGGATATGGCTGATATTGTGCACCGCAGGGGAGGTGGGGCTCGTCTGCTCCTGTGGGCTGGGTTGCCGACGGCAGTGGAGGAGGGAAGTGTGCATGGCAAGTTGCTGATGGGAAAGAGACGAATGGCGCGCCGTTGTCAGAAGTGGTCATGTGCTGAGGAAAGAGTCGGGGAGAGCGAGAGGGAGGATGGAAGGAGGGCTTGACTGATTAACCTGTTTACCTCCCTGAAAACGCTGCGGGCGCCGTTCTGATTAAGGTTCAGTCTTCCATCTATCATCGCCATGGCCAGTTTGGACCTTCAGAGCTGCTGACACTAAACACTGTCAAAACAATGGAGCGTCCACCACGCCCTGCAAGTGTGCAAGCAGCGTCGGTTGTCTCTCGTGGGGAATGTTCCTCCTTATGACTCTGCGCCCCCTCTCACACGTTCAGGCTTTAAATCTCTTTTCATCGCTTCCTCCCACTCCACCTCTAAGCTTTTTCCCCCAACTCCAGGCTTTTAGCACCTCCAGCATAATGCGATTACACCCGTTTGGGGATGCCAGATTATCAAAGGCTTTCTAAAAATATTTCCTCCATCTGAGTCACGGTGGCTTTTTTTGAGTGGACCGAATGCAGCAGCGGGCAGAGGTAGTGCCACACAGTGTTCTGGCAACTCAAGCACAAATGTCAGATCCTTAAAAGCTTTTTGCACCGTCTTGGACCCGGTGTGTTCAAGGACAGACGGATGGTGAAGTAGAAGACAAGAGTTGGAAATGAGATCAGGCCTTGGACTATAGAAGTCAGTGAAGGCAGCAGACGGGAGGCATCGTTTGTCCTCCCGCAAACATTTTCCTCCTTGATTTGAGTCACCAGCATTGATCTTATTAGATCTCTCCTCTTCTTTACAAATGGTGGTAGAAAATTAGGTCAGCGCTACATTTGATTCCACTCATTCCATTCTGGGCATGTTACTATAAAAAAAAAAGCTACTTTGTTTTTCTGCTCTTTTTCTGTGCCTTTCTCCAACCGTCTCAGGCTTTATCCTTCACATTCTTTCTTCGCTCCTGCCAGTGAGAGTTGACTGAAAACACATGGACATCGGCCTGCCTCGTCATGCCTCGGCATACAGTCACAGCTATCAAGCCAAAAAACAAAACACAATCAGCTTTCACTGAAATGACACAGCTTACTATGCAGTTTCAAAGGTTGACATGCGCTCAGTGTGTTTGACTTTTTTGGTAGTTTGTACATCCAAAAATTAATTTTGTTTTATGTCTTGACATCTTGAGAGGATTTAATAGATAAGAAATGCACATTTAGATGGATAGACTGTCGAAGTGCAGCATTTCAGCTATGGATTAGTTTTGATTTTGGTTTGTCTAATTCGGTTGAATTCAAGTCAGCTTCCATTTCATCCACCTTGCACTCAGAAAAGATGCTTGCTCTTATTTCATTTTGAGCTGATGAGGACTAGCGTACACATCCGTGTGCACATCTGTGCACATAAAATTGGCGTAGGCAATGCCATTATCGGCCCACATGGACCCTAACCCCCCCGGGGGCATCCGGGAAGCTTTAGGTGATTTTGTTTCAGCACAGACAGCCTGTGTGATGTTAGAGCAGCCTGTGATGGACTGATTTAATCCTACTGATGGTGCTCGTAACACACACGGGAAAAGGTTTTGACGTGTGTATGTACACACGCATAGAGCCATATGTATACATTTGTACACACTGATCTGTGTGTGCGTGTGTTTTCAGTGTGTGTGTGTGTGAAACAGAGAGGTCAGCAGAGCTAACACAGTCCCCTGGCTGTTCTCAAGGTTAATGCAGGACTGACAGCGGCTGCTATTAGCGGCCTTCAGATTCTTTCCACCCCCCCATATGCCGGGCTGATTCATCCTGGTGGCAGCAGTGCATTAAGATGTAACAGCCCCCCTCTCAGGTGTTACTCACCCCTTTGGACAGGGCCTCCATCATAATTTTACATTCCCTATTAACTCTGATTCTCAAACACAATGGTCCATTAAAGGGAGAGGTGCTGCCGTGGCCCCCGTTTCCTTACATGTCATTCAACTCTTCCTATATGTCATTATTTCATGCCGTCCCATTGTCTGTTAATTGAAATACCTCAGACATTGTCTATATGGTCCATTAAAGGGACGAGAGCCTTGTTCCTAAGTGTCACCGCTGCTTTAGGTGCTATCTCATTAATTTTCATGGTCTGTGTTTGACTTACTTGTGCACAGAGAGGTGGAGCTGAGGAGAGAAAAAAATACCATCAAGACAAAATGCACAGTAGCACGCTGAAGATCACTCAAACCATCGAGAACCTCATTTACATTTTAATTCAAAGACATTAAGCAGATGCTCATATCGCGCGCAGGTTGATGTTTAGTGTCTTGCTCAAGGACACTTTGGTGAAGCGGATTTCACTGTCAAATGAAAGAGTCACAAAAGCCATTTGCTTTCGCGTGGTTTATAGTCACAGTCTGTCTGTCTGTCCGTCCAGCTGACACTCACGCCTTGTATCTAAATATATAATTATTGTTTAAATGTTAAAAAGTACATTATTATTTATCATTATCATTTATAGATGCTGAAGATGACCAATCATGCGCCAATGACAAAGGTAGCTGAAATCACAGCTCTGAGCATTTATATGCTGTAAAGACAGAGCAGAAGTGGTTGGTGTGTGTGTGTGTGTGTGTGTGTGTGTGTGTGTGTGTGTGTGTGTGTGTGTGTGTGTGTGTGTGTGTGTGTGTGTGTGTGTGTGTGTGGAGGGGGGGGGGTGTTGTGGGGGGCAACGCCTGGGTCCATATGAAGAGTGATGATGTTGTTGACTCACTGTCGGCCAGATGCCAATCAATCAATTAACCAATCAATACTCATCTGGCGAGCGCCTAAGGACACTGGAGAAAATCTCCCAGAAACACTCGAATCAATTACTTTTAGCCTCAGTGGCAGACACACACACACACACACACACTCACACACACACACACACACACACACACACACACACACACACACACACACACACACACACACACACACACAGACAGACAGACAGACAGACAGACAGACAGACAGACAGACAGACAGACAGACAGACAGACACACACACACACAGACAGACACACACAGACACACACACACACACAGACAGACACACACAGACACACACACACACACACACATTGATACAGTAATATATTTATTCAGATGAAGGCTTACTCCTTAAAGTCTCTGCCTCCTTCTCTTCTTCTCCCACATCCCAAACACACAGGAATCAGATTGCAGCGACATGGGAAAGGAAAAATGAGTGAATTCCGTGTGTCTCCTCATTCCCAATTCCCTTTTCTCCCCCCCACCCCCTCCCCTCTTCTCTCCGCTCCCATAATGGAAAGCAGCATTCCCTGGCTGCCATCAGCAGCTACACTTCAACACAGTTAATAGATAGGCCTGGCAGCTTATGGTGCCCATGCATTTTTAAATGTGAGTTTGATGACTCCTGGAGAGAAGGAGGGAGATGAGAAGTACGCTTGATATTTATTCCCTGTGTGTGTGTGCATGCATGTGTGTTTGTGTGTGTGTGTGTATGGTATGAGTGTCATCTTGTTTGCATTTTCTTTCTTTCTCTGTTCTTCAGTCCTTCTTTTCTTTTTTCCTTCACTTGATTTCTTTTAAATTCTCTTTGTCTCTTGCTTTCTTCTTTAAAGACGGAGCACACACGCACAGTCATCGCTGATCATGTTACAGGATGAACGTACTGTATATGTAAGATGAATCCGGCTCTTGTATTTCTTAATATCACAACTTTGGCATTTGTACAATGAACTTACGGCGTTGTTGGGCGACCCAGTCTCATGGTGGGTTAATCTGTCCTGGAGAAGAGGTCAGGACAGGCCAACCACAGCTCTGTAGCATCCACCCTAACCCACGATCCCCCACTGCCTCTCCACTGTTTAATACAAGTAAACACACACAGCTGGCAGGCGGCGCCACAAGTAAAGTCACTGCGCCTCGAGTGCCGTTCCCGTGTCGCTGATGGCACCGGAGGGGAGCGATGGAAATAGGCGTATCCGTTACATACAGAACAATAACATGTTACCTCATAGCCATTAAACGTAAATGGAAGCACAATGAGCAGCGGCGTGGGATGATGCTGTCATCTGACGTGTGTCCACACCTGTGAATGGATGATTCCTCGCAAACCAGCGGCACCCAGCCGACATGGAAAATCCACTCCATGTGGATCTGTGGAGAGAATCATTATTGTGTTGCACTCATGCTGCTCTTTTGAATGTGTGGAATGTTGTGGCCTCATGCTTCTACAAGTCTTCAAATACCAGCGAGCTATAAGGTGTGATATCCAAAGCATGACCCATCAAATTTACAATGATGACGATGCATCTTTGAGAAGGACTGAGCATATTGGCAAGAAATTCATACCAAACGCAACAAACCTGTTGTACAAAACTCTTTGTCTTTTCCGTAAGAAACCATATTTGAATTTTTCTACAATACAATAATATTTCTCTGTTGTCTGTGTTAAAAATTCAGTTTCATTTTATAACACAGGATGCTGTACACAAAAAATGTGTATATAAATGGATGTCAGATGGAGTGGAATAAAACAAAATAATGCCATTAAAATCTTTGTCGCAACTGTGATTTTGACAGCAGCGAGCTAAAAGCACCAGCTTGTTTTTGTGTCTGATTTTCACCAACTATTTCTGTGCAGACATATTCAGGCAGTTTTAATAAAAGTCAGCTTTAGCAAAACCAAGAAAAAAATGTTTCCAGTCCTTATCCTTTGTGCAAAGCAACATGACGTCAACTAGCTAAGTGCTAATCAGATAAGTGGAAATAAAAACCCCTGTTAAGCTCCCTTGAAATGTGAAGCTGAATTACACTTCTAACCTACTTCATAAGTAATGGATATGATTCAGCTCCTCTCCTTATGTTGATTTAAAGCCTCATCATTACATTCATATACAGACACCCCCAGTCTGCTGCAGATGATCGTTCTACTCCCTGTAAACAAGATGCTTTCAAGGCCTGTGGAAACTTTACAACTTTGTAAACAATCTCTTAATTATAATGCTGACCTTTTTCATGCCTGACATCCATCCATCCATCCATCCATCCATCCATCCATCCATCCATCCATCCATCCATCCATCCATCCATCCATCATCCATCCATCCATCCATCCATCCATCCATCCATCCATCCATCCATCCATCCATCCATCCATCCATTCATCCATCCATCCATCCATCCATCCATCCATCCATGTGATAATAAACTGAACCAAACCAGCAGATGCAGTAAATATAGTTGTGTACACATTCCATCTACGTATTGAGTTGCCTGTAGGAACCGTCCCTTTTAAGAGGGCACACTCTCTCCGAGGCTCAGGTCGCGTTTGATCCTCCAGTGTGCGAGCGGCGGCATAAACAGGAAGGGGCCCTGCGCTTTAGTGCGTCATTAGCTCTCGCGTCACTGGATCTTCTGTGTTGAAATGTGCCAAAGAGTTTTGCATAACATTGTTAGCCTGATATCCTTGATAGGTAAATGAAGGTGACACAGCCTCGCAGGCAGGAACACACACACACACGCACACACACAAATGCACACCCACATCCACACACACACACACACACACACTTACAGAGTTGATTAGTTGTGCATGCTGAAGATATAATGAAACATCCTGAGCCAGCTGTACTGGGCTCCCTTATGAGAATAGAATGATGTAAATGTCTTTCTAAAGGTGCACCCATCTATGTCCATACATATGGAATATGACAGGTTAGGTTTTTGTGAAGTGTTTTAACTCTATATGTTCAGTATTTGTGTGATTGAGTGTGTGTGTGTGTGTGTGTGTGTGTGTGTGTGTGTGTGTGTGTGTGTGTGTGTGTGTGTGTGTGTGTGTGTGTGTGCGCGTTCGTGCATGTTTGTGTGTGTCAGCGGGTGGGGTGTGTTGAGTCTGTTGGAGTCCTGCACAGAAATGTGGACTTCATTTGTGCTGGGCCTCTCGCTAACTGGAACAGGGTTGGAGGTGTGTTGAGGGAGCCACCCTGTAACCCCCCCCCCCCCCACACACACACACACACACACACACACACACACCTACATAGCATTGTATTACTGTATATTGTGACTAGCCAGTAGACAAGTGGACTTTCCACTTTAACAGTATCTAACTCAATCTCCCATTTACAAATGGCATCCACTGTTTTCTAAGCTGAATGAGATGGAGCACATTGTGTTCAGAGTTGTTATTATTCACAGTGGAGACATTTTCCCTCAGCTCTGTTGAGGGGGGGGCTGATCTCTGTCATATGCTTAAGCTCTGCTCTAACTGATTAGCTATTGGAGTGGTGTTTTGGGACCGCTGCAGTGCATACTCACCTCCCTATCCTGCTGTTCCAGCCTGTGTTCCTTGTGTACGAGTGTGTAAGTATGTGTGTGTGTGTGTGTGTGTGTGTGTTTGTGTGAGTGCACACCGCTGCAACTCGGATGACATCTTCCTGTATGAAAGCTACATTTGTTTTATCTTTCTTGTTGGACAAAGATTCTCTGTTCATCATCGTCGGCTCCACCAGGACTGAAGGAGTTTTGATTTTAAGGCCCTGAGGGGTGACAGGGGGGGGTCTGATGTAAAGGAACTGAGTGTTCTGGGTTTATAACCCGAGACAAAAGGGGAACATCATTACAAAATGATAACAATGATTTTTATTTTTACAGTTGGATCCAAAATTGTAAAGTTTGATCACTTAGAACAACGAACAAGCATTTTAGGAAAGTCAGACTTCATTGATTTTCAAAGCAAAAAGCATTTTTGCCAATAAAAAACCCACACATAGCCTAGAATGCTGATTTTGGATCAGGTCCCGGTGACTCTTGACAGACGTCACAGCCTCTGGTTCTGTCAGGTGGTGAAACAGACTGAAGCCGAGTGTAACGCTGGGAAACAATAACATGCATGTCAGACCCCAGACCAGGGCAGGAGGCTCGACTCACCACCTGGAAACCACCAGATCTCCTGCTGCAGCCTCCGTTCACACCCACTTCACCCTAGCCTCTCTGGACATCATCTTTTTTCATCATCTTTTTCTTTTTGTTGATCTTCTATTGCTTCCCACTCCCCCTCTTGGTGTGTCAGATGTGTCTTACGTTCTGTGTTGAGTGAGGAGCTTGTGTTCAGTCAGTGGTTGGTTTAATTCATCTATATTTTGCTTATTTTCGTACTATTATTTGCTTTTGAAATGTGAATTCTTTTTGGATTTTGTGCCAATGTGATTATCTTGTAATTTGGCTGATGTGAATAATTGTGATTTTAAAAATCAAATCCACTCTTTCTTCTTTCTTCTTCCTTCTTTGTTCTTTCCATGGCTTTCTCTTCCATGCTGTATTGCTTCCTTCATTTGCCAGTTCCTGCCCCCCCCCCCCCCCCCCACACACACACACACACACACTCACACATATTTTCCTCCCGGTATTTGTATTTCTCACTTCCTGTGTCCCCCAATCCAGAACACATTTACCCTTTAACTCCCTCTCTCTGTTATACCCCCCCAACTCACATCCCTCTCACTTGCCTTCTTTCCCTCTTTTCTTCCAAACCCTTCCATTCTAACCCCCCCGCTTCATATTTCATATTAAGCAATCCTTTCCATGGAGCCAGCTGTGTAAACAATAGGGATCGGCCCTCCATGTTTTCTCAGAGTGAGAGAGAATTGTGTAAAAAGTGGGGCACAAGGAGCTCGCTGCACGCTGTCTTCACCAGCTATCTAAGGCCCTTTAGCTCCCCGACATCCTTTGAGCAAGGGAGGGACTTTCTAGGCATGGTGTTGATGTACATGTGTGAGACTGAGTGTTAAGTGTATGGGGCAGTGTGTTTATGCGGGTGTGGGAGCTTTCTGTTACCATAGCCCCCTGCAAATATTGACCGAGCTGGATAGCTACAGTGAGCAGTTCAAAAGTAAGCACAGCATGTCACGTTCTGCAGGTCATGCCTGGAATTTTGTCACCATGTGCGCTCTCGCCGGAAATAAAACAGTTTACTTAATTTACAGGGAACACTAGTTTTACTTTATCTACGCTATCAGCAGCCTGTTTTTGATGCACACGTCCAAAGAAACCGCCGGTGATGCTGAGATTTGATATTCTTTGTTTGATATTCTTTATTTAAAGGTGTTTTCGCATGTTAGTTGGTCTGGTTGGCATAGTTAGCAAGTGGGTGTGCATCTGTCAGTGTGTGACTGTGTGCTTCTGGGTATATATATATGCATGCATGCATACAGGTAGGCAGATGGTGTAGTTTTGCATGGACAGCCACAGCACTCGTTATGTGTGAAGAAAGTGGGCTACTGTCTTACTGAGACACACACGCACACACACACACACACATACACACACACACAAACACACGGCTCATCCCTGGGTTTATTTTTTGCAGGTGCAGTACTTGCTGGCATTTGAGATAATTAAAGGCTGACCTTTCTGAGGTGAGACAGAAATGTCACCCTGCCTGCTTCACTGACAAGTGGATTCACCCCAGGGGGGCCTCGGCAAAACGGCTGAGGATTTTCACAGTCCTGGATGTGCACTTAGCACCCTTTAGCCTTCTTTGCCTTAGATTCTGGCTGTCACGGAGAGGGCAATCCCAACTCTGACCCATGACACCTCAGCTCACGATGAGTTTAACCATCTCCAAAGCCCTTTTAACACAGAGATTGCACAACAGTATGACAAAGGAAACCCTTCTCTATAACTTCTTTGTTTGTTTATGTTGAACAAAACAAAAAAAAAACAGTGGTGCAACACTGAACGGCATTACATCATCAGAATGTCACAACCCTGTTTTTCTGCCTCACACTCACACAGATGACATCTCACTGTTTTTCACAAAAAAAAATGTCATCTACAGCAGTGGTCCCCAACGTTTTTTTACGCCATGGACCAGTTAAATGTCAAACAATATTTTCACGGACCAGCCTTTAAGGTTTGGTGGATAAAAAAATAAAATAAAATATACGACCAGTACAAAAACTGGTATTTTACATCTTTCTTTTTCTATGTAAGTAAGGTATTCTTTCTGTGCGACCCGGTACCTTTTAACCCACGGACCTATACCAGTCCATGGCCCAGGGGTTGTAGACCACTGACCTAGAGTATGATGCCTAACAATGCTAAGGATAGCATTGATTCTCCAGGTTTTCTTACATTAATTTCTAAAATAGTTGCTTTAAGTTTATTATTATTTACCAGGGTTAGAAGTATCTGTGAAGATTACCCAAAATTATTCACTTGTAAAAACTGAAGTCCTGTGACTTCAGTTAATGCATCGCAGCTTTTTTCATGGCAGTTTTTTGTAGTGGTAGATGCCAACAGACCATATATTGCCACAATGTTATGCATTTTAAAGTGTTTTTTAAGTTATTTATGCTGAAGAGAAAGAGAGTATGAAGAAGAAGAGAAATAGGTTACCTGCAACAATTGTAGAAGATCAGCTGTGTGCTTCAAACACACACACACACACACACACACACACACACACACACACACACACACACACACACACACACACACACACACACACAAACACACACGTGCAGATGTGGTCTGTTCTTCATGCTAAATCCATCTCATCTGAGCTACTAATGTACAGTAAATGTAGTGTACTGTCAGACTCTCCCTCAGGGCAATAAGATGACATGCAAATGTGATTCAGGACATGACTTGACCACACATGAATGAGCGTAACACACAAATACATACAAACACACCCATACACATACATGTAAGTTGCTTGCCTACACCCGAAAGCTTTGACACCTGTTGATATACACACTCGTGCACGCGCGTGGCTGCACAAACCAATGCACGCACATGTTTTGAAATGTGCTTTTTGTGCACATTCACGTATGCACGAAAGCACATTGGCTCCCACAATGTCACATTTCACTTCTGACGTATACATCCACCCACACTGCTGTCCTCATAAAAATTTCAGTGCATCGTGCTTGAGCGACTTCCATTATGTGTAACACTGCAAAGCCTTACAGGCTTACAGAAGCCACTCTGTGCAGTTATAGCCTGACATACACTCCTAGCTAGCAGCCTGTGGAGAGGTTGCGGTATAAATCCATGTGAGTTTTATGTTTAGCCCATTATAGAGAAACTTTTGAAGTCCAACTTTTGAAGTTCCCAACCTTAAATGGTGACATACTATGTCATCAAGAATCAAGCCAAACAATTACAAGACATAGTTTGTATGATGCACCGTGTCTTTTTTAAAATAGCAGGTTGAGCACCTAGATGATGTTCATAAATCATGCCTGCAGGAAAGGAACAGTTTTCATAAAGTTGCAGTTCAAGGACATTTTTCACTTTACATTTTATAGAGATGTGCAAAACTATTTCCACCAGAATTAATATCCAAAAAGTTAAACTACTCTTTTTGCCAAATAAAACACACATGCTAGAGTTAGCATTAGCATTACCAGGAGGTTAACATTAAATGTGGTGGTGTTAACAGATTAACATATTAAATTGTTGTGCTGCTGACCACCAGCTGCTCTCCTCACAGAGATACGCAGCATTATCGGGACCGACACTGACGTGTGTGTGTGTGCATGTGTGTGTTAATGCTCGTGGGTATGTGTTATCATGTCAAGAGTCCTGCTGCTCTTTTTCCCCAGACTCACTCTAAAAACCAAACACTCAAAACACAGTGTTTGTTTCATTGTCTGACCTTTTGTATGCATCTGTGAACATGTGTGTTCTACTGTCTGTGTGCTGAAATGCGCATCTCTTTCTATTTATGAACACACCGGAGTGTCTGTATGTCAAGCGTTGCATTGGCCGTCCCCTGTGGCTTTCTGTGCTGCGTTTTCATCCCGTTCACCTTGACCTCATGCTGCCATTTGCTTTTTTCTGATTATTAATTCAATGTCTGCTGTCACAACCAATTAGTCTCTCTCATGCCTCTTGACCTCTGACCCCGTCTGTTACATGGCAAACACTGAGTAAAGACCAAGTGACCCAGATATAGTTTGTTTGTTCTCTCCCTACTGTAAGTGATCACATGCATTCTCTCAGTATCTGTCCTCTATACAGCAGCATGCCTGTGTATGAGTGAGTATATTGAAATGGGATAGGCAGATAAATATAGGTTTAAGATAGGGCTGTCACTTTAACGCGTTAATTAGATTAATTAATTACGCTGCAAATTAACGCGCTATAAAAATTAACTCAATTAATCGTGAGTGGCAAGTCAATGCGCAAGCATTTTAAATTTGGTCCATTGAGTGACCCATAGGCTGCATTGACGTCACTTCCTACCTGCGCCACTAGTCAAAAGCAGAGTGACTGACAACAGAGATGGACGTGACACAGGAGCCCACTCAGATGTTTTTGCCAAACATACACGAATCACTGTGTACGTTTGACACATCGTGTCAATTCGTGATGACACGCCCCCCTTAGCCATCACTGGCTGCAGGTGATCACGCTACATCGATTAGCCTCCCTGTGCTACAGGGGATTTTGCACATTCAGTAGTCAATTTATGCCTGTCATGATGGTACGTCATCTGATTTCTTTCCTGATATTTTAATTCATAGTAACTATGTTGAGCAAAAAAAGAAAGTGGTCGGACGAATATGTGCAACGTGAATTTACATGTAGTGTATAACAGAACATGATGGGTGTCAGCATCAGTCTGCTCATGTGCCTATTTGAGACCCAGTCTCAAATAGGCACATTCTGAATTTTATTTATTTTATTTAACTGTATTTGTATTGCATTTTTGAGAAATGCACCTGGCCTAATTGGTTTGCTGATGTGCTTGGCCTTGTTTCTTTTGAATTTCATTTATAAAGCACACTTAACCAATAAAAATGTGGATTTCAAATCTTCTCCTCGTTGTGTATTCTATTAATTAGTCATGCACTACAATTTTGTAATGTCCTAGAATTCAAATTCTTTATTTGGGGGTCTTTAGCAGGTATGAGATTAAAATGTGATTAATTAGATTAATTAATTACAAATCCTTTAATTAATTAGAATATGTTTTTAATCACCTGACACCACTAGTTTAAGACAAATAAATGGAGGAGAATTGTTAGAACCTTTTTGAAAAGATGTGCATTAATGGTTGGATTCCAGGCCCTAGGGTCCTCATCCACTTCTATAGGCTACATGTACCATCAGCTCTTTTTCCTGGCTACACCAGTCCATGTTAATGTTTTGTTGGTACAGCACTGAAGCCAGTGAGTTAATTTTTTATGTGTACATATAGCAGCAACATAGAGTTCTCATTCCTGTTTGTTACACTCAGTTTCCTCCCAGCATCTTATCGTCTTCAGCTTATGCATGTTTATATCAGACAAGTCTGTCAGCCTTGACAGAGCAGGAGCACATCTCTACTACAGTGAAGCCCGGCAGCCATGCAGCATTATGCACAGAAGTGTTCCCATGTTTTTTTTCTTCCCAATATCAACGACCTTGTGTGCCAGCTGTATCATATGGACCGCATACATCACCAAACGGGGGGTGTCTGCTGCCGAGCTGTTAGAACACCCTGAGAGAGGAGTGGAGGGGAGACTAGTGGGTGTGGAGCAGAGTTAGGGAAAAGAGACGTGTGCTTGTAATAAAAGACAATAGGGGATGTCTTATCTCATGCTCATATATGCTGACACGTTTTGCCTTTATATGTACACGTGCAAACACGTGATTTATATGTACAAGCTCAAGGATTCCTGTCTTTCCTGCAGGATCAGAGGACACAGCCGAACTCCGTTTTAACAGCAGCTGAGCCTTGATTCCTCATTTAGAGTTGTGCGTCTGTGTTTTGCGCTGCTGATAGCGTGTATTTGTTTTGTCCTTTTCATTGACAGAGTGATTATACAGGTGCTGAGATATGTTCTCCTTCTGTGCACAGTCCTTTGTGGTTTCTGTGGGGGCGTCAGCACGCTCTCAGCTTCAAGCATCTCATTCATGTGAGGCTTCCATTTTTACATGCACTGTTTATTCAGTTTCGGTCCTCCATTGATTATTCTAAAGGAATGTTCAGAGGAGGCTGATGACTTTAGATTGCATTGCAATAGATCTAGAAACCATCCATCGTCCACTTGTCAGAGGTTATGATTTACTGTATGATGTCATCATATGGACTATGGATGCAACTCGTTGGATAAATGATGCCCTGCGGCTCATCGATGTTGATAATGAAACATCAAAGTAAGATTGATATTTAAATTTTTATCCACTCCTGATTTTGGTTAATCTGCCTCTGTCTGGCTTTAGCTCTTGAGGTTTTGTGTGAGAAACACCATCTTCATACCAATCCAGTCAGAGGCAGCATGGGGGCGGACAATATTGTTGCTATTACAGGAGTTATTAAAAATTAATTAAATTAAGGAATGAGACGTTCACTAGTGTCATTGCCCAATGACATTTCCATAAAAACCTGTGTAAAACCCCACCAGGAATGTGTTTTTAAACAGTTATGTCCACATGAGAGACTGTCTTCATTTCCGTCTTTCCTCTGTCTCCACTTCCTTTGCAGTAAACAATCATATCACTGTCTATTTACTGTGACACGACTTAAGATTGGGTGAACCACTTCAGGTGTAAGTGCCTGGAAGTTTGATGACTCAGCACTTCTTATGGGCAGCTACACTACAAAGATAATTATGAAGGAAGTGGTCAGTTACCAATCGGTGTTCTTGAGAGTCGTGGTTCTTCATTGAGAACCACTTGTGTGGATGTGTCATTAAAGTACATAAGTGTATGTTTTTGACAACAATGATGAATCTTACAGTGCAATATTGAGTGCAGCGAGACAACATTTCGTAATGGCCATGGCTGATTTGCACTCTGCATTATGAAACCAGAAAGTACTCTCTCGCAGGCCATTGTTGTCTCTTTTGGTGTAATAGGTGGCCACTCAGCGCAGAGGAGGCACTTTGAACACAAATAAAATCAAACTCTATTCATCTGTATTCAGCTTTATAAAACATGCTATTAAAGCTCTTCTGCTGAACACAAGTACCCCAACCCCCGAACCTCCCCCCAGCCTATAAGCACCACACACACCAGCCTATTGTGATAGGGTGGCTTGAGAGCACTTAAGCAACAATCAATAAAAATATGAGACCGTGATAGAAAAATCAACTGTGGCTCTGATGAAGAGACGTATCAGGGCTCTGCCGTTGCTCTTCTCTCACACCCTTATAAACAAACATTCCTGTTGTGATATGGTGACAGGATAACTGCTGAGGTTAGTATATATTATGCAGTTGCAGCACTGCCACAGGTACAATACTGATCCCCTATGGAGTCACCAGACTTTTTTGACAGTTACACCATAGAACATTATATCAAAGATACAAGGGCTCCCAACTCAAAGAAAAAGGAGCAGATTTTCTTCAAATAAGTACAAGAGATACTGCAGTACTATCTGTAAATGTACAAATGGGTGCCCTGACTGGAATGCACAAATGTAAACAGTAGTTTAGCTCTTAAAAATTTGCTCAGTGCAGAATTTTAACTAAGTAGAACAGAAAATATTTACAGTCATTCACATCTGTCTGATACGATGTAACCCAATTCAGTGGCCGTGGCCTGAGGTGTGAAGCATCTGTAAAATATTTTTCAAATCAGAAAATTGGAGAATAGGTTTATGGAAAATGTGCCACCATGGCTCCAGTATTTCAGAGACAAGCTGTCACCTTTTACATCTCGATGGTTTATGTATACTGTTCAAGTAGGAGCAGGTATAAAAAACATGTCAACCTTGACCCCTCTCTCTCCTCGCTGGAGTTCACCCATGATGTCCCAGTGTGATTCATGCAATAGCGCCACATTCCTGAGCAACACTGTTCATGCAAAGACACATTCCTCCTTCATTTCAAGTGTTGAGCGAAAGTTAGCGTGCACGCACGCTTGCATGTGTGTGTGTTTTGCAATTATTTCACTGCCACATGAAAGGTCATTACACTGAGAAAAGAAGTAATGGTCATGTTATGACAAGCTGTTTTGAACGAACAGCTTCTCTCTTCCTCTTGTATATGTTGTGGTGTTGGTGTATCAACACCGCAGAGATAATTGTGTGCTGTGGGTGTATAATTGTCTGCATGTGTCACGCTCTCTGCAGTGGCTACAGGTCTGTTAACACATGCCTTGCTTTTAATTTAAAAGTAAAATGCAGCAGAAATCTCCAGTGGTCTCGGATGCGCGCCTTGGGTCTCACCTTTGGCTTCTGCTACTGGTGTAATTAGCAAAGTTTTCTTTTGTGCCGCTCTCTTCTTCTTTTTTTTTTTTTTTTTGTTTTGCCTTGTCTCTCTCAGTGTTTGTAGCCTGTCACTGTTAATGAGCTTGCGTATGACACACACAAAGCTGGGAGGAGACATCACACATGCACCACTCTCTCAGTTTTAATACCTCATTAGATAATTAAGGCAGAGGGGGTGTTTTTATAACACGAGACTCGGATGAGACATTACCTTTAATTAGTGTCAAAGTAAAAGGAGTGTTTTGCCTTAGCACTTAAGTACAAGCGGAAACGATCTCTTTACCTCGCCGTTGAAGCACTAAATGGAAATCTCTTTCTCTGTGTGTGTTTCTTTTCTTAGGCGAAGTCTGTTCGGCTCCAACCAGGAGGACTATCCAAGGAGAAGAGCTCGCCTGGCATCATGTGAGCTCCACATTCTCCTGGAGCATAGCGGAATAATGATGGTACGCATCAGAACCACTAGCACCCCTCCATCATCGCTCATGACCCCCGTCATCGGAGTCACCTATTCTTGACTCAACTTGCCTCCCGTCCTCTTTCTCCCCCCTTCATCTCAAAGATAAGGAATGGCCATGTGAGTTTTCAGCCTCCTCAACGCCTCTCGCAAATAAGGCCTTTCAGCTTGTTTCACAATACCAGAGAAAGGAGGGATAAAACACTCCGCGGCCATCTTTTATATTTCTACCTGGTGTCTCCTTTTATCTTTGTTACCTCCGTAACTCAACTGAGGCACAATCATTCCTTCAATCAGCAGGATTTACATCTTGGAGACAGCTACCCAACAGTTTGAGGACACTGGGTCTCAACGTTTCATATTACAGGAGGATTTTTTTTTTACAAATTATGCTTATGGAATATCTGCTCACGCTGTATCTCAATGGGGGATTAAATCACGACAGGAATCCATAATAAGTTCTTTTATAGGTTTTTGTAAGGAGTTTTTAGTGACTGGAGGTGGACTTGAGTCATCATGGCTGGGAAGGGCAACCCGGTGCCGGGCCCCCACCTCAACGGCTTCCCGGTGCCCACATACTCCTACTTTTTCCCACACATGTTGGGGAGCCTGTCACCTCCAGCCCTGCCAGGACTGCCTATCAGTGGGTACAGCACCCCCTCTCCAGCCAGTAAGTAAACTTTAGACTTCACCCTACTTGCTCTGTAGTGGTTGATATTTCAGGCGTGGGAGCCAAGCTCTTGATATTTGGCGACTGGAGTAATAGGCTTGAAGAGGACGTGTGTTCTTCTTTTGTGTGTTTTCTGGTTTACCTGGGCAGCTGTGGCATTTCTTTTGTTGCCCCTCTGCTGGGATTTTGTACATCTACTTCTGATTATGACTTCTCTTTAATCTCAATTTATTCATATCACACTTATTTGAAAGACGTGCGTATTTGTCAACAGAAAGCTGCAGCCACACACAGACACACACACACACGCACACACACACACACACACACACACACACACACACACACACACACACACACACACACACACACACACACACACACACACACACACGCCCACAGACCTATGTTGCCTCCAGTGCTGTCCTTAATTTACAAGCCCACACACGTCAGCACACACTGATCATGGAAGCGTCACTGTACATTTCAAGGAAATGATGCAGGACAGCCAGAATGAGTGTTGTTTACATGAGGAACACACATTTGGCAAGTGATCCTAAAATGGATCTCTCAAAAGCTATCAACTTAGACAAACTCAATGCAACAACTGAATAATTCAATCCTTCAAAAAGCTTTTAAACTTCTGTCAAACTGGGTAAAAAGTGTTTTTTCATAAGGAAAGAGGAATTTTTCTCTTGTGTGATGATTTATAAACAACAGTGTTTTCAAATGCTTTGTTCAGAGTTCTTTTTGAAAGTTTCTTAACTTCAATAAATGGTTTAATCCTAAAAATACTACATTATAAATATGTAAATGTTCATTTGAATATGAAACTAGTGATGTATTTATCTCCTTTGTTATTATTGGAGGAGTCAGGCTTGTCTGATGTTTTTGCACATAGCACAGAGGATTGCTATTTTTTGAGTAATTTCAGAAAAAGCTTCTTATAATGGCAAATTATAAGTGTTTCTGAATTTTACACAGAAATTCTGTGACATTTTAGTCTGTTTTGGAGAGACGCTGAATTGATCTTGCTGCTCTGGCAAACTCAGATTCAATTTCAGAAAAAAGTCAAACCTGATTTTGTTTTTTTTTACTGGGAGCTCTATGGAAAATCAACTACAGCTGACATTCTGAACATACCCTCAGATGTAGGGGACTGGAATTATAAAACACAATAAATCTAAGTAAGAGCATTTCTATTGCGAATCAGAACCCCGAAACTATTTTGAAATTTACTTAAGTTTAATATCTCACAGCAGACAAAGGAACAATGCCAAACATCCAGATAATCACATCAGCAGCTGTGGCAGCAGCATAAATATGAACTGAAGGAATAAAGATTGTGGTGCAGACATGGTGCAGGTTTGTGTGTATTGGTGTGGACAGGCCTGTCAGAGTGCAGCCTCACTCTCACCCATTTACAGGAGGTCAGAGTGTTGACTTTTTATCTGCTGGAGTTTGAGTTGGCAACCATTGTGGAGGGAAGTTAAGAACATTTTGTGCCAAGCCAAGACACACCCACTTCCCCAATACCAGATATACTCACCTCTCAGATTCCTCTTTGTACACCGCTTAAAAATGTGTGTGTGTGTGTGTGTGTGTATGTGTGTGTGTGTGCGCGCGCGCGCACGCGCGTGCGTGTGCGTGTGCAACAGGCTGCTCTCCCAGTGTTTGCCATGAGAGGTGACAAAATTCCTTCCCCTTTGCCTTGGACAAACATTTCCTGTCTGGAAACACTGGAGAGCCAGGGACACCCCAGCTTCCTGATGAACAACAAACTCGCTTGAAAATAAATGCAATCTCAATCTTGGCCCTTCATAGGTTCGACAACTGAAACACACATATGTTGTACCACTCTGCAACACATCTACCTTCAGCCCTTTCTCCTCTTCCTCACATCCTCCTTTAACAGATCGTTTCTCAATCGCGCTGCTTCTCACTCAAACTCTTTAATCGTCTCAGTCACATTTTAACACACACATGCACACACACAAACACACACACACACACTAGCTAAGCCTTCACCAACCCCATTCACTGCTGAAAGATGATGAAAGTGAGAAGAGGAGAAAGAAAGCGAGGGAGGACCGATGGAGGGGGAGAGAGCCGGTTTGTCTGGGACCTGAATGAGACGGATTTATTGAAAATGTGATTGGAGGCAGGAGAGTAGGTCTTCAATGGATTCATGAATTTCAATGCAGGTTAAATACACATGGTTCTGTGTGTGCGTGCATGTGTGTGTGTGTGTGTGTGTGCTTATGCTGAGTGAATAATGCAGCCTGTCTTCTCCACATTATTGTCCTTTTGTCCTTGGAGCTTTAAAAGCCGTGTTTTCGCGTGAAAATAAATTGTTAAATTCTTATCAACACAAAGTGCAGTTATGATTCAAATTTCTATTACATTCATATGAGACATTGAAGGACATTTGGTCTCTTGATACCAAGGCCTCCCTTTATATGAGGTGTTATTTGTTCCCTGAGCTTATGTGTAGATTGTGTGGAAATTGTTTATCCGGCGCAGATATAAAATGCAGATGTTAAAGGATGTGATTTGTTGTGTATCATGTTGGGTAAACAGCCCTTAAATCAGATTTAGCCATTTTTTGATGCTGAACTCATCTGCCGTCAAATCTGCATGAATCACCCCCTGTTTTCTTTTTCTATGCTCCCTTTCCTTCCACCCTGAGCAGAGAAAATGTCCAGTTTCTCTGCTCAGCCTCCTCTATAAAATCACAACAGCCCGATTATTTGAAGCGAGGAGAGCAGGAGAAGTAATCGAAGCCTGCAGTCCTCTCTCTCCCTTCGTCTCTCCGTGCTGCTGCAGCTCCAGCCTCCTGGGTGATGTCTTTGCATCACATTATCTGATAATCATCAGGTTAGGTTACGCACCAGAGCTGATCATTTGCAGATATTGATATTACTTTTATTGCCTGCAGCTCCAGCTGAATATTATCACCACTGATTGATCACACTCATGTATCTGAAAACCTGCACGCCACTGTACACGATACTCTTCACATCCAATAGCACATGCTCATTACACACACACTCTCACATGCTTGTGTACAACTTTCATTAGTTGTTTTCGATCCTTCATGCCACTGGCCTGTGTGAATATGGAACTATGTGGCAACAACACCCATGTATTGATTGTGTTGTTATCATTAAAGCTTTCCTCTGTCTGTCAGCACCTTTAACACTGTGTTATTACATTAACACACTGTTATGAGTGATCATAATGAATGGAGCCAGCTTGCTACCTGCTGCTGTGGCGGACTAATTGGCTTTTCCCTACAGAGCGCTCTTGTTTCTGCAGTGACAGTAATTGCTTGATACAGGGGCATTTGGTAGGACAGCTAACACACGAGTGCAATCTCCTCTGACTTATTAGGAGGATTTTATGGCATTTATGAATGTACTTTTGCTCCAGAAGGGGAAATATGAAAGGGTATTTTCAGGTCTTGAGAAAACGAGTGTGTGTCACTTAACCCATTAAGCAGCTTGTGGTGGAAGGCACTGACACAGGAGTAAATATGGATATGATAATGTTGGGCAACGTGTGTGTGTGTGTGTGTGTGTGTGTGTGTGTGTGTGTGTGTGTGTGTGTGTGTGTGTGTGTGTGTGTGTGTGTGTGTGTGTGTGTGTGTGTGTGTATGCTGGTACCTGGACAGACAGGTGGTTCCTCTCTGCCCCGGTGGTCTGCAGGAATCAAGGGTTCATGTCAGTACACTCCATGGGTGGCAAGAACACACACACACACACACACACACACACACACACACACACACACACACACACACACACACACACACACACACACTCATGCCGATACCCTGATGGCGAGGATGCATGTAAAACTCATCCAGCCTGGCAGCAGACGCTCCTTCACCTCGTCTTAATAACCTTTTTAATTAACTGCAGAGAACTGGGAGCCTGAAAAATGAGCACAAGGTCTGTCCTCGTCTTACTTTTTCAAAGAGGTAATTGATGCTACTTCACGGTCCACAGGTGGTTGAGGAGTTTTATTTTCTGTACTGCAAGAGATGAGATGAAAAATAAGTTGACTTCACTTTTGTTCAAATGAAAGGGAGCTTGAAGGTCAGATGTGAACTCATGTCAGCGGCATTGAAGACTGATTCACTGCAGGCCTTATCGTCTTCCTCGCTGGCACACATTGACATTGGATGGAATTGCCGTGTTACGGAATTAACCAAATTTAGCGTAATTCCAAAGGAGTACTGAGCAGAGACAGGATAAGACGTTCCAAATTCTTCCTAGGGTAAAATGTTTACCCCAAGAAGAATTTGGGCAAACCTACACAAAGCAAAAATATGAAGCAGAGAAAAAATCAGAAGGAATTAGAGGTAGCGATGCAGTCCTTCTGTGCTGATGGAAGAGAAGTGGGAGCCACAGGCATGCAAACGCACACACACACATTTACGCACACACACATTTACGCACACACACACACACACACACACACACACACACACACACACACACACACACACACACACACACACACACACACACACACACACACACACACACACTGCTTTGGCAGCACCTGTGTCCCGTACCAGCATCATTTGCCAAACACCAGCACGCTCAGCCAAAAGGGGCTCCCAGAAGAAAAAACATCATCCTCTCCGTTTCCCTTCGTGTCTTCTTCACTCCCTTTTTATGGACCTCTTCACTTTTCTGTTTCTCTCTTCTCTGTCACTCCTTCTTTATCCCCCCCCCCCCCACTACAATCTAAATGGGTTTCACCTCCCTCCTAACCTGATCTGTTCTTCTCTGTCCACTCCTCTCCCTTACAGTGAAATCTTTATTTCATCTGGCTGACGATTGCTCCTTACTCCCCTCACCCCCCACATCTCTTCCTCCCTTTCTTTAATTCGGTCCTTTCCTCCCACCCTCCATTTCCCCACCTGAGGACTTGACAGAGCTATCATTACCCTGCCACTTATTTACTCGCAGCCTGTTATTTTCCATTTGCTTTGAGGGAACCTGGAGCCAAATCCTTGCCCAGAAAACTTGATCCTAGCCACAGGATTTACCCAAGAGTGTCTTGGCATGTGTGGTCCACTTTCCCTGCCCCCTTTTTTGCTCTCTTTTTCTTCTTCTTCTCCTCCTCCTCTCTTTTTCTGTATCTCTTGCTCTTGCATTCTGTCAGTCTGTACCCCCCCATCCAATGGTCGCTTATGCAAATACAGGCAGTCCTTTTCAAAGAGCTGTCTGCCCATAATCCGATGGATGGCTCCATTTTCTGAGTGCTACACACATGCACGTTTGCATACAATTACACACACACACACACACACACACACACACACACACACACACACACACACAACACACACACACACATACACACAGAGAGAAAAGAAGTATCACATTCTATTAGTAACACAAGAGCACATGCTATCTGCACCAACACACACACACACACACACACACACACACACACACACACACACACACACAAAGTGGAACATACATGTACACTGAGGAAAAGCCTTCCTCTGCAGCATGGGTGTTATATATGGAGATGGAGGGGGGGGGCTTTAAGCTGCCGTTGGACCATAACAACTTCAAAACCAGCAGGCTGTCGCCAGCAGCCATGCAGCACTCAGTTGGGTAAACACTGGCATAATCTGAATCGCTCTGATCTGACAGCACGAGTATCTTTATTTCTGCTCTCTTCAAAGGCCTCGTAACGGAGTCAAGACAAGGGTAAAGCGATAAGAACTTCTCCTTTTTTGTCTCCTCCTCCTCTGTAGCTACTCTATCCTTTCCTTCAACCCACTCTCCCGCTGACCCCCTTCTCCTCCTTTTATCTCCCCTCCCCTCCCCGCACACACACATACGAACCTCTATCTTATACCCATTTCGTAACGCCCATTGCATGCAGTCATAACTCAAACTGCTGCATACATTCAAATGTCAATGACTCTCACACAGGCATCATTCCTCTATTGTCCTTTGATAAGGGGTCAGGATGACGGCATGTGTAAAATATAGCCATTACCTAATGGAGGAGACGAGGGAGGGAAGGAAGGGAGGAAATCTTCGGAGAGGTTGTGCAGGTTCTGCCCCACATGGCTCGGAAAATGATTGAATTATCAAGCAGAGCTTCGCTTGTTGTCCAAGGGGGTTTCAGAGGGAAAGCCCTTTTCTGAGTGGCTAATGCGCTTTTTCAGCCCAGCACAATGGTTAGCTGTGTTGTGCAAAGGAGCTAAGAGAGCTCTGTTCGGCGAGAGCTTATGGGGCCACCAGCTCTCTCTTGGCACCTCTCTAAGGGGCCCCTTGGCCACACTTAACCTCAAGCCTGTCTGCTAGCATTAGTGCACTGCCTCCTCAGAGTGGAAAGATAATGTGCTGGCGACAGCATTAGCACATTACAGGCCTAGACGCACCATGTGATAACAAGCGCACAATGAATTCTGCTGTTTTAGGATAATCGTTAGGATTCCAGAGACCCACCTCTTGAGCTCATCAGTTGTGCTCATTGCCTTTTTTAGCCATGTTCTTCATCAAGACAGTTCTTTGCTGTTGTACCTTGATACTTAGCTCACTGGTCTAGCTGTTTTTTTGTATTGTGTTCAATTCTGCAGTGACTATGATAATAAATACATGAATGAATTATGAATATAAGTGTTTTATTATATGAAATTTTGTAGTAAAACAACCGAAACACTGTGAAATTGTTACATAGGTAAGTGGCAAACAATATTACCAAAGAACAAGGAAGTAATGACAGGTTTAACTGTTCCAGCAAAGGAAATTAGAAAAAAATTACATGCTGGTTTGAAAGAAAACAAGACATTGCATCATCTTTTTTCCTGTAGTGTTTCCTGGTACTGGGCCGCAGGAAAGCCAATAAAATGCCTCATTGGCATTGCTTCTTATTCAATTAAAGAGTGATTTTATAGACCCTGTTTTCCAAACCCAGGTTCCGTTTGTGTTAGTTTTCTGCATACGTAGCTCATCTGATTGTATTTGTGTGACTGTATCAGCCTCTCATAACCCCTTTGTGTTTCATGTCCTGTGGAAATAATTCATGTGGTTGCAGTTAAATGTGTGCAATATCGTAATACCGTTTGAGAGAGAGGATTTTTACCCCATCTGAAACTCCCTAAAGTGTGCTAAGCTAATAAATTCAGTTGCAGAAAAAGATTTAGCACATACACAAAATCTACAGTTCTTAAACTGTAGTGTTGTTTGTCCAGAGTGCGGCTGTGTTGGAAAAAAGAAACTCACATGTGTGCTGCAGACAAGACGAAATCACCAATCAGCACATGCAATATTAAAATCAATGAACCACCCTTAGATAAATAGATTCCATGTGAATAGTGCATCCTGCCTGACCGCTCTGCACGAAAAACACAGATGTTGGCTGTAAATTGATAAATCATATGAGGTCAGCAGGTACTTCTGGTCCATTTTGTTTCACTCAGTATACATTGTGGACTGGACTCCGGTGTCATGTGCCCTTTTGCTTATGTGCTGGGATTGATGCATTTAGAGCAACAATACAGCTTCCCCTTGAATGCATCAGGCGTAGTCCTTCTGTTTCTGAGAGTTGAGCTGAAAGGATTTTACACAGGAGCCGATAGGAAGTAATACATTTTTAAATTGTAGTTGTGATTACTAAAGTCCTGGGGTTTAAATTTCGGTTTCCGATTTTAATATAATTCCTTATTTCCTTTATGCCACACTGATTGAGTTGTTCCTCTAGTTCAGTTTTCATCCATTCACTCTCTTTCCCTGCCGTTATCTGTCCTCTGAAGGGTTAGCAGTCGCTGAA
This sequence comes from Antennarius maculatus, assembly GCA_013358685.1. Lineage (NCBI taxonomy): Eukaryota > Metazoa > Chordata > Actinopteri > Lophiiformes > Antennariidae > Antennarius > Antennarius maculatus. Next base: position 7,682,775 of record CM023626.1, on the reverse strand, counting down.
GCAAACTACAAAGCTCAACCGTTGAGCCAGGTATCGCACTCGTCTCTCGTTTTGTATTCTGTTTTCTTTTTTAAAGACACCCAAAAACACCTTTTCTGCCCTTACTTTCATTTTTAAGCTCCATTTTTATCAATCTGTCCCCATCTTCCCCTTTCCCAAAGGGACATCCTGTAAACATGCTCATATTAAAAACAGACAGAGCCCTTCGTTTGAATGGGCTTTCTCAACAACAGGTGCACATTAAGTCTTGATTAGCCCCTAATTTGCTCCGTCTTGTGCAACAAACAGATGTTCTCACAGTCACACAAGCCAGGCAACCCTGCTCAAGGAATGCAGCAGTCAAAGCGGCCATTTTTACCCTTGTATTATTCATTTCCCTCATAACCATGGAAGCTTCTCAGTGGAGAACGAAGCCAAAAAAAAAAAAAATTAATGCAAATGACGATTGAGCGCACGCTCTGGAGATTTCTACCTTCCAAACTAGCTAACCTCTAATTAATCTCTCTGCTAACACAAATCACAGTGAAATAATTCAATCATATAGATCTGTGAGACTTTCCAAAGTAGTTGGCTGTTTCTTAGTGGATGTAATTTTTCACTGTGTAAGCTGAGGAAAACTCCTCATAATCAACAATACAAGTACAGTCCGGGTACGAGGCCAGAGTAACCTTGAAGCCCAGTTCTCTTGCTTGGCTCTTGCTCTGAATTACAATATACAAAATTCATCCTATAATAATAATTTACTTTATAGGGTAATTAAAAAAGCAAATCGTCCTATAATTTTTCTGATGCTTGATTCAAGAGGACAACTCTCATGACGCTCATCTTCCATGACCACTCTATGAGATGAGTCTGATAGAGCAGCATTTTCTCATTTCTAAATGCTCTAAGTAACATGTTTGTTGCCATTAATCAAAATCGCAGCTCTGCAGCGTGTTCCTCAGAATCGCCAGTGTTCTATGGTCAGTGGAGGGAAATAGTCATAGCTGTGAGGTTTTGCAAAAAACATTGTCTTTGCGCAAATGAGGACTAAATTGTTGGATGTGTGTTTGTGTTCCCAGTTGAATTTTTTTCACAGTTTGCAGTTTTGTTAGGGATGATTTTTTTGATGGGCACTTATACACTCCAATATTAATTAGCTGTTTGCTTTTTGTTCTTTCGTTTGGTTTAATTGAAGCAAAAGTGAAGTCTGAAATGATTGATTATATTCTGATTGTCGTCTGCTGGTTTTCACTTTGCAGTGAAATGTCAAAATTGCTGTTTTCACACAACAGAGGGACAAAGGTGGACAAAGTCTTAGTTTGACCTCTCCTTTAGCTCGGTTTTATGTTTGATGGATTTGGCCATGGAAGACTTTCACTGGAGTTGCTGAGGAACCCCACAGCGTGACACACACACACACACACACACGCACGCACACACACACACACACACACACACACACACACACACACACACACACACGCACACACACACACACACACACACACACACACAATGAACACAAAAAAGCCATTCTTTCCCTGCATCAAACGAAACAGTTCCCTTGTGTCATAAGTCAGATATAGTTTGGCACAAACATGCATGTGGTTTTATGGATCTTTTCTCTGTCCATTGTTGAAACATTACACAATTCACATCCTGATAAAGCACCAGATAAACACAAGCATAAAATGGCAGTTAAGTCTGTTTTGTGTACACTGGAGACTGAAGAAAAAATCAAAATCAGCAGGAATCAGCCAATAGGATAAGTTTACGGTTATCATCAGGACTGTTTTTTCACGTCGAATTTTAATGCTTCAACAAATAAAAATATTCTTGTCCTCAGATGCCGTCACCTCACACAAACTCATTTTTAGTTTTTTTTTATTTTATTTTGATCCTTCCATGATGTTACTCACCACAGCAGCTTTCGCACTCTACAAAAGCCCCACTCACACCCACTAGCATCAGGTATTTGTCTCCTGTGGGACAGGATACAAGGCTTGCGGGTCAAGTGACGCTGCAGGAGACACAGATCTTTATCTGCACCGGCTGTGATTGGCTCTGCTAATCGACAGTAAACAAAATGTCAATGTGGACAACTTTCATCCACTCATGAGCACAATGCTGTGATGTACTGTATACTGACGTTGTGAATGTTGGCAAATGGTTAAATATTTTTTATTTGAACATCATTCATTGGGCATTATTAGAAAAGGTTACCCCAGATAAAGAATGGGCTTAGTTAGCTATTAAAATGGTATCAGTCAGTGGAGACAAGGGGGAAACAAAAGCATTGGGTTACAATTCAACTTTCCAAAAACACAATATCTGAATTGTGAGGTCTCACACTGTGATGTCTATTCTGCTGAGTCTGTGACTAGGTGTTGAAACAGAAAGAGTAAAAGAGGTGGAGGTGACTGATCAGAGGGACACAACGGCGACCTCAAGAATTCCCTAAGTGATCATTCTTTGAGAGACAAGACTGAAGAGGTTAGGAAAAGTGAAAGATCAAGAGTAAATGAGGGAAGTGAAAGGCCCCTCCAGGTATCTTAAATCACGACCGGCCCAGACTCGCCCCTCACCAGGAGCAGATTCGTACGAATGACCAATGGCTTTCTGAAATACCTGCAGCAAGATGCACTGATGTTGGGAGTGAAGGATGTATTTTAGTCATGTGTTTTTGTCTCTCAGATGTCACATGCATGGAATTGTCTCAGTATGCTTTTATTTATGTCTCTTAAAATGTTTGTTTACACCCCAGAACATAAGTTAAATGTGTCCGTTTACTGTTAACAGAAAAAGAGAGACAGCCTGAAGGAGAACTCTAATGATGTCAGAGGTGGGATTTTGCTGAATCAATATTTACTCATCAAACAAAACTATTTCCTGTAAGCACTAGGCCAAACTCCCGCTCTCACCATGTCACTTTTTTGCTCTATGTGTGTTTTAACCCTCCAACCTTTCAGAACAGTTCCCTTTACAAATGCTCACCTTCTACATAATTTATTTTCCCTCCCTAGGCTCTGACATTTGTCTTAATAACCCACATCTTCTGTCTCTCGCCAACTGGTGACAACCCTTCGTCCTTTTCCTCCAGCTATCTCTCCTGCCCTTAATTCAAAAGACATTAGACACTGCATAGGAAGAGAGCAAGTGCTTATCTGTCCACCCACACATCTATGCAGTTATACTGAGGGTTTAAAATGGGTCTAATGGTTTAGTTGTGTAAACAGCGTGAGGGAGCAGGTTTGACTTGGGGAGTTGTGCTAACTTAACTAAGATTATTCTCACTGATGTTCTCATGGGTGTGTAAGACAAGGGCCTGTTGTTGTATTTCATTAAGTTTGGGAAATATCCACAACTTTTATGATTTTTTTTAGGGGGAAGTTTGACTTTCTCTTACCCTTTGAGTTTGGCTGTTGCCAACGTGCATGTATTCCTGCGTGCATGTACTTATATTCCACAGCTGTGAACAGTGAAGGGCAGTGAGTGATTTTCTGACGAGCATTACGTGGTTTACTTATGCGAAGATGTCTATATAGATTCTCTGCTCCCCACCCATTCCCAACATACTGGAGTCCTGGCAGATGTGCTGTCAAAGACGGCAACTTTCAAACCTTTGAAAAATAGCCTGTGTGTTAAAACCAGCCCTTTTTGGCCTGGAGATACACATGAAAAGTAACTGAGGAGCTCCAGGCGGAAGAGTTTGAGGGAAATCATTTAAATCTTTATCATGAAGGTGGGGGTCTCTTTGTGTTTGCTGTGATTGGTTTAACCATGTGCACAGAAGCTGACATAGTGTTCCCCCATGATTCTTTTTTTTGTGTGTGTGGTTCTGCACATGTACAGCATGTATACAAATCTCTTAATGCACATAGCTGTGGATTTAAAACTGTCTCTCCCAACATTTAGGTCGTGTTGGTCTGACTAAATAGTCTCAAACCACGATGAACATCACTGGATATTTTATCAAGGTAATGGTTATTTCATACTTTGACATTGATTGTTGATGGATTATTGGTCTAAAGGAGTTTAAACAATGGACACAACATTGTTTTTTAATATGAGCTCCTTTCACTCTTTCCCCTGGTACCCCTTCAAAAGAATCTCAGATTGATACCAGATCCTGCACCAAAGAAAATGAGAGAGGCGGTAACTGAGATAAACACATTCTTTTAAAAACAGTTGAATGTTTGCATCGTGAAAAGTATTTGTCAAATCAAGGTTCTAAATGTCACTTGTTGGTTAATATAAACAGCGCTACCTCTTAATTTGTTTTTGTGCTTCTCTTGGAAGTCAAGAGATCTTAGTGCTCTTGGCCCTCCACTCCATTTAGTTTTATTGCAATAGTCCGCTGAGAGGCTGATGGGGTTAATGGAAGGCACTTGCTAATCCAGTTTTATCCATATGTAGTGCACTAACTCTAAACCAGCCATTCCCATGGCAACCAGATAGAGACACCAAGGGAAATGAATGGATGGAAAATTGTTGGTGGATAATTTACAAAAGTAGATTTGTTTCATTTAAACCTGCCCAAGAGTTCATAAAATAAACCCCCAATGAAATCAGTGATGAGTGTAAATAATCACACAATCATTTATCCGATGTTATCTAGCAAATATAAAAAACTTCAAATACTTGCAATGTTTTGTTTTCTTTTGATATTATAAGTGTGTGTGGAGTTAATTCCTCAAAGCATTATGGTATTACTAGCAGCTGGTTAGCTTAGCGTAAAGACTGGAAGAAAGGAAAAACATTCATCTAACAGGCATATGTTGTATCGACTTTCTCATCTAACAGCAGGGACACATTAGAGACGGAAATCTGTCATAGCTGCCTGTTTGCTTTTTAGTGCATATGCTAACCAGTTAGCCTCTTTAGACTGATATCAAGGAGAGCGATGAGCAAATAAGAATTTATTTACTCAAAAACTGTTTTCCAAAAAATATTTGAATGTTCCTTTTTCACACAAAAAGCAGCTCAAAAGTATGAAAAAAACTATAATATGCATGCCAGGCCAGTAGTTGCCTACCGTTGTTTTTGCTTGCACGTTGCTCTTTAGCTGCAAATATCGTAATCAAGGTTTTATTAGGCCACTTTACACAGTGATTACACACTGGAACCCAGTTTGTGTTTTCAGACCATTAAAATATCGTTGGATCATGAACAAAAGTTCAAAGTGCAACAAATTTCATAAAATATGAGTGTTCCAAAAGCTTTGTCCAGTAATCTGATTAAGCGGATTTATATGACACATGTGTCTGTTGAACAGTTAGACGGAATGAAGTGTCAGTACAGAGTTTCCAAGAGAACAAATTTTACTTTGTGTCTGTAATTTCTTTGCCTTTATTTGTACCTGTTTTATATGCTGCCATGGCTACATGCAAAGGCCTTCACAGGGCTTTTACTTTTGTCCGTCGTACCTCAGGTGTTGTGTTTCAAGACTTTGAAAAAGCAATGGAATGAATGGCGCTCTGTCACACACACACACACACACACACACACACACACACACACACACACACACACACACACACACACACACACACACACACACACACACACACACACACACACACTGAGGAGAGGTCGCTCCTCACTCCGCAGACTTCAAAGGTAGGTGTCCCTTGAGAAACTTCAAACGCTGGGGAGGCCATTAAAAGACAAAAATTATTTTCTGTAAGCTTGTGATTTATTTGATTGAAAAATGAAACCACTAACCCAGCACACATTATTTTTCCTTCCCAGGGCCTGCTCTACCAGGCAGAAACTAAATTGCTACCAGGTGGGAATCTTCTTAACAGAGCTGAAGCTTTCCTTTGCTCGCTCTTGTCTTTAAGCATCACCTTTGACTCCATGGCTCGTTTTTATCTCTGATATTTCTCTTCTATCCTTCTCAATATTTCCTCAGAATGTCCTTCTTTCTTTAACAATCAGGACTAAATGCACACACATGTGATCCACTAGGCTCCTGGCTTCTCTGTTTTGTATGCTATAAGTGAAGTCTTAGCTTGTAATCTTACACAGGCCCATATGTCAATGAAGAAACAATAAAAGAGGTGGAGAACGGGTGGGATGTGTTTATTTGACAAAAATGTAAGGAGGCAATGAAGTCTGAGTGCTAGAGAGAGTGATGAAGTGCTGGAAGCACTTGAAAAGCATAGAATTGTATGGAAGCCAGCCTCCAAATGCAAAGAACAGGAGATCATTAGAGACTCCGGATGTTCAATTGAATCTTCGCTAATTAGATATTAAAGATAAGATTAAACTATGCATATAAGAGCTTCAACTGATCTGGGTCAAGTGTAGTTTTAATATAGCAGAAGTAACTTACTGCTGATTGGAGCAGGTTTATTCTGTAAAATTGGTTCAGAGGTATTCAGGGAAATTTATGGGCTGTGTTACAGACCAGAAATGAGATCACTGATCATAAAGCACATATCTCATTTTTCCTTTCATTTGTATCTATGAATGAAGTCCAAAGCCCATGATCTGCTGTACACATTTAAGCATTTGATGCCCATGGGGACCCATTTTCACCTGAGTCTTAGCGCCAGAGGATATTTGTTTCCAGAACACTCACTCTTTCTATTGACTTTTCGTGCATAAGCTTACATAGATGTTCGAACATATATCAAGAGCATGTGATGATAGACTAGTCCACTGGCAATAAATGAAAGCAGCCAGCTGGAGATTTAGATATCATAGCTGATGATTGAAATTGAACTTAATTAGAAACAATCTAATCAATGTTGGCACTTGGTGTCTTTATGACAGAGATGGGTTAATACAACTGTCATACCAGGAATCCCGCTACAGTAAATCAGATCACACGACTGAGATAGTTTGAACAGAGAATACAGATAAGAAGGAAGAATTCTGAAATGGAGAAGTTAAAATTAATGACAGACCCAGAAGTTACACCATTCTGTGCTTTGGACAGAAAAAGAACAAAAAAACCAAAACTATCATCTCCTACATCTTGATAAGCCAGAGAACAGCATGTTTGGGAGTATATATGGTATGCACATGTTGCACGTACTGCATATGGTTTTCCTGAGTACATGTGTTTTTCCCACAACAGAATGGGAGGCATAGGTCTGCGTTTCCCCCGCGTGTTAGTTGTGTCTTGGTAACACAACCCAGTGTCAAAGCCTTACATTACTCAGACCCATGTATGTAAGCAAGGATAAATATCTTTAAGTCTTATAGACAAATAGCTTGAAACAAATGAGATGACCCAGACATTATAGTTGGTCAGAAAAGAAAACGACAAAACTTTGCCTGGATTTCTAATTGATTTCTGATTTTTGTAATCTTATTGGATTTGTTTTGCTTATGCTTGAAAAGATACATATTAAAAAAAACTTGTTTATTGCGGGGTAAAATTAGATATTTCCACAATCCTGTGGTTTGAGTGTTTTGGCAACTCGGCACACAAATCATTAACTCTGTGTGTATTTTATGCTTAGATGTGGATAGTCACACTGTTTATGAGTGTGTCTGTGTGCCCCCATGTTTGTGTGTGCGCTACCTCCTCCTCCTCTTCTTCCTCCTCTTGCTAATGTTATCTGACTTCCTTTGGGCCCCTGACAAACCTACCAAACAGGGAGAAAATAGAGCGCTTTATTGGGACGCCTGTCAGGACTCCCCCTGGATTTATGGCCAACAGACAGTTTTTATCACTCGGCCGAGGGAGGCAGAGTAAAAAGGGGCGGAGGGGGGAGTCATGGAGGAAGAAGAAAAACTATGTAAAGAACAGTGCGATCCTACCCCTCATTTGCATGTAGAACATATCAAACTGGATCCATTTCTCCTAAATACTCATTAAATAATTTCATTGTCTACATCTTGAACACATTTGCTGTACGAACCAGTGCCACCAGCGATGCTTGTTGAATTTATTATGTCAGTTCCTCAAAATCGTTGCAAACCAACTGCACATTTTTTTTTGCTTGTTCGCAAAAGGAAAAGCCAGAGGAGTAAACATAATTTGTGTCACTGTGATTGATCAACCATGGATGATGACAAGGTGCTAACAGAGAATTAAGTCAGGAACGGTTCTTCATGTCAATGTCTTCATTTTGTTCTTGTAAATCCCAGCGATAATTCACCACAAATGTACTAAGTTATGGACTAAATGATGATTGCACATTACTTGTGTTTCAGCATACTGTGACGGAGCTGTGTGTACTGTTAATTCTCATCCAAACAACTTCTCAAAACCATGACTGAAGTAAACATGCTAGCGTTTCACAAAAACTCTGTTTCTCATTAAGGGCGTCTATATACAGTGTTTTCCTCATCCTCTTTTGCTGGGTCATTCAAGGATGTTTTTAGAGTCTGTGCTTTAATCCAGCATAATCCATCTGAAGTTAGCCCTACCTTTTTTTTGTACATACTGCTTCAAAGTGTGATGTATTGTAATTGTCAGCGTTTGTGTGTTCGGCCATTCGTCCGTCCGTTAGTCCACCAAATATCTTCGCAACAGTTGCAGATAGGAAGATGAAACAAAAAATCATTACTCGGGCAGGAAAGGGGATAAGAATGAGATGATGACCTTGACCTTGAGAAAACTAGGTCAAGGTCAAATTTTAACTTTTGTACACTGAGGAACTGAATAAGATAGAAAGGCGAGGGAGAAGGCCAGTGTGAGTAACACCATAGATCAAAGCTAGTGCTTTGATCTTTGACCTATGCAAGTAGATCAGGGTAAATTTTTGAATTCAGGGGTGTTGCGGGATGTTGCAGTCTCTGATGCATTGGTTCTTGTTTCTTTTTTGATAGGCCTTCATTGGTAGTTGGTGAGTACTAAGGATAGAGATAACATGTTAAATAACAGTTGTGGCTGTCAAGGTGGTGAAAAATATCACAATATCAATACATTATAAATACTGAATGTTTAAAATAAATACAATATACACGCGCCAACATGAGAATCTCTTGTGCTTTAGTGAATATTGTTATTTTAATATCCATATTTTACATTTTTTTCCAGTGCAGTCGTATCAAATTGTATTTTATTATTTCCAGACTCTGTCATTCTCAGGGTGTTTGCAAATTATTTTAGTTGTTGTCTTGTGGGGGTCTGTGTTGAACCATTAGTGTCTACTTACACGCTGCACTAAAATACATTTTCCTCAGTAATTATTATAACCATTTAGGTTATTCATTGTGTCTTTTCTGCTTGGTAGAGTTATAAAATCGCTGTTTTGGAAAATAAATAAAATTAGCATTTTGGTGTCACATTGATTTATGTAATCTACTCATATTTGTGTTCTATCAGAAATGCATTCCTATGTTCTAACTACCCATGAATCATGTTGTATGCACTAAGTGCATAATGGTTGCTGCATTAGCATTGAATAACCTCTGTTACATGCTAACTAGCATTCAGTAGATCCAAGATCGTGACATGTGTTGGATCACAGTGACAACAACACACAGCATTGATGTTGTAGACAATGTGTACGCTTACATGCAAAAACTGTTTATGAAAGAGTTGCGAGTGAGTCACAGCCCTTTATCCTCCACCTCCTCTCCCCATCCTTGGTCTTTGTCTGCTGAGAGGATGAATTAGGGATGGCAGAGCCTTTCTACGGGCTTTTAGCGAAGGGGAAAAGAGGAGGACGAGAGGGGAGAGACACAAGTTAACAGAATCATTAGCACTGATGATTTAACTGGTTTGATTTAGTGTTGCTCTACGCTTTTCTGGCAAGTGAGGCTATCCTCCTGTGGACTGGAGGGGAAAGAGTTTTCTTTTCCCTCGCAACATCCTTCCTTCCTGCCCCTGAGGAGTTCCCCTCCATGTGCTCTTATATAGACGCCCCTCACCTTCCACCCTGCATCTTCTTCATTTAACACAGCTTCTCCCTTCCTATCATGTTCCCCCTCTCTTATTCAGACGATCCCTTTCTTCTCTCATCTTCTCTTTTCCCCCCGTTTTTCATTGATATGAAGATTTAATGGCCTCAGACAAGCTTTCTGTGTCGGCCCACAGAGAGTGTCAGCGGGGGCACTGTGTTCCCCCCCTCAGTCTCTACTGAGAGAATCACTCTCAAAGCTGTTTGGGCACACACACACACACACACACACACACACACACACACACACACACACACACACACACACACACACACACACACACAAACACACAAAGTGGGGAGGGCACAATTCACTCTTTGCATATGCAGCTTTGCTCGCTGAGGGCGGTGTCAACCCAAGTAAGACCAGGTAAGAGAGGAGCCATTTGTGAGTCACTACATTACCCATGGTTCCCCAGTTTACGGGGGGGGCACACAGCCAGGAATTAGATCAAGCATTGCCAAGATTGCATTTGTTTTGATACACACATACAGACACATAATCACTGTGATACACACACACACACACACACACACACACACACACACACACACACACACACACACACACACACACACACACACACACACACACACACACACACACACTGAAAGAACTAGAGCAGGATGTGCATCTCTAATCCACTTCTACATCTCCTCTCTTCCTCATCCCCCATTCTGTGTTTTCTCCCCTTTTGTTTTTTCTCCTTTATTCAGGGACCCCTGTGCCTCCCTCTGTCTGCCCTCAGGGCGTCCCAATTCACCAACCTGGTGAATAATTAATGCCGGCAGGCCGGGTTGATTAAAATAACACGTCAGGTCTCCTTCATTGAGAAAAGGCATGACTGTGCTGTGATATTGTGAGCCACGGTGCGGGGGGGGACTTATTCATCATATTAACCTTGATTAAGATTTTATGGGCACAGGAGTGTTTCAGGGTCCGCAAGGTTTTCCTATTCTAGCATTTTATTGCGGTTTTGACAAGAATGAAAAAAATGAGCCCTACACTAATAAACGTCTAATGAATTCTACGCCGAACCATGCTGACTTTGTTTGCCGTTTGTTTTTTTCTGACCTCTTAAATTTGGCTCTTAAACCTGTAACTTCGAATACGGGGAGGGGGGTTGGAGGGGGGTTGGGGTCGTTATTCAAAACTTTCTAAATTGCTGGATGAACTCTGCCAGAATCACGCAGTCTCCTCCACCGTGTCGTTCCTCTGTTCATAAAGTTTTTAAATGGAAGCAGATGGCAGTGGATGACACATGATTTATGTTCATGTTCACTAATTATATCTTTGCTGTGCCGTTGGCTTGTCGGCTTTGATTCCCTTGCTCCAACAGCTGTACAATTGCAATGTCACCCCCCCACTCGCCGTCTCCCCCAGTTCTCTTTTTCCATCTCTGTATGTTTTATCGTTATGGCTCCAATAATTCTGTCAGGGCTGTCTTTGAAGAGGAGACTATAACAAATAGTGTGGAATCAAAGGTAGTGCAGACTTAAAGGAGAGGGACTGCAGTGGTGTGTGTGTGAGCGTGAGCAGCTTTAATTAGACCTGTTATCTATTGAAGTGTCGTCTCAGGCAGGTTGTGTGTTTGTGATAATGTGTAACGGGTACTACTTGTTTACTATTTATAGCTGCTGTGACCTGCATCCTCAGTGCACACACATACACACACACACACACACACACACACACACACACACACACACACACACACACACACACACACACACACAGCTCTCATCTGAAACTGTTGCAGCCACTGGGGGTCATCGTTCCCCGAAGCTCCAGCAGGAACTCAGTTGTCACAGTTCTGTCATTGTTCTGGTGTGTGTTGGGTCTCTTTCCTCCTTCAGTGGTTTGTTTGTGAGTTTTTCCAGCAACTGAGCATGTTTACTTCTTTATTCCTTTTTTCTCCTTCTTGCGTGTTTTTGTCTTCGGGTATCTTTCCTTCATCTGTGTGTTTGTCTCGTTGCCAAGCAGCATCTCTACTCTTTTAACCTCATTTCTTTTTTTTGCCTCACCGCTTCATGTTCATCCCTTTTGTTCTTCATTTTATGCTCTTTCTCTTGTTAGCATTCAATCTCAGAAAACGTTTTATTGATTTTTCGCTCACTTTGATGTTTTTTTTAAAATCACAGATACAATTTTTTTTATTATTTAATCCAACAGTTTAACAAGTAAACTTTTATTGGTTCCACTGATGTCAAGTTAGAACTGCAGTTTTGGTATCAATAATGCCTTTCCACTCTCGGTCCCCTGGCTTACGCAGATTTACACCTCTTCAGGTGAGTTAAAAATCCATACCACCTGTTAATGGGATTACCCCTTGACCTTTGACCCTCACAGCTAGCTAGCTAAGTACAGCAAGCACATGATGGCAGGAGGATTAATACCTGATGTCCTGGATGTTCTAAAGCCTGTCTGGTCAAAAAATTGGCTGCAGTTCTCCAGCTGCCTCCCTCCCACGGACACACACACGCACGCACACACACACACACACACACACACACACACACACACACACACACACACACACACACACACACACACACACACATAAATTGCCAGCCAGGAAACTACCCACCATCAAGAGACAGTGTGTTGTTTTTACAATCAGCTTGCTGCTCAGACGGCCCTCCTCCCCATCGCTGTCTCGCTCTCATCACAAAGAGAGGCTGCTTTATGATGGTCTGGCTGCAGTAAAAGTCAAGGGTTGTAAGGGGTTGGGGGCACAGAAGGTTGTCAGAGGGGATGTAAATTACACAAATAAAAGTGGTTCGGTCCTGAGCTTCCCCCAAGAGAGAGAGTGGAGTGAAGGAGAGGTGTTCTCTGTAACTTTGGGTGGGTGGTGAAAGTGAACAGAAGGAAGGAAAGATATGTGGAAAGAAAGGATGACAATGATTTGGTTAATGTGAGAGAGAAAGGAAACAATAAGGAAAAATGAAATAAACAGCCTTCATTGAGCGCTTGGATATTGCCGTCAGAGCCTCATGCATTCCTTTTTGACACATTTCCCCCTGGAGCCATGGAAGCCATCTTCCCCTCCTGCTCCTCATTGCCACCTCCCATCCTTCAACATCCCTCCCTTCCTTTTTTTTAGTGACTTGTTCCTCATTTGACTTCCCATGAACCTTCACAGTCTTCAGAGGACATTCAGTGGCCTGTGCAAGGATTTCACCTCAAATTTAAACACAAGACACACCTCCATCCACCAGTAGCTTTGTCCAATGTAGCAGAAGACAAACTCAACAGCAGGAAATTGATTCTGACATCAGGTTGTGGCTTGGGAAAATTAATCAGAAAAAGGAACCTGGCTTTTGGCAGAATTTTCTTAAAAAGGAACAAGAATGTGCCTTTGCGTGTTTTACTTAATAATGGATGTAAATGATTAATATCCTAAAGAAATTTTGAATAAGTTCAAATAATAGTTCCAGTTTGATGTGGTTGATAAAGTATTTAAAAACCTGACTTATCAATGTTATATGTCACAAAACCAATTAATGTATCAGTTATTCCACAATAAAAGGAAAAAACAAAGGCTTGGTTTGTTATGGAAATCTGGCGTGGAAAATGTTCATGTTTTTTATAAACTAATGAATATGTTGAGCTGAAATACTGAATTTCTGCTCATTACTCAATGTCACCATGAACAAGGCTGTGTCCTGGGTCTCAGACGGGAGCACCATGCATAACAATCTGAAGGGGCCGAGCCTTTTGACCAGTAAACCTTGTGGCAGGTCAGCAAGGCGGCAGACGGCGAAGCGCTTAAGTTGATTATATGGAGCTGTACATTTCCTCAGGGAACTGAGGGGGAACTGAGGGATGGTGGCACGAGGGAGATCAATCGAAGGAAAAACCGATCTGGTGAAAATGTGATCGAGAGAGAGTCCAAATAAGACAGATGTGGAAGGAGGATGAATTGAGGGGTATGATGGCGAGGAAAAAAGAGGAGATATCTTCCAAACCCTAAAGCAATTGAAAATTATTTGTGTTTAAACTAATGATCAATCATTCTATTTAAAAAGCTGGAACCAACAAAAGCCAACTGACATTTTTGTTTGAGAAATATCTGGAAAAGTGTATCAATAATAAAAGATAGTTGGCAGCTGACTGTCTTTTGATTGTCTGTTTTATTAATTGACCAGTGCTGCAGGTCAGAGGTATAAAGTGAAGGAATTTGATTATACTTGGATTTACATAAATGTGATTATGCCCCATCAATGCTTTGGATCTGTCCTTCATTCTGCTGTTTAGCGTATTCCCTTGAAAATGAAAGCTACTGCCAGATTGTGTAGATTTTATTCCCAAAGTTGGGCAGTTCTCAAATTTGCTTCGTTACCATGCCAGCAGTGATTCTTTACAGGAAAATAGTGTTTTACCCTTTTATGTATAGACCCCTCTGTTCCAGTCCAACCATTCAAGGCCACTGAATCTCAAAATCAAACTGCTGCATGCAGAGTAAACGTCGTCCAATAAACAGTTGTCTAAAACCTTATTATTAAAAGTTTTAGTAATGTGCTTTCTTGAAATTTATTTGTGCATATTCACGTTGTTTTAAATTTTACTAGTTTTGACCCCACGTTTTCTTCAAAATTGTTTTTATTCTGCTTCCCGTCAATTCTTCCCATAATCAAAAATACATAATATAGTTGAATTTGTGACTGTAATGAACCCAAAGGTGTGACTATGAATGGTTTGTAGTGCCGTTGTTGTTGCGTGTGTCAGCCGTATTGTGTGACTGTGCTGTTGGACAATAGACACACTGGATGATGGTGCTATTCAGCTGTTTTGCCAGACGACTGGATTTTTTGGTAGAGGGAGAGAGAAAAAGAGGAGTCTATTGTTGTCTGCTTGCTGGAATGATCGTGCACCTGCATGTTGGTGATGGTCGGATTAGCTATACATGAGTGAGTGTCTGTGAGACTGTGTGTGTGGGGGGGGGGGTTGTTCAGTGGTTCTCTACAGCTTTTCTATATTTCCAAGAATTCTATATTACCTTTGTCTGAGACCAAAATAAAATCATGAGTTAGTGAGTAGAGCTGTGTGAACATTGCTGAGGAGATGTTGTGTTCCTGTGCAGTAGTGTTTGTTTTTATTTTGTTTGGGATTTAGTTGTCAAGGGAACCAACAGACAGATGCTGGATAACTGTGAGTTAAGGTAGACGTTTTAAAGCAGAGGTGGTGGAGCTGATGAAGGCGAGGAGCGCGAACCTGGTGAAGTGTGGTCAGGTTCAGAGTAAAGGTGAGGCCTGATGGTCGACTGTAGTCACATCTGCATCGTCCATTCAGGCACAGGAGACTGACATGAGGGTGGGGGTGGGGGGGATGAACTCTGAAAAGAATCTAGTGATGACTGATGGGTCGTCAAAGAGGATGGGATTAATGTAGTGCTCTGACTGTAGGCAGGATCACACCGGCAGACGGGAGGGAGGAAACGAAGCGAAACAAGGAAGACAAGTGAAACTCTGGGGTGAAACTGAGACACAGTGGGATCTATTGATTTAACCTGTTGGATTAGATTTCTTTTCAGATGCATGGAGCTGACTGTCCTTTACAACCTGTGTGGGTTTGCGCCTGTCTGTGTGTGTGCAGATTGTTCATCTCTTAATAATAATAATAATAATAGCAATACCTTTACACTACGTTTTATTTAAAGGCTTAAAGTTTATTGAGGTTGTCGGGGTCAGAACCAGGTTACGTGAGTATTGGAACGACTGCAGCAGATGTTTTATTAGATAAGAGATGCAGGTCTAAATGCTGAGTGTGAAACACACAGCACCACTGGTGTGTTTGCATTATGGTCCATTGTTACACAGCAAAAGCTCATCTGACACAAATTATGATTATCACTCCAAATTCAGCCCAGAGTGCTCTGGCCTCCTGCCCAGGTCTGACTGTCAAACCCTGAAGTGTAGTCTAGCAACTCACTCAGCAACTGGGCTGCAGGCCTTTGTGTGTCTGTGAGTGTGTGTGTGAGAGGTAGTGACAAAAGCCCTTTTTTACATACAGATTGCGCAACAGCATTGCAATGGAGACCCTCCTCTGTAACGCCTTTGTTTGTTAACACCGAGCAAAACATCAGCAGGACGACACTGCTACGGTGTGTGTTTTTAAAAATGGTTTAACAGGCATTCTCTACAGGAAAAAAGAGTTGTGACATCAGCCATGTGTGTGTCCAGTGTGACGTCTCACAAATGTGTCACTTAATGTGTGTGTGTCCTCGTCCTGTGTGAAGATCTCCATACTACTTCATGCTATCAGGGTTATTTAATGTGAACTTTTTGGAGACGGCTGAATGTCAGCAGATCCATTATCCTTTATCTGAACTCCCCAGAGCAGAAAGTGAGAAAAGAGAGGGAGATGAGGATGGGATCAGTAGATGGATGGATGGATGAACATCAGCATCCTATGACACACTCCTATTAACTGTCGCTTTCTGTCCTTCATGAATTATTCACCCTGTTTCTTTATGTGTCGTAGCTGCTATCTCTTCTCTCACACTCCTCTTACACCCTATATTTGACCTTTATCAACCTTTAAATATGTACGTAACTATATTTTCTTGTATGGGATGAGGACATTTCTCTTCTTTATTCTGAGTGATTATTATCATATGTTGTAGGTGCACGCTATGCATTTTTATACAGTTGGAGGCATTCTTTTTAATTTAAGTTTTAAAAAAATCAATTTTTATAAAATAACATGTTTTTATTCCTGTGAAAACTGTACATCAGGTTTTGAATGTCCCCTGTCCCTGTGTCAGAGGAAGAAGTACTGTATATTTTGTTTATCCCCATAGGGAAATTATTTTTCCACTCTTTGTTTTTTGTATTTTTACACATGTATAAGTATATATGTGTACAGGCCCCTACACACACACACACACACACACACACACACACACACACACACACACACACACACACACACACACACACACACACACACAAACACACACACACACACACACACACACACACACACACACACACACACACAGAGAGAGAGAGAGAGAGAGAGAGAGAGACTGGTGAACTGGCACCTCTCCACTGCCAGTTAACACACAAAAATTTTTTGGTCCATGTGGGTCTTAAACCAGCCACCTTCCGGTCCCCAAGCCAACACTTTGTGGACTGAGCCGTCAGTTGTGTTTATGTCTTTTTGTGGAGATAGGTGTCTTAGTTTTACAGAAAGAGCAATCAAACAGCATACACAGATTATTTTCTGGGTTGGCAACACGTGGTACACACACACACACACACACACACACACACACACACACACACACACACACACACACACACACACACACACACACACACACAAAGACAATGGTTGCGTGCAAATGTATGAGACATAACCCATTTTGCAACACAGGGAAGTTACAATAAAAGGAAGTAATTGTAGAAAGTGT
This sequence comes from Antennarius maculatus, assembly GCA_013358685.1. Classification (NCBI taxonomy): domain Eukaryota; kingdom Metazoa; phylum Chordata; class Actinopteri; order Lophiiformes; family Antennariidae; genus Antennarius; species Antennarius maculatus. Next base: position 7,665,509 of record CM023626.1, on the reverse strand, counting down.
TTGTCATTATTGTTTATTTCACATTTTGTAAGATCACTTACTGTATTTTGTCCTTTGAACCGTCAAAACTCTTGCATCAAAATTGCTACAGAGTTATTGCAAGATATATTTCAAAATGCTCCGACTTACCAGACAGGATATTTGGTTGAATTAGACCCACAACACTCCCAGAGGGCTCAGCAGTAGATAATCTCAGAGCCATTAAAGCCCCGTAACTTTTCTACTCTGACAGCTACCAAAGTACTTCTAATTGCTGTAATGTAGGAACAGCACCCTCCCGCCTCACTTCAGCATCGGATTTGCCCTTCAGATAGTGAGATAGCTGTCTTTAAGAACTTGTTCTCATGCCACGCATCTTTTATTTTTAGGTTTTACATTTGATCTCAGAAAATTGAATGATGTGAGCTAAGGATGATATCATCAAAATCATTATTAGTCTTTTTTTTCTTTTTTAGAACTCTTTTTTTGTCCAAAAGTTTAAACAGTCACGTCCTCTTTACTGTGCTTTGCTTTCCGTTTATTTTTCTTGGGCTATATAATAAGAGGAGTTTTGAATCAAATGTGTCATGAATGCTGCCCTTATCTGTAGTAACAGCTGTATTGGTGGGGCTAATGTTGTGGACCAGGATGCTGGTTCCTGGAGGGAAACGGGGAGGGTAAGAGTGATGAATGATCCATCCAGAGAGAGATAGAATACGGCGGGCTGTCGGCCAACTGGGTTAGAGGTTTTATTGTTAAAGTCTGCTTTGGTTGCATAGAGACTACCTCAGATAAACACACCGACCTGATGGTACGGACAGTCCTAGTCAAACACAGTCTAGACAATCTGACGTTCAGCTAATTGAAATGTACATTATCCTTTGTTTAGTCACTCCAAACAAGGTTTGAAGTTGCATTTGTGAAACAGGGCAGTAAGAAAGAGGGCTGATGTGGGTGTACATTTCACATACTGCTAAGGTATAAACTGTATCTGATGTGAAAATTACAACTTTAATTACCTTTTTTTTTCTGAGCAGAATATAAAGTAATAAGGAAGTGAAGGCTCTGGTTTGAAGCTGGAATAACACCGGTGACAGGTGATATTTGCAATATCCAGCAATACTGCAGCATCTCTGCAGATTGAGCAAATTACTGTGAAAAATGTGACAGGATGGTGAATTGAATATTGGCAGGTTCTGGATGATTATTTTGTTAATACTTGATGAGCTCTGAAACCCCAGCCCTCCCAGCCTTCCCAGCTGCCCCTGGTGCTCCTGTTCACACCTCCATACACGAGCAAGCTCATCAAACTCCCTCCTGCACCTTTTTTTTTTTTTTTTTACATTTTACAATTTACTTTGCCACTTTTTATTCCAATTAAAGCTTAGCTTTCACTTTTCTACAAGGTCTCTTGGCAGCAAGGTTGGAAAGACAGGAGTAGCTCCTGAGAAGGAGAGAGGGAAGGAAAATAGAAGAGAAGGGAAGAAAGGGAGGCAGAATGGGGCTCTCCATCATGCTGTCAGTGAGGTGCAGCTCTAGCGTTAGCAAGGAATAAAGAGTGTTTTTTAAAGGTGCTGTGAGGTGCAGTGAAGATGAGCCGGATAAATGACTTCTCTTTTTCATTCAATGAGTCCTGCAAAGCCCACAGGGTCACCGTGTGTGTGTGTGTGTGTGTGTGTGTGTGTGTGTGTGTGTGTGTGTGTGTGTGTGTGTGTGTGTGTGTGTGTGTGTGTGTGTGTGTGTGTGTGTGTGTGTGTGTGTGTGTGTGAGAGAGAGAGAGAGAGCAGAAAGTATGACTGCTGCTTCGATCTGGAGTTGGTGCTTGAGAATGCACGCAAATCCCAGACTTTTGCCCCGGCCAGCTGACGTTTTTGTTACCCCTGACACAATAACATATTAAAGTCTTTCTGGCTGTTGCGCCTCTCCTTTCACCAGAGAGTGAGAAAAGTAATGTAGTTCAGGGGGGCATGTAAGGTGGGACAATGGCTCAAAAATATTGAATAAAGAGTGAAAAGGGAGAAAGGGTCTTAATGACAATAGGCCAGAGCTGGGGGTGAGGACTGATGATGTGTATGTGGGGGTGAGGCCAGATTGATGATAGATCTCCGCTGGTTAAATATTATCAGGCTTCTTTTTTCATGTATCAACCCCCTACCCTCCCCCCATCCTGTCCTGGTATCACACAGAGAATGGCGAGATGTGGCTGGCTAATGATCTGCCCATCTGAGCCTTTCACTTTTTGTATTAGCCCATTTACTTACTACTGAGACACCCCCCCTATGGATTCACCACACAGATGGTTTGGGTCGCCATAGTGACTGCTGAGCTTTATTTACATCGGGCCAAAGCCCTTCTGTGCTAGTTTAGAAGTTGTACCATTGATTAAGCATTGAGTGGACAGTCCGAACTACAAAGGTGGTGTTCTTCATTCACCCTTTCTAAACAGAGGTGAGTCCTCTACAAGAGCAAAAGCTATTTTCCTTGACTCATTAATGAGTTTGAGGCTATGACCTCTCTGACAGCTATACTTGCCAGTGCAGATCATTGAGCTTGCCAAGATATGTGAAACATTGTTTAGTTGCAATAAACCAGTTGCTGTGTGTTGACAGATGCGGATGCTTTGCCATGTGAGTCATCTGATAATGGTCATAGGAGTTCCCAATTATATAACTTCTTTATTTAAACATAAGGACAGACCAAAGGCCCGAGGGGAAAAGGTTTGATGCTGATACGTTGCTCGTGAGCTCCGTTCCCTCTGCCTGTGGCTGGACTTGCTAAACCTTTTGACTGTAGAGGCGACCGCAGCACAACAGAAATCTGTGCTGTGATAGGACACTTTTCACTGTCAGGGTTGTCCTCGGCTCTCAGATGAAGTTGACCTGCGTGCACCTCTGGGACTTGTGGGTAGAAAGGGTTGCCTCTCATCCAATTAACTCCTCTCTTTCATACACACACACACACTCAGGCCAGGGCGGGGTAGACAATAACACAGAGGGTGAGAGCCGGTGGAGAAAAGGGAGTAGCTGTTCCCTGTGCCCCAGTCTTTTGAAATGGTGATGACACCTCCTCCCTCACCCTCATCGCTCTGCTCCCTTCTCTTTTAATGTGGCAGAGTCATCCATTCCATTAACCCTCCTCCTGCTCCCTTCCCCAGTTTCGAATGAGGCAGATCTCCCGACGCCAGCCCCCCCCCACCTTCCTATAAAAGCCAGGGGTAACAGGGGCCACAGCAGTGACGATGGCAGGGGCATTTGTCATGCTCTGAGCCGCAACAGTCTGTTGCTCTCCCGTGGGTCTTTGTTGTCCCCGGCTCCCAACTTTGCTGGCTAAGCAGGAGATTTCACATGTTCCATTAACATCTGAACCAGATTTTATGGTGGAAACATAAAAAGTAAGATGCAACAGGCGCGAATGGATTCCAACTGTATCATACGCACTGACTGCACATTCAGCCTGCAGTTACACAGCAACCGGCTTGTCCTGCCTGGTGCTTGGGTTTCATGCACCACTCAAGTGAGGGTCAGTCACCAAGGTGTTATAATGCTTTGGGCTGGGCACAGAAAAGACAGAGAGAAATCCACTTAAAGCGAACCAGCAACCCCCCCACCCCGGCGTCTCTCATATCCCCTCCAGGTCACCACGTGCATCACACTTCTGAATGGAAAACGGGAAATTAGCTCTCCACAGCACTTGAAAAACTGGAGAGAGAGAGAGAGAGAGAGAAAGCAGCAAAAGGGGAGGGTGGGGGAGAGGAAAATACAGGATGGGAGGCAGGCGGGGATGGAGGGGGTAGGGGGGTGTTCATTTGAGTGATACAGCTGCTTTTTGGACAGACAGCAGTGCCTAAGAGCTGTGAAAAAAAACAGCTTGAATCAAGCAACAAAAGCCGAATCCATACTTCAAAGACTATTCTGATGAGAGGAGGAAGATGTTGGTCATTTTTTTTCATACTTTTATTACTCATTTTTCTTAAAATGAGTGTTAAGGTCAGAAAAGCTAAAAATTGATTGATGTGTTAATGCATATATAGAGAATGGCATCAGTGATCCCAAATTTGGAACAAGATTTGGCAAAGCAGAGACGAAGGCAAGCTTTCTTTGCTTTCTTTCTTTTCTTTCTTTGCTCTTTCCATCTACTTTTATAAGCCAGGTCATCTCAGCTTCAGTATTCGCTGTGTGCCAGCTTCTTCCTCCGTAGTTTGGTAGATAGCTGATTTTTCCCTCATTATTTGTGCTTTAACAACTGTTTCAAGCTGAGCCTTTGTATCTTACTTAAATGACATGCTCTCTACAGGGTCTCCACTTATAAACTTGCAAACACATCTTGTCTTCATGTAACCGTTTTGGTCTTAATAAAACAAACTCTTCAGCCCGCTGATTTCTCGATCTGGTGAACCTCTTAACCTCTGAACTTCCTCCACCCTTCTCGTGGTGTCTCCTCTCATCTGCCTGCTCCTCTCTGGCTTCTTATCTCTGTATTTCACTCTCTACCCATCTTGTCTGTCTCAATAGATTTACCGGTGTGTCCATCCGTATGCACTGAACATCTGCCTGTTTCTGACAGATAATGGGGGTATTCCAACTCCTGGATGACTGATATTGAGATATCCTTGCTCCGGGGTAGCATACACAGTCATTTTCCCTTGATTTACTGAGCAATGGACTTGCCGCAAAGGAACATAGACCTAATGATCATTGTGGAGATGCGCCTCTTAACTCAGGACTGCAGACTAGAGTGTGGATGATTACAAGCGATACAATAAGGCATGTCTCCTCCCCCTCCTCTCTCTCTCTACCCCTCTGCTGAGGTATTTCCAGAATGCCGCCGGCCATGATGGATTTATGAGTGTCCCATACTTTGGCAAACACTGATGGTGGCCAGCTTTGTCTTTCCCCCTGTGATATAGTGAAGGTCCCCATAAAAAATGGGAAAACCAGGTTACAGCCACCATAGAATGGGGCTAAACAATAAAAGGCTTTATGGGCAGATATAGCCCTGTACCATAAATGCTGGAATCTGTTGTTAGAGCGACATTAAAGGGATAATGACGAGGGGTACTTTCAGAAAATCCCTGCAGCCACTAAGATGGTCTTTTTAGGAAAGACATACTCACAGAACAAATGTGATCTATAAAACCATTTAACTTCTGATCAAGATTCACGTTTGTGTGTGTGTATCTGTGTGTATGTGTGTGTGTTTCCAGTAGACTGAAAGAAAGGAGGTGGAAGTGGTGCATCGATAACTGCCGCTTGTTCTCACGTCGAAGGGTCGGGCCCCCTCGTCACGTATTGGCTCCGTCTCGGAGCCCACAGCTGTAGGGTTTGGCTGGCGCTGCCTGTACAGGCTGCACGAAAACCAGCTGCGCAAACAAACATTCAAACACACACACCGTAATGACAGTAAGGGGAACAGGGCGGTAGCAGACAGGTCAGCGAACATTCAGGTACACTAAGAAGCCCGCAAGCAACTTTGCACACAGTCACACATGCTGACATGCACTGAAGAGCGACATTGGTTGGAGTGGCAACAGAAGGGTGGCTGCTGGGAGCATGCCAGCAGTAGGAGTGTGTGTGTGTGTGTGGGGGGGGGGTGTATGGTGCTGATCACAGTTGTGGAATAATGCCCCTGACTCCCAGGCAGCATGTTTTCGCCCCACAGCATGACAGAGACCTGGACATCTCCTTAGGGGAGGATCGGCAAAGGGAACACTTTTTACTGCTTCTTAACAGCCCTGATTGGGCTACAAAAGAAAGGCAAGTTAGGGCAGTAAAAATAGTTTGACACCCTGAAGGTCTGTCAGCAATCTCCTCTCCGACCTTTCCCATAAATCTCTTTGAATTCCCTCCTAAAATTCTTCTCCTCTCTCTTCTTTGCCATCCTCGCATCTATCCTCTGGACTCCCAGCTTCGCTCTGATTCCATGATGTTGTGTTTGCTGACTGTGGGAACATCCTATAATTTGCACATTAGCATCTATTCCTGCATGGCGCTCTAATCAGTCCCCACCATCGACTTGCTGGACTGCTGCACAATCAAGACTCACTTCTAGGTAACAAGTTAGCGGATTTAGACACAATCTCATTTTGCCTGCGTTGGTTCCTGGCAAAGCCATTTTCCATGTTGTCAAAAGTGCGGTGCTTATTGATGTCGGAGTGAAACGATGCATTAATGTGAACTGAACCGCTTGTGACTCTGTTTTTGACTTCACGCTGGCCCTGAAGATGCAATACAGACCACTGACCGCTCTCACTTCCTCTACATTTGTGGAACTCAGTTGTGTTTGTTTAACAAGCCATGCAAACTGGACACCTCCTGGCACAAAACAAGCAACTATTTATCCATTGATGTAGTTTAATAAATACTTGTGACTCCCCACCTCACATGGCATTCTGTTCCTCTGAATATTAAAAAAAAACACAAAAAAAAAACGCCACACTTATGTGTCTGAGTACAGTTAGCAGGTTTTAAGAATGACAAAGTGACTTTTTGTTCCCAATAAATGTCAAAAAGCTATACACAAGTGGCTGTGATTTAATCCTGCATTCTTCCCTCCTTGTCTGTATTAAGTAATGATCAACAATCTGTTATCTCTTCGCTTGTTCTTCACTATCGCGGGGTATTATCCAAGGATGAATGCTTTCCCCTTGGAGAAGAAAACAGCCTGGAAAATTAGCATTTTCTGACGGCCATTACTCAGAGGGCTAATCCTGTCAAGGAATGTGTGGCTACGCTATCAGTGTTTGGAATGGGTCGCTGTGGCCCAAGCCTGCACACTGGGCTCTTATCAGGCAGGGTAAACACACTTGGGCCTGCATTAAATAAGTGTCACAGTCGGTGGGGGTGGAGCACGCCGAGCCCCCCTGCCAGGCTCCATGCAGATAATCCCTCTCAAAACCTGTGTTGATCAGACCCAGCTGTGGTTTGTGACTCAGGTGTGGGGAAAGTGGGGGAGGAGAGCTGCAGTCCACCAGCGTAGATCACTATACTAGTCACAAAGGTTTTTTTTTTGCTGGTGTTCACATTAAGTCACATATTAGGAACATATATGTGTGTGTGTGTGTCAAATGACTTGTATCCATGCAGTCGTTCTTAGATTAGTGTAATAAAATTTTGAATCCCCACAAAAACAGCATAAATCGTTAAAACACCTTAAAGCCATGAGATGGGAGAGCTGATTTTACATTGAAGACTCAGAACTGGGCCTTCCATATTGTTGAGTTCCTTTGATACGTCCCAGTAACTGATCCACATTCTTGTGGGTTTTTTTTTCTTTTTTGCCCTGTGTCAAAGTGAAAAAATTGTCAAATACTGACATTGATTTCGGCCACTTGATCTAGCATCTGTTCTATGGATGTTGTGAAAATCACAGGTTAAAATTTGTGAAAGCTCAGGGTCCGTTTTTGATGATTAGGGGGGGGGGTGTTGAAAAAGTTCTGATTTCCCAGCTATGTCTGGAACTGAAATGCTTCTGTTTGAGGTTTGGCTGTAACTTCACTCTTTTTAGAGGAGTTGATGCAGACAGCAAAATGTCTGGTTTTAATTGTTGGACCCAAACTCAATTGTCACTGTTTTTTCAGCACTAATAATGGCATTACCAGGGTGTGAACGTAAAATATTGATGTCTTCATGTTGTTGTGGTTATATACTGGTCTTGGTATGGATTTAAGCTTAATGAATGACAAGTTGGAACATTGTTGCTTGGAATGTTGCAGAGTAAAGGTGCGGTAAGACTTCATTGGCAGATATGACAACAATAAATTAAAACAACTTCCTGATCCGTCCTGCTTCAGCTCCACTGCGATGAAAACAGTCCAGATTCCAGGACAAGGGTGACTTCTTCACTTTTGTTATGTGTGCTGAAACAAAGCTGGAAGAGAAGTTTAATGGCGCTGCAGCCGTAAGGTGGGAAACCTTGAATAATGTGGGATGAGAGTGAGCCAGAAAGGCCAATCCGAGTCAGCCAGTGGGTCACCAGGAGGTGAGGCTGCCTCCTTCCCTGGGTTCAGGGAAAGTTCAGCTGCATAGCATTAGGCAAATTAGGGAGACGAGGCTGGGGGAGAAAAAAAAATCCGAGGGTAAGGACTGATGAGAGCATGAGGGAAAGGGTCAAGTTAGCTGGAAGGAGGAGCCCGAAAAGAGAACATGGACAGAAGGTTCCAGGAAAAGAGTCCAGAGAGATAGTCTGGTGCGGCCATGAACTCCAGCTGAGATATGAAGCACTTCTTCCTCAGTTTTTATGAACTGATCACATCCTCAAATATATTTCTATTTAAAGTAAAGCACCTAAATCTGGGGAGTGAGGAGGAGGAGGGCAGCGGGCTCCCGCTCCCTCAAAGTCCCATGCAGAGCCCGAGATTAGTTAGAGGGAGATCCACTGTGACGTCCCGGAAGGGGTTAAACGTAGGAGGAGCAACCCATGAAAAGAGACGGAGGGTATAGAGGAAAAAAAAAGAGAAAGAGTCCGCTGGAGGTGGAGCCAGAGCCCTCAGCTGCTGTGCCTTGTCACATTTTTTACAGAACATGTTATCCGCACGATTTGGTGCGGGAATGATTTCGGCTTCTCTCTGCAAAAACACAAACAAGGTGCTGCTGCACTGTTTTTACGCACCGGGATATCCAAAAAGCGGGTTCTGATCGGGAGACCCGGACCGGAGAAAGGAGCGCTTCATTCAGGGAGCAGACAGGAGTCCACCCACCCACCCACGGCGGGCGCAAACGGGACAACCATCCGTGAACTGCAACTAGACGGAATTTCCTCTCTTGATATTGTTGCTTTCATCCCGTTGATATTTTCCTGCGCTGTGGAAACTGATTTAGGAAATTCCTGTCATTTTCTTCCCCCAGGATTTAATCCAGATTGTTTTTTTTTTGTTGTTGTTTTTGTTTTTTCTTTTTGCATGGTGGGGGCACAGCCTCAAATGTTGCTCTCTGTTTGAGTGACACCGAACGGACTGATTATTTTTCTGCTGAACTTCCCCGAATCTTTATTTTGTAGTGTAGAATCCGGACCCAGACCTGGCGTCGGACAACATGCAGACTGTTCTTCTGCGATATGTTTCCAAATTGAGCGCAGCCGACTAGGGCTACAGCCAACCCACGATCCGGTTGGCTTTCCAATCAATACAGCGCGTAAAGACGATACCAAATGTTTAAATGTCCCCGCAGGTTCTGGATTTGTCACTTTTCTTTCGATTTTAATGCAGTTTCCCTCCCTTTTGGCCGCCTCGGTTTCTACCTCTGCTGGTGGCGAGCTGAAATCCACAAGGCTCCCGTGTTCTGCGTGCGCGACACTAGTTCGTTTTCTGATTATAATCCTCTGCTGTTGTCCTGTACCGTATGATGTATGAGAGCGTGGACGTCGTGGGACTGAACCCCAGCCCGAACCCTTTTTTAATGATGGATTACTACAACCAGAGCAGAGGATGCTTGATCCCAGAGAAAGGACTGGTGCCCGGAGCGCCCCATCCCTACAGCACGTCCATCAGAAACCAGCACTGGAACGGCTCCAATCACTGTAGGTGTCTTCCTGCCTCTTCAACTTACTGCTACTATTAGTTTATTCAAAGCCCTCATGGTCCGCGTGTGTGTGTGTGTGTGTGTGTTCATGATCTATACACCAAAATGGCGTGTTTCCTATTCATTTATTATCCTTATAACGCGACAGTTTTGAGAAAAAAAATTGGCATTATAAGGTATTTTATTCCCGTGTTACCCGACTGTTTATCTCAGTTATTTAACCCCTATAATATGGGCCAAATAGTGTTGCATGTTAGCGCCATCCCTGAGCTTCATAACTGCATTATATATACTTGACCCACTTTCCGCTCCCTCTTTCCTGCCTCACTGTGCGCTCAGGCTGGGGATTTTTCGGCGAGACTGCGGCGCACTGATCCAGGCCATGTTGCCCAAAGCCTTTTGGGTTCCTGAAATACACATTTAATACAAACGACGTTGTGCAAGCCATTCTGAGAATAATTAAATCAAAGTGTCCAGTCAGTGTTATCCCTCGTTCTTCTGATGATGTGGATAGCTGCTCCCACAGGCCAGGAGAGCACGCCTCAACAGGACGATCCATGTTCCCATCAGATCCTTCCAAAATGAAATGCATCTAAAAAAAACTTTTATTCAAATTATTACTTACTCTCCTCTTTTACATATTAATATATTGTCGTGTTCCAGCAGACCATGCATGTCAGAATAAATATTTTACCTCTGACAAATGCACAAAATTAATATTTATAGGCTCTGGTGACAAGACTTTGTGTTATGTCTAAATATAGCATGTGAGTGTGTGATGCGACTTCAGTTTGGATAGGTGATTTACTTTGTGTTTGCCTGACGCCTTTGTTTTCTTCATTTGAGGAACCTCCACTTGTGATTTGAGATATGAGTTTATTGATACAGTATCTGCTGCAGTAAGAGGATTTTATTGCAACAACAAAGAATCATGGGTGCCCCGGCTCATTCTTTACCTCAAAGGCGCTGCTCTGCACAAAGCTCAACAAGGCCTTTAAAAAAGAGATAGCTCTGTTGTCTTTCACAGCTGTAGGAGTGTAAAAGTCAGGAATTTCCACAGGCTCTTAAGGGCCAATTTCCTCCTTGTCTCAAGACTATAGAAACACACGACAAAGGGAAATTTAAACAGGAATTTCTGGTGTTTGAAGCAACAAAAACATTCAGATGCTTCTGTTTTTGCTGCCGTCCTTCTTAAGTCTGATGAGAGTACAAATTCTCATCCCATATGTTTGTCAAAGCAGATAAGCGGCGGGCTTGATAGTATTTATCGAGCTGACCCAGTAAATAGTTCTTGTGGCAGCATTGATTCAAACCATGTGAGCTTGTCTGGGGGAGACTGTGGGGGTTTGGCCCAGGAAAAGACCTCTGATCTCTTACTCGACTCCACATTGTGTTCCTCACCAGAGGAGTTGCAGGGGGAATTTGTGTGTGTGAGTGGGGGGTAGCATAGCTGCTCTTTGCCTTACTGCTCGAATGTAATAAAATATTTAGTGCACAACCAGGGAGCAGTAGGTGGGGGTTTAGAGCAGAGGCGCAACGTCCTTTAGTGTCATCCTGTGGCTTGTAGACATGTTGGATCATAGGTGTAGAAAGTGGAAAGGACAAAACAGAGTGAGATTTCCTTTCTTTTTTTCTTCACCTTCTTAAGCAGGAATCCAAACCAGTCAGGCTCAAAAATCTCCAGACAATCTCAAAAACATCTGCTGGCTTCATCTTTTTTAAATCCAAACTCCACAGGCTGTAGTTTCATGGTATGTTATCCTGTGCGTGTCAGTTTTAGAAATGCATTGCTGAAGGAACTAAACATTTTAACCTCCTCACTGCTTTTTTCCTTTTTGGGCCACTGTTTTTTTTTGCCTTCGCCACTTGGATCTAACTGTTCATTATAGGCTTTACGAATGAGCTTTCTGGCTGGATGAATGTACTCAGTGACATCCTCACTGCAGGAAATGGCCTCCTGGACCCATTAAGTGGACTGGCATAAATCCAGATCATAGGGGGGCTTCATTCCTGATGTTGTTATTCTTTGGAGACGTCGCCGTTTCTTTGACCGTTTCAAGTGGACACAGGTATATTCAGTTACAGACCATATCTGCAAGCCCCCTTCACTCCAATCTGGTTCTGTTCACAGCAGCAATCCCATTTCTTAATGCTGCAAAGGCTGTGGTCCTTCGAAGCCTGAATCATACAACTATTATGGTCTCATGCATGAAAGAATGTGCATTGCCGTGTTCACATGACTGTCACTTACTTACAGGGGGAGGGAGGGGGGGTAGGAAGAAAAAGCTCAAATGCTCACCAGTCCATAGGTTTTCTTGCCCTTTTCTTTTTGAAAAGAAAGTAGATGAGGCTTTAGTTTGTCTTCTTTAGAGAAGTGGGCTAGTGGAGGCTAATGCTATCTGCTCGAAGGGCAAGTGACCAGCAGCTTAATCTGCCTCATATGGTGCTTAAGTGCAGGAAGGTCTTTTGACTAGCAGAAGGCGTAGAAACAAAACAGATGGCATTCTATTGTTTTTCAGTGCAAATGACTAAGAGCAGGAGCAATTTCCAGGATAGGATGAGAGGCATTAGATTGAATTTGTTTTTTTGTTCTTTAAATAAGCAAATTACTTTTTAAATTGGAACCCACGTGGTGGCTCCTTTTGGAGTCCGCAACATCAGGCAGTATAGCGACACCCTCCCTGAATGGAAAAACTGTGGCTAATATGTTTGGATTTTGTGCCAGCCGGCAGAATGGTTTTGGCCTGGTGAACAAACTGTAAATATCAGCTTTATTTATATATGCAGAGTTTGTTTGATAAGTGTTTGCTTGGAATCTGTGAAAAACTTGAACAATGGAGCAAAGACAGAAGGATGCTTGTCCTGTCCCACAGTATTCTCAGCTTTTGACATTGAAGGGAATTCACTGTTATAAAACTGCTGAAGAGAAGGTCGTGCATGAAGGGAGAGCAGAATGTAAAGGATTTTCACCATCAATCCACTCAGGATTTCTTGGCAAAGCTGATTATGACTTCAGAAAAATTATAGCATGTGATTTTGTTGAAACAAAGCATTAATGCAAATTCAGTGCCTTAATGTTCCTGAAATGCAGCGTTTGCCCTTAATGTCAATGTCACGTCCCTGAGCACTGTGATATTGCCTTGCTGCTCTTGAACGTCCGTGCACATCGATGCTTTGATGGACAGGCGGTTGAGAGAATGGGTCTTTCCTCCTGGGGCTTTGTTGGTCCCTGCTTGATGGAACTGGCAGGATGGATGGACAGCATTGAGGCAAGGTCCCCTGTTCTTCCAGGGAAAAGAGGCATCAGACAGGCTCCTTATTGTGCCACGTCTGCCTAACCCCCTTTCAGCCAATGGTGACAGTGATTTAATGGCCTTAATGCCTAGAATGCTGCGGAGGAGGAGGGCGAGTGTGTGTGTGTATGAGTGAGAGATCAGCGTGTCCACAGAAACATGCTTGCTTTCACCTTCAGGTGAACATCAATAACACATTTTGTCATCAAAGTATGTTTGTAATGGCAAAGGGGTGCAAAGAGTTCAATGGAACTGCAGCCGCTCTCCTGGGAGAGGCCACAGGGCAGCGTTTCACAACCTGCCATCACTTGCTTCCAAAAACGCCACCTTGCCGCCAACCTTCAGAGCTGCTGCTGCCCTTTTCATTGTGATTCACGGCACTCTCTGTAGGTGCAAACGATGCTTTCTCTGTCTATTTTTCTGCTAATTTCATCATATTATATGTTGTGGATGATTTTGCACAAACTGCCAGCGGTCATTTAAGCCATACTTTCCATGAAAATCCATTTTCACCACCTGACGCTAAAGATCATTATACGTCCAAATGACGACAAACACAGTCCACACTGTCCGCTGGTATATACAGCGATCGACAAGACAACGTAAATTTGCGTTCTTATTCTATATTCATCGATATTAAATGTTTATCATATCCAAAGTGCACCAAAGTTGATGTTGCGCCCCCAGAGCCCCCAGTGACTCACATTTATGCTGGAAGCAGAATCACATGAGTGTTTCTCAAGTGGACTCCTGCAGCTATGCTATAGGCCCTTCCTACCACTATGCCTCCTTAACCGCTTTCTATGAAACTAGATTCAGTGTTTACTAATTATACATGCCCCAGGAATCAGATATTCAGCATGCCACAAGGTTACCAAGGGCAACAAATTTATATTTTTCTTTATTATGGACAATACTTTTAAGGAACTGTTTCTTTTATACACAAACAATGCTATGGATGACTGGACTAGATATTTTCTCCTGAGGGTGACATCTAGCTGGGGTTACTATAAATTGAGTATGTCAGAAATTCCACATATTTTTGTCTGGGTGGTTTATTTGTGAACTAACGAACACACTGTCAGACACTCCGATGGGCCCCAGCTTGTTTGTAGAGAGAATTAGCCGGAGGCATCAGTCAGAGTGTACTGTACACCACTTTGGTTAGAAGCTAAATCCCCAAACAGGGGTTGGTGTACATGGCAAAGCCCATTTTGATGAGTGGACCAGGGCATACAAAAGGTCTGGGCTGTGCCATCGATTCATCAGGGCTTAAAGACGGCAGCTGATTCCAGACGTTGTGACATTGGCGCTGTAATCTCACTATCATTAATTACAGCCTCCCAGGAATCTCTCCTGTTATACACACACACACACATACACACACACATGCAGGGGTGTGAGGGAGATTGAAGCAGCTCAGGTTAAAGGGGGTTTCTACCCTCTAAAATATTCATAGCTTCTTCATTTAAATCAATTTGCCTCTATGGGGGCATTGGAGCGTCAACTGTCAGAAATTGAGCCGGCCTGTTGTAATCACTTCTTTACTTATCTCTACAGATGGCTTGTTCGCAATGGGCTCTGCATGGCTAGCTCAGCAGGACATTGAGCTCTCTCACCCTCTCCACTGTACCCTCCCCACCCCCCTTCCCCCATCTCCACACCCCATCTTCATGTTTCATCCACACCCTCTCATAATGGAACACACATAAATTCATCCAGGTATCGAACACAGGTACATTCATCACCCCGGAATTCATCTGCAAGGCATTTTTATTCTCGAAGTATCTCCTTTCTTTCACGTCTCCATGGTTGCGTTCTCCTCGTGGCAAGTCTGCACCGGGCAGTCAGCGTCACCATTAATCTTTAATGTTCACGTGCTCTAATTTTTACTCATATTTTACAAGATTTCCTGCCCTCCAAACCCCTTTTGCCAGCATCTGCTATATATAGAGTGATTACATGGAATCTTGTTGTGTTTCATCAGTTGGCCGCCTCCTGCCACACACACACACACACACACACACACACACACACACACACACACACACACACACACACACACACACACACACACACACACACACACACACACACACACACACACACACACACACACACACACACACACACACACACACACACACACACACACACACACTCAGGCCACTAGCTTGGAGCTAAAGCGCAGTACTGCTGCATCAACCAACACACTCAACCCCACTCTCCCTTTGGGGTTTTTTTGTGAACATCACATGGATGACAACTGTACACCTCAAGCAGTACACACAAACACACACACACACACACACACTGCAGTCCTCTTATTTAGAGAGCAGGACAGCCGAAAAAATGGGGTAGAGGTTAGTATGCTAAAAATACAAGAGGCTGGCAGCGATCCTGCTGTCTAGACAAAAAATAGCACCATGTTGCTGCCGTCTCCATCGGGTTTGTTAACTATGGAGCAGCAGAGAGTCCTCTGAACCAGCTCCTGTTTGTGTTTCATTCCAGACAAAAACTGTATCCTCAATCATTCACTTTTTGAAATAAAAGTTCGGCTGGCTGTGACTGTGTTTCTAATTAGTTATGGAGGCAGCGCCGCAGACACTGAAGACATCTCAACATCTCAGATGATCTCATAGCATTTGATAAGTGGAACTTTTAATTCCCTGGCTTTCATAATACCTGGCGTTTGTGTTTTTAACAGGTCCCCAGGGTAAACATGGCAGTTTTGAAGGAAGTGAAACACTTTCTGGATGCCTTGTGTCATCGAAATGCCTTTTTAATCTTGTGTGTTTTCTCCTCCTTGGTTCCCTCTCATAGTCTTCCAGGCCCAGCCTGGCTCAGTATGGTCTCACTTAGTGACTATGAAGAGCTGTGTCTGTCTGTACATCACTCTCCTCTCTTTCCCACAGACCCTCTGAATCATTTCATATTCATTACGTGTCTGGCTGGAGCCCGATCTCTGACATTTGACTCTTAAAGGCCCACCTGGGACCTGGATGAAATAGACTGCCAACAGTGCAGCGGAGGTGGAAAGGAAGAGTGGAGTGCCTGGATAGTGATGGATAGGACAGCAAGTTCGGCTGAAGGAGGAAGATGAGCTCAGGTTACAGGCCACTTGTTCCCCATAACCCTGTTTGTGATATCGGCATTGTACAAGGAGATGCGGGAGATACCATGTCGTGGCTCTCAACATGTGTAGGTGAAGTGACGTGACTGAGAAAAGACCAAAACAACTGGATCCTGTTTGCAGTGAATAAAACCAGTGTGTTTAGAGGGAGGTGCTCTGACATCAAGCAGAGAGGTGTATTGTCTAACCTTTGCTGGGAGCTGTCATGTCTTATCTGGGCCATTGTTGGTGAGGGAGAGGGAAAGATAGCTGCTTCTTAGATGTGATAATAATTAAGTTGTCATGTTAGATTCCAAGGAGCGCTCATTGTTCTTTGCGAAATAAACGCCACACAGCCCTCTCCGCTGAGCCCTTGCAGGATTAGATATTAGGCTCAAGACGTTTGTTTTTGAATGCTTCTTACTCGGAGACAATGCAGTGGGACAGGAAGTGGAGATAAAGCCCTCAGCATGAGATGGGCCCCTTCTCTTTGGTTGAAACCAGACAAGTGAAATGTTTTCATCTATTCCCCATTCCTAACGTCTTTCTTCATAAGCCTTGCCAGCCTGGCCATTCCTTCAGATCAGGGTAGGAGGTGTGCTGAAAGGGAAATATGAAGTGCTCAGAGGAGAGGGCATATTTGTTATTCCTCAGGATTTTTAACAGTAACCTGAGGAGAGGTTTTTATAGCTCGCAAAAAAATTGAAGCAGGGCTGAAAAGAAAGAATGAAGACAGGCATGTTTTCAGTTCCTCTACGGTACTAGAACAATCTGAATAATTTATATAGTTGCTATTTCAAAGATTTGACCAGTGTCTTCAAATCCCTTTAACATTTGCACATTGACTCATGCTGCGATGCGAAGCATAAAATCCCAAGTGTAGAGGCTTTCTACCTTCATTCCATTCTGGTCAGAGAGCTGACTGATTCGAACAGTGACAAAATGTTAAACTACAGTCATCAACCGAGAGAAGTGTCTTGTTGAACTGGTGACCAGCTCTTTTTCTAGAGGTGATGTACCTCTGACCTCTGGCCGTGATGTTCTGCCGCTTTGCCCTTGCGCCGTACGTGGGAATCCTTTTACTCAGTGTTGTAGCTGCTGGAAGGATTCAACAGCAAAGCTGGAAATTGTGTATGGACTGTCAGCACCTCCCAGCTTAAAGAGGTGAGGAAGGGGCCATCAGGATGACTGTCTCTTTCAAACAATATTCTCTATGGAGCCTTTCAATAGTTTAGTTTCTTTTTTTTTCTGTATGTTTTTGGCCATTTGTCTCTTGAACAAAAAAGTTCTGGAGAGCACTTAGGGAGGATAAGAATGAGGAAATAAGAGAAGGGAGGCAGCAGACGGAGGAAGAGGGGGAGAGGCTTTGCTGGTTGACCGATATTATTAGTCTTCTAGTGAGAATGATGAAGTTTTGGCCTCTATCCAGTGGCTGCTACCACGGCAGTGTTGCCAATTTCAGTCTAGATCAGAATGACCTATATGCCCATGTTATTTATCTCATTCGTTTTCACTCCTTTGAGTCTTTTGTTTCATATCAATTCTCTTGATAAGAAAAAGGGTTTTCAGCACTTTTTTAATAACCTTAATTGATGTGACCCAGTTACATTAGAAAAAAAATGTTATTCCTGCTTGGAGTTGTGCTCTATTTAGGCAGATGGAAGCTTAAGCAGACTGTTGCTCCTTACATGGCAACTGGCATGCAATCTGCATGGCTGCCCAAATTTGCTCTTTCTGGCCACAGGCAAGACCAGCAGCGTTAATCTTTGCAGCCACAGTGTGAATTATGGATTGGATGTAATGCAGCGATTAGACACACACCTACACACATCCCTCTGCGCTGTGAAAGGGTTTCCCTGGCTGCAGAGAGAAAATGTCTCCACTCGACAGTTCTGCACTCTAACCTGACCACCTAGTCTCATCATCCCCCCACTGCTCATTTCCAATCCACCTCCACGGATACGTGCATCCCGGAGCCAGCAGAAGAAGAAGAACATTCTGGTGCTTAGGCTGGCTAAAGCCATCCAATGCTATAATCTCCAGCACCTGTATGAGATGCATGGGAATCTTGGTCAGCTGACTCTAAAGAGGGAGGAGGGAAGAGAGAACTGTGGCGAGGCTGAAGCATTTCATAAATCCTTCTGGGATGCTCCGCAGGATTGACACTCCCAATCCCAGATGCCCTCACTGCTCAGTGGGAAGGTCCATCACCGACTTCCTGTGATCAGGCCTACTTTGGGATTGTTTGATCTCATTGTGGAAGTGATGAGTTTGTCCACTGCCTGACAGGCAGAGAGCTCCTTGATGCTGAAGGGTGAGGAGGTGGAGTAGGCTTCCGCAGAGAGCCTTATTAAATGTATTAACATCGTCTGCTCCCCCAGGACTCACGCCTACACGTCAGGGGGGGTGGGAGGGTCACTGTTAAGCTACCTTCTCACAGTTCTAATGCCCTGTCCTAATTTCCTGTATACTCATGACATCTTTTTCTGCTTTCATTTAAATTCAGTTTGTGACAGATCAAGCTACATCAATGCAGAAGCAATTACATCTGTCTGTTTATTCATCATAGATTGACATTTATGCTGTTGTTTCACCCCTGACTGCATCTCATCTCACTGAACTAATTGGCCCACAGATGTTTAATTTTATAATTGACTTTGGATCGAAAGTACTTTACTCCTTCCTCACCTGTATGTGTCACTATTCACGACAGTTTCTTTGCTTTGAATTATGCATTGGAAACTTTTGCATAATTGATTAGCACCACTTAGCTTAATGGGCAGAGTTAACTGGCTAACCGTGCGTTCCTACTTGTGGTGGAACTGGGTTGTGACACCTGGTACCCAGACACCCCTTAGGGGTCATGATGAAGCCTGGGTCACACGACAGAGAGACGTAGCAGTTGGTAGAGGCCAGCCAGGGTTAAATGGACCCCAGAGGGTCGGAAGACAGGAAAGGGGAAGTGGGAGCGTTAACACCTGAGGGCTCAGGTTGCTTCCACTCATTATTTGTAGCAGGCCTGTTTACCGGCATGTGTTCAGCCAGTGAGCTAGGTCTTGTGTGTGCATGCTAATGTTCATGTTTTACTTGGATTTTTCACACACAGAGTTGAGACACGTTTCATTCATATACAGCTTCAGTAGTCTGTTTTATCAAACGCAGTTGAAGCCCCATGCTGCTTCTTTTCACAATTTTCTGATGTGAAAAGAAACTCAGGGAATGTTCTTTAGTGACTGACAAACTGTCATAAATTCAACATAGACAGCTAAAGTCTGTTATCCTTATAAGAAAATATTCAAGTTGCGTTTGAAATACCTTCAAGAGAGATCAACATTGACCCACTAAAACGGTACGCTGACTGATGGGATGTGTGTGTGTGTGTGTGTGTGTGTGTGTGTGTGTGTGTGTGTGTGTGTGTGTGTGTGTGTGTGTGTGTGTGTGTGTGTGTGTGTGTGTGTGTGTGTGTGTGTGTGTGTGTGTGTGTGTGTGTGTGTGTGTGTGTGTGTGTGTGTCATGATCAAATGGCTCCCCTCGGGCAACATTGAAAGGTCAGGGATCCATGCAGGAAATTAGTGTCTGTGGAGGCGCAGTCAACACACACGCTTTCAGACAGAGGAGTGGAAAAGCACAAACCTTACCAGAGGAGGCTAAACATGTCCTTCATTAAATTCTATCAACATCCCACTGTGCTCCCTTGATGGCTCTGCCTGCTCTCATCAGCCATTTTTCCTAAGCACTGAGCTAACTTAACCTCCCGGTGCTATCGACAAGTGCTCACTTTTTTATTTTCTGCATTAGCCTTGACACTTTTGGACAAATGACTCTGCCTCTCCCCACCCACTTATTCTACCCATGCTCTTCCCAAATCTTCCCGTCACCGACCCCCCTGACATGTCACGGCAGATAGCTGAATCAAACACATGTAATCTGTCATCATTAGAGGCCATGAGGAGAGCAGCGGCTAGCGGAGACTATTCCAATCTGACTGTACAGAGGACTTTTGTGCACATTGCAGATGAACGCTGTTTGTTTTGCTAGGTTCTATCTGATCAGAGTGCGGGTCGGCTGTTTTCTTGTTTGTCTTGAACACGTCATCTGTCTCCGGTGGGTCTTAAGACCATTTTAGTCCCTGTGTTGACCCAGTAACCCCCTCAGGTCCCAGCATCATTAAGCTCTTTAACAGACTTGTGACAAGCTAATAGCCTTCTTGCAACATCTTCTCGTCCACAGACCTTCAATTACATCCACAACAGTATGCCTTTGACTTACAACCTGACATAGGTACATTGGGTTAATTTATGAAGGCATTATGGGTTTTTATGGTAATGCACTACAGGAATGCACTTCAGCCTGCCGAGGCTTGAACACGGACGTTAATCACAATCAAGTCAAACTATCGGCCCTAACTTGTGTTGATGCCTGCATGAAGTGACAAACCTGGACGGGTGTTGGATTTTTAAGAGAAATGTCTCAGTGAGAAATGCCCATTATTAAGCATCAGTGAGCACACACACTCTCATCCACCCGAGTCACGCAATACTGCGCTCACAAGCTCTCCCCCACTTCACCAGTAGTGCCTCTGCTCTGAAGTTGAGAAGATCAAACCCTAGTAATCTATTCGCCTGTGATTGGCTATTGTGTTGTCCACAGAGAGAAGGCGAAGGGGGGAAGAACAGTGAACACAAGTAGAGAGAGAGGCGGTTTAACATGACAAAGCCAATCCCAGGTGATCCTCCCTTCTCCTCCCCAGATCCTCAAGAGCGGCTTCTCTTTCTCTCTTTTCTTCTTGATCCCTTGTTCCCCCTTTTACTTTCTTGCTCCTCTTGGCCTCCTTCAAGTCCACTTCAGCCCTCTAATGCAAATTGCCCCTCACCCCATCCATATTTATGACCTGCTTCCTCCTCTGTTCCATATGCGCTTAAGAACGGGGGAGCCTTGAATGCTGCCAGTCACAGTGGATTAGCGAGTATCAATGGTCAGATAACCTCTCTGTTAGAATGAGTGAAGAGCAAACACTCGAGCATAAGCATTCACCAAGGCCTTTGGCCTTCAAACACTGTAGGTTGCACTTAGTTCAATAGAGACCTATGGGGTCTGTTTAATGTGTATAGATGGCATTGTAGCCCAGGCGGATAAAATCATTATCTATGAAATGCGTTTTCCAGCATTTTTCCACCTCTTCCTGGCTCCCAGCCTGTGTGAGTGCAGTTTCTTATAACCGAAGGAAAAAGCTCGCACAATGTCATCCACTCTCTGGCATTCATGTGATTAAACCAATGCAGGCACGTCGCACAACAGAGGCTTAATGTTTCATGAAGGCATTTTCACAGTCTGAGTGGCGACATTAAACAGTTCGGAGAAGTCTGTGGTTTCGCTCATGTTTGTTAATGTTGCGATCCAATGATGACCTTGAATTGTAATCGTGTATCCGACGGGATCACATGTCTCTTGAAGGAGTGGCGGCTTCATTCACTTCTAGACGCATGAAGAAGGGAAACCGCTCCCGTTTCATAGTGAAGAGTGTGTGGACAGACCGACATGCCAGCATGCGTCGCTTTTATTTTGGGCCTCCTTTTTAAATGTTTGTCTTGTGTATCCTTCTACCCTCTCATCCCGTCACTCAGCTCACTCTCCTCTTTCTTCTCAGATGTTCTCCTCTCTGTAAACTCCTTTTTTTTCCGTGCAGCCCCATGTTCTCCTTGACCCTCCCTCTTTTACTGTGGGTCAGGGATGTGGGTCAGCTGATAGTTTCCAGCTACAACATACATGTGATCGGCTCCTAACCCCTCATGTTCACTTCCAGATCTACCAAAGGCAAACACTGAATGTATGTGTCATATGATCCGCCGGAGGCTAGTTATATAGCTTCCACATTATGATAAACACATGAAAGGAAGACTCTAATCATGAGTTCACTTTCCTTTAACTCTTTGCAATGTTGCATCTAATGCAGAAATTTCTTCTGCACAGAAAAACACCTTCATGATCACTGTCATCTTTCAGATCTCCACACACACTTTCCATTAACACACTACCGATCCACATCCTGGCATTGTCTGGCTGACACCGGCTGCCCTCCCATGCTTCACCACCATGTCCTACACCATCAGGTCATGCCAATATCTCCATTCATCCTGTGACCAGTGCCAGCTCTCATAGTGCCACCGTCAGTCAGCAGGCACAGACAGCTGCTGGGTAGAGTTACACAGCGTTGTTGCCAAGGAGCTTGTGTTGTTCTGCTGCAGGATAGTTGCCTTGTATTTTGTAGCAATTGGATCCAGAAACATGTAAGTGCTCATTGGACATAATGAAACCCATTCATGATTTACTGTGAATTCTAAATTTGTTATAAGTGTAATCAATCAAGTAGCTTCTATGGTCAACGTAGCCATGCTGCTCCATGCTCAGTCCCTGTTGTCCTCACCTTTGCCATCTTCACCCAGCTCCTCTCCTCCCTCCATCGTTCTCTGGTTTGTCCACACATGTTCTCAGTTCAATCCCCATCTGCCGGTGCAGCGGTGATAGGAAAACCTGGTGTGTTGTTATTTCTGAGGCCTGGCAGCATGGAGAGGGAAGTTATCTTAGGCCTCTGGAGAAGGGCTTGGGAACATTGTGGGGGCTGCAAGGGTTGATAAAAGCCAGACGTGGCCTAGACAAGAACACACTGATACTCACACGCACAGGCTCTGACATACAGGCTGTAGATATCACGTGGCATGCACTCAAATATTCAAACAGACAGATGCTCTCACTTCTGCTAGCGTGCACATTTGGAGTTTAACTGCACACCCAAACTTTAAAAAAACAGAAATAAAGCAGCACGTACATTTTCACCTTGCCGATGTGTAAATTATCTCTGCTCAATTCAACCTAGCATTTCCCCAGTTTGGCCCACCGTTTCCTGCTTTTGGGGAGCAATCACCGTAACAGGCATGAAGAACTCCTTCGCCCTTCAGCTTCGACTCAGACGGTCATCTATCACGCATACATGTGTGTGTTTTGCTTTCGGTAACACTTTAGATGAGGGAACTACTTTGGTGCAATTATGGTCTTGCACTGAGTGCAAGCTTTAAACATCCTGCACAGTCGTTTAAGACCACCATCTGTCAAATCAGTTTCACTTCTGTAGAATATGTGCAATGGATGCAAACCAACAAAACGTAGCTTCCAGGTGGAAGGGATGTTATTTGCCAAAGAAAATTACATTAGAACCGCTCCATCCCCCTCCTGCCTTTTAACATCATATGCATGGATTCAAAGAATGTGTAATGATAAGCCATATGTCGTCTTGTCCTAAAATGCTGTTATTGTGCAACTCTCGAAGAATGTTCCCATTTTGCTTGGTAATTCATTATTTGTGACAGCCCCTGGTATCTCCCTGCACCCCCCCCCCCTCCCTCTCCCTCTCACTAATTCAGAGGGTAGACTGCAAGCTAGGCAGGCTAGCAGCTTATGTGGAGCACAGCCAGACGTGGGGATCCTCGGTAATCCTCCAAACACTCTCTCCGAGATACACGCAGCGTCCTACAATTCGTAATATGCATGATATGAGTATCAGATGCTCTGATAGCATGACAAGCTTGGGAATCAAAAGCAGTATGTCAGGCAGCAAAATATCATTTGATCCTTTGTGATTTATTTGCGTTCCAGTGGTGGATAAATCAGATGGTAATGTTCCTGTGTTTGATACCTTTTAGGCCTTGTCTTGGCTCCAGCTGACATGATCCACATCTCGATGCTTTGAAAGTCAATGTGAGACCACTTCACAAAACAATCCTGTATGTAGACTAATCCAATTTGCATTTCTGACGGATCATGGAGAAATATATATTTTTGTTTCAGCTCTTTGTCTGTAAGATTTGAAGAAATGTAAAACTGGTGCCAGCAGTGCTTTTATTTAAAACCCACTCCTCCCCGATTAGGGATGGGAAATAGGCCTTCCTGTCAGTTCTTACATCATATGTGATCTACACTGTATGTTATGGATGTAAATGAGAAGAGAGAGGAATATAGAATATGGGTGAAATGAGGGTGGTGGGAGGTGAGAGTGAAGGATGTAGTTACAGGGGATATGGGAGGCGTGAGGCGTGAAGTATCTCCGTGTGTGTGCGTGTGTGCGTGTATGCGTGTGTGTGTGTGTGTGTGCGCGCGCGCGGGCACGCATGAGTTGTCACATATGCCAGTCTGCCTTGCCACCGTATTCCTCCCCCTCTCCCATCCCATAACTGTTCACACTCTGTGTTTAAGAGCAAACACACGCCACTGTCGCTCCCCTCACAGCTGTCGGTCTGTGCGTGCCTGCGAGCGTGTGATCGAGCTCACACTCCGGCTCATATTCAGATAGCGTGCGTCGGTTCGCTGTCAGTAATCAGTGTGAAAGGAGCCAACAGAGCTGCGTCTATTTTCAGCGGAAAGCTGTTATGATGCTTTGTGAGAGAATGGCAGGATTTCCCTGTAAGCAAGGAAATGGACCGATTTCCCCCTTCAGTAATTGAAGAGTGCTGACCAAGCATTCCTGCGTGTGTGTTTATCGTTTTCCATGCTGCTCACCCACATTCCTGACATGGAAACCAGAACTATCATCTGAATATTAAGCTAAAATCAAGTAGTGTGTGTCTATATGTGTGTGTGTGTGAGCAGTGTCGGTCAGTTCCACTGAACTTTAAAACTTGAATTACCGCCAGTCGTTTTTATGGACATGGATGATGCATGGCCCGACAACTCCTGGGGTTTAGAGAGGCAGTCGCTATCCTGGGGCCGTTACACTGGCCATCCCACTTCATTATTTCAAGCAGACATCAAAGCGGGCCTTAATGTAGAGGCCTGTGGCATGGTGGTCTGTCTGGTGTCTCCTCTGCAGCGCACTCAATGCATGAAAAGACAAATGGACCTTTATATGTTCTTCACATGGAGAGCATGTGTGTGCAAGACACAACAGTCCACCATAGAGTGAAGACTCTGTCTCCACTCCCCCCCAGTCCTCTCCACCTGTCTTCATCTGCTCCGCTTCTCTTCACCACAATCCAGCCAGCCAAGCAGCCAGCCTGCTAATGCAGTTAGCTTTCCTCTAATGATGGTGAAATCTCATTAATATGCTTCACAGCTGGGCCCAGTAACCAGTGGGGATGAAGGTAATCAAATCTCAGAGGACTAACCCAAAGCTGAACCTCAAGAACTGCTTTGGCAGTGCTGGTCCGAGACGGCCCACAGTCTGGAGGTTTGATAATAGCCGATGGGCTTGTGTGTGTCTGTCTGTGTGTATGTGTGTGTGTACGTCTCTCAGTCTGGATGCCTTTTGAAGTGTTGATGTAAACCAGGCTCTCTAATGTCAGCCTTATCACTCAGGCCAGTTCATCATCACAATGGGTTTAGCTTCAGTCCTGTGCATCTTTGTCCGGTTAAGTCTCGGGTATGTAGTAATTGCTGGTGGAGGATGTGGCTGTGAAAAGTACACCTACTCTGCTTGCGCCCTTGTGGCTCATGATGTATGCACAGTGAATCTGAAGAGTGGCATAACAGACCACTCGCTTTCAATGTTGATTTAATCATCAGCGCTTCTGCTTTGAGTTGGAGAGCACCAGGATTCATCAAGCTATTAAAGAAGATACGAGTGCTGCACACATGCACACTTACACTATACTGCATGTTCAATAACTATGTTAATTATAGGGCTTTACAACAGCAGTTAACAACACAGATAATTACAATACAGTACTTAAAATGCACCAAAGGAGCGTTGCTGTTTTTAGCCAGTGGTCGGATATCTAAAGGACCCCATCTCCTCTAATTGACTTCTGCTGTTTCAACACTGTGTTGTCATCTGTGTTTAGGCTACACCTGACAGCAGGTTCTGTTTATTTTTTAATCCAGCCTTGTGAGTCTGGTTCCCAATAGTTGTGATGACCATGAGGCTTTTATTTCACTTCCTCACCAAAGAATACTAAATTCCTCATCAGATTCTCCTTAATGTTTTTCATTTAGGCATTGCTCCCCAGAGACGAAGGTCCCTGTGCAGGGATCACCCAGCCAGGCAGGGTGATATTGTACTTTTTTCTAGCCCTCTCTTTGGCTCAAGCTCTGATATTCTAGCTGCAGCTCCAGTATTAGTTACCGTGGCGACTTTGCAGGCTTTGGAGGGGCTCTGGCTTTGAAATCTCGCCAGCCACAGAAATTCATAGCGTGAACATGTTGCAATGATATCGAGGGAAGCTCTCTAGGCGAGTGTGAGTCAGTTCTTCCAGGGTTTGTGCGTATGATTTTTTTGCTGAACGCACAATAGACTGGCTTGTATGATGGTCTGCGTTGATCAGAGCTTGGATGCGGACTGGTGTTGAGTAATGCGTAGATGAGGGCTGCTGAAGGGCTAAGTAGCTCTGTCCCCTCTGCTGGTTTTCTGCCTCCCCGTCCACAGGCCTGCCATTGTTTTACTCCATGCCTTTGCCTGACAAGCCTGCAGAAGCCAACCATTGTGCTTAATTGCAGTCGCCAGCCCCTCACAGACTCTTGTCCGTGTGTCCCAGATTTCTGTGGGTGCTCTCATTAAGACTGTGCATTCTGTGTGCGTGTTTCTGTGTGTGTATTTCTCTGATGAGGCTTTTTCTAATAACTCCAGGAAAGCCCTTAGCCATGTAAACACTGGGATTGATGCAGTTTTTATGTTCACACTTGAATGTATGTGTGTGTGTATCGTGGTGGGGGGATGCCGCATCTGTTTGTCTACATGTTTCTAATGAAGGCAGCTTAAATGTGGATGAAAAGGTCTGTGGTCACACTAATAACACACGGCTGTAATCTGTCCACATGAAGAGAAGCAGGAGAGAAGAGGAAACAGTAGATGATTTTTCTTGTCTTTCTTTTTTTTTTGCTAATGAGAAAACGTGCCATGTTATGTAAGGGCTGCTCAATTTAAGTTTAATTTGTTTGACATGAGCGTGTCGACTGCTTCTGCCCAGTGGAATGAGTCAAGATGGTCTATAATGACACCAGTGGAAGCAGAGGACCCAACCAAAAACCAACTTGTTGTCAGTCCCACTCATCCTTTTTAACCACAACTAAATACGTTGTCTCACGGCTGTCCTTACGGGAACACAGTATAATTCTTAGCTGTGAGCAAATGAATTGTCCTAAACATCAAATGTATAGATGCTATACTGCCATCCCATTTAAATTGGGTATCAATTTGCTTCCATTCCCTGTATTTTAACAATTTTAATGACTTCATCCATTTTGCTTTTTTAAAAAAAATTGTTTAAAGATGTCACATTTTTGCCCCTTTTACCTTCTTTTAATTTTGTTCCATTCATCTCCACCCTATCAGGGAAACTCCTCGGAGAAACAAAACTCTTATTCCTTTTTGCTTTCTGAAAGAGGTGCATGACCCAGGGCCTCAGAAATGAAATCTCTTCTGATCCCTGGCCTGGCTGGGTGTCGCTACATTGCTTTTTAGCTTAGCTGTCCCTGTCACCTGAAACCCTGCCGTGTGAGATAACTTGCAGGCAAAATTTTGGCGTACACAATTTTTACCAATTATGTTTTTCCAGGAAGCCTTAACTGCATCTGGGCTTCACTTTGGTTTATTTTAGTTGTCCTGAATGTAATCTTCCTTTGCCTGCATGCACATTAAAACTGGCAAGCTGAAACCCACACACATGCACTATAAATAGCTAGGAAAGCATGTATGTAATAGAAAATGAGGGCGATAAACTTAATTCCTACTTTATGTTGCCCAGCGTGCGACAGGATTGAATTTGTATGGCTTGTGTGAGGAACCAGTGGGAGTGTGTGTAGTATTTGTATCATGTGTAGTGTGTTCCCAGCGGTACTATGGGCCTACTGAACCAACCCATGCTGTTAAATATAGATGGATTATTTACACTGGAGTGCTGAGGTCCATCTGCAATCCTTCCTACATTAAACTCCACCTGTATGGAGGGGAAAGGAACTTTACATCCATGAGTTTGAATTTATGCTGTCAGTTCATGAATGGTTGTTTGTCTCCAGGATGCTGATGCCAAGTTAGTCTTATTCTTCTTCTGTAAAACAGCTGATGTCATAACTTGGCATCGGATTTGCAGAATAAACAGTCGCGCTAGCTCAAAATGTCACCTTTAGCAAACAGGGATTATGCACTTATTAAATCAGCTTTATGCCACAGGGGGCAGGCCTGTGCTGGGAATGTGTGTTTTTATATTTGATTAAAGAGCTGTGTTTTCTGACACAGGATATTGAGGTCAAAGTCCAATACATATTACATGAAGGCAGCAGCAGGATACTTCCAGACAATCTGTGTACTAGCATGCAAAATGTGGGAGACTAAGTGCTCACATGATGTTCAGTTTGAGCTTTTAGAGCTTACTGGAAGAAGATATTGAATTCAGCCCATTTTTTACCCTGTTTATTTCTCTGATACTGAGCAGGAAGAGCTGAGGTAGGTTCTTGTTGGGGGGCAGAAGACAAAGACCTTCTGTCTTTCCTCAGAGACACATGCTTA
This sequence comes from Antennarius maculatus, assembly GCA_013358685.1. Classification (NCBI taxonomy): domain Eukaryota; kingdom Metazoa; phylum Chordata; class Actinopteri; order Lophiiformes; family Antennariidae; genus Antennarius; species Antennarius maculatus. The sequence continues at coordinate 7,637,120 of CM023626.1, read as the reverse complement.
TAATCAAGATTTCTTTATTGGTACAGTGTGTACTTTAGCATTGATATGTTCAAGTGCTCGTACTTCAGAAGAGTGCATGATTTCAAAAAAACATAAAGTAAAAATATAACTCCCGGGCCTTGTATCATCGGAGAAAACCTGTCTTTGAACACTTCTGGCAAAGCAGCATCTTGCTCAAGCCATAATTTCAGAGGGATGAGAATACTCCTCAGAGGCTGTTTCACTGCTGCTTTGAAGGTGTGTGTGTGTGTGTGTGTGTGTGTGTGTGTGTGTGTGTGTGTGTGTGTGTGTGTGTGTGTGTGTGTGTTTATTTAATGGAGGTATTTTAAGGACTCTATCCTGTTGCAAATCTGAAATAAAGAAATTATACTTACTTTCTTTCTTCTTTATTTGTTTTTCAAAGCTTTTGTTAGAATGTGAGAAGTTCCCCCCTCGCTGACTGTTGTCAGTGTGTCTGTCAGACATGTGTGTGACAGTTTGTGTTTTACCCCTCTGATATTGATCAGCACTAGATGCCTGTCAATGCTCCATACGACGTTGTCCGCTAACCTCGCTTGTCGCCCTCTCCTCTCTGCAGCGATAGAGACCCAGAGTACCAGCTCAGAGGAGATAGTGCCAAGCCCGCCCTCGCCTCCCCCGCCGCCCCGCGTCTACAAGCCCTGCTTTGTGTGCCAGGACAAGTCCTCAGGGTACCACTATGGTGTCAGCGCCTGTGAGGGCTGCAAGGTGAGATGCCCGGCCTTCCTTTGAATCTGCCATGCATGCAAGATGTTTGTCAATCCTGTAACCTTTGATTTGATTTGCACCAGGTGGGTGAAAAAAAAGACTCTGATCTTTGAGCTTGAGCTGAGAAGATGAAAGTCTTTGGGTTTTAACACTTAAATTTACAGTATTTTCCGCACTACAAGGTGGACCTAAAAGCCTTTAATTTTTTCAAAAAACGACAGTGCGCCTTATAATCTGGTGCACCTGATGTATGAAAATGGTTTTAAAATAAGCCATTCATTGAAGGGGCGCCTTATAGTCCAGTTTGCCTTATAGTGCAGAAAATGCTGTAATTCACAGCTTTTTCAAAGGAAATGTTTACTGACATTATTTACTTGACATTATCATTCAGTTTATTGATCTTTTCATCATCAATTGATTGAAATTACCTATTGCAACACTCAAACCCTGGCCTATATCTGCATACATTGTAAAGATAACATACATGATGGACTTCACCCTGGTAATGTACAGTATGTGGAACTTTGTCATGATGTCTAATCACATCAGCTTGTTGACGTGCCTTCGTCAGCCGTCTGTTATCGGTGCAGTCGTGTTGCACAGGTGCTGCAGAGTCTTCGTTGCCCCCACCTGCTCCGTTATCAGCTGATAGTCGCCGTGTGCATGCAAATACATTCATGTTACTGCGAGCACACAGACCTCTTTATCTCGCTTCTAAAGGCACAGAGCCAGAGTTGTGTAAGCTCAGAGGAGGACGGGGATGAGGTGAAATCTAATGTAAAGTAACTGCCAGGCATCTACCTTTTTATCCCTGTGATGCCAACGCTCAAACATCACCTCGTTTTTTGTCACGAGTCTATCATGCATTCCTGAATTCACACAACAGGAGTATGTAAATCTTCCATACAAAGTTTTGTCACGACAGCAGCTGTGTGTAAAGCAATAGGAGGTTTGGAGTGGTGCTGGTGGTGACAGGTGCCTGCTAGGCCCTCTGACTTATTGACTGCGCAGCCAATACTGTGTGTGTGTTTCCATATGTGCAGGGATGGGAGTGGTGCAGAAAAAATGGGGGGGTTGGAGCCGAGAAAAAAGCTATACTGGAGACGGCAGGAGGCAGTAGCAGAAAAAAATGAAAGTTTGAAGGAATGTAGAAATGCAGCTAAATATGGGAGAAACCATAGGGGAGGGAGGGAGAGACTGTACTCAGGAAGAGATAGAAAGAAAGGAGTGGGGATGGGTGGTGGGGCAGCAGATTAGGGGGCTATACCTGAACCCAGTGACATCAGGAGGGGTGGGGGTGGGGTGGGGGGGGTCCAGAGTCTGGCACACATATGAAAAAACACACTCCATGAAGCTCCCTCTGCTCCTGAAGCCCAGTGTCAAAAGGTTATGAAGAACGCAAAGAATAACCCCAGAACTGCGTCATGGGCTCTTGACATATCTGCAATTTAGATTTAAGTTTCTAAAATCTCAAAAATATATCTTGTTGGCAGGTTTGTGTTGATAAACATAGTGGAGTAAATTAATTTCATGTATTCTATTTGCGTATCTTATCAAATAAAGATAGAAGAGATGAGATGAGGATGGCTGAAAGACAAAGAAAAACATGAATGGGTCGTATTGTGTTGTTTGATGCATCCAATTTTTGCATTGTTATGCCACCACTAAGAAAGCTGCTAAATTCTTAATGTGTCTAATAATAGGCCCAGTTTGCTTATGCATATGAAATGCTGTTAAGCAGGTGCTGCCTAATGTGTAATACTGTGTAATAAGATCAATAATACAACTAAAGCTCCTGGTGTCTTAATGTGTGTTAGACTATTATAGACACACTTATTTTGTATGAAGGACTGTCTGCATAAGTGTAGTTTTGAGCTGAGCACCAATTGAATAGTCATTAACTGTTTATGTATAGGTTCAGTCAGAATATAAAGGTGATCAAATCAATACTCATACATGTCAATAGAGGAAGTTAGCAATAGAATCTGAATGATAAGTTTCTTCTTCGAGGGCACTCACTGAAAATTTGAAGACGTGTCAGAATCGAAGCTACAGCTTAGATGAGGATATTGGACAGGATGCACATCGCTGGTGTTATAATCAATCAGGTAGCTGATATTGTATTTGTTATTGCTATTTTACCACCAATCATTGACATTCTGCCTCAACCTGGGTGATAAAGTTTAAGCTTTTTAATTCTATAATTCATTTTTTACATTTCTCCGTAGAAACACCAAACATAGAATTAGATTCCAGGAAATGGCTCTAGTGTTTCAAACCAGAGGGAACATGTTTTTATAGATTGTGCTGCAGCAAAGTGAAATACCTGCACTTCAATGAGACTGAGTGAAGAGATGAATTTCTGAACTGAAGAAAGAAAATCTTAGTTGAATGCAGGGTTAATAAAAACATTGCTTCCTTTAAACTTGTGACCACTTCTTGACACTGTACACAAATAAGCAAACCGCTTTGATGATAATTATAAAAAAATTAGAGAAAACATTGATTGCACCAGAAGTCCAGCCCCTAGCAATGGTTGCTAATCCCCCGTCTGTGAACCGGCTGTCTGCCCACTCAACAGCCGCAGTGCTAATTTGAAAAATTCACGATGCCTTCTCCGTATCTCTGACTTCAGAGGAGATGACTTGGCATAGCGTGCTCAATAATTCAACACTACAGGCATGTGAATGTATATGGTTATCTCATCTGAGACCGGGGTAAGTTGAGGGTTAGTTGCATCGGCTTTGCTGCAGCACGCCAAACTACAAAGCCATTTCCTGGGGGCTTCATCGAACAGAGGAAACGGGGAGGGCGATGTTGAGCTCTGCTACTTGGAGACAGCCCATTCGTTTGTTGTTTAAGTTTTTCCGCCTACACATACTCACCGGCATTACACTTTTTTCCCCTGCAGATATTAACACTTAAACATTAAATATGCATGCCCACCCACTCATGTTTATGTTTTTGTCTTGGAGGCATGGCAGTGCGCAGCATGCAATGTCTCTTCCCGGTATCCGCCGCAATGGCCGCCATATATTTAAATTCCCCATCTGCTCCTTCTTGCCAAAAGTTCCCCTATATGCTGCGTTCCTTAAATGGCCCTCATACCGAGGACCGGTGTTAAAGTCTGGGCTATTACTGCTTTGCAACAGAGGCACAGACACGCACATGGTCCCACATGGTCGCAGTGGGAGGCTGGGAACGTACCCTTAATCTGGGCACAGAGGGAAAGTCACACAGGCGAGGATTCCTGCGCTTCCCTGTGAACTCTCCCTCGACTCCCTCTTCATTCCCTCTTCATGAACCGTTTCCTAACACACATGCAAAGAAGAATATTCCACCACCACGCTCATAAATGGCGCATCACGCACGGCAGGTATACGACCGCAGATTCAAGAGCACATGACACATGCAATCATGTGTGCACTGTCCTCGTTTTTCATCTCTCCCTCCCCTCTTCCTCTTCCTCTTCATGCGGCTCTCATCTCCTCTGAACGCTGCAGGGTGGCTGACAGGCCCGCTGAGGGCTCTTGTCGCCGAGTGGATTAAGCGGTGATACAAAAAGAGGCTTAAAGGCCACAGGAAGCAATGACTCCTAAAAGAAGGAGAGGGGGGAAGGGGCAGGGACAATCGACTTGCTCGTGAGCCGCCAGCAGCAGCCAATCAGCAGGTGCTGCGAAAGGGCACCTGATCTTCCTGATGCGGCGAGGGGATGGGTCAATCCCCTGGTGACCCTGGGGTCAGGGTCAGGGCGCTGTGGAATCAAAGAGGACACGATGCACACTCACAGGTCCAACACAAAGACAAGGATTTATCTCTTAGCGTCAGCAGTGAGAATTAAAATCACAGTAGAGGCCTGATTCTCTTGACTTTATCGTGGATTTATTGCGGGTTTGTTGGTCCCTGCTAAAGCTGGGAAATGGCTCATAATGAACCAAAGCTATCACAGCTAATTGGGACAGTTGCCCATACTGTCAAACAGTCAAACAAAAAGACAACAAACTGTTTACGTGTCTACGAGTAATTCATCTGAAGCCTGGTATGTACTGGTGGGAGATATGAGAGGATCCTCGAAGGACAAATTGCGGGCTTATGTCCACCGGCCATCTGTCACCTAGCAAAGATAATCTCTGAGGATGGGATGGGGGGGGCTCCCTGGCCCCACCTCAACACCTCCCTGTTTACCTCCACTGGCCCACCCAGCTACCTACACAAAACACAGTCCCTATCCCACCCATGTCAATACTGACATTGACCTGCTTTACATTCTTCCTGAGCCCCCGCTCGCTGTGCGCTCACTCGGCTGTCGCTGATTTGCATTAACCTCTTTTCATCCTATTGACTCTCCAGGGACGTTAAAGCTGTAAAGCCAGAGAGGTTAGCAATGATTTTTATTGTGGTTGCCTGGTATTCATGTAAATATAAGTTATGATGCATTGCTTTTCAACGGGACATCAATATAACAAAGGGACATCATTCAGATGGCCACATTTTTATGGTAATCTTATGACATGAAATAAGAAAATAAACCACAGAATGTTCAGAAATGATGTATGTAGACTAGTTTTTAGCTCCCCTATATTTCTGTCTTTTAGTTGAATCAAAAGATGTAGAACAACCCAATCGGTGTTTATCCTTGCAAAACATCTCAGAAAGCATCTTCTCCTTTATTTGCAGATAAGGTCCCGTTTAAAAGACGCTCGTCTTTTCCAACCATCCCTCACTATTCTCTGTGTTTGTGTCTCACAGGGCTTCTTCAGGAGAAGCATCCAGAAGAACATGGTGTACACTTGTCACAGGGAGAAGAACTGCATCATCAACAAAGTCACCCGCAACCGCTGCCAGTACTGTCGGCTACAGAAGTGCCTGGAAGTCGGAATGTCCAAGGAGTGTGAGTGTAGTCACTGTTCTACCCATAATGTCTTGCTCCTGCAGTGATCAAAGCGTGGAGCACTCATCTCATCATAGTGGATTAATTCTGAAGGGGTTAGAACGATAACGCATAAGTATTGGCTATCGATGCACATATGGACATACAGCTTTTGACAGTAATTGATTATTATTTATTAATGTCTCCACCCTGGGCGCGCACTTTTTTTTCCCCATCTTTATGGCATATTTAAAGCTACTAAATCCTTCCCCACTGATGCTTTTAGTTGTTTCTTAGAGTGTTGGGTTTAGTTTGCAGGAAATATCCGGTGTGAAAGCCCGACGCAGGGCGTCCATGATGCAGACTGGCAATAACAGTCAGGGTGTCGCCATGCTTGGCAGGCCTCTGTGATGAATATGTTCTCACCTGCCGAGAGTGAAAGAGCAGGCGTCTGCTCCCATCACTGCACCCCGGAGGCTGTGTGGACACACACACACACAACCACACAAAACACATACACGCAGACACTCTGACTTGATAAAGTAATTGGAAGAGGTGTGACTGCAGAGAACTCAGAGGCCAGCGGGGTTTTTACCTCAGATTGACAAAGACAGATCTTTCCAGGATGTGTTTGTCGGACACATTTTTCCTCATAAATACTGATAAATACTTAGAAACAGGAACAGGTAGGCTTTCCTCCTCTGACAGGTGCATGCAGACAACCTCCATCGTTCCATCCCTCTTTGCTTCCCCTCTTCCCAGTGCTATTTACCTCATCTTTCTGGTGCAGCAAGTGCAGGGAGCACTCCCCATGCCACAACACCGTGGCTTACAGTAAAAGAAGTTATCCTCTGAGCTCCTTACCTTTGAATGGGGCCATTAATCATCGTTAGAAGGATCACAGCAGCCAGCTCTTTTACACACAGACATAAAACACACAGCGGCAGCACGCAGGAAGTGGATAGGCTGGACTTAGAGAGCCATCTAGTGGTGGACACTTAGTACTGCATGCATTAAACAGCTCAGACTGGTTTTCTGTAGGGAATGGAAGCTACAATTTTTTTTCTGATAGGCTTCAATCAAAAGTTTTTGGTTAAATTCTCATGTCTATTTCTGATCATGACAATTGTGAGGTAAAGAGTGCTCATTGTTCATTTGGCATCACGGGCCCGTGAAGGAGGTCAGGCTGGAACTCTGAGACACCAACCATTTTTTTAACAGACAAAAAACACACACACACACACACACACACACACACTAAATGGATCAAATGTGTTTCATATTATGCACAAGGTAAAATCAAAGCAGAAAATCAAACTGAAACGAATAGCTTGTCCAACACCAGACGCTCACAGAAGGTGAATCCCCATGCTGGTGCCGGGGGACATCTGGGTGACCTTGTGTCTGCTGGTAGACGGCTTCGGGTGACACTGCCAGGCTCACTTCCAGGTGGCAATGCCAAGCTAGACTGCATCAGAATGAGTGTGTAATGTGTGTGTGACTATGTGTGCCTGAAAACTTAGTGGTGCATAACACCAATCGTTAAGTGCTCATAGAAGACTAAGATTTATGATCTAAATCTTGTTAATCAAGTTTACACTCATATAAGATGATTTATAGGATGTAGCAGAGTGTAGTGATGCCTAACATGGGGATGGAGAAACCTCCAAAGGGCCATTAGCTTATTCTGCAGGGGTCAGAGGTCTAATGACACATTTGGAATTTTTTTTATAGGTATGTACATTTAAAGACATACAAATCAAATAGTTAAAAAAAATTAGACTAATTGAACAAATTCCAATTTATGCCCCAAGTGAACATTTGGTCACGTTTCTGCCTTGTGTGAAGCATCCTCTAGTTTTTAGAAAGATTCAATAAGAAATGTTATTATTTATAAGTTGTGAAATCCCTGAAACTGACTGTCCGTCAGTTTTAATAGGTCATCGTACCCAAATACTCACCCCCTCTTTTCAAAGGTTTTGCTAGCGTGTTCCCTGACGAACGTGTCAATCAGCTATCGAAACAGAAATAAAAGTGGAGAAAATGGGCAATGAAAGCACCAGGGTGGGATAACATCAGCCTGTAAGGCAGGATGGTGGAGAAAGATGAAAGGCTGTGAAAAAGTACTGAACCTGGTGTGAGTGAGAATGAAAATCTCAGGTTGGGGGGAGCAGGAGGAGGGGAGGGTGGTGGGGGGATGAAAGAAGCTGGAGGACAGCGAGAGAGAGAGAAAGTTTCATCACTGTCGACGGTGTCTCTGTGCTGCGAGCAGCAGGAGCAGGGGGAACATTGACATTTTTATCTTTCCATTGAATTTAATCTGTGTGATGGACGAGCTGCCAGTGCTTTAATTTTCCTCTCACGAATTATCCCTGTCTGCCTACCTCTCACTGTCTTGTACACACACATACACACACACACACACATAAAGACACTAACAGAAACTGTATTATCTGCACATTGCAGCTGAAATCCACCATGAGAACAAATGGTAGAGTGATAGTCACGTGTGTGTGTGTGTGTGTGTGTGTGTGTGTGTGTGTGTGTGTGTGCATGTGTGTGTGTGTGTGTGTGTGCGTGTGTGTATGTGCTGTCACAGGATGCCAGCTCTCGTAAATCATATTTACACGATGAACACGTAACCGCAAACAATCCAGGATGCAAGTTCCCCCATTATCATTCATATTCTCCTAATACATTTTGAAAGATGCATTACTAGAAGTTAACATGCACACAGACGTCACCCATAATAAAAAACCCAGCCACTATTTCTTTCATTTTCCCTCCCCCACTACGCCTCCGCCCCCTCCCCAACAAGTTATTGCATGTGGCAATTCGCCATGACAGATCGCCAGTCGTGCCTAATAGTTCTTTAATGACTTCATTAAATTGTGTTGTGCGGCTTATGATTGTGCTGCCAATTTTTCAACGTGGGTAATGTGTGGGCACTGGGGATGCCCCACTTATATTTGTGAATTAATTGGACATCAACAATGTTTCATCCCTCCCCTCTTGGCAAACGGAACACTGATCCCCAATCAGCACCAAAAGCAGGGCTGGCCCAAATGTGTTCAGCAGCTTTGGGTAGTTTTATTCAGGCATTCCTCTGCTTTATAAGTACTAATTAGCTCATTAATGGAAAAATAACTGGGAGTTATTTCAGTGTTTTGCTTGTTTTTGTTGTTTACAAAGCTTAGCCATATTAACATACTGGATAATTTGGGCAATTATCAGATTTCACTGAACTATTAGCTACTGTATTGCTACGTCTTTCAGTGACTAAGCCAACGTGACTGCCAGCGAACTGTAGAGACATAATGTATTGCAGTGCTCTACCTGCACAGCAGGGTCCTTATTTCTTCTTTTGTTGAGTCGTGCCAAGCAATAACACAGTGCAGCATCAGATGTCTACACCCCACCTTCCTCCTTGGCTTGTTCACCAAGCAGGGAGGCCTGTCTCCGGGCTGATGGATGAGCAGCAGCACCAAGTAGCGCATCCCTCTCTGGCCCCGGGCCATGCCCCTCTGTCACAGACACTGATCTCCCATCAGCCTGAGCACTCTCACCCTTAATGGTCAGGGTTAGGATTAAGACAAGAAAATCTGATCTTAGGTTAGCAGCTGGGGGAGAGTCAGGTACCCCAAGGGGAGAGAGAGATGCAAGGGTTGATAGAGATGAGTGCAGGAAAGTGGGATGATTTAAAGCACAAGAAACACAATTTGAAAAGAGGAGATTGTGTGGACTGGTGAGAAAACAAGGGAATAGAGCAGGAATTGTATGATCAGGAGAGAGAGAGAGAGCTGGAAGGGTATTTTTCCAGTATGGGCTCAGCAGCCGAGCCCCTTTAAAACCATTAGAGGAGGGATATTTGTCATATTATGTTATTAGATTAGCCAGGACCCCTAATGAAAGCTGTGGCAATTTGTCAGCCTTATGGATTGCTCCATCCACCACTATTTATCAGCGAGCGCCCCACCCGTCTCACCCACACACACACACACACACACACACACACACACACACACACACACACACACACACACACACACACACGCAACCCTTAGCTATACTGCACCCCAGTCTGGATGGGTTGGGGGGAAATGGATCGAGGCTGTAATGGGATTCCAATGCTAAACACCCCGCCTAGTGTTTTTGTCATTTGGGGTGAGCACACAATTCTCAGTCAGATCGCCCAGAGGAAAACCATGTTGGATTATTCCAAGGATTTTTTTCCCCCCTCCCTCCATTATTACGGTGCTTCTTCGAAGAAGCTGTCTCACAACATTTATCTTGAGGCGGCGGATCAGAGGAGTGATGCTGTGGCTGCTGCTGCTGTGTGCTGCAGGCAGAGCATTCTCCCCCACTGAGGACTTCGCATGTGATCTGAAAGGCAAATAAATTAGCTTTTTGTCGCAGGTTCAAATCTGTTGTTTTCTAAATATGTAAATGACATTTATAATGTAAGGTTACAAGGTGTAGCTAAGGAACTGCTCTGTTTTAATACATTTGAGGTAAGACCTTAAACTTGTCGAAAGCAGACACATGAGTTGATTCCGCCTTCCCTTTACCCCATCTGCCCCTGCAGCGGTGAGAAATGACCGGAACAAGAAGAAAAAGGATGAGAAAAAGCAAGAGAGCACAGAGAGCTATGTGCTGAGTCCTGACACAGAGGCAATGATCGACAGGGTCCGCAAGGCGCACCAGGAGACCTTCCCTTCACTCTGCCAGCTGGGAAAATACACTACGGTCAGTAGTAACACCTTTAATATGTGCTTTCCTGTGTTGGTTTGTTTATGTCTAAAAGAAATTTCGTTTCCTCCAGACTAACAGCTCAGAAAGACGTGTCGCGTTAGACGTAGACCTGTGGGATAAGTTCAGCGAACTTTCCACTAAGTGCATCATAAAGACGGTGGAGTTTGCCAAGCAGTTGCCTGGCTTCACAACACTCACCATCGCCGATCAGATCACTCTGCTTAAAGCGGCCTGTTTGGACATCCTGGTAAGAGCAATGGCTTTGCATTTCTTTACCACGTATTTTAACCGATCATTAGAAGATCAAACAACCTATTCTGTCTACCGTCTCCAGATTCTCCGGATCTGTACACGCTACACGCCGGAGCAAGACACCATGACGTTCTCAGATGGACTCACGTTAAACCGAACCCAGATGCACAACGCTGGCTTCGGACCCCTAACCGACCTGGTTTTTGCCTTTGCCAACCAGCTTCTTCCTCTGGAGATGGATGATGCAGAGACAGGACTGCTCAGTGCCATATGTTTGCTGTGTGGAGGTACGACGAGTCTCGGTTTATTGAAGCCAAATAGAAATGTGAAAAAAGCCCATCACACAATCCTCTGTCTACTTTCATTACACCTCACCTGGTGGCTAACTCAAATTATTTTGTCTGTACTTTGTGTTTTTCCACAGATCGTCAGGACTTGGAGCAGGCGGAGAAGGTGGACGTCCTGCAGGAGCCCCTCCTGGAGGCGTTGAAGATTTACGTGAGGAGGAGGAGGCCCCACAAGCCACATATGTTCCCCAAGATGCTGATGAAGATCACTGACCTGAGAAGTATCAGTGCTAAAGGTCTGTTTTCTCTACTGTACTGTATCACATATCTCAGCTTCCTGTATTATTTAACAGCGTATAAAAGCAAAAATAAATACCTAAAATATGTTTTGTCTGAACTTCACCCTTTGACATTTTTCTCCAATGTCTCTGTAGGAGCTGAGCGTGTCATTACCCTGAAGATGGAGATCCCCGGATCGATGCCTCCACTCATCCAGGAGATGCTTGAGAACTCAGAAGGTCTGGAAAGTGGAGCAGCAGGCAGCCGGCCCAGCGGTGCGCCCCCGGGCAGCTGCAGCCCCAGCCTGTCACCCAGCTCTGCCCAAAGCAGTCCAGCAACGCAATCTCCATAGTTGTAGCCCACCTTTTCATTTTTCCTCACAATGCTCTCAGTCTCCTCCTTTGACGTTCTTAAGAGGAGAGGAAAGGAGGAGGAGGGGGCTTTCACCCTGACAGCTGAACACAGGAGAGTGGCGGAGCAAACGTCCTCCTCCACTATAACACAAATCCCCAACTCCTGATCTGCTTTCCCTCGCTCTGGAGTACCGTCCTGATGTAGGGGGGGGCACAGGCTAGGGCAACCGGTCGCCTCTGAGAGACCACACTGTAAACACTGCTGATGACTCATCCTCCACTTTCTACCTTCTACTCTACTGCTGCTCCTCCCTTCTCCAACTTTCTTCAAAATACTTATGAAAACAACTCTAGAAGCAGTGGAGAGCAGTTTTGATTCGAGCTGAGAGTGGGTCCGGCACCGTGGGACTAATATAGGAAAAGAACATTGCATACAGACAGACTTGACAAACACCAGACACTTTTTTTTTCTTGTACTCTGAGGCGGACTGCAAGCATGGGACTCCTTTTAAGACCCCCTTCCTCATAGACTTTGGGTCTTTTCTCTTTTTTCAACTTCAACAGAACAGATTTCGTACAAAAGATATATGAATATATATAGAAAAAGTTAAGGAACTATTGTGACTGACATGTCCAGAACAGAATGCCAGGTGGAAACGAGGACATGCTTTCTGAGATTAGAATTGTTGTACTCCTTCACTGTTTGAATCTTTTCATACCCGTTGAGAGACACATTTCAGTTTTATCACATTTGTACATTACTCTAATTAACAAAAAGCAAAAGACTTGAAATCTCTTGCCAATGTACACATACAAACATACACACACACACACACACACACACACACACACAGAGAAATGTGCACAGAAAACAAGTTGCAATGAATATCACCGACTATTCCAGGTTGGATTTGTTTTCCTTTTCTTTATTTTACTTCCAAGAGAATGGAAAAAAATGATTGTATGAACTCAGTTGTATGATATGGTCACAGGTCCTTTCAAGAAATCAAATTAATGAAGATTCATTATTAAGGTGTATTTTAAGTAGCCTTTGAGTTTGTGTATATAAGCTGTATTCATTTCTTAAAAACTATGAAGAGTTTTAGGCTTCACCTGATTTTGAAAAAAATACTTTTATGTGTTTTGTTTATAGGTTTGTGATGCGAGAAAAGACATTGTGAGCACATTTTACTGAAGGAAGTTCTTTCATGTTTTGTGACCTGCTAAATACTGGACAGACCCTTAACCAATCACTGGCTGTTCAGGATGTGGCTTTCACAAACTTTTTCAACCTCCTCACCGTAGACTTTTTGAAAGATGTTTTTTGAATACAGTAGATGACAAAAGTAGCACTCCAGTTGGGGCAGAGCTTTTTGGCCTTGTAGCAGAAAGAAATGATTCTGAAAGTGATGAGCTAGAAGCACCTGTAGCCTGCGGGGTTCAAGTGTGCTGTAGCAGCTCATCTTCAAAGACAGTTCAAATGTGAAGAATGGTGTATATACACACTGTATTAAACACAAGTGATTCTGAGAAGTCTCTGAATGGATCAATAATCTGCAGTGGATGGGAAAAGGCTAGATTGTACGAATCCCTCTGCTCCATCAGCGGTCAGGCAAGTGAATGTCCCAAATGTGATTTTTGTCAACTAGGTTCCACAAATCTCCCCATGACAACCTGTGGTAGAAACAGTATGTGACTTTTTGCCAGATCCAGGGCATCTTTGAACCCTGAGACTCACTTTATGCCAAAACGCCTTCACAGACAATACACTCATCATCAAGACCATCATTACTGTACACACACACCAACGTCTCAGGAAGGAATCATTTTGTGTGCTTGGCCTGTTCTATGTACATGTTCTGTGCTGCACTTCCTAACCCTCCTGTCGCAAATGCACACACACATATACACACACACATATACATACTCTTCTGCTACTGAGCCCCTGAATCATTCTTCAGTCACTCATTTTTTTTCGGCCTAGCAGACCAGGACTTGTGCGGAGAGACCCGGACCCTGACCCCACCGCATTATGACATAGGATGCCAGTGTGGAGTCTTTCTTAGTTTTGTTTTTTTTTTTGTGTTATTTTTATTTGTACGGTCAAAGCTGCTTTCATCATTATGGACTTCACCTGTCCAGATCAGCGCACAACTTTTCCCTCCACAGCTAATTTGGAATAGCAACGGACACATCTTCAGTTTGAGAAGTATGTTGCGATTTTGTCAAGATTAAGTGACTTTGGGGAAAAAAAAACAAAACAACAAAAAAAAATATCAAAAATAAAAGCAACATTTAATTAAACGTGTGGTGTTGTTGTTGTGTGTCATTCTTTCATTCTGACTTCAGTAGACTTTTCCTATGCATCAATATAAAAAAAATCAAAGGTTAGCTCAAAGTTTTGTAACATTTTTATGTTTGTAATGAAAGTGTTTCAAGAAGATATTGTTAAAAAGTTTTGCCCAACTCTTTGTTTCAGTGTTACACAATCTTTCTTTAAATGTTGACTTAAAGACAACAATGATGCCAAGATCAATCGATCAACTTTTATTTATATAGCGCTTAATCACATCTGAAGACATTTCAAAGCGCTTTACAGATAGAAAGCCAACAATGCCCTCCAGAGAAAGCATAAGTGACGGTGGCGGGAAAAAACTCCCTCATTTAGGAAGAAACCCCGGGCAGGACCCAGGCTCTGGAGGGCGGTCATCCACCTTGACCTGTTGGTTGGGAAAGAGAAACAAAGATAACAAAGTAATAATCATTTGATCATTTGGACAAGGCAAAGTTAGACAAATCTGTACATGACTTCAAGAATATAATTGATTGGTTCCAGAATTGCTGGCACTTTGACAACTGCTGTCTTGTGTCTCTCCCATCATTAAAAAAGGTCGTGAAAGCAAGCTGCACAGAATATCATTTAGTAGTATTAGTTTTCTCAAACATTATGTATTCATAGAGCTAATCTGAGAACATTATTTTGTAAGTACTGTATTGACAAAATCATTTGTTTTAGAACAAAAGAGGCACCTTTAAATGATAACATGAACAATGGCTCTATTATAGTTTGCTGCCTCAGTAGCCAACCCAACCATTACATGGAATATCCGTGCCTTGGAAATTGACTCAGTTTTGTTTGGAACTTACCCATTTAATCAATTACGCCAATGCTGTTTCTGCAATGAACTGTCAAAATGTTAAGATCTAACATGACTATAGACAGAAACAATCAATGTGTTCTCGGCTCATCTATCACTATTTGGTTGGAGATACCCACCAAAAAGGACAGGAAAAGACTACAACAAACTGTCAGGACTGCACAAAGAGCTCAAAGGTGCCAAACCTGCCCTACCTTCAGGACTTCATGTCCAGAATCAGGAACATTGGATGGAGATGCCAATGCAGACCCATCACACCCTGAACATAGACCGTTCCAACCTCTGGTAGGTGCTACTGTAGCTTCTTCCTGCAGGCCATCGCTGGTGAACACAATCATTCACACAGTACCACCTGTAGAATGTGTGTAAGCCTGTACCCTCCTGCACTGCTGCTTTACTATTAATAATCAGTACACAATTAGGACTATGCCCATTAATCATAAAGATTCTAAATTTTACAGTCACCTCAGACTCCATGAACACAGCCTCTTCATAGAAAAAGACACCACAGGAATACTTGCTTCCGCAGAGTAGAAACTGAATTACGATAATAATAAATCTCCCATTCTAAGACCTCAGAGACAGATGCTACTCTCAGATCACAGAGAGCTAGGAACACCTTGAAGAACTGAATGAACTAATGAACACAAAACAAACACACTGCAACGTTTTGAACTGCTGTTACAGAAAAAGAACTTCGCCTAGTGTCCAGTCAATAAAGACTGCACGGTAAACTGCACGGACGTACATACTGTACAAACGGTTCAGTGTAAATACAGAGAACATTTCAAACAGGAACAAAACGATATTTAACACATCACTGTAACATATATTCAACTATTTACTTTTAGTTTCATTTTGTTTTCATAATTATCCATTATTTGACCGCACATTGTCAAGTTAAACATATGCTGTTTACGTAGTGTCAATAAAGTTTGGTGAATTGAATTGGAACGTGTACCGCCCTCTCAACTACAGACTGACGTTTCAACCAATCGCATTTGTTCGCGCGGAATTTCAAATATTTTCAAATCATTGTCGCTTTACTGACGTGGTATTGTTCCGCCAAAATTATAAACAAAATAGATCCTGGTGTGTAGGTAACGTTACAGTTAATTTAACCAGTCAAACGGAACTCTAACACAATGATATACGAATGACATCAAACACTTTATTTAATTCGTGTAGTTATTCCAGGTAATTGTATGTATGTCCGTGTGTGTAGTACAGCGTAGTGATACAACAGGTCACGACTGTAGGTGCTACCGAGGACAAATGAGTGCTTACGTTCGCCGTCGTTCGTTGTAGAGTAGTCCATTTATGTCGTTATGTTAGCAGTCTGATTTAATAATTAAATATCTCTTCGCTACATTCCAGTAGACTTTTATGGATTTTCAGCATTCAACGCGTCTTTGAACAAACTTTCAGGTAAGACTACAATGCATGTGTTTCCTTGTTAGCCTCATTCAGTCAACTTGACCCAAACTCCTCATCAGTGTTATAAATTTCATTCAAAAGCGCAGTTGCTAATATTTTTATTTAGATGTGCTTCACTGTTAAGCGTATAGACTCGTTATCGGGACACAATTATCGCAAAATTGACAGGGGTCGTCAGTGTTAGTGTTTAATAAAAATTAACATAGTTTTGCCACAATAGTTACTCCTATGTTTAAAACTTCGCTTAATTTGGCACTAACCATTAGAAATCCTGATTTGTCTCACATTTTACCTTCCGTTTAGCTGTTTCTGCGTGCTGTCTACTAATGTTAATGCTATGTATGAAACATTTACTTGATATCGTCATGGTTTCTCCAGCTCTTTAGTTCTATTTTGACGCCTGCATTTTTCCAGGTAACGTAACGAAAATGCCATTACATGGGAAAATAGTCGTAATTAAGAGAAGCGGAGGAGATGGGACGGAGTTTCCTCTTACAGCAACATGCCTATTTGGAAGGTGAGCCCATGTAATTCATGAGATCTTAGGTCGATTTGTGACGTTTACTTGTTAAATATCCTCTTATAATTTAAAGGGTTACTCCGTAAAAAGTAACATACAGACCTCATGGTTAAGGATCACTGAAAACAAATGTATGTGCTATGTTTATGCTAACATTTACCGTGACGTACAGACCCTTGAGTTTGATGGAGCTGCCATTTATAAATCCTGCTGGTGTGGAGGCGGGTCATATATCACTGACGTCACGTCTGCTCGTGTCCTTAGATGGAGCACAACTGACTTTCAAACCTTCAGTCCATATGTTCACTATACTAAAGGCTCTTTGATAGCATCACCATTTAGATGGGAACGTGTTTCATGACTTTTTTTTTGTAACATTAATTCGTTCTCTTTGCAGGAAGCCTGATTGTGATATTCGTATTCAGCTTCCCCAAGTCTCCAAAGAGCATTGCAGAATTGACTTGAATGAAAATAAAGAGGTAATGACTCCTTGGGAATGTGACATTAACTTAATTCTAGATGTCCTTTTAAAGTTATTTTTGAATTGTAACTACTCCACTTCTTTCCCTGACATTTTAATGTACTGCAGCCTCTTCAGATTTTCTATTATGTGTCCTGGGGTGCTGGATCACACACAGACCGCTGTAAATCAAGCTGACACCTGATGCACTGTAACCTGTCTCTACCTGTGTCTGCACAGTGTTATTGCATCTATTTCCCACTCTGTATGTGCATAAAAGAGTACAACATTTGGAGAAATGGACATTGCTATTAAAACAAAGACAGAAATAGTGCATAACATTTGCCAAATTAGATTTTTCTGAATTTGTAATGAGAGGTTCTCAAAATGTTGGCTGACTACTTTAGTGATTCTGCAACAATCTTGATGCTTTTGTGAAGAAGGTAGAAAACATTAATGCTGGATTTGTGTTTTGAATGTAAGTACTCAGACCTCAAACGTGTAATCAATGCATATTGGCCAGATTATGTTTTGCACTGTGCTTGTGATCGAATCAGGACCGAAGTGCTGATAGTGCTCGGAAATGGCATCAGCAGCATCTGTTTAAGTCTCTGCATACGTAAAAAGTTTCTGGGGAAAACTAATGTCAAATTAATGTCCTCATTTGTTCTTTAAGCTAACTTTGCTGTTGACAACAACTGGCATTTCTATGTGAAATCTGCCCTTGTGGATGTAAACCTGTCAGTCATCTGCCACTTAGCAGCACTTAGATCATTTCTTTTTGCTTCTCTCAGGTTATTTTGACAAATTTGAGCTCAGTGAATCCAACTCGTGTCAATGGAGAAGTTTTGCAGCAGTGTGAGCGACTGAAGCATGGCGATGTGATAACAGTTATTGATCGTTCTTTCAGGTGAGTAAGAAGAGAACGAATTTTAGCAATCAGGGCATCGGGATGGATCTTGAAGCATGTGAAAACAAACCTGTTTTTCACAAACAGATCTTGCTGGATTCTACCAGTGTTAGATCGGTTCACATGAACCTGTTGTCACTGGAGACGGTTCTTTTGTGCAGCTTATTTGTACTTTTAACTGATAAACCAGGGAATTGTGGATTAACTTCAGGTTATCACACATTGTACATATTGTCCATACATGTCACAGGACACAGCAGTAATATCAGTGAGTGAACCCTCTTCAGAGCTGTCTGCTCTGATTTCTGTTATGTAAATTTATTTGGATGCTTTCTCATTTTTTCTATTTTTCAAAAATTCTTTTGAGATATTTTAATGTTTGTTTGTTCATGTGTTATGCTTTTTCAACATTAGCTCTTTAAAACTTTATTTTAAGCTATTGAGTGTTGTGAATTTTTTTGGAACTGATGAAAAAGGTAACTCTTGGGATTTTTTATTAGGGACTATAGTTTGCTTCTGTGTCTCAATGAAAACTTAGGATGCACTAGTACCACCAGTGTAGTGTTAGTCTGACTTAAAAATGGTATCACAGTTCTTTTTGAAGAGTTCATAACCTCAACACAAGGAAAATGAGACGTTAGCATTAAAAGCGTGACACTGGTTTTGCATTTGGTATTTCAGATTTGAGTACCCACCAGCACCAACACCAAAGAAAAGGAGGTCTTCAACAGGAACCAAAACTGAATCCTTTAAAGTACCGGTAATTGATTTATTTTTTCTTTACTTCTAGAGCATTGCAGCCTCACCATCATGTTTAACGGTGCTGACACTCCCCTGAATTTCATTATGAAAGTGCTGATGAAAGCTTTTTATGCCTAGGTTCTTCAAGACCAGCAGGTGGGAGACACTGTCACCACTGAGGCAAAAGAAAAGAGCTCTGCTGAACTTACCACAGGTAGGACTATGTGACTGTTCTAGTTTAGCTGAGGGATTTAGTGTACTTTCAGACCTTCCTGACCTGCATAGCAGCTGTGGGTTTGGAATTAAAGTAATGTGGTGCGAATTGTTGCTCTTAACTATGTATGGAGCTACTCGATTTGTCCCAAGAATTTTTTGGCCCAGCTGTACCTGGTGTAGTACTGTAAACAGGATTTCTTGAATGGATTTTTGAACAGGAGTTCAGGCTCCTGTGCACTGATGACACATTGTTCACATAAGTTGTTGTCTCTTCCCAAATGCTGGTTGCTTTTTATGCAATGGCTTTTGCAGTTCATCATTACTGAACTCTACAGGAAATGTGTGAAAATGTTTTTTTAGGTCTAAGTATTGGACTGTGCTATCAAGACTATTCTATCAAGTCTAATATTCTGATTTAAAAAATCTTCCATAGAAAGTCGTCTGAAAGACGGAACAAACCATGACAACATTCAGCGATCCCTGGAGAAAATGGAGGCTGTGGAGTCCGAGAAGGATGACAGTCTTCTGCAAAGCAAGACCACCTCACCTTTCAATGATTTGTATCAAATGATCAAACAATCTCTGGATGTCAAGACGCCTCGGAAATCTTCTGCAAATCTGCTTCAAACACCTACTTCAAAGTTTTGTACTCCAAAACCTGTCTCAGTCAAGAAAATTGGTGGAAGCTCTGTGATGTCTACAGAAGCCAAAACCACTCCAGGGAAGGATGAATCTAAAACCTCATCTGGAGCTGATGAAACTAAAGGGGAGGTTAAAATGATAAGTAATGTGGTCCCGACGTCTGTTAAGAAGCAACGGAAGTCCTTCCCGGTTTCCTTGCTTGAGATGACTGGAACCAAAGAAGAAAATACTGTCAAGACTGAGGCAATTTCACCCCAGAAAACAAGGCGTGCGACACCACAGAAGTTTACTGTGTGTGAGGTTGTAGAGAAAGTTTCTGCTCAAACACCTAAGCCACTTGTGAGAAGGAGAAGCAAGGAGGTGAAGGACCAGGAAAACAAAACAGTGGTTAGTTGTGTAAAAGAATCACCAAGCAACTCAGGGAAAGCTGAAAAAGGTAATCAATATTGTAATGTTTCTGTTTCAAATTTGTTAACATGTTAAACTAGTTTAGAAGCTGAATGGGATTTTAGCAATATGTTCATGATGGAAATGTTTTCATGTTCACCTATTAGTGAACCAGATGTCCAAAAAGCGCAAAAGTGGAGAACTTTCGGCCGACTTGCCCACACAACAAATGAAGAAGAAGCGGGTGTCCTTTGGAGGTCACCTGAGCCCTGAATTATTTGACAAACGACTCCCTCCTGACTCTCCGTTAAGAAAAGGTGCTGCCCCACGAAGAAGCTTGTGCCTGCTTAAACCCAAGCAGTCTCTCCTCAGACGAGCATCAGTCATTGGATTGCTGCAGGTACTACTTGATTGGATGTTAATTTTTTTTTAATCCAACACAATTGTTATCCATCATAATCTCAAAATGAATTTTGATTTTTTTAGGAGCATCCAGATGGTCACAAAGTACATAGTCCAGCAAAGACAAGGACTCCATCACCAAAGAAGTCATCAAAAGTCAAGAATCCCAAGACTCCATCACCGGTAAAAAAGTCACCAAAATCCAAGCCATCTTCTCCCAAGGCTGCATCTCCTGCAAAGAAGTCAGCAAAACCTAGCACCCCTTCTCCCAAGACAAATACCCCTGGAAAGAAATCGCCAACATCCAAGAAGACTTCCACCAAGGCAGAAACTCCTGAAACAAAACAGAGGACCCTTTCTCCCAAGGCAGTGACTCCTGGACCAAAATCACCAAAAGCGAGGACCCCTACTCCCAAGGCCACGACTCCTGGAATAAAATCGCCAACATCAAGGACCCCATCACCCAAAGCAGTAACTCCTGGACCAAAATCACCAAAACCAAGCATCCCTTCTCCCAAGGCCGTGACTCCTGGAAAGGAATCACCAAAATCTAAGACCACCTCTCCTAAGGCTACATCACCTTCCTTGAAGTCCAGAATCCAATCCTCAGAATCAAGCAGTCCTTCTCCAGCAAAAGGAAAGTCTCCATCTAGAAACAAAGCAGAGACTCCTAAAGTCAATGGACATGTAACACCAGGAGTCCAGACACCAACAGTAAAAGGGCGTTTCTCTGTGTCATTGATCAACACACCATCTCCAATTGTTGAACATGCCACTGCTGACCAGGTGCCCTTAGTCACTGTAACTCCTAAAATGCCACTGAGGAGGAAGAGCATGAAGAGCACCTCACGGAAAACTCAAAGTGTGAGGAAGAGCGCTTTGAAAGTCATGTGCCGGAGAAGTGGAATATCACGAGGATCTATGAAAGGTATGTTAGGCCCCAAAATCTTTGTTTTTTCTAGTGTAATTTCACAGTATTCACTGAAGGCAAGATGTCTGAGTTATAACTAATTCTTTTCTTTCAGCCTTAAGTTCGTGGGCAAATATTGTGAAATTTGGACAAATCAAGGCTCGAGTGAATGCTCCAGCTAAAAAAGTTATCAGCAAGAAGACAACAAAGAAGGCTGTACCCAAACCCCAGGTACAGATAATATTTAGCATTTGCTGAGTACGTCTGTGATAAAAGTTAAGTGTTTAAGCTGGTCTTACATCAACTGTATCTTGTTGAACCTGAAACATAAGGCCCGTATTATAATCTGTGTTGTCCTGTTTGGTACTTGTTTTTACTATCAATATAAAAAAAAATCTAATGTACTCCTTCGTTACTTTCATTGTTCAGTACTTTTAATGCTATATTGACAATGTTTTTTCAATCTCTTAGACCCCTGCAAGAAAACTCAATGGCCACGCCAGCACTGGACATGCAGAGTCTCCTCTCACCATTGTAGTGGGAAAAGCTCATCAGAAAAAGGTTGTTCATTCCACCGGTGCTGTACCAAGACTGGTAACCAACACGGCATTCCTTAAAAAGAACATGAAAATGGACGAGGATTTGACTGGTATTTACTTCTTCTTTCTTCTATTCCAACAAATGACAATACTGTACTTGTGTTTTGGTAATGCACGGTGGACTTCAGTATTGCACTTGCTGATCTGGTGTTGTGCTTCCAGGAGTTTCAGAAATGTTTAAAACACCTGTAAATGAAAAGAAGAGGAGATCTGTAATCGATGACAACAGTGTCATGAAGACACCGCTGGGAGATCAGGTCACATCTGAGATTGACCCATCAGTTCTTAACACACCAGAGGAGCCAGGTAAAATGTGTTGCATTGTTGCAGAGGCCACCAAAGCTTTAGATCTATAGACATTAGTTCTTAATAGCCAAGAGTACATAGTGTGTCCTGCTGCATTACTGAATTGGCATTAATGAAAAGGGTTTTTTTTATAGGTGAAATGACTGTCTCGCCGCTCAGTGTTTCTTCTACAGTAAAAGACAAGAAGTACAACAGTGAGGCTGTCCTACGCCTCTTTAACAAAGATCAAGAATCAGTTTTCAGTGACATCCCAGCAGTCCTGGAGACTTCTTCTGATTCTAGTGAACAGCGATGCTCAGATTTGAAGATGACCTCAGCACAAACTCCTAAACAAAAACCAGAATTACCAGATTGTCTGACTGGAGTGAAGAGGATCATGAAGACCCCACGACAGAAGGCTGAGCCTGTCGAGGATTTGAGAGGAAGACTTCTGAAAACTCCTAAGCAGAAACCAGAACAGCAAGAGTTCCTTTCTGCAGTTAAGAAAATATTTGAAACCCCACAACAAGAGGCTGAACCTCTCCAAGACATCCAAGGAAAACTTCTGGAGAAAGACTTATCTGAGGAGACACGCTTAAGAAGTTCAGCTGTGGAGAACTCCCCATCAGACTGTCTCTCTGGTGTCAAGAGATTAATGAAGACACCAAAGGACAAACATGCCCCAGTTGAAAACATGTTTGGTCTGAAGAGGCTCCTGAAAACTCCCAGAGAGAAGACTGAACCTGTGGAGGACAACTTTGGAATTAAGAGACTCCTGAAATCACCAAGACTGAAGAATAATGCACCAGAGGAAGACTTTGAGGGACTTAAGGAGCTTATGGAGGAGCCATCAGCTGATCCCACAGAAGAACTGGAGATAAATGGGGTAATGATAAAACATTGTAATGTATAGCTTAAACAGAAGAGCAATGGCAGAGCAATCTTTATTTTTAATAATCAACAAATGTATTTAAAAAAAATTGATACAGGCCAAAAGCTTTACTTCAAAGCTTTACTGTTTTATTATATTGGTACTGTATTATCTGTGTGTCATGCTGTCAACATTAAATTATGTTAAGTCGAAAGATCAAGGTATTTGTCCTGGCTTCATAGTGGAATTGTTTTATTTTAAAATAATAATCATGGTATATTGTTTTTCTTTGTTTTTAACAGGTTGACGATCAAACGCGTCTGGATTGCGGTGGATTCACTGCAAAAGGTTAGTTGGTTTTCAACTTGAATAAGTGTGGAGATTGTTAGTCATCCCAGTCATGGAAGATCTGTGCTGGATATAGTCAACACAGACATCCCATTAGAGGATTGTTGAGTAATGAATGTCATTAGACAACTCGTGCAAGTTATATGGTTTTGATAAGATGCTTATATTTATGGATTTCTTGTCTTCTTTCCATATACAGAACTAGATTTTGCCCTTGAGGAGCCACAAGATGATGTGCCATCAGATATGAATGATAATGTTTCCCAAACTGATGTGCGAGAAAGTAAGTTCAGTGGTATTTACATATTTGTTTTGTTTGCTAATGACGAATTTTCATTGTTACCCAACATGAAAACATACACTTTTTGAAGTTATGTCGCTCTTTTTAACCTTCACTGACATTTTAAGGAAAATCTGCATGACTGCACATTAAAATAAATGTCTTAGTTAAAGAAGTGGTGAGGATTTCTTCTTGTTCCAAAGTTGTGGATATGCCTGAATTCTGGAAAATTGATATTAATCATCATTGTACTGAGAGGCAAATGTCACATCATAGAACACAAAAGACTTCAGAACAAAGAATTCACAAAAGTTTTACCTTTGCTATGGAGTTCCATTGTAAAAATTTGTCTAAATTGGATGCAAAAATTTCACAAACTAAAAACTTTGTCTTTATTTTAGAAGTTGATGCAGATGAGGTTGATGGTGATGACCATTTACGAGAGGAGCCACATGGACGTGATGAATTATCACCTGCCATAGAAGCTACCTCTCCAGCAGCACTAGATGAGAATTTGCCTGCCAAAGAAACAAACGTGGACACAACAGAAGACCCTAAAGTGGATCCAGTAGAACAGATTGTATCTGAAGACCCTCAAGTGGATCCAGTAGAACAGATTGTATCTGAAGACCCTCAAGTGGATCCAGTAGAACAAATTGTATCTGAAGACCCTCAAGTGAATCCAGTAGAGGATATTGTACCTGAAGAGCTTCAAGTGGATCCCGTGGAGCAGGCTACACCTGAAGAACAAGCTGAAATGGAACCTGCTACTGGCAAAGTCACAGAAATTGACATGACTGCTGACAATCTTGACATTGAAAAAACATCTGCTCGAAGTAGAAGGGGTAAAAAGTTAGAATCAAAATCCGCAAAGAAGCAGGGAGCAGAAGAACATCCAGCAGACCCTGTTGTCCCTGCTCTGGGTCGAGGAAGAAGAGCAAAGAAAAATGAGGCTACAGCACCACCCACTGTCAGACAAACATCAAGACGCAGAAATTTAAAGACCCCTGAAAGCGCCGATGCTGAGCTCACTATTGAGAAAAATGTCTCTCTGGTTTCCAACGTTGTCCAAAAGCCAAAAAGAGGGAGAATCGCCAAAAAATCTTCTGATGCTGCAGCGGCTCAAGAGATTGCTCCTGAAAATATTCCAGAGCCTGAGAATGTAAGAACTCCAGGTGATGTCACGTTGGAGACGGCCGTGTTGAAGCTCAAAAGAGGGAGAAGATGTAAACAACTTGAAAAATCAGAGCCAGTGGAGCAAGATGTGCCTCAGAGTGATGAAGTTCCCCAAGCTGACATGTCCAGAGGTTTGTCATCTTTTCATGTTTTTGTCTCCTTTTTGATTTACTTGTCTCGCCTGCATGAGGAAAGTGGTAAGGCAAGCAGCACAAAAACCTGTTTTACAACATTCATCAGTGAGACTACATTTTCATTGATCAGGATATCTGTAGTTGAAAGCTGAACCACTCTAAAAATTTCTTGTTTTTGTTTTCTGAACAGATGCAGACAAAGTTTCCAGTGGCCAGTTGGAAGAGTTGTCCAATGGAAGTGTTGAAAAGGAATCGGAGGCCATGAAAACAGTTCCTCAGGTACCTGAAGCTGGGAGTTTACCTGAAGTCGAGACATCCACTTGCAATGACACAAAAATAGAAGCAGCTACTGTGCAGAAGAAATCTGTTCGAGGCAGAAAAGCAAAAGTGTTGCCATCTAAACCAGATGAGGATGAAGAGGTGAAGGAACAGTCTGGTGATCCTGTTGTCCCTGCTCCAGTTAGGGGAAGAAGAGGGAAGAAAGTTGAAGCTACAGCAATGCCTGCAGTCAGACAGACCACAAGAAGGAGAAATGCAAAGTCACAAAGCAGCTCTAATCAACCTGAAGTGGCGCCAGAAAACGCTTTGGAAACAACACAGGACGCTGAGATTACCTCAGAGACTATGAGCGACCAGACTTCTCCAGTCAAAACTAAAAAGCAAGATGAGTTAGCCTCTACAGAGGAAACTGGCATGAGGACCACTAGAGGACGAAAAAGAAAAACGCCTGCTGAGCCAGTTGAGTCGGACCAAAATGAAGCTGTAAATGAAGAGAATCCTGTGACTGATGCACCCATTCAAAAGTCTGTTCCTTCTGTTGGAAAGCCCAGAAGAGGAAGAAAGCCGATACCTGATAATGCTGAAAAAAGTGATCCAGCAGAGAACACAGTTGTCACTGTGGAGACCAAGCAGGAGCCCCAACCACCAGTCAGAGCCAAAAGAGGAAGAAATGCCAAAGTGGAAGAGGAGAAGCTGGAAATCAGTGACACAACTACTTCAGTTGAGATTTCAAAACCCCAAGAGCCGGTCAAAAAACTGAAGAGAACCAGGAGGACCGAGCAAAACCATGTAAAACGGAGCGAAATCCAAAACGTAGAAGTGGTTGTTGCTGAAGCTCCTGTTGTTGCTGAGCCACTGAAGACAAATGAACCAGCTGTCACAGCTCCAAGGACCACAAGAGGAGGGCGAAGGCTGAAGAAAAGCCCAGAGAGTGAAGTTCTTGTCAAATCCACTGAGGTCAGTGAGGTCTCTGCTGCCAGCTCCACAGATAAACACAAACCGGGTAGGAGAGGAAAACAGGTTGCTGATGAAGCTCCTGCTGCAGAAGGAGAGGAAAAACCTAACCAGGAAATGGAGACCGAAGAGAAAAACGAGGTAGAACCTCCGGTCATTAAATCTAGCAGAGCTAGGGGGTCAAAAAAGGTTCTTCCTGTAGCTGTTCCAGCCAAGAGAGCCCGCCGAGGTGCATCTCCTCCCCAAGAGGAGAACAACAGAGCATCCTCAGACCTAAGTTCAGAGTCAGCATCGGTAGAGCCCAGCGAAAGGAGAGGACGACCAGCAAAGTCTGTAAAAGATGTCACAGCAAACACAAAACCCACTGAAAATCAAAGTGAGGTTAAAGAAGATGCACAAAAATCCAAAAGATCTGTCAGGTGGAAAAATAGCCTTGAAGTCTTTGAGATTGTAAATGCAACGCCTCAAAAGCCAGCTCCAGGTAGGAAGTCAAAACTTGAAGACAGAGTTGACACGAAAAGCCAAAATGCATCGAAGAACACCAGCAAAACTGAAGAGGATCTCTCAGAAGAAGTTGCTGAAGCTCAGCCTCCCAAGCGAGCCAGGCGAGGGTCGAAGGCTGTTTCTGAAACCTCCGACAAAGACAAATCCACAAACGGAGTGAAAAATATTGAGGCTGAGCCACAGCCAAAAACACGGAGGGGGAGGTCAGCAAAGAAATAAACAGTTGTTTGGTTTTTCTTTTTTATTGTAACATTTATCTTTTTTACTTGGTTGTTGTAAACTGCCAGTTTTAGAAAGTAGTTTTATAGACTTTTACAAAATGTTGCACTGTTTTTATACAACAGTTATTTTCTTGTTCAGGGGAAAAAGTGATTATTAAAATTTTTCTATTGTGAAAAAAGTGTCTTGTCTTAATGTCCATGTCCTTGGTTTGCTCTTCACACACATGAGGTTAAAATGTTTGCTGATATTTGATTAAATCATAATCAAAGCTTTAGTGACTTCATCATTGAAGCAGATTCTGATGTGGTTGCAGGACTTCACTATTTTAATGTTTTTGTCAGCTGCTTAGAGCAAGACATGGGGAAAAAAAGGTTGTGTTATGTCCAGCTTTGTTCATGTTTTTAAGGTAAATCCAGATTCAAGTTTAAATAATTTGTGCACAAACATTTCTAAGAGGGGTGGACAAGTATGACTGGAATTATATATCTTTTAATCGTCAAATATGGCCTCAAACATGAAATTCGTTTTCGTATCCACATGGACCAGCATTACCAAAGTGCTCCGTGCTGTGTACTAGAAACTTCAGGCTACGTATAGGACAGAACTTGTAAACAATACGTGAAGACTAAAATAATTGTTCAGGCGTGACAATTTGTCCACGCTGGCGTAGGTTAAGGTTACTTCTAAAGGGTAATCAATATTATTTTTTTAAAATATCAGATAAAACACGGAAATCAAAATCTCCAGCACCAGGAACGTTTTGAAGCGGAACTTGAGGATCAAGCGGAACAACACGGACACATTTTAGAGACGGACACGAAACAAACGCAGAAAGTACGCGGGAGGGAGATTTGATGGTCGCGTGGACTTCACTCGTTCACGTAGTTAGGTTTATTTGATTGTTTATTGACTTCTTGTTTTTGTCGTATATTTTTACATCATGGAAACAGACGGAGACACGATAAAAAACACGCCGACGGGGTTTCGTTGTACTCTTTGTAACGTCAGCGTGCCCAACAGTAAGCTACTTTTTGACATGTTTGGAGCAGTAAGATAATATTCTATTCTGATTAACTAGTTTAATTATGTTGATGGATGTTTGATGGTTTGTTAGCTCAGTAAATCAAATCACACACCTGAAGATATGGTCGTTTTCTTATCACGTGCACAACTGATCATTTCCTGCAGAGCCAACCTTGGATCAGCACGTCAAAGGGAGGAAACACCAGACACTGAGTTCGGTGCGGGCTACCAGGAAGATCCAGGAGGAGCACAGCGTGTTTGTCAGCGGCATCAAACCTGATGTCTCTCAGACTGAAATATCAGAGTACTTCCAGCAGTTTGGGCAAGTCTCTGAGGTTATCTTGGATAAAAACAAGGTTGGTCAGCTGGCACCAGTAGTCAGTGTGTTGAAAGCGACGGCTGAACTCCACTGTAGAATGAATTGCTTCACTTTTTCACTCACAGGGAGTGTACGCCATCGTGCAGTTTGATGAGACCCACAGTGTGAAGGCGGCGTTGTCCTGTGTTGAGCATCAGATGAAAGGCTTGAAGCTGAGTGTCAAACCAAGAGAAAAGAAGGATTTCAAGTTGATCCCTAAGAAGAAGAACATCCTGGATTACCAACAATTTCTTGACCATCTGAAACCGCAGCTGTGTCAGTTGATGTCTGTAAGCATCCTGTTGACAAATATAAAGCCTGATTTATGCCAATAAAAGGGTTCTGAAAGGATTAGAAATTGATTTAGAGGCCCGTTGGCTGGTAAAATGGATTGATTCTATAAATAATCTCAGCATTGTTATTTTCTAATAACATAACATTGTGTTTTTTGTATTAAAATAAACGGCAAATAATATACTAATCAATGGTAATGACACATACTTAGAAATTGTACAGCTTAAAACTGATAGAAATATGCCCTGGAGGACAAACACGTAGTTAGAAGAGTATATATTTGGAGCTTAAGATTGAAAGGTAAAAGCGGTGCCCTTTCTCCTCAGGTGGATGAACAGATGAGGTACGTAGTGGAGCAGTGTCAGCTTGGTGAACATGAAACGAAAGCCCGAGGCTTGTTGGTTCAACTCCTGCAAGAGGTTTTTGTGGAATTTTTCCCAGGTGATCATTTTAGACACAGAGAAAGATCTTTTGAGCCATCTTGAAATTTTTTTCTTGCGTGATGATAATTGTGGATAAGTATAGTCACAGATCAACTTTAATTTGGGATATATTTGCGTGGGTTGCAGACAGCCAGATTCTGCCATTTGGTTCATCAGTCAACACTTTCGGCATCCAGTCCTGTGACTTAGACCTCTTCCTGGACCTGGAAAACACCAAGGTTTTCCAAGCACAGGCAAAGTCCACCACTGAGACGGTCAGATGGTTTTAACATATACAGGCTTTTAATTCAGCAAGATGAACTGCAGGGTTACTTCAAATTTCCCCTCTTTCTTCAGGTAGGGGAGGGCATGTCAGATGACGGCCGGTCTGAGGACTCCATCCTGTCTGATATCGACTTGACGGCTGCCTCTCCTGCAGAGATTCTGGACCTTGTGGCAACCATCCTGAGACGCTGCGTCCCCGGCGTCCACAAAGTCCATGTGGTCAGCAGTGCTCGCGTTCCTGTAGTCAAGTTCCATCACAGTGAGCTGAAACTGCAGGGGGATATTACCATTAACAACAGGTCAGTCAGCAGGATGGTTTTCAGTTTTCTTGACTGTCAAGTGTTAAAATGTGGTGAGACGTAGTTTTATCTTGCATAGAATTAAAGTAAATGTTGTTTTCTCCTGAATCGCTCTCCAGGCTTGCGGTAAGGAACACCCACTTTCTCCAGCTGTGTTCGGGAGTGGAGGACAGGCTGAGGCCTCTGGTGTACACCATCCGCCACTGGGCCAAGCAGAAGCAGCTGGCTGGTAAAATAAAATTCTTCACCTCTGAGTGTGTTGTGGATGTCTTTGGACAGGTTGTTGTTTAGTATTTCGGTCAGCAGGTGTCAGTAGAACTTTACTGAGTGTCTGTTTTTAACCCTGATGGAAGGAAAATGATGTCATTTAGTAATTATTATACCCTTTAATGGCACAAGAATTTTAAATTGCTAAGTGATGTTACAAATAGAGAAATATTTTACACTCGGCTTTATTACTTGGCAGAGAACCAAACTATGCCATTAAAGCATTATAAAAACAGGGCTACTTGAATGTTTTCTGTCAAATATGTATTGTGTGACTTACAGGTCATCCCAGTGGTGCTGCTACGCTGCTCAATAACTATGCTCTGACACTGCTGATCATCTTCTTCCTGCAAAACTGTGACCCACCTGTCCTCCTCACAGTCACCCAGTTCAAGGAGTTGGCCTGTAAGTTCTCCATCGCTCCTGTTCTAAATGACCCAAATGATCAATGTTGTCTTTGTATTTTAAATCCCTACTACATTTCTGTCAGGTTTGGGTATTTAAAGACGTGCTTTTACCAAACGTCTCTAAATGTAGGATTAAATACAAGGCATCGTCACATACATGTATATACAGTATATGTACATGTATACACACAGAATCTCTGATATCAATTATCAGCCAAAAGAAAAAGAAAAATCCCACGCACAGGATGATTTGGTGGAAAAAATGCCATTAAATGTAAATATCAATATTGAGGAATCACAGATGTAATTTCAGATTTCAACAATTTCAAACATCACCAAAGCATAAATGGGAACCGTTGGAAAAGAGCATAATCTGTGCATGTGTGTGGTACGTTTGTAGAACAAAGACATTTTGGAAAAGATTTTCTGCGATTAAACTCTATTTAAGTCTCGATTTCAGTTCAGTTTAACAGTTCAGTGTGAAGTTTTTGAAAGACATTTTTAAATTAGTCATTTACCTTTTCTGTTACAAAAAACGCACCAGTACAGTGGTACCTCTACTTACAAAATTAATTGGTTCTGGAAGAAATTTCGTAAGTAGAAAATTTCATAAGTAGACGCGTTTTCCATTCAAATCCGTTCAAAGCCCCCAAAAATTCAGACATAAATGTTTTATAAAGTATAAAAATGCATCAAAACGTAACAAATACATGTTACAATTAGATTATTACACAATAAATGAGAGTTGTGCAGAACGTAAAAAACAAAGACGATAGTAAAGAATAAAAATGATGATCATTCAGCTTTTAACTGCTGTCCTCATTGTTTTTTACCCTCTTTGGTTCATGCGCTCCTGCCTCACCATGCCGAACAACAGAGTGAATTCCAGTCCTCCTTTTGAACTTCTCCAACCACCCACGCCATGCCTTAAACTCCTTAAACTTCCTTTTGTTTTAATAACGTGGTGATTGTAGATGCATTACGGCCATATTCTTTGGCGAGATCAACCAAACGTATCCCTTTCTCATGCTTTTCTATTATCTCTTGCTTTGTACGGACAAAAAAACTCTCCTTTTCTTTTCCTCTTTTCTCCATCACTTTCTTAGGATCCATAACGAATTCTCAAAAAGTTAATATATTTACGTAGAACTATCAGAACACGTCATGGGTCGAGGGCCGAATGACAAGGACGCTGCATAGACACCTATCCAGCGTCCTTAGCCAATGAGAGACCTCCTCATTGGCTAAGAGGGACCTCCTCTTAGCCAATGGGATGCCAGGATGCTAGGTAATAGCCAATGGCAGAGCAGCTATAAGAATGTTGAGTTAAGAAACCTTTGGGAGCTGCGAGTAGCAGCCCATACTGTATTTCTACCTTTCATAACTTGAAATTTCTTTCGTAACTAGAGGCAATATTTTCCTGTTGAGGCGTTTCGTAAGTAGAGGTAGAGGTACCACTGTATAATTTTTCTGTCATTTTAATGTGATTTGTGACAATATTTATTTGTTGATGGACCCGGCGTTTGTTTTTGCAGGTGAAGAAGAGGAGTGTGTGATCGAGGGCTGGGACTGTACCTTCCCCAGTCAGCCGGTTTCAGTCCCCCCCAGCAATAACACACAGGACCTCTGTGAGTGACAAGAAACACTCGTGTTGTCAGTCACCTGAAACCTAACGTTTTGGTGTGTTTTCTCCCTCTAGGCGCGCTGCTCGCAGGCTTCTTTTCCTTCTATGCACAGTTTGACTTCGCCAGTAGTGTGATATCCGTCAAGGACGGGCGTACTCTCCCAATCACTGATTTTCTGGGCCAGAATGAAGAGGAAAAAGCCATGCATGAAACGCAACCCCCCACGAGCCCTCACCACAGTCCCAAACTGGGGCCCCTGAACCTATTGGACCCCTTTGAGCTGTCGCACAACGTCGCTGGAAACCTGAACGTGCGTTCTGTGCTCAGCTTCCAGAGGGAGTGCCAGGAGGCGGAGAAATACTGCCGCAGCCTGCAGTACAAGCGTAAATCTGCAAAGGGGAGGTCATGGGGGCTGGTGTGCTTGTTCACCCCCAGTGGGGAGACCCCATGTGCAAAAACAGAGCAGCTGACCATCAGCATCCCCTTCAAAGTGGAGTCTCTCCCTCCCTCGCTGCACGACCAGCTGCGTGCGACGGGAGACGGCTTCCGACTGCTGTGGTTCCAGAAGGTTTGCTGCGCCGTCGAGGGAGTCCTCCAGCGCGTCCTCAGGTGTCACCTGACTCCATCCACAGATGCCGTCTTCAGCGAGAACTCAGCTGTGGATGCCGTCAAGGACGTCGTCTTCAACGTATCAGCAAACGACAGCTGTGAGATGGCAGAGCCCCAGAACGATGCCAGCCCTCAGAGAGCAACTGTGGTCGGTTCCAAAAGGTCGCTGTCCCCCAGCAGCGATGAATCCGCGTCGCCGCAAGGTAAAAAGCCAAGACTGGCAAAAAGAGGTAAGCCTAAAGTCCCTCAGTGGAACTGTGTGCAGAAGCACATGGTGTGGGCCGGCAGGAGGAAGGTGAGGCGAGAGCTGATCAAAGACACCGACTCGAGGCCGGAGGGAAGCTGTGTGGAGCTGGAGGCTCAGGTCACCGCTCACATCGTCGAAAAGGAGATGGAGATTAAGGAGCCCCTGGAGTTCAGGGTAGAGCCCCAGATGGTGGGTGGGACAGAAAGCTCAAGGGCAGAACTCAAGTTGGTCCCGACCAACGACAAGACTGGAGTTTTTCACGACTTTTTTCACTTCCTGCAAACCTTCTTACCAAAGATGGTGGAGACCCTGCTGGCAGAAGAAGGGGGTGAAGCATAAGTAGGACTGATTTCAGGAGTTTCTCCATCAGTTTTTCTGTTTCGTATGAATAAAGGATGTCACTAGTGCATCTATTAAACCTTTAGAGAGAAACACAAGGTTGTAACTTTGGTGTATTCTTGACCAGGCAACACGTTTTTGATATATTTATGTTTGTTTTGTATGCTTGTGAGTTTGTTAAAAAATATCAAGTGCAGGTTTTTGTTTTAAGATGTAGCTTGGTTTTAAGAGAATTTCTGTTTAAAATCTTTTATGAGGAGGCTTTGACAGATATTTGGTATGCGCAGCATCTGATGTCATCTTCAATAAAATACCTTAATGAAACTTGCCCACGCTGCAAGTGTTGTTATTGATCAGATAAAACAGTGTTCTTTTATGGAAATTAACTTTAATGTCATATTTTATAATAAAGAATCAGTAATTGTAGTTTGACTCGGCTGCACCATCAGGAGCCTTAGGGAGGGCCTTTGACCCAGTTGTTGGTCATGTAGCTGAGACGGATGGGAGTAATTACACAAGCAGACAGACTGCTTTATTATAGGCGGCCACGAAGGAGCTGAGGGATTCACGGAGCTTTTCTCTGCTGATTAACATCATTCATCTTATGTTATTAGACAACCAGGAATTGGAGGATGATGGTGTGTTAGATGATCTACCACACCTAAACATGATGCTGGTAGGTACGACTGATAAACTTGAGGCAGGAAACAAGATTGTACAAGATCCAAGAAATCGGTGCAGTTTGAAGTAATAAAACAGCATCAAAGTTAAGAGACATCAAATCAGCAAAACTAACATGAAACGTCTTGAAAGATGGATTCTTTAGCTGAGCTTTAGCAGAATGTCTCTGGTGATGGTGACATTTGAGTGGACTTTGGTCTTGACTGAAATAACAACATGGATTATTATAAATCCAAGCTTGGAAAAAAAGTAACTTTATTTCTCCAGATACATGTGTTGTACAGAGACGCATTTTCCCCCAAACCTTCATCGTATTTAGATGTTTATTAAAAAAAACAAACCAATGTAGCCGCAAGAGGGCACAAGCCAGTGTCTTATTGTGCCGGTTCCAAGCCCGGATAAATACAGAGGGTTGCGTCAGGAAGAGCATCCGGCGTAAAACTTTTGCCAAATCAAAGATGCGAATCAAACCTATGACTTCCATACCGGATCGTCGAGGCCTGGATTAACAACGACCGCCATCGGCGCTGTTGACCTACAGGGCGCCGGTGGAAATTGGATTACTGTTGGTCGAAGAAGGAGAGGAGCAAAGTGCGTTCGCACGAAGAAAGAGAAGAGGAGAGCCAAGAGTATAGGACTAAGAGTAGGGACGCTGAATGTTGGGACTATGACAGGAAAAGGTAGAGAGTTGGTTGACATGATGCAGAGGAGGAAGGTAGACATACTGTGTGACCAGGAGACCAGGTGGAAAGGTAGCAAGGCTAGAAGTTTAGGAGCAGGGTTCAAGTTGTTCTATCATGGTGTAGATGGGAAGAGAAATGGAGTAGGAGTTATCTTGAAGGAGGAGTTTGTTAGGCATGTCCTGGAGGTAAAAAGAGTGTCGGACAGAGTGATGAGTCTGAAGCTAGAAATAGAAGGTGTGATGTTCAATGTTGTTAGTGGGTATGCCCCACAGGTAGGATGTGAGCTGGAGGAGAAGGAGAAATTCTGGTTGGACTTTCATGAAGTGATGCAGAGCATGCCTAGAAGTGAGAGAGTTGTCATTGGTGCAGACTTCAATGGACATGTTGGTGCAGGTAACAGAGGTGATGAGGAAGTGATGGGCAGGTTTGGTATCCAGGAGAGGAACGCAGAACGACAGATGGTAGTTGAATTTGCAAAAAGGATGGAAATGGCTGTAGTGAGTACTTTCTTCCAGAAGAGGCAGGAACATAGGGTGACCTATAAGAGTGGTGGTAGGAGCACACAGGTAGACTACATCTTGTGTAGACGGTGTAACCTGAAGGAGATCAGTGACTGTAAAGTAGTGGTAGGTGAGAGTGTAGCCAAACAGCATAGGATGGTGGTGTGTAGGATGACTCAGGTGGTGAGGAAGATGAAGAGGACAAAGGCAGAGCAGAAGACGAAATGGTGGAAGCTAAAAAAGGAAGGGTGTTGCATGACTTTTAGGAAGGAGTTAAGACAGGCTCTGGGTGGTCAGGAGGGGCTTCCAGATGACTGGACAACTACAGCTAATGTGATCAGGGAGACAGGTAGGAGAGTATTTGGTGTGTCATCTGGAAGGAAAGTACATAAGGAGACTTGGTGGTGGAATGAGGAGGTACAGGAGTGTATACAGAGAAAGAGGTTAGCTAAGAAGAAGTGGGACACTGAGAGGACTGAGGAGAGTAGACAGGAGTACAGGAAGATGCAGCGTAAGGTGAAGGTAGAGGTAGCAAAGGCCAAACAAGAAGCTTATGATGACTTGTATGCTAGGTTGGACAGTAAGGAGGGAGAGACTGATCTATACAGGTTGGCAAGACAGAGAGATAGAGATGGGAGGGACGTGCAGCAGGTTAGGGTGATTAAGGATAGGGATGGAAGTCTATTGACAGGTGCCAGTAGTGTGATGGGAAGATGGAAAGAATACTTTGAAGAGTTGATGAACGTGGAAAATGAGAGAGAACAAAGACTAGAAGAGGTGACTATTGTGGACCAGGAAGTAGCAAAAGATTAGTCAGGATGAAGTGAGGAGGGCACTGAAGAGGATGAAAGAGTGGAAAGGCAGTCGGCCCTGATGATATACCTGTAGAGGTTTGGAAGTGTCTAGGAGAGGTGGCAGTAGAGTTTCTGACTGGGTCGTTCAACAGGATCTTAGATAGTGAGAAGATGCCTGAGGAATGGAGGAGAAGTGTGCTGGTGCCCATTTTTAAGAACAAGGGAGATGTGCAGAGTTGTGGCAACTACAGAGGAATAAAGCTGATGAGCCATACAATGAAGTTATGGGAAAGAGTAGTGGAAGCTAGACTAAGGGCAGAAGTGAACATTTGTGAGCAGCAGTATGGTTTCATACCAAAAAAGAGTACTACAGATGCAGTATTTGCTTTGAGGATGTTGATAGAGAAGTACAGAGAAGGCCAGAGGGAGCTGCATTGTGTTTTTGTAGATCTGGAGAAAGCTTATGACAGGGTGCCCAGAGAGGAACTGTGGTATTGTATGAGGAAGTCTGAAGTAGCAGAGAAGTATGTTAGAGCGGTGCAGGACATGTATGAGGACTGTAAGACAGTGGTGAGGTGTGCTGTAGGTGTGACAGAGGAGTTCAAGGTGGAGGTGGGACTGCATCAGGGGTCAGCTCTGAGCCCCTTCTTGTTCGCTATGGTGATGGACAGGCTGACAGACGAGGTTAGACAGGAATCTCCATGGACTATGATGTTTGCAGATGACATTGTGATCTGCAGTGAGAGTAGGGAAGAGGTGGAGGAGAAGCTAGAGAGGTGGAGGTTTGTCCTGGAAAGGACAGGGATGAAGGTTAGACAGAGTACATGTGTGTGAATGAGAGGGACCCAAGTGGAAGAGTGAGGTTACAGGGAGAAGAGATCAAGAAGGTGGAGGATTTTAAGTACTTAGGGTCAACAGTCCAGAGCAATGGAGAGTGTGGAAAAGAGGTGAAGAAACGTGTACAGGCAGGATGGAACGGGTGGAGAAAAGTGTCAGGTGTGATGTGTGATAGAAGAGTTTCAGCTAAAATGAAAGGAAAGGTGTACAAAACTGGTGAGACCAGCGATGCTGTTTGGTCTAGAGACAGTGTCACTGAGGAAAAGACAGGAGACAGAGCTGGAGGTGCAGAGATGAAGATGCTGAGGTTCTCTTTGGGAGTGACCAGGAAGGATAGGATCAGGAATGAGTACATCAGAGGGACAGCACATGTTAGAGGTTTTGGAGATAAAGTCAGAGAGGTCAGACTGAGATGGTTTGGACATGTCCAGAGGAGAGATAGTGAATATATTAGCAGAAGGATGCTGAGTTTTGAACTGCCAGGCAGGAGGCCTAGAGGAAGACCAAAGAGGAGGTTTATGGATGTAGTAAAAGAAGACATGAAGGTAGTTGGTGTGAGAGAAGAGGATGCAAAGGACAGGGCTAGATGGAGGCAATTGATTGGCTGTGGCGACCCCTGAAGGGAAAAGCCGAAAGGAAAAGAAGAAGAAGATTAAAAAAACAAACCAAGACCACGATGGGTTCAGCCTACTGCCACACATGAGTCTTACCCCGACGCTGACAGAAGGGGAGAGAGCAGCTGTAGAAACGTTTTTAACGTCTGTGCCCTGATGGAGAAGAATGAGCACCGAGTCATCGACAAAAGGGAACAGGTTCAACTGGCAGTCATGTGGATTCAAGCAGCAAATATTGTGCTCTAATACATTTAAGTTAATTATTCTTACTTGACATTCCATATTCTGCAACACGGACACCACACGTGGCTATGCTGCTGGTGTTGATGCTGAATGAATACATAGTGCAGAAATCCTGGAGCATCTCATACTTTTTAATTGCCCGGTGACGTCAACCCCTCCGACAAATCATGTTTTCCATGAATTCTAATTATTTGCATCAAGTGCTTCTGAGTGAAACAACTGTTGGATGCATTCTATAAAATTTGGTGCGCAATAGTCATTCAGTATTTAGCTGAGATAAATAGGTAATGTTTGCATAACTTTATTTTTTACCTGGATATGGATGAATGGGACCCAGAAAAAAATGACATATTCAATCCATGACTTCATTTCCACCTTAATATCCACTGTGACGCATTCAGCTTCACTCAGCAGTGGGCATGGACGTTTTTGGGCCTGAATCACTGATCGTTCTCGTTTGTGTTGATTTTTCCGAGGTTTTAATGGCATATCGCTCTGCACCATCATTTACTGTCATCAAGACTCCAGGCTGCTCCAATATCACTTGTTTTCCAAAGGGGCTGTTGATATATAACCTCTCTCTCTCTCTTACACACACACACACACACACACACACACACACACACACACACACACACACACACACACACACCTCCGCACCATCACAGTGATTGATCTCACCACTGGGACACATTTGCTTTTGGCCCAAACTTAGAAACCAAACGTGACCGGTCACTGATTCCTCACGTCTCTGTTCAATAAAAAGAGAAATCTATTGTGTAATCTATTTAAAGGTGGACAACAACACATACGCATCCTGGAAGTGTTTTTGTCAGGTATTGATGACCAAGCACTTTGGTTGCATGTATCTCATTTCCTGTAATTACTGTACGAATTGATTCTGGTGAGCATTTGTATATGCGCTTGTCTGTTGGAGCGTGGAGACTGTTCTTCATTTTGAATTCCCCAGAAATGAGAGTTAAAAAAGCCAATTTCATGTAATTAGTGTCCATTCGGAAGAGATCTTGACTCAACCCCTCCCGAGACCTGAAATCTCCACGGCCTGGGGGCAACAGGTGCTATTAGAGCCTCTGCGCTGTCAGCAGTGACGTATGAGCAAATCGAGTAACGTCTCACATGATGTCATCCTTGTAGTGTGATTCTGTAAATTTACGCCATATCTGGTCATCAACTCCTCTGATGACTCACATAGAATAAAGGGCATGTAGGACATTGATTTGCCATTCCCTATTTTAAATGGATTATTAGGATGTATAAATAGAACACAATCATTCTAATTCATATATAATTTGACTTCTATACTCAAACCTCTGTCTCCTTCTATCAAAGATACCCAAACCTGTCAACCTTGCAGAAGAAAATAATGATCTAAGAGAAATTGGTGAAGCAGCTTCAGGCCTCTAGGAGAAGGAAGAAGTCAAAAAACAGAAAAAGTCTTTAACAAGGTAGTTGGTTGTTTTTTCAGTAGGCAGATTCGGTGTCAGTTCTCAACGGCCCCTGTTGGAGACATTTATATTGTCCTGAAGTATTGCACTGTGGCAGTGGGCAGCTATCAACTTCTCATTTTGTATCCTGAGCTGTGCAAACAGACCTGGCTTCCTGAAAAGCACTCTGTTCATATTAGAGGCTCCCTGCTCTGGAGATAAGGCCGAATAACAACCCATGATCATTCCGTCTGTGACGGCAGGAAGGAGTCAGATGTTCTCTTGGGAGATTGCCCTTACCCCAGAATTGACTTTTGTGTGTGTGTGTGTGTGTGTGTGTGTGTGTGTGTGTGTGTGTGTGTGTGTGTGTGTGTGTGCGCGCGTGCGCGCACGTGCGCAACTCTGCGGCATGTATCATGCAAATGGAAATGGTGGAGTCGGATTTGGGAGAAAAGCTTTTAAAGCTCCATCTGAGGAGTACAGATAGATGCCTTCAGCAAATATATTTTCTATACTGTGATTTGTTTAAGTTATTTTATCGTCTTACGCAACAAAGTCGTGACCATCATTAGCAAAGCCACTGGGGTGGGGGAAAGTTGGGAAAAACTGAATAAGATGAGAGGAAAAGTTCTGAAAATCACCAGCTTCCTACAGGTCCAATTATCAAGGCCTTGATGACTACTCAAACACTTTGCTCCTCTGTAGTCCAAACTCTTCAGGAGTGCATTAACCAGAGTCTATTGAACTGTGAAAAGTTGAACTGTCAGCCCCGTCTCTTATCAGGGGGCCATTACTTCCAGTGTTTGCCTACAAACACTGGAGATAGCTAATGACTTTTCGTCGTCCATATTGTTTTTTTTTTTCTTGCCATTGCGTTTTATGGCTTGTGAAGTGAAGGCACAGAGGTGGACTGCTGGAGGAGAACTAACTGAATGCTCAGGATGGCCGCTGTTAACTGTGTGGGAAATGGGTGATGGCGGAGGAGACACGTAATTACTTTTAGCTCTTCCCCATTCTTCTATCTCATCACCTCCAAAGCCAAGAATTCCCAGTTCTGCTCCCAGTTTGTGATCCTTCATAAATTTGGTGCTGAACCTGTAGAACACTCATCGTCCTTCAAAAGCAGTTTGAAATATGGCCCAATAATGGCTCATAAATGGTCAGTGCAATCAATGTCTTAATACAACAATCCACTTACAGCCTTTATGGCGCGGCCAAACACATTTAAACTGCTGGTTGGCTGTCAGCCACAATGGGAGTGTTCCTCAGAGGCTGTCTCGGGACTTATGGTTGAATCAAGTTGTGTTTTTGATAAGGGCTTGGGGACAGATAGGGGGAAAACACAATAAACAGCAAATGAGTTGTCAGGGAATGTGTGTTTCACATTTTAGTGTGATGCTGTGACGTGTTCTTACATTTATCCATAACTAACACTAGACTGGACAAATAAATGTTCAAAATGCATACATGGCCCCTGACATGAACACCCATTTAAAACTGATCGATACACCCGCACTGTTGACTTCAGGCGTCATGAACTGAACAGCAGACCGTGAACGATCCATGATAAACAGCAGAGGCTTAATGTGACCGGAGATATTTGACTGTGAGCATTCAGGACTCGGGAGGTATTTGTGTGCACGATGTGTTTGTGAATGTGTGCGTAGACTTCCTGTCTTCAGAGTCACTGTGATGACAAAATTTTTAAAAAGGCAGGATAATGGAGACGATACCTCAATAAATCTTTTGATTTGATCATAGGAGAATTACTGTTGTGAAGATGTGACTGTGCCCCCACGATGGTGTTATTGATCTGAGGATGCTGCAGCCTGTGGCTTCTATTCCTCCAAACCATTCAGTAATGAATGTAGGAATGATCCGAGGCCAAAGGTTAAGGGACCAATGATTGGACAGGATAGAGCAACTGGGATTAGATGCAAATTAAGAATTGAATACAAATTAAATTGTTCACTTGGTGGTTTCTTTTAATTCTGAATAAAAACAAGATATGAAATCTTTGAATCAAGCCCAGCTTATTAATTTAGCATTACCGTTGCTGCACACTGATGATTGTCAGTCATGCACAGGATACATTTCACATTTTACTCTGAGTCAGTTCAGTTTGGTGCTGATTATTTTGGATTTACTGTCTGCTCAGTGCAACATTTTGAAAGACAAATTTCTCTCAACAACCATCTCGTTTCAGCGTCCCACAAGGTTTCACCAACCCGTGTGTTGCATCATATAACAGTAGAAAACACATTGAGTAGCACAAGCTTCATGATGAATGAGCCAGTAGTGCAGACATGGTGCGCTTTGGGCTGAAGATGAAGCTTTAACCCATGCGGTGAAGGATTTGTGCTCATGGGGAGTATTTTGTGGTGTGATGCTGAAAATTTTACAGAAATGTCAGGTTTCTACTTCTCTTTGTGTTTCATTTTCATAGTGATGCACAGCAGAGATGAATCAATATCTCTTAAGCATTCAAGTTCTCTTTTTTTTAAATTTACTGTTAATACAACATTTTCATGTACACATATTCATTGCTGAAATACTTTTCTTCTTATCGTCTAGTTATGATATAACACTGAGTCTTTGGGTCACTTTTTGTGAGGTGCTGTGGAAAAATAAACTTCCCCTGTGGGGATGAATAAACTTCCATCCATCCATCTTCACTAAACGTTTCAAGTCACCTGGAAGAAACATAATCCGATCAAAGTAGCGTGAATATTTTGCCTAAATCCACACGTCCACGCCAGTGGAGAGGGGTGTGGTTAAGAGTTCCTCAGCGTGGATCAGGTATTGGTCCCCAGCTATAAAAGCATGTGAGGAGGGAGGGCAGCATCAGACAGGCGCACCGCCGGAGAAAGAGAGGACACAAGCGGACAACTAAAAAAAAAAGAAAAAGAAAAAGTGTAAGTAAAACTTTAATACCTTTAGTAATTTATCCTTATGATCTGATTTCATTTAGCATTTGGAACTAAAATATGAAAGACTGAACAAACTGAAACATCCAGTCATAACTTTGACCTCATCAAAAGTTGATTAAAGTTTTATTTGTTCCTCCCCAGATGGTCCACACGCTCAGATCGTGGATGATGTTTGCAGCGCTCGTCGTCTGTCTGCTGGTGTGTTTGAGCAGCTTCACCGATGCCTACCCCCCCAAACCGGAGAGCCCCGGGACCAACGCCTCCCCGGAGGACTGGGCCAAGTACCACGCAGCGGTCAGACATTACGTCAACCTGATCACCAGGCAGAGGTGAGGCGGAATCACCCCATTAGACTGTAACTTAAATATACATATTCTCTTTTTTTTTTTTTTGGAGAAGTTTTCTAACAGCTGAAGGATGAGCATCGTGTGTGTGTATGTGTGTGTGTGTATGTGTGTGTGTGTAAGTGTCATTCTGCACATGCATCACCTTGAAAAAACTAATAGATGCTGAAACCTGCAGAGACTGGGGATCTTCATCCTCTTATTGGGTCAGAAAGGTGGTCCACCCCCCTTGATATGAAGGATTAGCTCTGGCTCAAGGACAACATAGTAAGGATAGCCCCCCCCCCCAGGGGGATATAACCTTCACCTTTTTTGGTAGGACTCCACTCATTTAAACCTTGTCTCATAACTTAATTCAAGACTTTTCAGATACTGGTCAGGAGTTCAGCTCTTCGCTGGAAAGCCAGGGAGGACTCTCGCCTCATTACACTTACATTACAATGCATTGCTGCGCTTTCTATGAGAGATAATGAGGTGAACGACTACAGCCTGGTTTTCCTCAACTGAGTAAACCTATAATGGTTCCGTTGTGACTCCAAATCTTGTAATGAACTGCAACACCAGACATCCCACTCACTCCTTTAGTATCTTCCTAGATTGGAATCCAGACTGCATCATGACAGATCATTTAATAATTGATTTTTATTAAATTCTGGGATTGTGCGTTTCTGTTATACAAAGGTAATGAGATTTATAAATCTCTGTGTCATATTAAAACATGATTTAAGATTCTACTACTGGTTATAGTTTTGATATGTTTAGCAGGGATTAAACACACCATCCCTGCCATGTGGTACATGTCTTGATAAAAGCATGTGGAATAACAAGGGAATGCCTTCTGGCCTTCTGGTCAGAGAACGTAGTGTGGAGTTTTTCTGCCATGGAAGCTGAGAGTCATCTCATTGTGGATCCTGGCGGTCTGTAATTAAAGAGGATGGATCCATTATTACACTCAGAGGGATTGCAGCGCAGCCCCCTCATCTTTACTCTGGCCAGGATGGAGATTTAAGAGACATCTGGAGAGATTGTTGTGTTTTCTTGCTGGAATCATGACTGTGAGTCTGAAAAATACCCCTTTTGCTTGGGCTGACCTTTGATTGGATTGTAGAGATCTAACAGAGAAGAGATGCTGACAGGAAGTTGACAAGGCATGTAGTAGATGCCTTTTTCCACAGCTTGATGACTAGATGTCCCATTGATTAAATTCATAGTGGTGATCACACCACCAAAACACCCAGTTAGGTGCTGCTGAGTGACGGCTGGTGTTTTTCTCCAGGTATGGGAAGAGGTCAACCCCTGAGCAGGCTGTGGCGTGGCTGCTGTTTGGAGCTGATTCCAACCGTGACACCGAACCACGGTGAGAGAATGCAGATGCAGAGAATCCATCTGTCTGGTTTAATCCCCTTAGGTTTGTTGAGTCTTGTACTGATGCCACAGATTTTAAATAGTTGGATTTTTGTGCTGAGTATAGCCAGTTATTAAATGTAAGATGCTGGAAAGAAACCTAGAAATAAGTGTACAAAGGTTGACATCACTGAACAATGTTTAATAAAAAACCCATTATGTTAATGTGAAGGGGAGGTCAGATTGTTTAGACTCCTTGTCATCATTTAACACATTAGATGCAATGGATTAATCATTATAAATAATGGAAGAATGTGTTGTTGAATGTGAGAGCACCTAAAATAAAAACACATTTTTATCTTCCATTTGCAGCTTGCTGTTAACACATAAGTTGTTTTTCTGGCTGCCATTTGCACAAAGTGCTAAGATTGTGAAAAGATTTTGTTCAATGATAGTGGGTAATAAGTGAGTTTGTGCCTCAAGGAAAATGTGTACCATACTTGTATGCTCGGCCAATATTGCTCAAGTGTGTTGTTAAATTGTTTATAGATTTTTTGCAGTAGGATTAGTCAACATTACTCTTTATACTGCTGTTCTCGAGCTCCATGTTAATATCATTTTACTCTCCAAGTGAATATTGATTATCCATTTCTTTTATTTTATTGGCCACATCATGGGCCTAATGATATAATCACAGGGTAATGATCCAAGATTTGATCTGGTGATCTATCAGTGCTGTCATCCACCACATATTACAGAATTCTGTCTAAACTGTTTTTTTTTCTTTTCTTACAGCTTGGACTATGATAACCAGTGGTAAAAAAAAAAGACCAATGCTAAACTTTACAGATGTTTTCTCTGATCCTGTGACTCATCAATGATGAAACAGATTCTCGAGCGACAAACTGCACTGGACTTTGTGACTCTCCATATTTAATTACTCAATGTGAATTAAAATCTCTGTGTAAATGTTTCTGTTCTTTTGCCAACTATGTAAATGTAAATAATTTGTAGCAAAAATCAATTCCTTTAAAATTACTCAGTGGAATAAAAGTATTAAGAAGACACGGGTTGGTGTTGATTAAATTTGAACAAACCGCAGATGATTTTCCAGCCACTAGATGTCGCTGCACCACCGATAAACTAC
The DNA here is from genome assembly GCA_013358685.1 of Antennarius maculatus. Lineage (NCBI taxonomy): Eukaryota > Metazoa > Chordata > Actinopteri > Lophiiformes > Antennariidae > Antennarius > Antennarius maculatus. The sequence continues at coordinate 7,592,429 of CM023626.1, read as the reverse complement.
TTGTAAAAATTAATCTGCCCAACTGCTGCTCCTGTACTGGTTCCCATCGACGGAAACGGACACCGTTCAACTTCACACCGGGCTACGACACCGAAACAGGCATTTATCATCATTTAAACCTTTGTGAACATCCGGTGGACCAAGGAGAACCGCCGACACTGAGGCCGATTGGCTTCTGATACATGGGGCTTTTTCCAAGAGCGCACACACACACATTTTAGGCAAGGTGTCGTGAACCACAGCAGTTTGTGTGGGTTGTGTTGTCAAAGTGACTGCATACGTTAAATCAGACCTGCAACAACTGCAAGGAAACGAGTGCAAACACCGAAAAGCTCCAGCGGAATCTCACACCGAGGAGGCGTCCGAATAAAGGTGATCCGGCAGGTGAGTGGCTGCGTTCACTGACGGGATGTGGTTGGATGTCGGTGGAGAATAACGGCGTTTCAAAGCCGTTATATTGCACACATGATGCACACTCGTACTATTTCATGTGCACCGAGGAAGAAAGAAGGGATTTAATCTTATAATTCTCATCAAGTGCGTGTTGTTTCCCTCATATTTGATTCCTCTTACTACGAAGAAACGCGCAGTCAGCATGAGGCGCAAACGTCTCCATGGCCCCACGCGTCGTTCGTCTGATGTCTGAGGGAAATTCTATGAAAACCTAAATAATCTGGGGCGTCTAGAAACAGTTTAACTCTCACAGACATATGTACAGATAAAGAAAACAATAGTAATGAAAAGCAAGTATATTTTTTCGTCTAATACAGAAATAATAGATGCCTCAAGCTTTTGGAAATGAATTATAATAACTGAAAGCACGTCACGCACCTGTTCATCGCCATTGCGCATGCTCACACTTGGAGACGCGTACGGTCCTCTGAGTGCGCGTGGACCAATAGAAAGGCAGGAGCTGTCGTGGTATAAATAAACAATGAGAGACAAGACAAGAGCGATTTCCTCCCTGGTCCTTCAGAATTCAGAGCACATAGTTTCTTCTGGAATAAACAAGCGACATGTTGTCAGTCACATGTTACACATTACATTACACGATCCAAACAACAATTACAGTGAGAATTTCCGCCAAATTTGTGCGACAAAAAAACATTCATTAGATTTTTTTCAGTATTTTTTCAGTATTTTTTCCATTGTCTATAAAACATATTTAAACAAACATGTTAAATGATGACCTTTTCTAAAATTTGATCTCCTAGCTGAGAACCACAACAACTAAAAATTCACTTGTCATTGGGGTTCTGACATAAAATAAGACATCAGAGCCCCGGTTACGCTTATTTAGTGGATTCGTCACTAATAGACACATTGACCAGAATAGGACACAGAATTCAACAATGGTGAACATCACCATCATCAATAATTATATCACACTGGGCAAATATAACATTGCTTCATTCATGCTGCCAAACTGTAGTCAGCCTGTTATCAGTTTGTGTTTTGAATGTGGGAGGTTTACCATAAATGTTTCTGCTTTTGACGGTTTTAGGGATTGGTAAGAAGATCAGCAGGTCTGGTTTTACTTCAACAAAAACATTGTCTAAGTGTTTAAGAACTCTGCTTAAAGCCAGACTCTTAAAACTTCAAAAAACGTGCCAACCCTCAACCAGATCCCAGCATGCTGAAGAAGTCAAAGGGCATTCCCCTCACTTGATGTCACATACTGATACTCTGAAAGAAGACAGAATAATCTGCTTTGGATGTGGGACCTGTTCACGCTGGATTCCACAGGGAGACTAATCTGCAGCACTTCACATACAGTCAGCATCTTTTTTCCCATCCATAATGGCGTCATTCGTAAAAATGATCTTCTCGTTCAACCTCAAAGCTGCCGTCTCATCCCTTTTGGCACAGACCTCCACTCATAGGCTGTGGCAGTAAAGTGACAACTGCACTGGGTTTATGTAGATTAATTTTTTATAGGCAAATGTGATATTCTTTGCTAGGCGAGTGATGTGCAGATGGCAAAACCAGTCTGTTTGATGTACCACCAAGTGTTGGATGGATTGCTGAGAATGTTAGTACAGACCATCAAGGTCCCCAGAGGGTGAAGCCCACTGATGCTGCTTGATGCTCTTATTACTAATTAAACAAGTTAAATACCTTAATACCTCCTGGATTTGTCAGCATGCAATTTTGCAGAAATTTCATGGTTCCAAGAAGATGACTTAGAATATCTTTATGTTTCAGATTGTCAAGTTGTGTCATCGCAAATTTGTAATTACATCCTGCTCCAAAGCGGTGATGTATTGTGATTGTCAGTGTTTGTGTGTCCGTCCATCCGTCCGTCTGTCCGTCCGTATGTCCGCCAAATATCTTCGCAACAGATAGAAGATAAGATAGAAAGATGAAACAAAAGGCACATTACTCGGGCAGCAAACAGGATGAAAATGAGATGATGACCTTGACCTTGAGAAAAGTAGGTCAAGTTCAAGTTTCAACTTTTGTACACTCAAGAACTGGATAAAATAGAAAGACAAGGGAGAAGGCCAGTGTGAGTCAGACCATAGATCAAAGCACTAGCTTTGAGCTATGGTCTTACTCACACTGGCCTTCTACATATTCACTAGTCTATGCACTAGGTACTTCTTTCAGGGTACCCTGACCTACCCTGAAAGCAGGTCAGGGTAAGTCGTGGGATGTTTCAGTCTCTGACTGCCTTTTATGTCCTTGTTTTAGTTTGTTTAAGTATTTTTAGGGGGCGGCAGTAGCTCAGTCGGTAGAGCGGGTCGTCCAATGATCCAAAATTGGTGGTTCGATTCCCGCTCCCGACCTTTCAGTCTTGGAGTGTGAGCTGGCAGTGGGAGGTGCCAGCTCACCTCCCGAGCACTGTCAAGGTAACCTTGAGCAAGGCACTGTCCTCCCTGTATATACTGCATGCCTACAGGCCCCTTGTGTGTGTCATTGGTTGTTTCGGGGGCCTGTACAAAAATAATAACATATATGCATGATTGCTAACAAGGATTGAAAACATAATAATTTCCCTACAGGGATCAATAAAGTGTACTTCTACTTCTTCTCTTCTTTAGAAAATTAAATATGCTTTTTTTTTTTTAACCACTGAATCAGAATGTTTTTTCTACAGGGGAAGTTATGCCTCAGTTTATTTTCCTACAGTAGCCCAGAATGGACAAACAGAAAGCTTACGATAGGGAAATTCACTCCGGTGTTTTTAGCAGCGACCGCCAGAGAGGATAAGATGGGGTGTGTTCAGCTCGTTGCAATCCTTAAACACATCGTTAGGTGTCAATGATTCCTGTGCTCTGATTGGTTACTGGCTATTCACAGGCGCTGTTCTCTTTAGAATATCTGTCTGGAAGAAGCAGGCCTGGCCATGTGGTTTGCCATCATGTGATTACATTGATTATGACAGACAGGCATCTGATGTCATACAGCACATCATCTGTTCTAATTCATATTTATTTTTAGACTCTTTGTTGTTGCTGATGCAGGAGTGGAACTAGAGCAGCGTTCATTAGCCACAGAGCTGGAGGCTGTAGAATCAATTATTTAGCAGCTCCTTATTCCAAACTATAAAGCAAACTCTGAGATTATTATTTGACCGAAATATAATAAATGTATGTTTGACTATTATTTTTTATAATAATAGTCAAATGTCATTAAAAGGGCCCTATTCTCATTGTTGAAGACAGAGAAAAAGTGATCCAGAATCCATTTCTGTGCCTGGAAAACCAAATCCCCACTTCTCACCAATGTCAAAGTGAGAAGTGGGGGATTTGCTGTGTAATATCCGGTCTTCAACCTTCAAAGTTTCTTTCAAGAGAGATCTGAGTGACATTGAAATAGTCATCTAGTTTATTCCATCATGGGTCCTTTCTCTGAAAAGTGGACATCTTTAATTAAATTCCTGGTAGGGTGGTGATCGTAATCGCTCCCCCTGGTCGCCCTCAGCACTTTTACTTTCCTTTAGTCTCTCTGTGGTATGTGGATGACATTTAATCCTAATTATGCTAATTTGACTTTGTATCAGCTGAGGGAAAAAGAAGACCCCCACATCACTAAGTTCATAAGGTTTTATTAGATGTCTGGCATCAAGTGATACCCGCTGATGGTGATGTTTCTGTCGCCTAATCCTACGACTGTTTGAAGCACAACGTTGGTAGATTGTTTCGTAAATACTCTCATGTACAAACTCACACGTTCCAAACAGTTTACGCTTTCAAAACAAGCTGATTATGACAGGACTGCAGGCCAGTCAGAACTCTGAGCTGTTACGCTCGTGAACTCAACATAGTGGCACATTTCATTTCAAACATACGCCAATGTTACCACGACTCAGCAATTTCTGCATTCGCCCTCCCCCACAACTTGAATATATTTGGTGAAAACAGAACTGAAAAACTCATCATTGTCACACCGAAACTCTTCAGAGAAGACCGACTAACATCAGCTCAGAAGCAGTGATCAAGTTAGAGAAAATTAACTACTGAGCTATTTAGAACTCTGTTACTGGTTCCGATGTGAGTTTTTATTTTTGTTTTTTTGTTTTATATTTGGTTAACATAGTGTATTTTGGAAGATTATTATCTACAACTAACAATATGTCAGATCCGATGCTTTATTGGTTTGCAAGTTCCTAAAAAGCAGCACATTTAATTTCTTATATACGAGCATTCTGTGAGGCGTCCTCTTGCTTCATGGAGGTTGGCAGGGTTTGCTGGATTATTGACGAAACAACCAACCAAGCAAGTGACCAAGGATAGATCCTGCCTCAAAGCGTTTTGACCATAGGCCATAAGGCATTTTTTTTTTGCCTTATCGACAGGACAGTCGAAGATTTTGACAGGAAGTGTGGGAGAAGACGTGTCCAAGGGCGACGGGCATCCCAGCACCATATTTACCCAGAGAAGCAGATCATTTCCAGATCTTGAAATGTAAATTCAAAACTATCTATGTAACTACATACTGCAAGGTGTGATTGGGGAGATATATAATTTTCGGATTAGGGTGAAATTCAATAAAATCTCAATAATTAAAAAAAAATATTTTTTTTTAACCTTTGAGAGAAACTGACATCTTCAACCAGCCACTGTGTGCCCAGCATTACATTTTGTAGCTTAGTAAGGTCACGTTAAGTTCATCTGCTGCACTCACACCTCTAAATACTGCAATATAAGTAAAAATAAATGCATGACTTCATTATAGACCTTCAATCTGGAGATACTGTTCAAGCTTTAGTTTGTGTCAGTGAAAGCTGTCAACATCGATTTCCTGTCTGCTGTGTGAACGCTGCTCCCTTTCATTTTTCACTCTGCTGGAGGAACTCTGGACTGAAGTGTTGCTCAAACCATTTAATAGACTTGATTCCAAATCCAACTTATTATTATTTTACGCATTTTCCCTTGTTACCATGGCAAAGGGGGAAAAGAAAAGCGCTGCTCATGGTTGTCTTGGATACGATGATTTTCCCTTGTAAAATAATGAGAGGAGCTGAACCTGTGGGAGCACAGGGTTATTTTTAGGCCTGACGCCAGCCTGCATGTGTGGATTAAGACTTGTTTGGCCACTGGTCCGTGTTCGTGTGTATGTGTGTGTCTGTACATGTTGATGGCTTTAATGGAGCTCACTGTGGAAACAGCTCAAGGGGTTTTAAACTTGGCATACAAACACCTGGGCTACCACTGGGCTACTGTCATTGGAAGAATCAATCTCCATCCACTCTGTCTTTGATGCGTTCCCGATGTGAAATTATATTATATTATGGCTCATGTATCTGTGAGTAATACCTTGAACAGCCTTCAGGGAAACGGATACTTCTTTCTTCCACTTCAGGGGATCCTGATATGGAGATGTTTGATCAAATAATTTACAACCTGTGTGAACTAAGGTCTCACAGACAAATCTGTCAGAAATACAGAGAAACCATTTGAATCAGATAAGTGGTGTATTCACTGTCATCTGAAGTGTTTTAGAAAAAGGCTTCCAGTCTCATTTGAAGAGCAAAAACAAAGCTGTGGATCATACGTCGTTGAATTTGAGGGATATTTTCAGACGTCTAAGCCACACTGACTTTTGCCCTCATTACTTGTTATGTAAGGATTTAAACTTAGTCTGGTTCTATCTGACGGCGGAACATCAAAAAAAGAACAAAAACTTGTACAAATATAATCTTCACACACACAGATGCACATGTACGCACACACATGCTCACACACAGATACCCATGCACATACGTACATGTACACCCATACACACACATGCACATGTACGCACACACATGCATACACACCCGCATACACATGTGCACATACATGTGCATGTGTGCTCACATGGACACACATGCACAAGAATGCAAACATACTGTCCATATGCAAGCACATACACACGCACACACGCACACACACACACACACACACACACACACACACACGCACACACACACACACGATTACAGGTTTACAAACGCCATTGCAGCTGTGTTATTGAGCTGCTGTCTGCATCCAGCACAACTAGGGAGATGGAGATCTGTGTGTGTGTGTGTGTGTGTGTGTGTGCGCGCGCGCGCAACCAGACTGATAAGGAAGGGCAGTCTCTCAGGCAGCAGAGACGTATAATAAATATTGCTGTGGAGATAGACTTAGATCACAGCTTACTGTGGACTGAAGGATCCTGTCCAACCTCAGCTTCTTGTTAACGCCGTTATTAAAGACACCTTTCAGTTTCTATCCTTGGGGATTGATTACTGGTTGCAGCAAATGATGGTTGTACAACTGCACCATCATTAGATTTTCATCAGTCAACAGTAACATAATGTAGGAACCAGGGAGACTGGCAGAGTGCAGAAAACATCACGCCCACCTCCCCAAACACCCCCCACCGTGTGAGCTCAGCGCCAGCACAGCCAGGCTCTGCTGCAATCGGCTTTGGCTTCTTAGTGGCTGTGTGGTCTCTGCATACTTTTAACAAGCTCTGTCATTTCACAGTGCAAACCCTGGATCCCAGTGGATCAGTGTGTGGGACCGGTAGGCAGCGTCACGGACCTGATCCTCCTGGATCACAGCTTCATTTGGTCTTGCAGTATCTAAGGATGTGTTCTAGCGTCAGCAGGAGAAGAGATTGCAGGTGTTGATCAAGCTAACGTCCTCCCATAAATGAAAAAGATGATGTTATTGCTGGGCTTGCATATTTTTCTGTATGGATTTCCCCTTGTTCAGACACACACACACACACATTAAAAATAACAGAAAAGAGATATACACACACATACACTAATCAATTATCCCAGTCCTGTCGGGGCAAGCAGAGATGTGAAAAGCAATAATACAGGAATCATGTCAGCTCCATGCATCAACACAGTCGCCTCATTCTGGTGGATCCTGTATTTAGATTGTGGAAATAGTCCGTTCCCTACTGGGTTGACATTTAGCAGTGTAGTTGATCAGATAAATCTTTAATTTGCACCCTGTGAAGTGTTGATAAAACAATGAAAAATATGCAAATATATGAACGAACAGGCTTTTGGGAATAGTTGATCCCTGCACTATAATAACCACAATAATAACCTGGATTTGAAATGTGTCCATGTTTGTGTTCATTGACAAATGAAAGGCTAAAAAAAAAAAAAAAAATCTTCTTAATAAAGAATGTCGTTCAGATTCCTCCAGAGCTGGAATGTGTTTTATTTTTACGCTCACCTGCCTGACTATTCTCCTCTCGTTTCTGTGAGATTCCACGTCACCTTTTGCATTTTCCTCCTGCTGCATCTTAAACGGATCCATTCCACTCAGTAGAGATCCCCACTAAGCTTATGTAAACTGGCCTGCCCCCTACCTCACCCACTCCTTCGATCTTCCCAACTGTTGTTAACAGCATTCTCCACAGACGTGACGGTCGGAACGGTTTCTAATAATGGATGTTAAGCAACGTGAGACACCAGTTGTCATGTGTGGGAGCTTTTAAAGACAAATTAGGAACGAGATGCATGCCTATGTGAGTCAGCTGACAAAAGGATTTGTTTTCTTTGTCGTGGCTGAATTTAGACTTCCATTGATCCCTGTGTATTTAAGTTGAAGAGCCTCAATCTAACATAATAATACTATTGCTATAAAAAGCCACATCATAATATTAAAGGTCTGTGTGATAGTGGCCCTGTTAGGAATATTAGTTTCTGCCTTCCCTTGTTTCATTCTTAACTCCTTGCCTTTCTGGTTTGACAACCCAGGGATTTCATATTGTTCTTCACAATCAATACTACATTAGTGTTTTAAAGTGTCTCTCTTTTCTCTTGCCTGTGCTTCCTTTCATTGCAGTTGGTTTAACAAGTGGAAAATAACGAAGAGGAAACTATTCTCAAAATGCCCGTGGCGACATCCACCTCTGACTCCAGTAAGTGTCTTGGTCTTGCTATTGTGAGGTCATCTCGTGCATGTGTGTGTGTGTGTGTGTGTGTGTGTGTGTGTGTGTGTGTGTCAGTGAGTGAGCGACAATAGAGGAGATGCTGAATGGTTCTGTTTTGTTCCAGCGCTCAGGACATGTATCTCATCTCCCAAGTTCTAATGTGACTTAATGAGCTGGCTAATGGAGCGCTAAATCTCCAGCCTTAGATCAGTCATGCCTGGAAGGATTTATATCCGTCATGGCACACGTGCATGAGAGCATGTACGGAGATACGTATGCTTGCACGCAGATTTACCCTGCAGTCTTTTATTAGAGGCATGGAGCTTTAATTATGGATAAATGACTGATGTATGGCGTGAGTGCCAGAAGGTCGCGTGAGTTTTCTTCACCTTTTGACATGGTTCATAGTTGCTTCTTCTTCTATCCAATTAAACTGATTTGGAATAATTAGAAGTTTATTAAAACTGCTTGTTTTTTATTAAACTAATTCAGGGTTGATAATTTTTTTTTATGTTGATGGGCTGTTTGATGGAAGATGAAAGTGGTTTCGGGATCAAAATATGTGACTATTGATACCTAAAATAATAAAAATGTTCACTCTAGAAGTACAAATTTTGCACAGAATCTGTGGAATCAAATTGAACTGTGTTTGTTTGGCTTTGTGTCACAGTGAATTTTTAGATACGTGCCTTGACACTGATGTAAAAGTTAAAAAATGTGATGCTTTGGTAGCAGTCGAACATGAAAAATGTGCCCTTTTTAAACCCTCAGTTGGCACAGAGTCACACTGCCATGATTCCCTCCTCCTGCAGCGCTGTGGGCACTTGACCCGACACATGAAAGATTGAAAAGCCACTGGCAGATGTCTGGGAAATTAATAGTCACAGTGTTCTGGTTAACAGAGGAGCAAATCTAGAGCTCACAGCTTTGTCATGTTTAATTGTGTGGGTATAAATTTCAGATGCTGAGTTTTTATCTGTGTAGAGTTTCTTTTTTTGGTTCAGGGTTAGCGCTGGTTTGCATGATTGACATTTTTACTAATGTTCAGTAAATTGTTTCTCTAAAACTATTCATGCATCCTTATTCTTTTTTGACGTAGCAATATTTTCAGGCAGGTTATTTTTACTCATGCTTCACTGCAGGGTTAGAGAAGAGTCGGCTTTAAGAATATTAGAGCGAAGGAACTAGCTTTTTGTATTTCATGAATAGCAAGCACATTTACATCTTTTTCAGTGAGTTCTCATCACTTACAGTGAATCCGCTACTCTGGCTGTGTTTTTGATGGTAGTAAAAGACGGTTATCTCTCACATTTATGTCAGCTCCACTACACACCACCTTTTGAACCCATCCTCCTCCCTACTAACCAACCTTCTGCTGCTCCTTCTCCCCGGTCGACCCCCTCAGAGGAAAGCCTTAAGGGAAAAGCTCCTTCCTCCTTTCTCTCTGTCGTCCTGGAGAAAGCATACTATTTTCTTCTTCCTCCTCTCCCCGCCTTCCTTCTGCCCATGCACACAACTCTCTCTCATTTCCATTCATTGACGCGGAGAAGAAGCGGCTCAGCCAGGCGCAGCTTAGACACGTTCACGTCAAGAGCAGGTGAAGAGGGAGGGAAGAGAGAGACGGCGCCGTTTCTGCAGGAAGAGGAGAGAATCAGGAGCAGACAGGAAGGAAGAGAGGGAGGGAGACCTCTGAGGTTACCTCAGATACATTATTTGGTGTGTTACTGTGAAAGGTGTTCACGTCCATGGCTAGCACTGTGTTTGGAAGGCTCACTTTGGAGGAGGGGGACTCAGCCAACTCCCTGGAGGGCCTGGAAATGAAGCTGGGGGGAGAAGGTAAGTCACTTCCTGCTGGGTATGAAAGTGATGCGGGACAGACTATAACGGGAGGTTTCAGGATCTGAGAGCAAAACATTATTAAAGAGGATAGTATGCTCATACAAATATGCAGGTCAGTAGTTGTTTTAAAATAAATGTAGACTTGCCACTGACTGTGATGATTTGGTGCCGTATAAATAAATTTGATATGATTGAACTTGAGAGCCAAAAAACTTTGATTTAAGTAAAGAAAGTCATTCTAGACAAACAACTTGTGTTAAAGTGTGGAATTGTTTTTTAGAGGACGGTGTAAAAACAGGACGGAATGGGAAATGCCATTTGTTTATTATTAATGGAGTTCATGAATATTACATTATCACACATAATACACAGTCATATGTTGTAGCGTGTGAAATTCATGCTTCTTTGTGAATAAGTCAGGGTTGGAACTGTCATTACATCATTACTGACTTTATTGTCACATCATATGCTGTGCTGCAAGATATCCTCCGCTATGCAACGTCGTCTGACAAGATAGCAGTGACAGCCATAATAAATCACATTTTCTGTCAAAGCATTCACATCCTGTCTATCAGCTCGGAGTGTGCGTGCGTGCGTGCGTGTGTGTGTGTGTGTATGAAAGAGAGCGAGAGCGGGCGAGAGACCTCTAGTGCATTGTACATTCATTGTGAGTCGGTAGGGTCATTCATATGCAACGCTGTTCTGATCAGAGACAGCACGCCTGAGAGTGTCAGACTCACAACCTTCAAATAACTCAGCGGCCCTGTCACTTTCACCCTCCTCTACAAACACACACACACACACACACACACACACACACACACACACACACACGCACACACACACTGTGTAATGGCCTCTCTTCCCACTGAACCATCAAACTATTAGAAGAATATTGTGTGTCTACTGGACTAATGAAGCTCTGTTCAAACACAGATCATACATCATTGACTACAGTGCGTTGGTAGGATTAGGCTGTCAAAGATAATCACAAGGTTTCAAGTGAATGGGACAATTTAATTCTGCTCTGGCTCATGGTGTTTGATAATGTAGTGACTCTCGGAATTACTCCATCCATATCACACTGTATAGCCGCTCACTGACTGACGCAGGGAATAACAATTGCCATCAAAGTTAAAATATTTGCCTCCTGCCACAGAATTATTTGTGTTAGTTTCCTCCAAAAAGTGTTTCAAACTTATCTCAAACTCTTTGACCATCTGGGTGAGCTCAGCTGAGAGGTGGTCTACATCTGCAGAATGTCAGAAAATATCAGTGTTGTCCACGGTGGTGACCTTCAGCCCGCTAATAAGGCGGTGTAGCCCGCACCAATATCATGCCAGCTGCTAACAAGCATCTCCATGGCGATGGGGGGCATAAATGGCATCTATAAAGACCCTTGTTCCTGCTGATTGGCCAAAAGGAGAAGGGTTGCAGTGTTTCTTCTGAAATGTTGAGGGTCATCCACAGGCTATGATGGTTACACGTGTAATCATCAGTGTGATAAGGGGACAGACCTGTTTGTTCTTGTCAGTACAAGTAGCTGTAAATCAGATTTTCATCACCATTGCATTAGAAATGTGATCAATAAATAATCAGAAAAGACTTCCATGGTAGTTAGAGAGATAAACAATTTTATTTTCGCACACATGCGTTTGCATAATTCTTTGTCTCCTTGTCACCTTTTTTTTAAATGTCCATATAAAATAGTTTTTCTTTATGCCATAGTTGCTTCTGTTGTATTGCTATGCTTTTGGTGCATCTTACAGATTTATTTGTCTTTTGTCGATCATGTGTTTGAATGACTTAAACTCCTGTGAACTGAACCCGATAATTAAAATGACATCAGTAATTATTGATATTTTTTATGGAATAAGGGATATTTTTGAAAAATGTTTTATTTTATTCTTAATCTTATTTTGCAGTGTGACAAAACTTCATTAAAGAATGGTTCCACCAAATGATTCTAATGTTTCTTGCCTGACTCATCTAGCAGCCCTCCACAAAGTTTGTTGGGAATTGTTTCAGTAGTTTCTGTGTAATCCAACTAATAAACAAAAAAATAATCCAATAACCAGATGAACCTGAAATATATCAGAGTCAGTAAAATTAATATAAAACGATAAACCTTCACAGTTTATCTATCTGCATCATGTCCTTGTCTCTGGCTGGTTGCACAGTGTTACTGATTGACTGTGACACGGCCTGTTAACTTTATTGAACCTGCTAAAGGTTGAGCTGTGTTCACATCACAGATGAAAACCAGGTCGTAGCAAAGTTCTTGTCAGTGTGAATATCTCCTACTCAGTAAAAGGTGTAGGAGCTATTCATGGCTTCTTTATCTCAAACCTTTCATCTTGTTGCTACTTTTTAAATATGATGCTCTTCCTGTTGGAAGTTCATTCATGCTCCTGCTTTGCATGAACTCCCAATCACCCCTAATCTTCAGAGATTCTTTAGTTTCATCATTTATTAACCTCTTCATCCTCACCAGTCTCAGCGTAGTGATCAGCCGCCACCACCAGCATCTGAACTGCAATGGTGATTACCCTGCTATGGCAGATACCCCACTCTTGTGATGCTCGTGATTATCAGCATGGCTTCATCCTACCTCTGCATGGACAGAGGACTAATCAGCCACCATTTAAAACACCCCTGGGTGTGAGGAGGACATTTCCTGTCTTTAGTAGCTATGTCCTTTACACTAAAGTTGAGCAGTTTTCTGCTATTTTTATTAGAATTGTGTGAACCAAAAGCTAAGTGCTTTAAAGTTATGCAAAGTACATTTGAGTATGGATGTGCCTACATACAATTAGCACAATCTTCTGTAAGCTTGACTCATAATGAGTCAGATTGCTGCAGACACTGGATGAGGTAGATGCTGAATTAATTATCCCGTGTTAACACCATTACTCAGCTGTTCTGGTTACTTCAGAGTGAATGCACTAAACAAGGACATAAAGATTGGTAAGGATCAAGTATATATCATAAAAATATCATGTACTTCAGTCATAATCTAGATTGGTTTTTGTATAGACAATCAAATGTATTCCAATCCAATATAAAGCTCTGCCATGGAGAAGAGGGAGCAGAATCAAATCTGATGGCAACTTCAAGGTATTAACTTCTGTCTGGGTCCCAAAGTACTTTATTATTTATTTTATATGTGGGGGTGACTTTGCCAGTGTTACATAATTGTGTTGTCATCTGTAAGACTTTATTGTCATCGTCACAGAGTAGCAGAGTAATAAGATTGCAGTGACTTCCAACAGTGTTTGGGAAACAGTGAGAATATGAATGAGCTTTTCCTAAAGCGGGTTTTATTACTGCAGACTCTACATACTGAAAAGTTAAACACAAAACGTTTTCATTTAGCCTGATTCTAGTTATACAATTAATTTAAAATTTTTTAAATTTTTTAAATTTAATTTAATTTTTCAGGATGTGTTTATGCCGGTTTTGATCTTCTGGATCTTAAACCTGTAGACGTGCTAAGATGTGCGCCCATGCATAATTCTATTTTGTTCTGATGTTTCAATAACAAAATAATGGTGTGGTCATTTGCTGCTGTAGATTTTTGCTTTTTTCATGCGGCCTTTCATCAAAGACGTGCCCGTCATACGCTACTCATTCAGTTATTTCCTCTGCCCACTCATGCTTTTACCTGTGTCTGTTCATCGCAATAAGAGGATTGTAGAAAAACTGGCCAGGAATGGGCATTTTAAGCAAAAGTACTAATAAATAGTTGTTTTTCACTATTGCAAATCTAAACATTTTTTGTAGTGCACATACCTGTCATCAAAATATTACAAAACCAGTGCAAACTTATTGCAAGAAACATTTTTTAGTCCAAAACAGTGACAGTACAGTGAGTTTTCAGCGTGAAGAAAGTTCAACACTATTTTGTGTCCTACATACTATATATCCTTCTACATGCCCCCACCCCCACCCCAACCCCCCCACAGTCCCTCATCTCCCTCCTCCATCCTCTTTGTTTCCGTAACTGCCACTCCATAGCAACAGAACCACCTTCGCTAAGTGCCGGTTAAAAGGTTCATGTTCCCCCGCTGCGCTTTAACCACAAACAATAACAGCTCAGATTGTTTCTCTGCCTCCACGACTTTAAGTTTAATTACTAATCTTCTTGGAGGTGAAGACGGAAGCCTTTAAGGTGAATTCTGAATCCTTGTGATTACATGTTCTCTGTGCTGTCTGCCACCTAGGCAGGGAAGCATGCCACACAGTGCCATATGAAATAAATGTGTTAAATTCCAATTTACTTCTCTAGTTTTAAACATGTGCTTCTATCTCACAGACATGTAGCTGTTTCAGTCTGTGCACAACTCAACTCCTGTTTGTGCTCTTAATCTGTCGCTTGCTAAATGGAGTTCTCTTGTGGTGTCAAGTTACAGTATGCAGAGTACAGACTTCAGATTCACTGAAGCAGTGGGTTTCCATCTGCAAAGGTTCAGATGATGAACAAATGATATTAATAGACAAATGTTTGTTGTGAGACGTGAGCTGGAGAATGATTGCTACTGCTAAAAATGAAAATGCAGTTAGGTCCTGGCTGTGCAGCTTAATATGGAGTTCATTCTGGATTATGTTGTGTGTGTGTGTGTGTGGGGGGGTTGTTGGAAGAGCATACAAGATTGAAAACTTAGACCAAATGTTCAAAAGAAACTTATTTTTCAAATAAAAGTTACAGTTAGAAACAAGAAATAATCACAATATCCTGGTCTCATATTGAGGATTCCATCTGTGTGAACCCGTGACCTGAATGCTGGCCTCAGTCGTCTTTGAGCTGATGTTTACCAGGGAAGCAGCCCTCTTATTTATTTATGTTTGCTGAAAGGAGAAGGGCAGCTAGACCCAAGACAGAGGACAAGTTTGATCTCTAATAATACCCATGAATAATAGAATGGCCTCAGGCATACTCAGTGTTGGGAAAATAACTCTTATTCTTCATCCTCTTTCACCTTCTTGTATTTCCTTGGAGACATCCATGAAATGAACATCACTGTGTATCTAAACGTACGTTAAGGGCATTCCTGACACACAGTGGGGGGGGGGGGTAGCCGTCAATGTGACGGGCGTCTTAGTGAAAGTGAATGTTATTGGTGTGGTCTTGATAATGTTTAAATTGTCTTCTGAAGGCTTTAGTAACACAATCATGTGGATGGTTGTGTCTAAATCCACTAAACTGGGTGACGTGTAACCCCTGTTTTAACAGTTTTAGAAGCAGTTTTAACCACTTCGTTATTGCTGTGATTTCAACAATCAATAATTGGGTTATTGGGCTGACTGATTTCATTTGATGTGACCATGTTCCAATGGCAGTGATGTTTTGTTTGACTTTACCGCTTAATGATCCATCAGTATCGTGTCAATAAATGTCCATAGAAAAGTGTTGTGAGAAATAAACAGTTGATGGAACCAAACGCTACATTGATTCTTCAGTCACAGGCGTCAGCGCGTGACATCATTTATGAGCACCACTTACATGTCACATGAGGGAACACAATGTCTACGCGGAGATGGATATTTGGACATTTCTGCTTAACCAGCTGTTTCAATGCAGATGAATGGAAATGATTATAATGATCATACAAATAATCGTTAGAATCACAATTTGGCAAAGCAATAAATCAATAAATTATTGTGGTTACAGCTCAAATAATCACAACCAAGTGATTGTGTAATTGCTCTGACAGGCTTAGTGATAATTAAAGCTCTGATGCAGGACCTTGAAGTCATGCTTGCTGCTCTGATATGCTGTGGTAAAATAGAAGGAAAAAGATGATTTCAGTGCAGAGACTCATTTTTTTTTTTTTTATTTAATGTACTTACACACATTTTTTCAGAGAATGGGAGGATGGTGTCATCTTCAAGGTGGCCTTCCTCTTGCCTTTTTTTCTTTCATCGTCTCTGTTATACTGTTGTCTCCTGAGCGATGAGAGTTTGTTTTTGCAGCTCTTATACAGAATAATACAGACGTTACAGGACTTCTTTCCCAAACGCCACAGAAGAATACCAAAAATAGCTTTGTGTTCATTCTCAAAATATCTGTTACCTCATCACTCCCCTTTGAGCACCTTCAAACATCTCTCGGTGCACACTGCTAAGCATTAGACACATAAACTACAACTCAGAAACATAATGCATGTTAACTGCTGCTGAAACTCACTGCCCGTATTATTTAAATGTATTTTTTCAATCAGTTTCCCTCCCTGACCCGTGTTTTTACTGTTCTCCAAAAAATATCAACTTGAAGCAGTGAGATTTGTTGTACAACTGAGGTTTGCAAAAGAAGTGAAGAACATCCTCTGCTGGATTTGATCAGGTTTCAGGCCTCTTTTGTGGTTCATTCTCAATAATGCAGAATCAGGCTTCATTGCAATTAAACCAGTGACTAGAATAATGTCTTTTTCACAAGAGAATGGGAATCCATAATGAAGTGATTTTACGTGGCTCATTTCAAACTTTATTTACTGTTTGATTACAGTTAATTGGTAATTAATGTGCTGCACACTCGCTGCCAGTGGAGACGCTTTAAAGCTGGAGCAAAATTACCTACGCTTGATTAAATGATGAGGATGATGATGATGAGGATGATGATGATGATGATGATGATGATGATGATGAGGATGATGATGATGCATGTGCGTGTACGCGTGTGTGTAAATCCTCTTACTGCAAATGTGAGGAAGAGGAAGGATGCTGGGAGTTGTTTGAGAAAGATCCCGTCTCTTCTAATATCTTGAAGATGAGCATGGCAGAGGTGAAATCAGCATCTCCCTCCTTCCTTCTGCTTACTTTTCCTTGAGCCTCCTCCTCTTAGTAAATGAAGAGAGCTGCTGTCTGTATGGTTCCTCTGGCCCCCCTGAAGCTCCATGGGTCACCGTACCCACAGAGGGAAGCGGACTGAAATTAACCTTCTCTTTACTCTGTGTGTTTGCAGCCATGCATCAGGCGCTGGATACGCTGAGCGACAGCACAAGTTCCACCACTGCCAATGACTTGGACCTCATTTTCCTCAAAGGCATCATGGAAAGCCCAGTGGTGAGAAGAACTTTACACTGAACCTTAGTAAATGTGAGAGGTTTATTTGTGATGTGGATTAAAGAACATTCAGAGCTTTTAAATTTAGCGGAATCCAGGGTTAGGCATAGGTTCAAATTAATGAGCTGCAAGATTTAGTATATTTTGAAATTCAGATTCACATCTTAAGTGCATTCTGTGGATGTTGTCTTTCCATTCTGTTTACACATTTTAAAATGCACGTACCATTTCCTGTAACACTGAAATGCCGAACAAATGACTGTTTTCATAGATATTTACATGTAGTATCAGAATATGTATCAAAGAAGATGGTGAAAAAAGAATTTATTCTCACAGTTTTTGTTCTGTTTAATTTAGTGCATTATAACATTGTAACAAATCATGTGAAACTGTTCAGGTCTAATCTTAAAATTTAGTGTCACAGTTTTCTCATTTGATCCACAATTGAATCTCTAATCACTCTGCACAGGATGCATAATTCAGATAACACCAAAATCTAAAGAATAAAATAACAATCCCCCATTTATGAAAGATTCTTTTTTACATGGCAGTACTGATTTCTTTGAGGAGTTTCCTAACTTTTCTCAGTGTTATGATTTTGAAGCGAGATGTTAACACAGAATAACAGGATGATCTTAGCTGTTAGACTCAAAGTTAGTGTGAAAACAAAATGTTTAGCATTGAATAGAATTTCCTTTCATCTCCCCCAGTTATGCAGAGGATGCATGAACATTTTTTAAATAACAGACACAGTTGAGAGAGTTGTTGACATCAATTGAATATGCGACCTTGAAGGTGGTCTTATTGCAAACACTGTAATGATTTTCATGTCTATCCACAATACTTGAAATGTGACTATATTTAGCTGAACAAGACAGAAAAGAAAGCTTTATTTTGAAGGTACTGTTAACATTTCCTCTGTGTTGCCACCTGTCAATCATTTTAACAAGGCAATGCAACCTTTCTATTGCCAATCAGAGCAAAAGATTGAAATAGCAGTCGGGGAGCAGCGTCGGTTCGTTTGACATGTCTGACAAGTGCAGGGAGAGCAGCAGCTGCTTTGATCAATGGAGGATCCAGGAATGAAAGGGGAACAATTAGGCTTCAGGCTCATTTATTCCCCAAACCTTGTTGACAGTCATGTGTATTTTATAGAGATTCGGGATTGAAAAGAATCACACAATGGCAAGTTGACTCATTTATTAGCAAAATTTATGTTGCACTCTTCCTTTTACTGCAGGAAAGGCAGTCAATGGAAAGGCTTAATATTTTAGTCAGTGCCCATGTGACAACAGTCTCCTGCTAGTAGTTGTACTTGATCCTGTGTAGCAGCAGAGGGGATTATATATTGTAGAACAGGCTGCAGACAGTACAGTACTCAGATGCACACAACTGCAACAGGAAGGATTGAAAGGTTTCCCAAGCTATCTGGATGCTGTTGTTCTAGACCAGTCCATTGTTTTTATCATGTAAATTTCTGTTTGTCTCAGATCCCTTCACAACTTGTGGACTTTAACAGCCTAAGTCCTTAACACTTCTCCAGACAAGCCTATTTGAAATTGCTTGCGTATCAGATTGCTTTTCCAGTTTAACGTAACCTTTAGTGTAAGTTGCTCAACAGTGATTTCATCCTCATGGTCATAGTTAAACAATTACTTTTTCTCTATTTATACATTGAGGAGAGTGGCACTGTTATTATGGACTGCAAATTTTGATGGGATGAAAGATTTTATAGTGGCATGCATGTTCTGTCTGTAGTGTCAAAACTGTGCTCTTCTATTTTTTGTCAGGCTACCCTGTCCAAGACGAAGTAATTTTGAGCCGGGAGCTGAAACTGTGAAATTTTCTTCTCTTTTTTTTTTTCCCCAGTTATTCTGAGGCTGTGTTCAGAAAATATAGAGTTAGAGTATCCACGGGGAGCAGCAGGGAGTTCTGCATTAAAAGCCTTCCATATTTATGAAAACCTCTTTGTTCCATTCATCCCCATTTATCTCCCAGAGCTTGATGACACTAGTGTATTGATTAGCACTCTCATAAAATGGCAATCTGATGATGGAAGCTATCAATAAAGACTCCTCGCTGAATGATTTGGTTTTCCAATGAATGGTTTCTTTTGATGGACTTCTGATGAACTAACTCTAAACATGCTGAAAGAAGGAGGAGAACATGTTAATGGAGGAATCGGGGTGTATGTGAGGGTCGCTGCTCCTGCGTCTGAGGCTTTTGTCTTTGTGCATCAAACACACTGCAGAATGATGCAGACAGTTTGGCCTATAATGAATCTGAATACTGATCAGGTCCATACTAAGCAGGTATTGACAACAAGAGCTGTCGCCATGCAGTATTCAGTTATTCAGTTATGACTTCAGCACCAATGTAATGCTTGGTTCTATATCAAACTGAGTAATCATGACTTTATAAGCATTTATGAGTTCAATGAGCTGGCAGCAAACTGTATCATATGTTTTTTTTGTGAGGTAATTTGTAGTAATGCAATTACTAATTCCTCTTTCCCCTACTAGTTATTGGCATTTAGAATTTAAAATTGTGCACAAAAGCTTGTCGTCACATGTTGGAGTGGTCGTCAGATAGAGATTGTCTAAAGCAGCATTATTGCAAAAGTGTTTCATTCTATCTTTAAGACCAAGTTCAATTCGAAATTATGTGTGAATTAGACGAGAGAGACAGAGACATTTGATTTTTAACATCACGTTTATTCAAAAAAGTCAAATTACAAAATAATCATGTTGACACAAAATCCAAAAGAGATTCACGTAAAGAGGATTTTCAATAGTACTGTGCATTTTTGAACCAAGAAACATCTAACCTTTTAACATTTATCAAACTAAAAGAAAACAGACAAAATTAAAATAAGAAACAATTATCCGTTCTATGCAATCATCTTTTCTACAATCATGTCTTTTACTTTTTTCTTTAGTTTTTTAATCAGAGAGACAGAGAGAGACTGTGTTTGTCCCCAAGCATACACTATGTGCTATAGACTGTCATACATGTGATGCTTTCTACACAAACAGACATCTGTGGATGTCTCTGTCTGTTTGTGTCTTTATGTGAACAATATCCTGTCTCTCTGCAGGGACTCTACTTCAGCAAACAAACCACATCGCTGACAGTCTAGTCGGCGGTCCCACCAGAGAATTCCTCTGCGATTTCTCCACTGTCTGAATCTACATGTAGTGTGTTAATGCTTTAATTACTGTTAATACAGTATCTGTGTTTATTTTTATTGTCATCATACATCAGAATAAAAATCTCCTTTGAAAAGGAAAGTATGATGTTTTAACCTTAGTTTTTGCCCTAAATAAATTCCTCAAATCCTTGTCGATGACACCAAAAGACCCAGAATACTTTAGTTGAAGTCGTCTGGAAGTCATGTCCAATAACCACTGAACTCCGTCTCCGTCTCAGTCGAGGTGAAGGTAAAGAATGAAGGCTCTCTGAAATAACAACGTTTCACAGGAACACGCTGAAAATCCCCACTGGAGAAGATTTAGTTCTTAGTTTGCTCAGTTGTTTTATCATTCAGTGGAGATTTATGAGGCCAGTCTGTGTGTTGCTCCCAGCAGGGATAGCCTTTAGTTTCCTGTTTTAGTCATAATGCCTGTTTCTGTATAAATCCTCAGATAGGTGCATTAGCTGTTCGCAGAGAAAGATCTTTCTGAGTTTGTTTTTGGAGACTAATAGTTTTGTATTCATTAAATCCCAGTCTCATGAGCACTTTGAAGAGCCCAAACTGGAGGCTGTCAGAGAGAACAACATGGAGCTGGTCCAGGACATCCTCAAAGAGCTCAGCCCCATCACACACAGGAGCCAGGCGGCTGACGAGCTGGTCCGCATCCTGAAGGAGCCTCATTTCCAGGTCAGAACAGGGTTTTCATTAAAAGGCACACAGGCTAAAACTGATTACTTTTAGTGATGTTCATGCTTACTGATCCCTGATGTGCTAACATGGATTAAATTGATTTGGAGCCACATTAGCATGCGTATAGCTCCACACCGACCGGAGCAGTAACACCCAATTTGTACTGCGGTAGCATAATCCATAAGCACCGTTTTACAAATTACTCATGTAGAAAAAGCCTACTTATCCTCAGGAGTGTTTTCATCATCTGCTGCTCTGCTCACAGTCCCTCCTGGAGACTCATGACTCAGTGGCATCCAAGAACTACGAGACGCCTCCCCCCAGCCCCTGCTCCTTCATGGATGCAGCGCTCAACAATCAGCCAGTTCCCCCAGATGCGGTCAGGATGGTGGGCATCCGGAAGGTGTCTGGAGAGCATCTGGTAAGTGTGTGTCTGTGTAACCGCAGAAGCTGGATCCCTCCTGTATGTTCTAAGGAGCTCCTAAATAAATGTGTTTCAGGAGCAGCACAAGTACTTAATAGAATGGACTTTTTTTATACCATCGTTTAAAAAAAATCAAGTTGGATTTAGATTTATCTTCACAACGTTGACGCGTTATTAATACTATGAACTAATACGTCTGGTGGGGCTCTGACTAATAGCTTCTAAATGAAACATTAGCTATCACTTGTGGTAAATACAGTCATTGCAGCTCATAGTATTAATGTTTCCTGTATTACTGCCTATTCTAAACACACCACCTCTCCACCCACCTATTTGCCTTTTGAGCCACTTAGTAACAGAAAACATGAGTGAAACTGTGAATTAAAGTTAAACTGAAATTGCACTAAGGTCTCATTCCATAAATTATCATTACACACCCAACACACAAAACCCTTTTGTTTTGTTTCTTTGCTGCCATTTTTCACAAGATTTCAAGGTTATATAATATACTGTTCATAATCCCCTTCCTTTTCCAAGAAAATTCATTCCATCTGATAGGTGTAGAATGTAAAGAGTTTGATAATGCAACAAATTTGCTGCACAGGAAACAGATTTTTTTAAGTATACATTTACAATCCTTTTCTTTTGCAATAAAAGCTGTTGTAGCGTGGATCTTGTAGCAGCTTTTTCTACACCTGAAATGGAAGAAAATTATTGTCTTGTTTCCATTTCCCTTTAGTGCGATTTGACTCTCTATGTTTGTAGGGAGTGACATTTCGCGTGGAGAGCGGCGAGCTGGTGATTGCCAGGATCCTCCATGGTGGCATGATAGACCAGCAAGGTTTGCTCCACGTTGGTGATATTATCAAGGAGGTGAATGGCAAGGAGGTGGGCAACGACCCCAAAGTCCTCCAGGAGATGCTGAAAGAGGCAAGCGGCAGCGTGGTGCTGAAAATCCTGCCCAGCTACCAGGAGCCACACACAGCGAGACAGGTCAGCTGAGGCGTGGATAAATGTCAAATAGATATGAGGATAAAATAGGAATTCAAATTTAAGTGAGTTGAGTCCGGCTGGGGAAGAAGTTTTCATTGAATTTTCTTCAGAGAACGCACTGATAGATTTTTTTAATTACCTTCAAACAAGTAAAGGCCTTGATTCAAGATGTCACTAATTAGAAAGTAGAAGTATTCATCCTTGAGAAACTCATGACTGCCAGTGATGGATTTTGGGTAAATAAAAGTTCTGAATTAATGTGTGATTTGAATTTTACTGCTTTAGATGGTATTTACAGTAATTCGTGCTGTTTTTATTCTCGTGGGTAGTTTAACCTAAAGATGTTTCATATCCTATAAGACCATCAACCTGTATGTTTGTAGCATCACATTATTATGTTTCTGCTTACTTGATTTATGACAGAGAGAAATTTGTCACCTCAGGTGTTCTGGATCCTTCAGTTTACATTCAAAGTCATAATCAGTAAATTTGGAAATACGGGTATTGCACATAGAATTTTCAGCTTTAAAAAGTTTCTAGTAACTAAAGCTGTCAGATGGATGATGTGATGTAGAAATCTAAAGTTGGATAAAATTAAAGTGCTTTATTTAATATATGATCAACAGCTGATGTCACCTCGGTGCTCACTTTGGAGCTAGAGCCCAGGACACTCAGTATAAATGCTTCAAACCCTGAATGCACTGCTCACACAGGAGGCTTTAACACATCGCTTTGTGTTTGAGATGTCTTCACTGAATCACACTCTTTCAAAGGGGAAGTGTTTTGTTCATCCCTCCTGAAATAATGTGCTACCAAAAGTTCTGATTAGTTTGAAAGGATTCTGTAATTTCCATTAATCAAGTGAGCACCACTCACTGTCCTCCTCTACATCCTCTCTATTTTCCGTAACCTTGTCTCTTGTGCCAAGAATCATATCTAAATGTAAGCACGACTTTTAGATGACATTAGATGTTTCGCTTGAAATACAGGCATAATAGTTTTGACACTTTTCCAAATTCAAAGCGATTTTCTTCTCATACATAATGGATCAATAATTGAAGTGTTCAGGAGCATGACAGATAAAGGATCCTCTCACTGACAGCTCGTGAGTCCTTGTCCTTTTTGATTTTGTTCTTTTTCATCCATGGTTATAGATTTTAGACTTTGGTTGGATGTCAAATATTTGGTGATCGATCATGCCAGTGTTTTCAAAGGGACATTCCTCCTAATGAAAACAAGCATTCGAAGAACTAGGGGAAGCTTGTTGCGCTGAAATGTGACCCATTTTAGAGTGAGCTGGGTATCTTCTCTGGTGACGTATCGCCAGTAGGATAGGAGGATAGGACATCGGAGGATGCGGTACACAGCCAGAGCTTTGCCACAAGCCTCTGTGACTGATTGTCTCAGCAGCGAAAAAGAGGAACATTAAAGATTGAGGATGCCGTGCCAAATTAATTTCTTACACTACATGGAAATGTACTAGAAAATAATGTACAAGAAAATGATGTGGAGTGGATTCTGTGCTCGGATTATTAGCAAAGCTGTACATGTATTTGGAGCATATTTTTCATGTTTGGTGATAAATTTGCTTTCTGGTAATTCCAGGAACTAAAAAATTAACTTTCCACTGGATGAGAATTAGTTTTAAGCATACAGTGACTCGCCAAAGTATTCATATGTCCTACACTTATCCACATTTTGTCACATTCCGACCACAAGCAAACACAGTTTACTGGAATTTTATGTGAAAGACCTGTAAGTTTAGATGGACGACCGTGTCTTGTAGGTCTGCAGTTTTCATTTCCAAATGATGGATTGAGATGTTCAAAGGTTGGGAAATCTTTTTATAGCCCAACCCTACTTTAAAATTCTCCACAACTTTGTCCTTGACCTGTCTGGTGTGTTCCTTGGAATTTATGATGCTGTTTTCACCCAACATTCTCTTAGCAAACCTCTGAGGAATCACAGGACGACTGTATGTTGACTGACACCATGTATGGGTTCTGGTGGACTCTATTTAATCAGTAGGTCAACATTTGATCATTCAGCAATTAACAGGTAACTTCTGAAGGCAATGGACTGCACTCAGAGAAAAGGGGGCTGAATAATTTTGCACACTACACTTTTCAGTTTTTTTATTTGTAAAAAAAATATTGAAAATCAATTATAGTTTTCTTTGCATTTCATAGTTGTGCACCACTTTTTGGTCTTTCAAATAAAATTCCAGGAAATTATGCTCATGTTTGTGGGCGCATCGTGAAAAATTGTGGAAAAGTTCAACGGGTATGAATGCTTTTGTGTGCTGGCAGTCTCAGTCAGTACGATAAACCACCACTCAAACATCATTTTATTTCAGAAAAGCTTGCCATGATATTTTCTACTGATGTCCAACGTCGCCTGAGGACGTCTCCTCCTGACCTTGGTGATCCCCTGACTTTTCCCTCCAGCACTAGTTTTATTTTGAGTGAAACTGTCTCAAGAATTATTGGCCTGGTTCTCATGGGGTTTTTGATAGATACGTTCATGTCATCCATAGTTTGGTTTAATTTAAGATGAGTTTTTACTTCACTACTTAACTTTTTACCTTTTAAATCACTGCGATTTGCTGTAGTCTTTGGCGTCTGACTAATCACCTTCAAAGTCAATGACACCAGCTTCAACTGTGTTGTATTAATAATTTATGAATTAACCTAATTATTAATGTTTAGCTCAGATGGTGAGCCTCATGCTATTTGGAGGCCGCATAATGTTTTATCTCAGCAGAATTCTATCTATTGAAGAGATGTTCCTGATGATGCGTTGAATCACGTTCCATCTCTCTGATAGATGGTGTTTCTTGTGAAGTTACTAAAGAATAAGTGGCCACAAAATGAAATGCACTGCTAACTTGAATGGAATTACAGATTTCTCTGGGGTTTAACAGTTCAGGAATAGATAGGTAGACCACAATATATAACAAAGCTTCAGCCATTTTTAGATATTATTGCGTGTAATGTAATACAGGTCCGATAAAGACTCAGTTATTAACAGGATGACAGTCGTAATTCAGTAGTAACGCATTTCTAGTTGTTTTCACTCTGAGTGGCAGCAAACCTTCCTATTAATTAACAGAACAGGTACGTTCTGAGTCAGGACTTTTTACAAAAGCTGCATACTTTTCTCCATCGTGTCATCTCAACATCCCTGTTTTGTGAAAAGCAGAGTGTTTAGTTTTCCTTCTCTGTGGTATCGGCTCCTGATGCCGTTGCCTGTGTATGAGTGTCTGTCACAGATAGCGGTTCGGATGAGCTCTCTTAGCTCCCCGCTACAAAAAGCTGTGGAGGTGGAGGCTGATGGAGAAGTTGCGATGATCAGAGTTGTTTTCCTCTGAATGTAATCCAGCTGTCTGTGTTTCATGCCTCAAGCGTTGTCATCACATGGTGACAAAACTCAAATGACAGTTCCCTTTTGCCAGCGGTGTCCAGGAGGGTGTGTGTTCAGATGTGTGTGTTCACTGTGTCTTTCCAGGAGAATGACACACATAGTACAGTAGGAGCTGGCAGCCATTTTTTTTTTTTTTACTTTCATGCACCAGTTCAGTATGAGAAAAGGCGTTAAGTGCAGAGAGGGGTGGTGGTTGCCATAGCAACAGATTTTGCCTCTCTCTTTCTCTTGCTCTTCTCCCGTGTCTCCCTGGCTCTCCCTCTCTTTGAACGTCTGTCTGACACCACTTCTTGTCTCTGGTCTCCTTGTCCTGTCAGCAGGGGCTGGGACGCAGGTTTGGTTTATATGAGATGGGAGCTTCAGTAGAATTAAAGTGTGTGAGGACTAATGATCTGGTAGCCCCCCACCCCCACCCCACCCTGTATTTCTTCCAGTCAAATCCATTACCGAAGTTTTACGTTTCAAGCTTTTTGTCATTTCAGGCCTTTGTGAAGTGCCACTTTGACTACGATCCATCCCATGATAACCTGATTCCCTGTAAAGAAGCAGGGCTCAGCTTCAGCAGTGGAGACATTCTGCAGATTTTCAACCAGGAGGACCTCAACTGGTGGCAGGTAAGTACCGTCCCCAGAATATTTTAACATAAATTGCTTCAGCAAAGACTGAAGAGCATTCTTTATTTATTTGTTACATCCAGGGAGCTTTCTGTGTTCGTGTGTGTCCCTCACAGGCCTGCCACATAGAGGGAGGCAGTGCGGGTTTAATTCCAAGCCAGCTACTCGAGGAGAAGAGGAAAGCTTTTGTGAAGAGAGATCTGGAGCTCGCTACCACAGGTATGTCTCTGAGCAGCGAGCGGCAAAGCAGTGAAACATTTCTCATTATGTAGATGGGACACAGACTCCCGGCCGCACGAACACACTGGCAACAAAGACAACATCTGTTCCTCTCCATATCGTGCAAGTATTTCATGTGGTGCCAGGCCACTCATCCTCCTCTCACCTCTCCAGCCTGTTACCCTGTCAGCGAGCAGTGCAGAACTGGTAATGAGCATTGGTATGACTCAGGCGGCCTGATTAAATCTGCTGCTTAGTAAGCTGCGGTGACTGACAATTACAAATAGTCCTCCTGACCAAGGTACGTTGATGAAGCAGTGGTGCTGATAAGACACCTCACAAACACAAACCTGGTCAGTAATCACGTCTGTGAGGACAGAACTGTGAAAGCTGGTTGTTTGGATTCATCTGCTCCAAGCAGAGCCGTAAACAGCCACCAAACAGGTGGTGAGTGAGGAAGCAGCACGTCCTTCACTTGTAGAGGAGAGGAAGACAGCCCAGCTGTACTGCCCTTGGAGCCTGGGAAGGACATATCCATCTGCGTGCATCCTTTCAAACATATCAGCCCAACTGAAAGCATGAGCTGAATAAAAAACAAACAAACATGAATAATATAGGTTATATTTGAACAGAGGTTGGTTAATTTTGTTCATCCAATTCATAAATTTGGAATGAGACGCCATAAATAGCGCTCATTCAGTAATTGGTTGATGAGTTCTAGGATGAACGTGAAGAAGAGTGTTTGCCGTCGTGTGTGTTTCTGCAGTGAAGACAATTGTGCTTTGGCTAAATATTCTGCCATGTTGAACAGACGCTCACCAGATCCCCCAAGTAGCAGGTGTTCTCTGGCAGCAGCCAGACAGCAGAGACCGAGTACTGGTGCACAGCGCCACCTAGTGGTGACGCCAGCCTGTAACGCCATTAAGCAAGAGATTTAAGACCCTGCAGTGCATTGGGCGACATTTCTTCATTGTTAATACATCATTTTAACAGTGGCTTCATTGAAGCGGCTGCCAGAAACCAGCAGGACGGTTGGATATTTTATGGTACTGTGTGCTGATATCTGTCTCAGGTCCTCTGTGTGCTGGAATGGGTGGCAAGAAGAAGAAAAAGATGATGTATTTGACTACCAAGAATGCAGGTATCCAACACAACATCAGAGGTTTTGTTTTGAATGTTTATTCATTTATTCAATGTTTATTCATTGTGTTTATTTGTATTCACACCCATAATTATCAATGCCTGTCTAGAATTTGATCGACACGAGCTACGAATATATGAAGAAGTTGCCAAGGTGCCACCCTTCAGGAGGAAGACCCTAGTTCTGATCGGTGCGCAGGGGGTCGGCCGTCGCAGTCTTAAAAATAAGCTGTTGGTGTCTGATCCACAGCGTTACGGCACCACCATCCCCTGTGAGTACAGACGTTCATTACCATGTTAAAACCATACCATATTCTTGTGCGCTGTGTTAATGTCATCACTAGTTTCATGATCTTGGGTTTGTATGGTTTACTTTTAAATTTTGAATATTTTTTATGCATTTTTAACATTTTTTAAATGATTTTATCACTTGGTTGTACTTTTTTTCTTATCTATATCCTTCAGTCACCTCCAGAAAACCAAAGGTGGATGAGAGGGACGGCCAGATGTACTCCTTCATGACTCGTAACGAAATGGAATGCGACATCAAAAATGGTCGTTTCTTGGAGCATGGCGAGTACGATGGGAACCTTTACGGCACGAAGATCAATTCTATACATGAGGTGATAGAAACAGGAAAGATCTGCATTCTGGATGTCAACCCACAGGTAGAGGACCCTCATGTACATCTCCTCAGCACTTCAACTTTCTTTCCACCTTCCTATCCCATCAAAACAGATATCCATCATGATTACTATCTGTTATTTTATTTTCCTTTGTAAATTAAGTTTCTAAATTCAAACCAGTTTTGTGCAGCTTGTTGGTACAGAAGCATTTCTCAAGCCAAGCACCTCATCAGTATTTACCAGAAATGATCTCTTGCTGAGGGTTCTGACTAAAAACACTCAGCTAATAATTTTTACATTCATTAACCTGATTAATGTGTGAGATACTCAAGTTGTTTTATCATTTCAACTATTGCTATTTCTTCCTGAGCATTGGCCCTTTGACTGTAAGGCACTTGTGTTTCTTCAAAGGCACTCAAAATCTTGCGGACGTCAGAGTTCCTGCCGTACGTCGTGTTCATTGAAGCCCCGGACTTCGAGGTTCTGAAAGCTATGAACAGGTCCGCCATCGAGTCAGGAGTAATTACAAAACAATTAACGGTGAGTGTGTGTTATATGGAAAAGTCTTTCCGTCATCTTCAAGTGAGACGAATAAATCTGAAATAAACCAAATGATGACATATCTAGATTAGACTCCTGACTGAAATGCTTCACTTACAATTGAAACACACGTCTCAGGACTGAAAGTTGGCATTTCTCCCATTTAAATGATGTAAATTTATTGAGTTTTAACTGTCCTGCACTGCTTCTTGCAGGACTCTGAACTAAAGAGGACGGTGGACGAGAGCGAGCGCATCAAACGGGCCTATGGACACTACTTTGACCTCTGCATTGTAAACGACGGACTGGAAGCAGCGTTCCGGAGTCTACGGTCAGCCCTGGACAAGCTGTCGACGGAGCAGCAGTGGGTGCCCGTCAGCTGGGTCTTCTGAAAGTCACCGTGAGCTCACCAGAAAGGTGCCAGGGTGTGGGGTTACGAGGCTGAGGAAAATTTACATCAATAGCTCCAAAGTGTATTCATTCAGTTTGAAATGAGCAGCCTCACAGAGAACATTTTTGTATAAACGTGTTCCTCTGGTGAGCCTAACGTCATGTTGTATTTTATTTGTCCGAGCTGAAAAACCTTATTGGTATTTAGAAGGAGAAGGATTTTGAGATTTAGTGCAATAGTGTGAGTGCGTGTGTGTATCATAAACATGAAGATAGACTTAATAGGCTGTTATGAAGGTTATCGTTGAAGGATTATAAACGTTTTAGCCTTTCCCACTCGTCGTGTAATGTTTACATTGGTCTGGTAGGACAGATTGATTACAGAAAGGTAGATACCAAATGTCACATGACAATACAATACAATTCACCATTTGATCATACAGTATGATTGTATGTGTTCAGAATTGTGCTTTATCTTACGTCTCCACTGATTTAAAAAATGAATAGCAATAGATCATAAACTGAACTATACACACAGTGACAGCAGAGGAAAACTCTTCTTCAGACATTTTACATGAAACTTGTTTCAGTTCATTTTGCTTCATTCTTAATGTTGGTGACATCTTATATTTGGTATTGTATGCTGGTCAAGTGTCCTGGTTTGTTTGACAGAAGATCCATTGAAATTCTAACAGAATCCAACTTTTATCTGCACAGCTCTGCTGGAGTGTGTTTGTAGCAAAGAGAGCACTTAAACCCTAAAGGATAAATGAACATCACAGGTTGGACAATGGATGGAAGTTGTGACAGTTTTTGTTATTTCTGATGTACAAATAGTAAAATATTTATCAGTGGCTTCAAATTCATACTTACTTTTTTGCCTTAAAAGCCAAGGAAACACACTATCACTGTTCCCTCTTAGCAAATAGAAAAAATAAAACTGGCAGTTATTTATTGTGTATTTTATTTTCACTCAAACCTGTAAGTACTGTATTGTAATAAAGAGTATGTATATACAGAAACATGCTACTTTGATGATTCTGCTGGTGTGTAGATGCAGTTGAACAACTACACTGTAGTTTTTATGTTCATAAAAAAATTAATTAAAGTTTAAAATGTTAAGAACAAGCCTTGCTGTCTATATTAAAGTTGTGTTTCATACATGTCAAACCAGATAGACTACAAAAGTCCATGAAACTCTAGATTAGTTCTGATAATCTCTATTATTCAATAATGCAACTCATTTTCCAGGCAACACTCATTCATTTTGGAAAATACACTCGGTACACACTTGGCTAGGTGGCGCGGTGGGTAGATCTGTCGCCTCACAGCAAGAAGGTCAATGATTCGATTCCTTTCTGTGTGGCGTTTGTATGTTCTCCCTGTGTCTGTCTGGGTTCTCCGGCTTCATCCCACCTGCAAAAACATGCAGCTACGGTGAATTTGTTTCACCAATTTGTCCGTAGGTGTGAGTGTGATGAGTGTTCAAGTAGCCTCTGCGATGAGCTGGCATCTTTGTACCCCACTTTTTGCCCCCCACCATGTTCTGCAAGGTGAATAAACAGCTTTCTTGTGTACAGCTGTATACAAGAAAATGGATGAATGAACACTTGGTGGCTTCTGGTTGAGCGTTAGATCTGAAAACATACGTGCCATGGTACTGTGGGAAGTTATAGTCACATGCTATATTAGATATATCTAATAAATGTTTACAATAATAGCTGTTTGGATGTTTTGTGTGGAGTGATCCGCTAACAGCCGGCTGTTACTGAGAATAGATTTAAAGAAAAAGGTTTTACATGCATAACATCTCACCAGTCTTAATTTTTATCTTTGATAGAAGTGAGCATAGTTTTTCAAGATGTTCTGTAGTTTGTAATGATCTTCAACAAGAGATTGAAGTACAATTTAAATCTGACCTTGGTAAATCCTGTTCTACTCTTTGACTACTCGGTTGACTCCGACACTCACCTGTGGGATATCAAGATGTATTGAACATCCCCCTCTTGTGGAAAAAATGACTATTACAACAACTATTCCTATTACAGCAAGAAAGAAATTAACTTTGGCCTGCTGTGTTTCACTAACAATTATACACTTTTACACTTAGCAGTTTAGATCAACAGATGAAACGATCATGAAACCATTATTAGCTTTGACACCAAAGAATTTACTAGGTGACATAATTTTAAAATACGTAATGCAGAATTAGGTTGTTTGTATTTTCCCATCTTTATATGACAATGAAATCAGTTTTTAACAAATTTTTATTTGAGAATCCAGGGAACGCAGAACACAGAATGTGTTTTCATGTTTTCAGATTAAACAGTTTAAATCGATCATATGTCCAGTAGCAAAACTCCCCTGGAAAAGACCTGAGAAATATCAACGTTATCAAAGCAGTGGTCTTTATTTCAGATGTAAAGACACAGTTGAAGATCGAACATGAGTATGTTTATTTATTTATATTAAATTTCATGATTCTTGACTTGATTCCATGTAACTGTTGTGTGATTTTAAAATAAAAAAGGGAGCTCTATGTTTGTACTGGGAGGATGTTGGAAGAAGGTTAGTGTCTCTCTGAGTAAGCGGGAGGATCTGTGTATGATGGTGGTGGGCCGGAGTAGGACGGTGGTTCACACTGGAAAAGAGTGGACATTTGTTAGTAGTGATGAAATTTCTATATTGATTAACATCAATTCTAGCCAAACAGCACACTCAATCAATACACCATCACGAATTATGATAAATTTATAAAGTTGAATTTCACAGATCACAGATTTCACAGATAAATTTGAATTTCACAGACCATGTATGGAGGAGGTGGGCTGACACTTCTTGAGGTGTAAAAAGGAGGTCGAAACGATACTTCATATATGTCCATTAGATCGTTTCCTTGCTGCTCCTCAGGCACTGGGATGACATACACAGACGAAGCACCGGTGGACATTGGGTCATTTTCTGTTTCTGTGTATGTCTTTGCAAAATAGTAACAAAAAATCCACAGAGTGATGCCAATCAGGAACAAGAGAATCCTGAAATAAGATACACAATATCCGTACAACATACAATGACACGTTAAAATAATTTGAACGTCTTAACATGCTGAAAACAGAACATACTCACTGAACGGAAGGATAAAAAAAGTTCATTTCAGTTTTATTTTCTGAATTCAAGTTCACTCTGGAGGAAAATAGAAGAAAATGAAGAGGCCTCGTCATTGGAGGGGAAGTACAGTATATATTTCTTTTGTTGTTTGTAATTCAATTTCATGTTTTTTTACAAGACATTTGCAGTATATAATGACAGTTCAAAGGTAGCTCTTTATCTCTACAAATCATTGAATGACATCGAAGTAAACAGAATTTACAAAGATATAATTACTGTGAGAAAGTAAAAGAAAATTCTTAATTTTGTGCTCAACTGTGTCTTGAAGTCTTGCGATGTTGTCAACAGATAAAGGAAGTGGATTTGGATTGATTCAAATAAAGAAGACAGTTCGACATTTTTTTTTTTTTGGTATATGCAGTAAGACTCTTTTACCAACTTTTTGCCAAACCAAAATAAACAAATCAGCTGACAAATCTTCTGATACGCTGGATCTATTTTGATACTTTACTTTCTTGAACATAAAACTTACCTTCAAGCTCAAGTCTTGTATTGCAGGTAAAGTGTAATGTATAAACTTACAAGACATTTTACAGCCTGAGTGACCTGATCAAAGGAGCACAACTCCTTGACGTTACAGGCAGTGACGTGAAATATTTATTGGTGCTGTAGACAGCAGAAGGAGCTAAAGGCCACTGGTTGTTTGTCTGACTCTAATGATAAAGATATATTCCAAAAAAATATCAAAATGTGATAAAATAACATAAAAAGAAAAAAAAAGGGAGAACGACAGAAGAGTCCTTGTTGCAGCTTGTTTCTCAGGAATGCGGCTGAGGTGTTGTTGAAACATGCTGGGCGAATCTCTGCAGCAGCTAAAAGGGGATTTTCACTCCATGTTCAACACGGACAAAACAAATGAAGCATAAAATACAACACAGAAGCTTTTATTAATAACAACATTGTTCCACAATAGATCCCAGAATATTTCCCATGCTGCTTACATCTTGTAAATCTTAAACCAGCACCTCCATTCATAGCTTTAATCACCAGTTACACAGGAAAGCTGAGTTTACTGGAAAGAATGAAACCATCCAACTATACGAGCTATAATGTATGTTAGTGTAGGGGGGGTGGAGGAGGTGGTGGTGGAGGAGGAGGCACAGCTTCTGACATGGGAGGAGGTGGTGGAGGAGGAGGCACAGCTGCAGACACTGCAGGAGGAGGAGGTGGAGGAAAAGAGCCAGCTCCTGATACCAGAGGAGGAGGAGGAGGTGGAGGAAGAGTGGCATCTCCCGCCGGCGGAGGCGGGTACATGTCATTCGGTACGGAGATTGGTGGCGGAGGGGGAGGCAGGGGGAGGCCAGCATCCATGGAGGAAGAGGGAGGTGGTGGTGGAGGAGGAGGGGTCATGTTGGAGTTGAAGTTGTCAGCTGGAGGGGGCGGGGGAGGCAGGATGTCACTGTTGGAGACAGTTGGTAAGGTGGGGACAGAAGGCGGGGGCACAGCGATGCCCAGACTGGATCTGCATACAAGACAAAGACGTTCACACATCCTTTGTTTGTCAGCAGGAGTACAAAAAAAACAACAACCTACAACCCCTATTTGTGTGAAACGTGGCAGGAGGGTGTCACATGGGTGACGAAGGGAACCGTTCAGTGAGGGCGGAAGAGCAAATTATTATCATTATCACTTTAACATAATGAGCAGAATTCAAATTCACACCGGGTTCTCCTTCTGGGTTCTACACAGCAGCGGATGAACGAATCAGACGATGAATGAAGAAAAGGAGCAGCACACAAAAACAACAACAACAACAATAATAATAAATAATAATAATAATTCATAATAATAATATTCCTACACATTCCTAATGAGTCATAAGAATGACTGCTGAATTTTCAGCATCTACAAATAAAACATCATTTTGACACTGAACGTATTTAATGAAATGATTCTCATATTGTAGAAGAGTGGACTGTTGAGATGTCCAAATGCTCTTCCAATTTACAGGTTTTATCTTTTCTAATAGCAGTACAGGACATTATTTTCAATTAGACCACAATAGAAGTTTGAAGCCTTTGTTTTGGACTAAAGTAAAGAAAACATGCAAATTATTTAGGATTTTATTCGTGCTGGGAGATGCATTTTTTCTCATCTGGATAAATTCCAGCTAGCTATTGATGCTACTGGCTTAGGCTTATACTATATTTTGCAGCCATTAGTGTGGTATCGATCTTATCTGTCTTTCCATGATCAACAAAATAATCACATTTCTAAAATTCCTAAAAATTCAAGCAGTATTTTGTCTATGCATACTTTAACATACTGCATTGTTGTGACTGTTAATTCAAGTACAATAACTGCATTGCTAGAAAATAGGAGAATTTGCCTACTTACACAGAAAAGTCTTTGTTGCTGTGGATGCTCTCTGCGGTCTCTGCTCTCTTTCTGGGCTGCTGCTCAGTGACCTGCTGGGAGAAAATGAAAGTTAAAAAAATGGCATAACATTCATGTACGTCATAGTCAGCAACAGGTGAATGCACTGGAGGCCGCATGTGGACTGCAATTTACAATTTATATTTAATTTACCTGATGAAAACAGTGGCCAATGGAGTCCAAGCTGGAGTAGGATATTGGCACTCTGGAGTATTTTTTCTCAGGCTCCTTGCCCGATGCTGGAGGAGCCAGAAGCTTGGAGCGACTCTTGATTTTGGGAGTGGTAAAAACACCAATCTCTCTCCTGCTCACTTTGTCAAAGTGGATGGCAGCAGCCTGGGACAGAACACAGTGTGAGAATAAATATAGTAATAACCAGACTGAACAGATGAACTACAAGTGAAACAACTGCAGAACCTCCACACTTCCTGGTCTAAAAACTATTCGATCGACATCATAATTCCAATATCATCTATAAATGAGATGTATTGCCAGTTATGCAAGGGTAACATAACTATTCTGGAACACTGATGTGTACTTTAAGTAAGAGTTCTTTCTCACCAGTGACAGTAAATTGACTGAAGACTCCATGTCTTTAATCTGTACGGCCTGTGAGTCCAGCAACCTCAGCACGGTGCTGGCCAGGCTGTTGATCTGGTAGGTGACACTGGCCAGAGACTGGGCAGTCAAAGCCTTGGCCTCTTCAATGGCCTGGGTTGGATCTGATGCCTGCAGGATTTTAAATAGTAACCTTGAATAACGCAGTAACATCACTATAAAACTATTTAGAATCTCACACAAGTGAAGGTACTGACAGACTAGTCTAAAAAACAACAGTGATACACATTTTAGGGACTACTTTGAGCATGTTTAAGACCTACATGTAGAATCTTGACCTGAGAAGATTCTCTAATTGTAGTTTAGACTTACAGTATAGAAACTTTTTGAGGAGAAGCAGTGTCACAGTGGGAGAAAATAATCGCAATCTCGAAAATTATATTTACTATTAATCTACTGACGTTTCACCACTAGTAGACAATAACTTTGCCTTCCTTAACTGAGCTTTACTCACCTGGAAATAATTCTTTTCGCAGTACTCTGCCACTCGGAGGAGGTTGTTGTAGTTATCAAGCAGACCCTTCCTGGCGACTGGCGCCTCATTTAATATCTGAGAAATAACTTCAGAAAAGTTTTTTCGTCCCGTCATTTCTCCCATTTTGCAGGCACGGCTCGCAGACCCCCGTGGAGATTTCCTCAGCGGCCTGGTGGGTGTGGACAGAGATCGGGTGAGGTCGTCGAAGCAGGTAGGCGGTAAAGAGAACGCGGAATTACCCGGAGGGTAGAGATTTTCACCGTCTGGAAGCGGCTGGCCCCCGGGCAGGTCTACTGCTGCAGGTAGACGACCTACAGGTGGGCTGACAGGGGCGATATGATGTAAAAATTACATAATCCAAATTTTTCAGATAAGATCACATTTACGTGTTAAACATATAATATATGACACAAGGTGCGTTGAATTAAATGGGTTGCTTGCATTACTTGAAAGCTCCACTAGGGGTCAGTGTTGAATGCATTATGAAACTCCAAGGCGCCTAATCAATATGAATTGGGACGTCAAGTACAATATCAATGAAAACAGAGTAAAAGAAAAGAGTTCATTCTGATTTGATGTATGCAATACATTAAAAAAAGGTGAGGAAGGCTGATGTTTGTCATTTTGTTATATCACCGCTTTATTAAACAAAAAAATATTTATTTCTATTGTAGCACTTTTCAAAACACTGTTACGAAGTGCTTTGAAGGCTAAAATCAATCAGTGTACAAAAATGCTTCAGATATAATTTACAGTGAAAACAGTAAAGCAAAGTAAAAACGAGTAAAAATTAAAAAATTGAAGTAAAAACATAGAAGACTAAAGCGAGTCACGGGGTGCTGGAGCTTATCCCAGCCATCTGGGTCCGTGGGGCAGGGTACACTCCAGGTGCGACGCCAGTGCACATGTTGACATACTGACACGCACACTCACATCGACTGAAATCTCAATCCACCTGAAGTGCATTTTTGCGGCAGCACAACATGCACTTGCTAAGAGAAAGATCCAAAACTGCAGGGTTTGATGGAGAAACATCCATCCGTTTTCTGCCGCTTTATCCATCGTAGCGGGTCACGGGGAGCTGGAGCCTATCCCAGCTGGCATAGGGCGTGAGGTGGGGGACACTCCGGGCACGACGCCAGTGCGCCGCGGAGCCACGCACAAAGACAGACAACCACACACACACACACACACACACACACACACACACATACACTCCTCTTGGCAATTTGGGACCGGCCAGTCAACCTGAAGCACAACCTGGAGAGAACCCACGCAGACACAGGGGAATATGCAAACTCCACACAGAGTGGGACTCGAACCCGGAACCGCCGTGAACCGTACGTGTTTTGAAAGAGGCGACTCCAACTGTTGAATGTTTGAACGTAGAATTCTTTCCATTTCCTGATTGATGTATGGCTTTGGTTCTTGTAAAACCCAAGGCCTCTGTGGTTGTAGTTGATGTGTAGTTGATGTTCCAGATATTTTCAGTGTTTCAACTTGACAGACCAAGTTAACTGCTTTACCTGTGTCAGGTGTTGATGAGCATTACAGCTTTTTTTCAACTTCTTAGATACTGTACATGCTGATGAATTACAATCAGAACAACCATGTTAAAAAACTTAATGAAGTTAATGACCTACACCTTCTTCTATAACTTTTTCTTTTAGCATTGATTCACAGATTATCCATACATTTTTTTTGGAATCAGGGTTCGATGCTCTACAATGTGTATAATGACTCTAGGCCTGAAATCTATGCAGCTAAAAGGTCATTTAAATATTTTCAAATCGTATTTAAAGTTTCTTTATAAGGAAATGTCATTGTTCAACACCCAGACAGCACAATTCTAACTCGATTAACTGGTCCAGCTAGACGCTATGGCACTATGTGTCATAGAAGAAAGTCTGACGTCACCTACGGTTTTCCGTGTCTCAAAAGCAAAAACTAACCAAAGCCTATTTGTTTATCAAGGGATTCTTCGTGAAGGAATGGGCGGTGCCAGTGAAGGCAGGTGAGAAGCTTCTGAAGTCATGAAGCTGTTGGAATCAAAGGATTACATTGGAGGTTGAAGGCTGAGGTGAGTAAAACAAGGGTGACATGGGTGTCATGGGGAGCTGACACACAGAGCAAAAGATTAGCAGAGAGCACAATGAAAAATCAGCTTCAAGTATACTTAATGCTCAGAGTGTAGCAGCCACTGAGCATGCTATTGTAAAATAATGTGGCAACAGGTAGAAGGAGATACAGATTTCTTGTACCACTGCCAGGAGGAGGCGCAGACACGGAGAAAAGAAGGAAACACAGTCATGGTTGAGGCCTGATAGACTTTGTCTATTCATGCCATTATATCTTCAAAAATGGAATAATGGAATAGTAATTAAAAACAACAGCTCAGAGAGGGTCAACTACTATAGATGGACATATCTTAGTGTAATAATTTTTCTAAGTATAAAAATATTATTATTAATATTATAGTGTTATCAATATAATATAATAAAATATTATTAACAACAACAACAACAACAACAATAATAATAATAGTAACATAATAATAAGATGTGTCACAAAACAGCAACATAAGAGAAAGACAATAGATTTTAAACAGGTGCTGCTATAGCTGATATATATATTCTCCCAGTTTGTCAAGTTCTTTGGATCTTTTCCTGATGAGTTACTGTAACGTTATAATCAAACTGTGAGGAAATAAAAGAAAAAACTTATGTTTTTCCTTTCTCACATTTTCTGCTACTCCATTAAACGTGGACATTAAATCCCACCGACCTTCCAGATGAATGATCTGGTTCAGATACGGGGTTACATTAACCCCAATGAATTATTAGCTAATGTCCTTTTGATCTGATAATCGTTCCCTTGAGCCTCAGTCCTCCGTCTTCATACAACTTAATCATTGGGATTCTTATCTGCTGACACGTAGTCATGGATGACTTTATTTCTTTATTGATCATTCTCTCGCACTGTGCTTTGCTGTAATCTGGGATCATAATTTCTAATATAAAAATGATTAAGCTAACACGTATTTTATAGGCATGGAAGAAATCAGGTGTTGGCAAATT
The DNA here is from genome assembly GCA_013358685.1 of Antennarius maculatus. NCBI lineage: Eukaryota > Metazoa > Chordata > Actinopteri > Lophiiformes > Antennariidae > Antennarius > Antennarius maculatus. The sequence continues at coordinate 7,553,189 of CM023626.1, read as the reverse complement.
GAGATAAAAAATCTTTTTGTTGTGTAGTTTGATTTATCTGGAGGAATCCTACTTTCAGTAGATAGACTCATATCTATTTCTGTATTGTGCAGCCTTTCAGTATCTGTCAGTGACAAATTGCTGTAATTTTGTTGCCTGTTGTGTTGTCTTGCATGATTTAATGCAGTTGATAATGTACGGTCACACGGACTGACAGGATTTAACACACTGCACCCAGACAGCAGACATGGCCTAATAACATAATGTACTGTGGAGACACTGCAGCTGAAGACAGGGAGAACTCCATACTTGCCCTCCTGCCTCCACGGAGTTAAAATGTTAAGTCATTTTTTTCCTGAGCCTCAATTACACAACTGAGCTTTAGTAACCTTCAATTACCTGCTCATTATTCCAAACATCCTGAGCTGTTTCCTCTGTGATACTCGTATCCACAGGACTGTTAGCACTGCAAAGGTTATATTTGGTGAAAATGCTTATAAAAAATTTAAGTAAATAAAACAAACATGATTGCTTCAGCTTTTTCACAACACAAGCAATACCTGGAGGAGTCAAAACAGATTCACAGTTCTGCCATTTGTCGTAAAATAGAGATTTGAGGTCAGCTTCATCTTAATTTTGTTATGTTCACTCAGATCTGCAGGTTTGTCTGAGGGTGAATTGGAACCTTTGACAGGAGTAAAGAGTTCAGGGGCTGTAGGAATGAAGAAAGCACTGGGAATAAAAATAACCATGGATGATTATTATTTAATACTTCACTTTAGCACTCCAAGTGATGCCATTGCATTGTCACAATAACAAAAGCTTCTGTTATCACTTGATTACTTTGCATACTGTCACTTAGTAATAACACTTTCATGTACAGTAATGCTGTGATACAGATCCATTTTACATACAAATAAATCCTTTCAATCAACGTGAATTAGCCAATCTAAACCAGATTAATGATCATGTGGCTCAAATCATTCAAAAAGCATGTGAAGAATCTCCACTGTGAAACAGAGTTCAAATGTCATCACTACATGACACACACACACACACACACACACACACACACACACACACACACACACACACACACACACACACACACACACAGCAGCGCAGCATCCTTGTATGGCGGCATACAATACACACCTGTTTGTGATGATTGGATGTTTGGCGCCCTCACCACCTCTCCACACTTGACCGACTTCCATTAAAGAAGAAGCCAGATTCAATTATTGGCCTTGAGACTGCAGAAAAACAACATTGTCAGAGACACACTCAGTAAGTCAGGAAGCGGTTAACACTCTTGGAGGATGGTTTTATTGTCCAGACACACACACACACACACACACACACACACACACACACACACACACACACACACACACACACACACACACACCTATGAACTCTGTTCCAGTAGGTCTTAACACACCTTCTGGTTAGTTTTCAAGGCACTGGCTTTGAAAAGCAGTGGAAAATTTAGCAATTTTTTATTGTTATCATTGGTATAAAGTTATATTTATGTTTGTTTTTTTTAAAGACGTTGGATCTTCATTATTTACAGCTGTATAGTGTGAAAAGCTAATAACCCTTTTTTCCACGCTCCGCCGCCTGATCACGGCGATCCATCTTCTCTATGAACACAACCAGGATGCAATTAGTCAATAAGTAACCAGCCCACCCTCACCAGTTCACGTGTATGACATGTGGCCTTGTGGTCTGGAAGATATCAGCATTTATAGAACATTGGAGATATGTTTTACATCCATTAGCTTTATGGAGATATCTGCTCTTGGCTTTGAAATAAATAAGCTGAGTTGAAAAACTTCATATAATTCTCCATACAAATTCATCAAAGGATCAACAATAATACAAGTTATCACAGATCACTTTGCTAATTGCTGATAGAAAATCTATAAGCATTTGCAGTGTGAAATAAATGTTGCAGCATCCAAATTTTATTTCGATTTTATTTCTAGCTAAATAAAACCATAACATAAATATGTTGCATTATTTGCTCCTATTAGTTTGTGTGGATTTAATTATGCCCGAAACAGGTGATCCAAAGGTGGGTTCATAGTAACTCTGAATTTGTCACGGCATCCCAGTCTCCGTGTGAGGTGATGACGACTTCCTCCACTTTGACCTGACAAACACCCTCTACTCTGTTCTGAGCTGAAGTTGATAGTCCAGCTTTAATTAGGTGTTAATTCATTATTCAATTCAAAATTATTGTCTCTGTTGTTGCTCAACTTCATTTTAATAACACTTTGTTCGTTAGAGTCTATTTATCTCCAAAGTAAAATGTCAGCATTATTAAATAGAACTTTTATCTCTCTCAGAAGGACATATCTTATCAGCAGAAACAGAATTTATACGTCATTGGTGGTATTGATTAGTTTTATTTCTGATTGAAAGACTGATTTGGAATGATAAGGATTAGATGTTATAAATCTTTTTGTATTAATGACAGTCATGAGAAAAAAAACATGTTAGATGGATAACAGGAAAAACGGAAAATGAAATGAAATCAAAAGAAATAAAATAAAATTAAATGCTCCACACCTCTGAATTATCCATATACACTTTAGACTCTCATTGAGAAAGTACGTTAATTTTCTGTTTTTTCCGTCATTAAAATTTACGATCCTTGTCTTGTGAAAAAGTCATGTGAACATCATCATCTTTTATGGCCGTCACCGATTCGTTCTGAGTGAACTCATTTAGCAGGGGAAGTCACTCTTCCTGGTTTTGCACGTTGCAAGTTCATATTTGAGTGATGGATTTAGATTTATGTTTGGATGTAACAAAATGAGATGGTGTGTTGTTCAGTATGAGTGATCTTCCAAAACAACATGCATTATCTGTGTTCACAAAAAACAATACACTCTTAAAAAGGTCTGAGGTTTTTGTCAGAATTTTTATATGATGTTGTTGAGAATTTTTTTTGAATAACTTAACCATGTGTTTCATATTTAACTGTGAAACAAAAAACGTGTTATTTTTTGAGAAAAAATGTTCCTGGACTGCAAGAAACAAATGTCCTTGTTTTTTTTAATTTTTAGTTTTTTTGTGGACAGTGATTTATAATAATCAATCAATCCATTGTAATTGATTCATTATTTATAGTAATTTAATTGATGGATTTTAGCAGTGAGCATTCTGTTTGAAAAAAAAGATTAAACTTTAAAAGTGTCTATGTCCTTTCAAATTAAGACCACCATTATGTTTAAGCGTGACAGGTGAGATCTGGGAAAATGCTCTCTGTCTCTGATTGAATGCAGGATCCAATATGATGAATAACAACTGTTGGCACACTTCCACATTGGCTCAGTACATCTGCAGGGTTGGAGACATTGATCACATTGACGCCTTTGAAACAACGCTTTTGGACATGATCTTTAACATGAACAGCAGATAAAATGCTTGAAGTCATACATCCATGGAGGATAATCACTTGTGTTTAATCATTCACACATTCATCAATCATTAGTTTCATTACACGTTTTGGTTTACCCTCATGGTGGTGTAATCGGCATTGCTTTCCAGCTGCAACTGTTTTCACATAAAAAAAACTATTGTAACCCAGCACAAAACTGGCAGTGAAGACACAGTAACAGAACCAGATGGTGAGAAAAATGAAGCTTTTTGCACTGAAAGACCAAGAAACTTCCCTCAGGAATTTGTTGAAGTCAAAACAGAGTGAAAATAACACTTGGCATTTACAGTTATATTAATTCATAGGCCTGAAACGGTGATGAGGAAACACTGGTGTTGTAACAGCAAGCTTAGTTGAATAAATTGTAAGGTTTGGTTATTTGTAAATTTTTAATGTGCAGCAGCTTGGAAAATGGTCTTTTTCCATCAGAGAGTGAAGCAGGTATTAGAATCAATTAGACAAAATTGCATTGGATTAAGGACATTAGTTGTTTTCCCATGAAGCCATCGGGCATAGGCGGGTTGATCAAATGCAGCATTTGATGGTTAAAGAGAGGACAGGAAATACCCTAATTTGCATTTTGTGGAGCAAAGTAAAATGTGTGAATGAGTGACACATAAAAAAAAAAAAAAACTTTGGCCAATCAGCTCCTGGAACAACTGTACCCCCCCCCCACCCACACTCAATCAACTAAGCTCACCTGCGGCTCATCACACACCGACACCGTGACGCGGGCCCAGCAGTCGCTGACAGAGGCAAAAGAAGCATACAAGGGATATTTAAAAATACATCTGTGGTGAGGTTTTAATCGACCCAGCTGTCCTGACAGATGACAAGAATGTAGATGTCGTGAAAAAAACTTCTCTGCTACACGACAGTTATGAACCTCCTCATTCTGTTAGAAAAACCTCTCAGTAAGATTTTTGATCACTAATGGGCTCATTTGTATGTTTTAATTCTGACCTTGTGAGGGAACTCACTGGTTCCATTTGTAATGATCTGCTTAATTTCATCTGATTACAGGAGAGAAAGCAGCGTAACATTAAAAACAAGTTCTATAAAAGACACGACTCAAGGTGAGCCTCTTTCACTGTTGTGCCACTTTTCCACTTATCTCTTCTAACACTGTCAATTATCAGCCTCCAATTCAATCACAGCCTCCTGTTTCATTCCCCAAACTCCACTGCATTTCATTTCCCTTACACTCCCCCCTCCCTCCATCACTATGCTGAAAGGGGGAACTGAGAGGAAAGTATGTGGAGTCTCTTCCAGACTCACCAGTGCTGGTTATTGAGTATCAGTTGCTCTGCAGGCAGAAAAGCAGACGGAAGCGCCGTAACGGTGTGTCAGAGCTTATCTCTCATCTCCTGCAGTTAATGCAAACTTAAGAGTCATTAAAAACGCAGTCAGCTGTTTGAATCCAGAAATAGAGAGAAGGATGAAGAAATAGTAATAAGGAAGGGAACTGGGGGTAATAATTCCAGAGCTGTAATGTGGTAAGAGGGAAGGCTGCAGAGAAGTGTGGGCTGGGTTAAACTGGTATTTAAGACAGCAGCTCGCCTTGGCTTTTGTGCACTTAACCAGCAACCAGGCTGGTGGGCTAAGAGAGGGGGATCAGTGAAGGAGTGGATAAAAACGACAGCACCAAGGGGAAGGTGTGCTCTGACTTGACTGGAGCGAGAATATTTTTAGCTTCCCAACTCTTGATTTTGCTGCTTTTCTCTTCCACTCTTTCCCGGGAGGAGGCGAGCCATGGTCGACAGTGTGGACAGGTTTCTGTGGACGCTGCTGCTGCTGCTGCCAGTCGTGGGAGACTCTGGGGCTCTGCGAGAAGGCTGGCTGCCAGGGGAGTATGGAAATAACACAAGCGAAGCAGTAAGGTTCCTCAATGACTACAACAGCACTGCTGAAGAGGTGTTGTTCTACAGCGTCTCTGCCAGCTGGAACTACAACACCGACTTAACAGACCACAACTCCGCACTCCAGGTAAGACGACTAAGTGGGTCTTGAGCTCAGAGAATGAGGTGTTAGTCAAACCTTCTTCCAACTGCTGGGATGAAATAAGCCCAGTTAGATCAGATCATGCCAGCGCTCGCGCCTTGTCACTGTAAATGCATGCATGGTCAAGGATTTCTGTGGATCTGTGCCCTGCTTGGCTTGGAGATCATCCCCTATTCATCTCTCTCCAGAATTACATGCTCGGTTTCCTCCCTTCTCTCAGCTTGTGTGTTACTGGAGACAGAAAACACATCTGAGCGCCTGTGGTGAGAACGACTTCAAGTTTAGAATAAAATTCTAGGGGGGGGGGGGTGTCTCTGTACTATTATTTCAGGGATTCATTATTTTAACTGTCTGATATTTTTTTGCTCAATAAATTTTCCCCAGATGGATGCACCTGCTGCAGGATAATTTTACACACATGAATAATGTTTATGGTTTAATGTGGCAATACTTGTAGCCAATAAAGCCTTTTGTGGGAATTTCAAAATGGGGCTATTTAGATGCAAAGTATGAGACATTATATTAATAGCAGGTTGCAATGGTTTTACAGATTCATCCAACTATATGCATGAGAAATATTTGCATAAACATTGAAGTCACAAGAGACCAGAATAGCAATAAAGCAGGAAATATGTAAAACCAGACGCAAGGCTTGCAGGAGCCAATGAGACTGCAGGGTTTTGACAGAGTGCTGACTTGCCTTCAGGCCGTCCACACACTCCTCATGGATGCATGCAGACAACATAAGCTCATACAGATATAAACTAGTGAAAGCAAATTATCCAAACGACACACTCGAGACAAAGCCTCTTGTTTTTTGTGCTTGGACAGCTGTCACAGCAGGATTTCAGTGCACCATTCAGGCTTTGAGCAGTGGTCTCCGCACACACTGAACAGGTGTAGATGTGGCCCCCACCTCACCAGTGTCAGTGGGGTCAGGCTGCAGAATGTGCTCGGCTTTCCAAGATGTTTTTGGGATTTGAGGTGAAAATGAGCCAGCTTGTTAGTTGCTATGTACAAATGTGGATTTTTTTTTTTTTTTCTGGGCGGATGAAAGATGGGATCAAAGTGGATCAGTGCGCTGAGCTCCATCTGATCTGGCACTCAGGGGGGAGCAGGGATACTCAGCCTGACAGACAGTATTAGCATTCCACTTACTCTGCACTGTAAATCGTTGGAATCGTTACAATAAACGAACAGATTAGACTCCAACGACTACGGAACCGTCTTGCATTTAAAGCGCATGTATTTAAACACACACTTCCCCTTTGCCCCACGCAGCGTTAGAGGTAAGGACAATTCGGCTTCTGTGCAAATGAGGGTTAGGTGAGATGTGTGACGGATCAAACAGAATGAGGATTGGCTCGCGAGTATCTGAAGACTCACTGAACAAAAAGTGATGAGAGTGGATATCAATGACCGATGTCCTTTCAACCCCAGGATGAAATAACCACTGCCCTCAGGTGTCACAATGAGACCTGACCTCATTCATCTCACTGCATCCTGCCAGCGCTTTCTAGTTCGCTTCACCTGTAGTGCTTTTTTTTTTTTCTTGGAAAAACTCATCCAATCACATTATTGCAGAAAACATCAGATACAAATATTATTTACCTTAGATGCAAATTATCTTTATCTCATACTGAAAATAATTGTGTTGCATTTAAAATAATTGTGTGTTTAAAGAATTAAAGCTTATTGGCGTTTTTTTATAGAGAAGTTAACAAGTTTGCTTCGTTACAAATTAAACGTTGCTTGCAGTTTAGACCTTGAGGGAATGGACACATGTTAGCCTTATCTTTACTGCTCTTTTGGTTTAGATTGTGATTGCATTCCTGGATGGGTGGAGGCATACTAAAAAAAAATAATAAAAAAATTAGAAAATAATGGAGATGGAATGCTTGTGAATGCTTTGACTCATCGTCGCCACTTTTCTTCCTGCTGTCTGTGGTTTTGGAGGGAGCTGTTGGAAACACTGATAAGAAAGTTGACTGTGAAAACATGACTGGAGCGAGCCTCTTGTCCTGTCGCTTTAGTCAGGAAGTGTGTTGAGCTGTGAGAAATAATTTACATCAGAAATAGTGCAAATATTTCACTAGGTTTGAGAACGCTTGCATTACTGTGGTGTTTCTCAGTTTTAAAATGCTGTGAAATAATAAAGCAGATAAAATATCAAAGGTGCTTCAATTTATAATAATTAAGCATTTGATTAAAATAACTACTGTGTAATGCTCCCGCATTGCCTTAACTCCAAGCCATCTCCATTATACATACTGACAACTTCTATAGTGCATACGTGACCTTCCAGGTGCCATAAAGCAAGGTCAGGAAAAATCATACTTGAGCAACACATGCATGGTTTTTTTTTTAATATCCTCATAGGTGTTTTTTTTCCACTTTGATCCTTGATCCCAATAAATAGGAGGAGTGCTTATGTGTGTTGGCAAAGCTATGGAAAATTTAAACTCCACAAATGAAGATGAAGCCACGTCTTTGCCCCTGGCACACATCTGCATTATGATGTAGTGACCGAACGACCGGGAAATAACGTCCATTGTTTCACACTTATTAGTCCATCTTGGCACATTTAATCTGTTAGACATTATTTTGTGTATCATAACAGAAGGAAAGGATTCACTGCATCGCTTACACTCACATCCTCCTTTAGGTAAATGCTTCTCTGGAGGAGCAGGCCTTTTCAGAAGCATGGGGCTTAAAAGCCAAAGAACTCTTCAGTCCAGACCCACTCACTGACCCTCAAGACAAGAAACTGATGGACAAGATCAAGTTGCTGGGAGTTGCCAACCTGCCTTTAGCGGAAAGACAAAAGGTTTGATTTTCTTTCATATTTTCTAACTGGGAAATCCCATCACTGCATCAGGACTAATTTTTTTCCACCACTGCCAGAAACTGAATAGAATTTTTTTTTTTTTATCCCCAGTATAACACAATTCTCAGCACTATGGATAGTATCTATTCAACTGCGAAGGTGCATCCAGAGCCAAACATAAGCTGGAGTCTGGAACCTGGTGAGTAAATATAGAACAGACACTTTATTTGCGAGAGATATGTAACATGGATTTTTGAGTTATTAGAAAACTAGCAGCTACACAGCAATGTCCAAGAATAAGCGACACAAGAACAACATGGGTGGGAAGTCAAGGAAGAAAAACAGTTGTGTTTAAGATCTTATCTTCTCTTGGAAAAGTAACAGGATGGGCAAATTACTTCAGAGAGGTCTCCAAAGGAAGTGTTATGGATGTGCCCGAGAGTGTTGAGTCGAAAGCTGAAAGCTATAGAAACAGCATGTCGGTAGCTTTAGAGGCTGCCAGTGGCCTTTGTGAACAATAGCTCTGTGTTTTGCTGCGAAAGGTAATTGTTAGAACTTCTTGCCAACAGCAACACAAGAGAAAAACAATGGTTTATAGATGAATAGAGCCACCTTGTAAACACAAAAGTCATTTACTTTATTATGCTGAAAGCACCTTAATGATTATTGGTTTCTTAAAATAAAAGGTGGAACAGGGATGAAACATTTACTTGTATATTTCTGAGGTCATCATAACAAACTTCTACCTTTTCCATAAAGTCTCACGTGGTTTTCAGTTTCCTTCCCCTTTTGTTCACCCTTCTGCAATTGTGAAGATAAATGCTTTACAGGACTCCCAGAATATCACGGAATGGTCAAACTCATACATAATGTCTTGGATAATGTCTGTTCTGCCTTTTTCCTGCTGAGAGGCCATGAAGTCATCCAAACATCAATACATCTTGCCTTACTTATTTTTGATGCAGATTAGATCAGTTTCCCCATTCTTTCTCATTTTCAGAGCTCACTGACATCATGGCCACCTCCAGGAGCTACAAGAAGCTGCTTTATGCCTGGGAGGGCTGGCACAACGCATCAGGTGTACCTCTCAGGGACCACTACCCCGCGTTTGTGGAGCTCAGCAACAAGGCCTCTAAAGCTGATGGTGAGAACTTTTCTTTGTACTGGAAGTGCAAATGGGAAATCATATTTACTGGCATGCCACAATGAAAAGTGAACAGTAAAGGAACAGAAATAGCTGACAAAGGAGGGCAACATATAAAAGAGAGAGGACATCAACATTTTGTCCTGTTTAGGATTTGAGGACACTGGAGAGGAATGGCGCTCTTGGTACGACTCTCCCACTTTTGAGAAGGATCTTGAGGAAATTTACAGGACCATTGAGCCGCTCTACCAGAACCTGCATGCCTTCGTACGTCGCCAGCTTTACAAACAGTATGGCCCCAAATATATCAACCTTAAAGGACCCATCCCTGCTCACCTGCTAGGTAAGACCAACCATTTTTACACGGCTAGAATTCTTTTAACAGGCTCAAATTTGCCAACAGGCCAATGCAACAATGTGTCCGGCGCAGGTCTAGAAGGGTGGAGTAGTGACCTATATGTCTCTCTCTGTGGTCGTTCTTCCACTTGTGCCATTTACACATGCCAGAAACAATTCAGTTGCAGACATTAAAATTAACACACCAGTGCAAGTCAGTTAGCGTCTTTATCTCATTACAGTAAATAAGGCGTTTTCCTGCTGCCTCTGAAAAAAGTCTCATAGCAAGTTTTGCCTAAGTGTGTTTTCTTCCTCACACACAGGAAACATGTGGGCCCAGACATGGAATAATATTTATAATACGATGATCCCATTTCCTAACAAACCCAACATGGATGTGACTGACGAAATGGTCAGACAAGTAAGTGTTAGAGAAATATTCTGTCTGGAAAATCCAACTATGTGTTTTTACATTATTCTAGTTCTACCATGTATCATTCAACAGGTTGTGTGATTGTTTCCTGTTTGCAGGGATATAATGCCCCATACATGTTTCGTGTATCCGAGGAGTTCTTTACTTCTCTGAATTTAGACATGATGCCTGAGGAATTCTGGAATGGATCCATGCTGGAGAAGCCTGAAGGTCGCGAAGTGGTGTGCCATGCATCCGCCTGGGACTTTTACAACCGCAAAGACTTCAGGTAACACAAACAACTTTACGTAGTCTTTTTAAAAAGGTTATTTATAACTGAGAGGTTGAACACAAATTAATGAACCGTATACTTGAGAATCCAGTGTAGAGAACATTCTGGATCGCAAGGACTTTATACATGCTTTTGGCTTTATTCATCCCAAATAAAGAATTTGGGATGAAAAACCTCTTTAAGTATCAAAATAGTTAACACATGGACTCGATTCACTGACTGTTAATCTTATTGTCAGATTCTTGAATTGATTACACTGATGTGTTGTGCTCTGCAGAATCAAGCAGTGCACCACAGTGACGATGGAGCAGCTCTTCACTGTCCACCATGAAATGGGGCACATCCAGTATTACCTGCAGTACAAGGACCAGCCTGTGGGATTCCGTCGTGGAGCCAACCCGGGCTTTCACGAGGCCATCGGGGATGTTTTGTCTCTTTCAGTGTCCACACCCAAGCATCTGCATTCAATCGGTCTGCTGGACAAAGTAACAGATGACATTGGTAAAGATCAGTCAAGCCTAGCCAAGTTTCATGCCTGATGTGAATGGTTGATGTCAGAAGTTTGTCAGCATCAGTGTGTTTGATCTTCCAGAAACTGATATCAACTACCTGTTGAAGATGGCTCTGGAGAAGATAGCCTTCCTTCCCTTTGGCTACCTCATTGACCAGTGGAGATGGGGCGTGTTCAGTGGACGCACACCACCAGATCGGTACAACGCCGACTGGTGGTACCTCAGGTAGACTTTCATAAAAATGTCCAAGATATTCAAATTAGATTGACAAATGTGTTTATTTTAGTGCTATCGGGTGATTAAAAAAAATTAACCTAATTAATTACAGGATTTGTAATTAATTAATCTAATTAATCACATTTTAATCTCATACCTCTTCAAGGCCCCCAAATAAAGAATTTGAATTCTAGGACATTACAAAATTGTAGTGCATGACTAATCAATAGAATGCACCAAGAAGAGAAGATTTGAAATCCACATTTTTATTGGAGTGTGCTTTATAAATGAAATTCAAAAGAAAAAAGGCCAAGCACATCAGCAAAGCAATTAGGCCAGGTGCATTTCTCAAAAATGCAATACAAATACAGTTAAATAAATAAAATTCAGAAATAAAATAAGGCTGAGTCTCAAATAGGCAAATAAGCAGACTCTCAATCACAATGAATACTAAAGCTGACTCAATACAGCAATTCAAAATGAATAGAATAACATGCCTCTAAATAAGGCAACATCAATAGCAAGATGCCAACAGGCTTTTCCTTTAAAAGGGTAAGCTAACGTTTAACTCTGTGTCCTTGACATGTTTTACATTTAAATGATACGTTAGGCTGGAGCTGCTTCGGTGATATGAAAATTCTCTTTTACAAAAGGTACAAATGATCTAATAATAATAATAATGGATTAGATTTATATAGCGCTTTCTCAAAGACGCTTTACATCGGATCCATTATTCATTCACTCCTCATTCATACTTGGTGATGGTAAGCTACGTGTAAAGCCACAGCTGCCCTGGGGCAGACTGACGGAGGCGTCTAAAGCGCAGAATCTGGGCTTGCCTCGCTCTCCTGTGTCGCGTCCATCTCTGTTGTCAGTCACCCAGCTTTTGACTAGTGGCGCAGGTCCGAAGTGACGTCACTGCAGCCTACGGGTCACTCAATGGGCCAAATTTAAAATGCTTGAGCATTATCTTACCACTCACTGTTAATTGCGTTAATTTTTATATTTGCAGCGTAATTAATCAAATTGATTAATTAATCTCCTGATGTCAGTCTCCTGCCCAATACTTTCCTGTGTTCAACAGCTTATAGCTTACCTGTCTGCTGTTTGGTGATGCAAAGAAATTATGGTAGAGCATGGCCATTTCAAAATTTTTGGATACAAGTGCGACAAGAGTAAGCTGGAATAAGCAAATCTGGAGTGTTTTTCTGTGGGTTAATTTCCCCAAGTGATGATTTCATATTTTTGTTATTATGGAAAGAAGCCTTTTTATGCTGTTGCCATAATATGTTGTATATTGCAGGAGCTATCTTTACTCCTGGCGAGGCTGAGCCCCAATGACTTTAATTGAGCTCCTCTGCAGTTACAGACAGCTGGAATAATCTTTGCTGCGTGTGTTGGAGTGACACAGCACACACGTCCAGGTGACTTTTTTTTTTTTTTGGATGCATGACACAATCTTTTTCTCCTTTCTGTTTCATTATGTAGGACAAAATATCAAGGCATCTGCCCACCCACCAGGCGTACAGAGGAGCATTTTGATCCTGGAGCAAAGTACCACATTCCTGGAAACACCCCATACATCAGGTCAGCAAATGTATTCGAAATATAAAGATTTAAAACGTGTGGAGAGGGAGCAGCAATCATTCAGTGTGCAGTTGTGATAAATGATTGGGTGCCAGGGGTATTATAACAAGGAAATGCAGTAAATGCCTATTGAGCTAGGAATTAAGTTATTGTCAGCTCTATTCCACAGTGTAATTACTGGCACTTGAGTGTTCTAGTAACAATCCACTTGCTCCACAATTGTAGGAAGTTTTGTCGTAAGAGCCTATATAAGAAAATTCTGACCCCCACTGCTTTCTCTAATGGAGAGGGGACTTGATGGGTTTTTTTTTTTTTCGTTGTTAAATAAGCAAACACATTCCGTGCAGTGGTTGTTAAAACATGCTTCTATACTGTTGGGTCAGTTTTACTTGGTAGTACTGTAGTCAGTGTAGTGAAACATGTAATTATTAGACACAAATTCTAGTAGCATTCATTCTTCTCTTACTTCTCATAAATGCCATTGCTTGCTGTTAAAAATTTGATTTAACTTTTTTTTTTGCTTCAAGACTTTTTTTCTGATTTGTGTCTATTCATTTTTAGCTGAATTTTTTAAAGTAATTCCCTGAAGGCGTGATAATTCTGTCCCCCCCCCCCCTGCAGGTATTTTGTCAGCTTCATCCTGCAGTTCCAGCTTCATGAGAAACTGTGTCAAGCAGCCAATCACTCCGGGCTCTTACACAGATGTGACATCTATAAATCTGCAGACGCAGGTCTTATTATGAAGTCAGTACTGTGATTTGACCTTCATTGCGTATTTCACAATGCATGACTAAACCAGCATCATTCACAAATGATCTCATTCTACTCCTTCCAGGAAAATTCTTCAAGCTGGTTCTTCCAGACCTTGGACTGAAGTTCTCCAGGAGGCCATTGGCACCAACAAGTTGAATGCCAGCTCGCTGATGGAATATTTCCGCCCCATTACTGAGTGGCTAATGAAACAAAATGAGAATCAGAAGGAGACCTTGGGATGGCCTGACTTTGACTGGGTCCCCCCTGTACCTGAGGGCTACCCTGAGGATATTAGTAAGTGTGGACATTGAGTGAAAGTGGATGGTATAACAAAAGATGAAACACGCTAACACCAAGGGAGGAAGTGTAGTCCTAAGAGTTATGGCTGCAATCTAAAACTATTAGCATGTCATGGAGTGAAGGCTTCGTGACACTAGAGTGAGTGTCCACTCAAAATTTTTATTGCAGAATGTCCTTTAATTCCATTTTGTTCTCGTCCACCCAGACAAGAACACAAATGAGATTGATGCAAAGAAGTTACTGGATGAGTACAACAGCACAGCAGAGGTGGTGTGGAACGCCTACACAGAGGCCTCCTGGAAGTACAACACTGACATTAATGAAGCCAATAAGCAGGCTATGGTGAGCTCTGACTGTCTGACTCCATCAATATCACCTCATCAACCTCATCATTTCTCAACAGGGAAATGGAACCGTTTCAATTTGTTTTCATGCAAGTAAATAGAAATGTGTCACTAAATCTACTTTTTCACTCAGTGACTAATCTCCGTGTGTGTTTACTAAAGTACCTGTCTGCCAATTTCATCACCTGTCCAAAAAATTGGTGTCAGGAATTATGAAAAAACAAAACAAGAATAACCACTATTCATTCTTTTCCTTTTTAGCTTGAGAAGAACCTGGAGATGTCAAACCACACCCTGGAGTATGGACGGAAGGCTCGGGACTACGACACCACAGACTTCCAGGACGGTTCGGTCAAACGCATCATTAACAAGCTCAGCGATATTGAGAGAGCTGCACTGTCCTCCGAAGAACTGAAAGAGGTGTGGAAGAATATAGCTGGAAGAAAAAGTCAACAGGCTGAAAGAGTTAAACTTGCCTGTCCAGTCTGACAGTTTTCACCATCAGTATGTGGCTGACAAGATAAGTCGCTGCTAGTAACACTAATCGTGCAGACGCAGTTAGATCCCACAGTTGTAGCCTTAAGGTTAGCAGTTTTTTGCATCCCAAATAAACAAGATCTCATTACTGAGTGTCATCTGACTTTATCGTCTTAGTCTGCCATGTTTTCACTTGGAAGCCTTTAGTATGTCAAAGGCCCGATTCTGCCAACTGTTCAGCTGAGAGCAAACAGATGTTCTAGACATCAGGTTCTGGGCCACCGTCATGGATTTTAGGCTTTAGGGCCCCCCAGGTATCTGGCCACACTGTGACAAGGCAGGCAGCTGATTACGAAGTATTTGCTGAGAGGGAGGGATTCCCTTCATAATACAGTTATGATAACGTTCTTTAGAAAGTCTTTTCTTAGACATAACCTGCCGATGGAAAACCTTTGTTTTACAGTACCTCACTAAGTCAATGGTTCTCCAGTGTTCTGTGAGTTTTTACTGCTGTGCTCTGAGGAAAAAAGTTCCCTTAGAGCTGCTTGTTGAGTTTAACGTTAGTATAGACTTGGCTAGTTTTAAACATCAGTATGTCATATTTTTATGGGATACACAAGCTAAATATTTACATATCGGAACCAGATGGCCGCTCATACTTTCACTCATATCAGATGTTTGATGAATGCCTTTTCTTTTTCAGTACAACACTCTCTTGTCCAACATGGAGACCAAGTACAGTGTTGCTGAGGTTTGCAGAGAAAATGGGACATGCCACCCACTGGATCCAGGTAAGACTAAGGACTAATGAATACACGAAATACATGCTGTGATAGTTAACCGTATGAGTAAAGACTTAAGAGACAAAGTAACCCATTATAATTATTTGTGTTTCTCAAGAAGAAACAAAGCAGCTGTCAAAATGAATGCTCTGTGGCACTGAAAAATAGATTGCAGCTGCAACTGGTGTGATTAAATAGTGGCTGTGTTTCAGATCTCCAGAAAATCATGGCAGTGTCTAGGGATTATGACGAATTGCTGTTTGCCTGGAAAGGATGGAGAGATTCTGCTGGCAAAGTGATTCGCCAGGATTACAAGCGATATGTTGAACTAGCCAACAAAGCAGCTAGACTCAACGGTACGACCTTTTGAGAATAATTTTTACATCCACATTAAGATTCTCTGAGCAGACTTATCTGAATATAAAAAGGTGGGCAGAAGAGAGCAGTAGCAGAGCTTCATTGTTTAGACCAAGGGATGGTTTGAAGTCTGAATATTAAATTTCATAATAATGGAAAGTGGCTGATTTATATTAGGAGTCACGCATGCACCGTTATGAAATAAACTTCCAAGTTGCTGATGAATGCTTTTGTCCCTGGTGTTCTCTGTAGGTCATGCTGACAATGGTGCTTTCTGGCGCTCCCTTTATGAAACCCCCACCTTTGAGGAAGACTTGGAGACTCTGTGGAAGGAGCTGGAGCCCCTCTATCTGAACGTGCACACCTACGTCCGTAGGGCTCTGTACAAGAAGTATGGCTCTGAGCGCATCAACTTGAAGGGGCCCATTCCTGCTCACTTATTGGGTAAGTAACAAGAAGGAAGTTCCAGGGTTTGAGGAGTTGAAGCTGAGGCTGCAAGCCAAAACTTTAGTCAGTATGGAATTTGAAAGATTCTAGCACTCAGGCCCAAACTCTTTTCATGCACCATGCATACCCCATTGATATTCTGTTGTTGGCTGTAGATGCACTGGGATTTAGGTAGGATTTAATTTGCTTTCAGAGGCATCCAGCGTGATATTGGTTGTGACAGTCCCACACGGCTAGGGACCGGCCTGGCTTCCAGTCGCAAATCTCTTGATTTCACACTGGCAGAGCAGAGGACGTCTTGAACTCATAACTTTTTAAGCATAAAAATAAAATATGAGTGCCACCTTCTGTCCTTACAGGCAACATGTGGGCGCAGACATGGTCTGGAATAATGGATTTGGTCATACCCTACCCAGACGCCACTCAGGTCGATGCCACTCCACAAATGGTAGCACAGGTGAATGAGCACTTGGCACAGCTCACACATGAATACTCTCAAAGAACACATACTAAGGCAATAATCCACCATCTGCAATGTAAGTTTAGAGGTCATGTATCAGTTTCTTTCAATAAAGAGGGGATCAAGCAGAATGAGAGTATGTAGAAGATGCTAATGGCACTAGATGAAAGCAGAAGTTATCCAGTACTGCCATGAAGTGTACTTCATTATACAGTACTACATATTTTTGAGGATTATGTGTGTTACAATAATGTGACCTGTTGTCCTTTTCAGATCTGTAATCTGTTTACAATGTGTGACGTCACCCTTCTCTCTAAAATGGATGTTGTCTTTTTTCAAAATGTCGAAATATGTAATTTCCTGGAAACATTTTAATATATACAAAAACTCATGTCTTCTACAATTTTTTACCCTTTTCCTACTCAGGGTTGGAATGCTCTCAGAATGTTCCAGGAATCAGACAAGTTTTTCACTTCTCTTGGTCTGCTGCCGATGCCACAAGAATTCTGGGAGAAATCAATGCTGGAGAAACCGTCTGATGGGCGGAAGGTTGTGTGTCACGCCTCAGCTTGGGACTTCTATAATCGGAAAGACTTCAGGTAAATCTATTTTTTATGGGACAGGTACTCTTTAGTGTTTTGAACTTTTGACTAACAGCAAAACAAAGGAAATAAACAACACATTTTGTCACTACAAGGCACAAAAACACATACATATAGGAAACCACCAGACTTGAAATTCAGATGGTGAGATGATATTCTTTGTAATTCACTGTAATGGCAAGCTATCAAAATGTAGTCCAGGAAAATCAATTTGCATTTATGAGAGTTTGCTGTAATTAAAGCCTTGTTCGTGTTCTCAGGATCAAACAGTGCACTGTCATCACTATGGATGATCTGATCACTGTTCACCATGAGATGGGCCATGTGCAGTACTTCCTGCAGTACAAAGAGCAGCCTGTATCCTTCCGTGACGGCGCCAATCCCGGCTTCCATGAGGCCATCGGCGACGTGATGGCCCTGTCTGTGGCAACACCGAAGCATCTACAGAGTATTGGCCTTCTGGACAAAGTTGAGAGCAACCCTGGTGAGCAATCACGACTGTGAGTTAAATATAATGACATGACGTCAATACAACAATGATGTGTTTGCTGTTCACGTGTCCAGAGAGTGACATCAACTTTCTGATGAGCATGGCGCTTGACAAGATAGCCTTCCTGCCTTTTGGCTACCTGATGGACCAGTGGAGGTGGAAAGTCTTTGATGGACGAATCCCGTCGACTGAGTACAATAAAGAGTGGTGGAACCTCAGGTGAAGTTTTCCATCACTTTTATGATTGCAAAGTGTAATACATATCATCTAGGCAGAATTGTTATTAGATGAAGCTAATTTAATTAGTGATAAGTGTATTGATCATGGAAATAATGTACTGTAAATGATTTACTTCAATTTTAGTTAGATTTTATTGCATTACAGAATGAAGTACCAGGGATTGTGCCCACCTGTAGCCCGCACTGAGGATGACTTTGACCCAGGTGCAAAGTTCCACATCCCTGCCAATGTGCCTTATGTGAGGTAAATATATTCATTATCAGTCCAAGCCAACAAAACACCTGATAAGTGAGCACAGATGGAGTGATAGCCGTTTCAAATCTCTATGGATGGATAAGATAATACTGTATAATGTATTTCGTGGTTCAAAGACTCACCGTTATGAGCCCTTAATTTCAAAGTTCAACTTTTTTTTGTGGTTTGCTGTGTTTTTCTGCACGTAAAGCCAAAAGATGTGATTGTGTATTTCTATCAATCTTCAATCAGGTACTTTGTTAGCTTCATCATCCAGTTCCAGTTCCATAAGGCACTATGCAATGCTGCCAAGCATGAAGGACCTCTACATACCTGTGATATCTACGAATCTAAAGAAGCTGGGAAGCTCCTGGGGTTAGTACAAATCCATACAGGATGGGACAGATCTGACATGTAAACTTTTGAATAAGTTTCAACAAATATCATTAAGATATCATCTGTATCTCATGTTGTCTTTCTAACATAATAAACCTCAATTTAATTAGATACCGTAACTGTTTGAGCTATGTGTAGTATAAATGATCAAAAACATTTGTTCCATTGAGAAATGACTTGAATTTCATTAATGTGGTATAGCTGATATGTTTGTATTGATCCCTGATGGCAGTTGGTGAAAATATGATTTCCATCTGTGTAATTGTCTCTAAACCCGTCTTGCTTCTGGTCTTTCTCTCCTTGACCCTCTCCTGACCTGTGTTAATGTCGGCAGTGATGTGATGAAGTTGGGCTTCAGTAAGCCTTGGCCAGAGGCTATGGCCTTGATCACCGGCCAGCCCAAAATGAGCGCCCTACCACTCATGGAGTATTTCCGACCTCTCATCCAATGGCTGGAAAAAGAGAACGACAAGAACAATGATATTCGTGGGTGGCCTGAATACAACTGGACACCTTCAAGTCCTGGTATGTCAGTACAGTTGTGCATAGTTTGATACAACCCAAGTAAGATTTGTATTAAATATGTGTTTGAATAAGTTTTCAAATCTCTGACCCAAATGTGTCTTGAACTCTTTCAGATGATAAAAAAAAAAAAAGAGCTGTAATTAATTCTGTTTGTCTCCTGCTGTGGCTTATATAGAAATCAATCTCCTACTCCTCTTGTTTTACTGATGAGATCCTGCTGAAAGGATGTGTACAGATTAGATGGATGAGATTCTCAGCAACAGGGTGAAGGATAGTGAGGGAGAGGGGGTGGGGGGAAAGGAGAACACAGCTGTTGTTCTGCAGGCCAAGCACGGGATATAGAATTTAAGTGCAAACATGGGTAACGGTGTGGAAAAAATGTAAAGGGTGGAAAGTGATTTTTTTTTTCTCTTCAGGCAGCACTGCTTGACAATAGGTAAGCTTCTCTGCTGTCAAACACGGTGCCGTAAATGGAGTGCAGTCACGTTTTCTGAATATCATTCCATTTAAAATCTACACTGGTTGCACTTTCATATTTGTTCACCATGTAGGTGATCTGCAAAAACAGGGTAGACAAAGCAGTTTAGAAGTGAAGGTGTGTTCTTCCATCTCTATCTCAGAATATAAAATATCTGATCATTTGTGTGGCTCTTTCAGTTGTGGCTCAAAGGTGTTTTTAAAATCTGGAAATTAATCTTTGTTGAAATTGTAAAAGTATATTTGAGTGAAAAACAACCAGCCAACTCTGACTTACTCTTTATTTCATGTCGGTGCAGCAGTTACAGAAGTTAAGGCTGATAAAGTAAACTTCCTGGGTATGGATGTGACCAGCTCAGCAGCTGCAGCCGGCCAGTGGATCCTGCTGGTGCTCGGTTTGGTCCTCGTGGTGGCCACCATCCTACTGGCCTACAAGTACAGGAAGTCAAAAAAGCAGATAAAGAAGTCCTCATCCATGATGGAGCTCAAGTAACAGGACTAGACATCAACGATGGGTCCAGTAAGGCCAGCTGACTCTAGCAGTGCCGAAACCCAATGTGAACATTTTTGTGTCCGGTGCATCTCGTCAAATTTGCTCTTTTTTTTTTTTTTTTTTTTTGGTCTGCCTCTCTGAATTATTCTTGTACATTTTTTTTGTATACAGATTAATTTCTGCCTATGCAAAAGGAGATTTCAATTTTGTAATTTATTCACAGTATTTGATGTTTTGGAAGCAATTGTTATTAAATAAATGTAAAATGTGTGTAAGAATTTTTAAGCATTTGATTTTCTTTTATGTTGGCTTCTTTGCATTTGTAAAATAAAAACATTAAATACGCGTTCCGTCTATTCATGCACAATAATCTGGGACAGACAGATCAGTGCTACAACACACTAAAATGAACAAAGGATAAAATTAGAAAATGTGGAAAGTTCTCTCATAAGAAATTCTGACTTTATGATCCATCGTGACATTTAATTTAGTTTCAAGTCGGGTATTTTTTCTTGAAGCTATAAATACTAATCAATGCCATGAAGCTGATCTACGTGTACCTGCAAATTTTATAATATCGTTCTTATCCTGTCAGGCTCACAAGGAAAATAAAGAATAAGGCCAGCAATGACACAAAGTTTAATAAACAATTTAATTACATTTTAACTGCACAGTTACTTACACAGGAGAGTTTGTGCAACTGCTTTAGACCTTTCCTCTTTACTCACAATGGAGCCTTTGTTGCAGCACAAAAAGTCACAACCTGTGGACTCTTAATGGCAGCTAGAGCGGAAACAGTGTTCTGTCCCGTTAGAGACTGCTCAGTGATGTCTTCCTTGGGTCCGGTCTCTGTTCAGAGCTGCAGGTCAGATCATGTTGGTTCAGAAACAGTCCAAATTTTAATCTATCGTTTTCAAAAATGCAAAACTTTGGGAAGTAACGAAAGCCAATGACGTATGCCTTCATTTAGTCAATCCAGTGACTTTTCCTAGTCTATAATTCATTTAACTGCTAGAGTTTAAGCCACAGACATACAAAAGATCATGTATTATTTAATCCAGTGTCCATGACTTCCTGTATCTGAAATTTCTGAAAAGATCCAGATCTTTACTGCAACGACACAAGGCAGCATAATAAATAATATAAAATTGACTTCCCAACATGTCATCTACACATATTCTTTCTACATACAGCAAAACACTTAATGCTTTTTGAACAGTTGCAGGAGTGATTGAATGATTGCTGTGTAATATATATTGGGTGACTACAACATGTACAGCTGGGCTGTAAAACCAGTACCTCTCTGTGTTTATTCCCTGAAACCAGTGACGACATTTTTCTGCGTAGTCTGAAAAATAGTCACTTTTTCCCTTGGATGTCAGTGCATCAACTTTTTTTTTTTTTTCACAATAACTGCATTGAAATGAAATGATCTACATTTGCTTGAAATGACATTCTCTGAAGATGTGTGGTCATGGATTTTGGTCAGTGTATTCTACTGTAAGTGTAGATTGCAATTGATCAACACGATAGCTGAAGGTTTAAAAGTCATTTTAAACCTTTGGACCACAAACAATGCCTGGAGACAGATGAACACACACGCAGATATACTGCCGGCTCCTGGTTAAAAATTACATGACGAATGAGGAGCAATTTTTCTCAGAGGATTCAGAGGAAAATAACATGTAAGCAGACAAAATTCAATACATACAAACTCACAATGTAATCAATGCCATTTACAATTCACTGTTGAATGCAACCCCGATTCCAATTTACAACACTGCATTCAACAAAAATACTTAACAAATTACAATCTCTGAAACAAATATGTTCAGCATATTGCACTGAAAAAGATTAAATCTACGAAAGTTAAAAAAAAAAAAAAACCACACCGTAACATAATTATGCACTATCCACATTTGGTCCGTGCACTTCAAAGTGTTTCCTGGCCCAACGTTCTTGGTTCGGCCCATTTCAAACCAGTGTGACAGTAAGTGGTTCAGGGTCCAAGGTAAAAGCCTCAGTAATAGTAGCGTTGCATCTCTGTCCAGTTTGTGATCCAGTACTTCTTCTGTGGCTCCTCCGGCTGAAATCCAAGATTGAACTGATAGCGCTCAGCCTTACAGATTTTCACTCCCTGGTGCTTTGGCATTATCCGGTAATAGATGGCCCGCTTGAAGAATCCAAGCTAGTTGGGAGAGAGGAAGAGAGGAGAGAGAACTTAAAGAGGGAACACTTACACAGTGGGAGAGCTGGGATTAATGACATGCTGCGAGGGAAAATTAGGTAAGAAAAATAACTGCACTCTGAGTAAGATGCAGAAGAGAGGATAAGTCGACATGACGTAGACACCAGCAGCGCAATGCTGAGTCTCAGCTTGGAAGAAAAGTAGCAGCAGTGTTAGTTAGAGACAAATAGGAGACATGAAAGTGGAAGTTTAGTGGTGAGTAAGTAGAATAACACCCCAAGCTCAGGCGTGATTAACAGCAACCAAAGAACATCCATTTTTTAGGGGTGGTTACCAAAAGCCCCACTGGTGCGTGCTGCCCATGGGGGGCCTCAATAGTCTTCAGTCAGCCTCTCTGTCTCAGAGGGCTGGATCTTCATCTCAGCCTTCTGGGCCTTGGCCTCATACATCTCCCTCCTGTTGGCCCTTTGGAAGAAGCCACACTGGGAAGGGTGGAGGTGGAGGAGGGTTCACGGGAGGTAAGTCAAAGGTTAGACCGAGGGCTCAAAATAGCAACTAGAGATCAGTCAGATCAGCTATCATGTGATTCAGAACAGATTGCTGATGATGTGAATGATAGCTACTGGAGTGTAATCAGAGAGCTGATTGGTCGTCTCACCTTCCAGAGTATCAGTATGATTATTCCCAGCAGCAGAATTCCTGCTACAGCTGCCGAGATGATGACCCATAGTGGGAGCTCATAGGGAACCTCCACCCCCTCCACTGGCTCTATTTCTACGGTGAACTGTAGGAGGGAAGAGGAGGAAGAGTCAAAGTAAATTTTTTCTTCATCACCATCATCATCATCATCATCATCATCATCACCACACACCATGTTTGTCTGACTGTCCATCTTGATGGTTGGTAGGTCGGTAATTAGCTTCAATGTGGCTTGACCTCTGACTGTAACTCTCAGAGCATTGGCATAGTCCTGGAGAGAAGAAGGCACACACACACACACACACACACACACACACACACACACGTATTGAAACATTTCAAAACCATTACTAGACATAGTAGATATACTCAGCACAAAACTCACTGATGCTGTTCTTAGAAATAAAATAAAGAGCATCTCATAAAAGACAAATCATTGTAACAAGAAAACAAGAAAATAGATGGTTTTAATTCTGGATTTTGAAATTGGTAACAATACTCTGAGAATCAAAGCACATGGTTAGCTGGTAAAAGGTTTATCTCACTACTGCTGACCTCAAGCATGGTGCTGTTCCACAGGCGGGAACGGACATAAATCTTGGCGGAGTCGGTCATGTTGAGCAGCGGACAGGTGAACGTCACGCAGCGCGCTGTCCCCTTGGAGCATTCCTTAGACATAATATTAAATGATTTAAGTTTAACTGAGCAATAAGAACGATTGTTTTACTGTTTTAGGATGCACACCATCTCAATTAGTATTTAACTTTTGGAAATGCTCATTAATATTTGTATTTTAAATAGCAGAAGTGGTTCACGTCAGAAGAGTGTCAGGTTTTTTGATGTACAGGTCTGTCAGTCAGTTTTAGCTGTTTTTGTTGACCTTCATGCTCCATCAACGGGTTAATTATGGGTCAGAAGTCATGGTCATGATATTCATGGTCTTTCTGAACATAGGTGGTCTTTTTTTTATACTGCTTTAAAATCATGCCTGTGTGTGTTTGATGGCGTAGATCCCCATCTTACCAGCAGGTATGTCTCTTTGCGAGGAGTGAGCAACGTGATGGCGGCTTGCGGCTCAATGATGTGTGGGTTGTTTGCATCATCGCTCACCACAACCTGCCGTTTAGCACGTGTTTGTCGGCTCTCTGACAACTGGGAGACAAAAGGGGGAGACAGGAAATGAAAGGAAGAAGCAGAGGAGACAGAGACATGACGTCAGAGGCCTGGTAATTACTAGTTTAGATAAAGGCATTCCCAAATTGTTCTCAGAATAGCATTGTCATCTCCACCATCTAAATCTGGACTGCTTGTCTTGTTACTTTCTATTTGTGGCTCTTTGAGGTGGCATGTGGCGACACAGACGTGTTTCACTAAATTATATTTCTGAAGAGCCGTGGTTTGGCTTGGAGACTATTTTCACACCATTTTTCTATACCACTCGCTTTCACTCATTTACAGAATTACAGCACGTGGAAGAAGCCTATGAATGACAAACTCCACAGCAGCACAGTTTACATGTTACCTAACAGTGTCCCAGTGGGAAAATCAGCATTACTAAACCATCATGCAACGCTAACAAGCTAAGCAACATACTTTACTTGTTAAACATCAGGACTCAAGTAGGTTGTCAGTAATGGAATATTACTGAGCTGATGCATTTGATGTGTGACTTTTGTAGTTTTGTTGCTTTCATCTGTTTTTCATTTCTAGTTCTACTTATTATTACTACCAGGTTGAGACGCTACTTCTGCCAGGAACAAAATGTTTTCATTTAGTTTAATCCTGTTCGAAGGATTACAGAAAAACTGCTTGATGGATTTTCCCGAAACCCAGAGGGGGTGTTGGGCGTGTGACAGAGAACAACGCTTGCAATGTTGGAGTAGATCAATGGGCAGATCCACGACTTAAAAAAATACTTCCTTTAATTTGCCACATTCATTGATTACATATAAGCTACCTGATAGATTAGTTGGACTTGAATATTGAAAGCCGCCATTTGATTGTTAACATGTTTTAAGTCAAATGAGTAATTGATTATAAGTTTATGCAAAAGGACTTCTGCCTCCCCGCAAACGGATCTACTAATTTCCTGTGTGATTGTTATTGTATTTTATTCAAGCTTTTTTATTTATTAGATGTATTTCTCGATTCTTTTTGTATACTGTACATATATTAAACATAAACTAAAGTCATTAATGTTTTTGTATAAATGCTTTTTCTAATCCAAATTATTATGTTCACAAAATGATTTTTCAGCACCTGATTCAGATTTACAGGATATTTCATTCTCAATGTGGTATAAATATGGGCTTCATTCATTCATCTTCTTCAAGACAAGACAATTGTAAAAAGACTTGTCGTCAGCCGCTTATCTGAATCTGGGTCACGGGTTATGATGGAGCCTATCCCAACTGACTGAGGGCGAGACGCGGGGTACACCCTGGACAATTCGCCAGTTCATTGCAGGACCACACAGAAAGACAGACATCCTTTCACACTCAAACCTATGGACCCTTTGGAGTGACAAATTCACCTAAGTTGGATGTTTTTGGTGGTGGGAGGAAACCAGAAAACCTGGACAAAACCCACACAGACACAGTTGAGAACACACAAACACAACAGAGTAAGGCCCCAGGTAGAATCATACCAAGGACCTTCTTGCTGTGAGGTAACAGCCCTACCCACTGTATCACCATACATAGCCTTTAGGGAATGAAATATCGGCTCTTGCAGGAAAACAGTGTTACTGTCCCTCTAGAGTAACTGTAAAAACGAGCCTTACAGTGAGGTTGAGCAGATTGACGACTTCTCCAGGAGGTTTACATTCCACCTCTGATTCTCCCTTGACAACAATCTTCGTCAGGTACAGCAGCCACTTGCCGTTGGATACTTCAAACGGCCACTCAAACTCCACAGCCAGTGTCCCCAAGTTGCCCAGAGGATGACTCCTCATGTCAACCTAGTGGGACAAATTCAGCATCACACAAACAAAGACACCAGCTTAAAAAAAAAAAAAAATCAAACATAGGACATGAAATAACAGACAAGATTCAACTGTGACTTGGAAATAGAATCCACCCATGGCGCTGCTTGCACCACAAACTATAGCTCACAGAACAATCTTAGAACGTTCCATGCATTATTAAACTAAAGAATAGACACTCTGGGTGGACAGGAGGGAAGAGTGGGTGAGTACCACACATACTGTTGATGCAGTGTAAAAGTTTTAGAAGTGACTCACGTTGAAAGAGAGCTCCACCAGACTGCCAACGTCACTAGTGTTGACCATAGCTGACTCGCCCATCACTGTTCCACCAAATTTAGTTTGCACCACAGAGTTTGCTCTAAACAGGGTGACAGATTAAAGTTATTGTTTGCTCTACAGGTAAAAAACTGCAAGAAAAGAACATGTTGGGTGGCATTTAGTACTACAATATGTGGTTTTTACTCTAAATACGATGCATCACTCACATTTGAAAGGAAGGTATGATGGTGTTTTCTATCAACAGGGTTACGGGCACAGGATTCAGGTCTCTCTGCTCACTTAGACTAGAAACAAAACAATTGTTATGAGATGATGTTCAAAACCTCAGTAACAATTGATAATTACTATGAAACTTTAAATAAAAAAAAAAGGTGGAATCCAAATCCAAACCTTGGATATAAGGATCCAATGATAAACACTCACGTGGACAGAAGCAGCTGGGATTTCACTTCTTTCGTGTACAGATTTATCCCTGTTGTCTCAAACTTCAGGATAAGCGACACCTAATAATTAAAGCAGAAAGCGTGAGGCCCATGTTAACAAGATAATGTCTAAATCTAGACACTGTCAATCAAACTTACCTTTTCATTGCTCTTCAGCGGGTTCCCCAGCTCACAAATCACTGTGACATCAAAAGTGCATTCCACATCAAGGTCCTGAACACAAAATGATGTAAATCAACAATAATAGTGTCAAAAACTTGAGAGTACTTCGTCAAAAATAAAAATAAGTAAATAAAAATAAACAAACTTTAATGTAATGCAAGTAGTGAAGAAATAACTAATCAAGATCATTTCTCGATCATTTGCTGCCCCCTTGTGGACGTACCGCCGACCTGACGCCAGAGTAACTCAGTGAATCAGGAATGGTGGCGTTCAGCATGGCCTGGTGGGCGTCTTCAGCCAGCTTCCCCCGCTCAGGAGAGTTGGTCACCTCCACCTTCAGCCTTAGTATCCTCATATTGCTGTTAAACTGAAGGACCTGTGATTTGCCAAGTCTGCGCACAGAGATGCATAAACAGCACATGTTAATTATTCTATTATCGTTTCAATAATTCTTTGTGACGAATGAATCCATTTGCGGCTTGTCAGTAGGCAATCCACTGCTTTAATAACGCATGGCAGATATAGTTGAGATCATTTGAGATGTAAACTGTCTTGCACAGAGTTGATGTGAATGACCGATGTCTGCTAAAAGTGCTACGAAACTCATAATACAATAGTTTAGTTCAGGAGAGAAAACTGGAAACATGGAGGAACGGCTTTTTTTTTTTGCAGAATTTTCTTTCACCTTGGATAAGGCTTTTCCTCATCATCGACAAACTGGGCTTTCACCTGCAGGTTGCTGCTGCACCGATTGTCTGAGCCACACTCCTTCTGAAAGTTAATCTGCAGGAAATGGAACATGTTATATTCCCCAGTTTACTGGTGCACATAAACATGTGAAGAACATAAAAAGAACATGTGTTCTTCAAACTGCAGCTACTGAACTGATGGAATATGAATGTAGTGTTTTCACGCCATACCTCTGTTCTTTGAGACAGTTTCTGGTCATGGCTGAGAATCGGGAAGGAGTCCAGGTTCTGCACGGAACGTCTGGCTTTGGGTTTTTGTTCATGTAAGGAGAGGTTGAGGGAAAAAACCACCGGCTCCAGTTTGTCCCTCACAGGTGCCTGTAGATTCAGCCCAGATTCTTAAATAAGTCTGACAGGTACAAATATATGGTGTTTGTGCAAGAGCTCCTTCTCAAACACAACAAAACACAAGGGACGGGTCACACCAAAATCAAAAATAGTTTTTCTCTAATCTGTAGTGCTGTCTATCCCTCCGGATTATTTGTTAGCTGTAATGTTTTAGTGCCTACATGAAACTACTAAAACAAGGTGAGTAAGTGGGTGAGGCTTCTACATAGTATACATAAACATAATACCGTGTGTTCATATTGAAACCTTACCACTACAAACAGTTTTAGAGTGTGACACTTGGATTTTGAAGATGGCAGACTCAGAAGGCCCGTAAACGTGTCATCTTTGTTGTCCAGGAAACGAACACGAGGGCTTCTTCTTCTCTCCATGTCAGCCTCCACCATGTACTTCACCGCTTTATAAAACAGAAACAGAAATATTATGGTACATAAGGAACAGGACGCTGCCAGCATACCAGTATTTGCACAGTTTGTGAATTATATTGCATAAAGCACGCTCAAAACTGTAGCTTTGATCAAAATTATTATTTATTTTGAGTTAATATGGTAAAGTTCTCACTGATGTTTCTCTTGAAGTCTTTGTTTCCATTGCTGAGCGTGAACGACATACACAGAGTCGCTGTAATGCTGTAGAACAGAAAGGAAGATGAGTCTGTTAACACGTTAAACAAAAACAGTCTGAGGTGACGATATTCTGCAGAGGCAGCTCACCATGGTACATTTCCAGGACACTGATTAGGGTCTACTATCTTTGGCTCAACAGTGAAGTCTTTAGTTAAGTGGATAACTGGACGAGCTCTGATACAAAAAGAAAAAACCATAATGACAAACTGTGGTCAACTTAAATCATTTATCTTTTTTTGTTCTGTCTTGAACATGATTTATAAAATTAAAATCTAAAATTATAAAAAATATTTGTGGGAAAAAAGGCTTGAAAACACTGTTTTTCTTTTTATCAAAATCATATTGTATAATACAAAATATCTAATCTGTACTATTGAACTGAATTTAACATAAGTGACATGTTCATGTTATCTCTACCTGAGCAGGGCCATGCGGTCATCCAAGGAGCCAACTAAGATGTCAGGGTAACTGTTGTCGTCCATGTCCATCCCCCCATTGATGGAGTAGCCGAAGGTTTGGAACCCCGCATTTACAAACGATTTACCCTCAATTACCTACAGGGAGAGCAATGACACATGGGAATTCAACACAACATACATGATCCTTTCAGGTGATCCTAAAAGTAAGATCAGATGTTACCTGACTGGGCTCCTGTGAGACTCCCTCTTTACTTCCCATCCATATGTAGACCTTTCCTGTGTCGCTGAATGGTGCTCCCACTGCAAAGTCTGCAAACATACAAATAGTTCACCGAAACAAAGGCAGACAGTTCAGAAGAAGCAGTGAGGACGATGTACTGGACATATTAGTCCTCTAGGGAGCAGCATAGCACTACTTCATTGGTTAGAAGACGACCATCAGTAGCCTTTTTCAGGTTTTATTATTCAGGTTATTTAATAGCTTTGCAAGAGTAGCTAAAACAAGAATAATCAACCACAGAACTCATCGATTTCATAGGTGGTCGTAAACGCTGGATCTGACAAACTAAAAGAAATGTTTACTGTTCATACAGTCATACCTTGAAATCCATCTTGGTTGATGTCACCAATGGCGCCCAGTGCAAAACCGAATGCAGAGCCCGACAGACCCTTCAGCACCAGGGTGGCGGTTTTTTGGAACGATCCGTTCTCATTCATGAAGATATACACAGCTCCCCCCTCATCTTTCATACGGTCAAAGTAGAACGGGGCACCCACTATCAAGTCATTCCAACTGCAAGGATATACAGAAATACAGCTTAGTGTGCAAGTCACTACACACACGAGGTAACCATAAGGTTGATTGTCTCCCAGCACAGCTTAAAGAGCATGAAGGAGATAACAAGAGGAGAGCTGGACAGAGCCATAGAAGGGCATCGAGTGAGCAGCAAGTGAGGATGAACAGGAGGAGCAGGCAGCCACTGGTGTGTCTGTTTCTGACCAGACTGTCAGGACGATACCCGGCCTCGTGTGGCCGGAGTGTGTAGGCAGTTCCAAATGAGCACCTATGGGATGTTATGAATCAGTGCATCTGATGTCACCAAGTACCAGCACAGACTGATTCAGACCTGATCCAGGTCCTGGGGGAAGATCCCTCAGGACACCATGCATGAAGCGTCAACAGTGTGATTAGGTGTCATTAATGTATATAAACACGAGCAATGCGTACGCCGATAGAAGACGGCACGTTATTTTTCTGCCCTGAAATCCTACAGGATGTTCACCCACATTGAGGGTGAACATCACATCATCTTAACATGATGTCATGACAAACGCTCTCCATCAGTTGCTGGAAGGACATGTTTTCTCCTCTCATCTCAGCCGTGACATACACACATATATCAGCTTCACGCATTCTCTGCATAACACGGGGATCATATCCGTAGGGCATTCAAGCGTGAGGCTGCTCAGAAGCACAGAATGCCTTTACAGTCCACCACATGCAAACATTAGGATTCTCCTGTTCGCCCTAAGCTTGTAGTTTTTGTTTGTTAATTTGACAGTTTAAATTTGATTCGCCTTAATCTAAAACCAAAACAATGGATGCAAAAAGGATCAGGTCTCTGTTTTGAGGCACGCACTTGTCATTGTTGAGGTCGGTGACAGCCAGGCTGTTCCCAAAGTACGAGCCCACTTGTTCCCCGGGGATGATGAGCATGGGCTTGATGTTTTGGTTTGTCTTTGTCCCAAGTACCACAGAGCCCTTGGCCTCATCCCTGGGAGACCCCGTCACCACCGTGTAATCATCATGGCTCAGCAGCTTTTTCTCCTCGAGCACGGAATAACCTGTGGACGGAAGCATTCGGTACTGACTGTTAAGCTGTAATCTGACCTGTGTGAAAACAATACAGGCCATTCTGAATGAAACACCAGGAGGAAACGGGATGCGATACAGTTTGCATGAACTGAAATCTTGCTTCTAATGGTTCTTTCACTATTGATACAAAGAAGTGCATGTTCCTATGACAATCATGATCCAAAAATTCATAATGCATATTTACCCATGTAACTATATCTTTTTGACAGCTGTCCAAAGTCTTTGCCTACAGAGTCCCAGGCGTTTGCTGGATCTGGATCTCTCCATATTACGTGAACATTTCCTACATAACAAAGCAGAATTAGACAACAAGGTTATATCTGCTCCATTTACAGCAAACAGCGTTCCCAGACAGAGAATAATCCCACTGACAGACTAACACTAGAATTTCCTAGACTTTGCATGGGGTTTTAATCCCGGTCTGTGAAACCAGCTCATTATTTCCACACTAAGCAACAAAACACAGTTTTAGTTTTTACTCCTCAGTACTCACCTTGCCATATATAGCTGCCTGTAGCACCAACGTAGACGTCATTTTCTGTCATTCCTCCCGAGATGCCCATGTTGCACATGCCCTCAAGATTCATGTCAAAGTTGGGGTTGCAGATCTCATAGCTGTATCGCTGCCAGTCGTCGTTGGGGTCGTAGGATAGGTCGTTACTCCTGATGAAACACTTTCCTATCATCCGCCGCTGCTCCCCCGACACCCCATGGATGATCTTCACATAGCGATGCCCACATGCCTGGACATGAGTATGTTGAGGTTTTTTTTTTTTAATTGAAATTGAAATTTTTAATGTTCTATAATCCAACCTTCTCAGATAAGGTTCACATTATGAAACACTGAAAGAAATAGGATGGGATGTCATCTCACCAGCACGCGTCCTGCTGTCTGTCGCCTCTGACTGGCCACAGTCACGCCCAGCCACATGCCCTCCACCATCTCAGAGGGGTTTGCTGTAGATGGGTCACATGATTCGGGTCAGGTGTGGCAAATATATGTTAAAAGAAAAGTTCATTTAAAGTCACTATTGTGTTAATAAAGTAAAAAACCTACAGTCTTACATTCAGATTATTGAAATAGTAGTACGCTACTTTGACAAGCACACCTTTAAGGTCCCAACAAAGCAATGGTGAATCTGTTTTACATCCTGTGGAGTGAATTTTGTACTTTTTTACAGGCCTCTTTGGCAAAGGCATGACAAAATATTTAGCATGTTCATAGCAATAAGATGAAAAGAACCAAAACAGTAAAGCTCCTTTCCTGGAACACATCCTGACACTTACTATCCACAAAATATTCATTGATCCAATCTAAGCATCAAAAATGATGCTTACACACATCATGATTTTTTCTTTTAGCCTCTGGTGGGATGATTCACCTCTGGTTAAGAGGTGAGTAAGTCTATAAGTTAATAACCTTAAATTAAGTAAGAATGCACTTTCATTTCGTGGAGCTCATCTTGCAGGAAAGGCACATTTTAGTGAAGATCACACTACAGAACATGTTCCTGATTTTTGACACGCTGTTCCTAGAGTAAAAAGAGGAAGCTAACTAATTACAGTGCCTTGCGAAAGTATTGCCCCCCCCCGAAGAACTTTTTGACAATTTGCCACATTTCAGGCTTCAAACGTAAAGATAACAAACTGAAAATGTTTTTCAAGAATCAACAACATATGAGACAGAAGCGTGAAGTGGAAACAAATCTATTCAACATTTTATATTGTCTTTACAAATAAAAAACTGAAAAGTAGGATGTGCAAAAGTATTGGCCCCCTTTAAGTCTTTAAGTTTGAAGCCTGAAATGTGGCAAAATGTCAAAAAGGCTTGGGGGGGGGGGCAATACTTTCGCAAGGCACTGTAATCTCAGTGAGCCAACTTATCTCTGCTTACTTGTAGAGATCAGGTCCATCCTGGAGCAGTCGGTGGCGTCTGTTGTGATGGGGCACGAGTAGACGGCACCTGTCTCATTGACATTTTGGAGAGAGAAGGCTTTCTCTTTAGGTGCGCCTGCAAGAAGCCTGCGATACACACAGACGGGACAAGATAAAGATCTTTTTCAGATTTTTTCTGAGATTTTTCAAGTTTTGTTTGAGAATAAAACGGAGTAGCAGCCATGTGAAAAGTTAATCAATACACAGATACGAGCGACTCAACATATGTGTTGTTTGAGATACGTGCTGTCACTCGAATCATATTTTTGTTCCATATATGAACAGAAATTCACTTTACCAGTCATGCCACTACTAGTTGTGGACGGGTACAACATCCACTGAGACTGCATCTCATTCTTTCCCATGTGATGTCCACACAGTAAAGACGTAGCTGGTGTGTGCTCGTAACCTTTGTGTTTCTTTTCATACTTTATCATTGTTTATGTAACTTATATATAATTACTTATATAGAGGTAAAGTATGCATATCTTTTGGTTGATTTTTTTTTTTTTCCAGAATTTGGAACACAGAACCATCTTGCTGTAAGACGACAGCACTGCCCACTGCGCTACCCTGGATTAAAATTACTTTAGTTATTTAAAATGTGGAAAATTTGTTTGAGAAACGAGCAGATTAACTCACGAGATCAGTCACAGAATGAATTCTACTAGTGTCTTAAGGTACTCCAGGAGTCTGTACTAACAGGGGTTAAAGTCTGCATTTTAATATCCCTTTGTTTGCACTTTCATCTGCTGTTTAGACTTAAAGACACAAACACACACACACACACACACATACATACACACAGCAAGGCAAGTTCAGGAGACCTATGAAGGAAGAGTGGAAAGAGTGGAGCAGTCAGAGCGTGACCCGTGACGAGTGAACGCCACACACACCCAGACTTGCTCCTCTGTCATGGACCTGATGTTTTTGTCCACTGGCCCAGACACTCCCTGCATCAGCACCGTCTAACCACACCGCAGATCTTTGAAGTGGAGGGATCACTAACCCGACATGGTCTGCAAAGGGGACACACTGTTTACTGTCAGCACCAGATTTATTAGCTCCACTTTGTAGGCGGAAGGTGCCAACAGCCCTGTTTACATTGGGTGTGACACGGGGGCCACTGAAACAAAAGCATTTAGAGGAACAGATTTTAAGCTTCTAGTCATTCAGGATTTCTTTTTAAGTGTTTCTGGACACTGATGTTACACCAGCGTGGATGAACAGTAGAAAGTAGAGAACAGGGAGTCTAGCTGTTGGACGGGCTTCTGGACATATTAACTGCGAGTGCAGCTACTTCCCTTACACACACTGATAAGTCAGAATAAATACAGATAATAGGGGCAGACAGAAACTTAGACTTTTGCAGTAAGTTCTGAGCCCTCAAGGCAAAATAAACCAAATCTGCATTATTCCGCCTTAAGGACACAATATATTTCCTCAGAAATCAAACATGGTAGGTTGAAGGCTGAGGCCTGATACTTGTTAACTACTTCATGTCTGAGCCATAGCACAACAAGTTTTTCACAGTTTTTTCTAAAATCCCGATGCCTGCTCACACCTCACTGACAGGTTGTGTGGTTTTCATGCTACTCAAACACAGTGAGACTGTGTACCAGGCTCTACCACCCCGCTGCAGACCTCTGTATTTATAATACACTCTTATGTAGACAAAATGCCCGCATACATACTGTACTTACAATCTAATCAGCTCTAGAGCCCAGTCAAAATAATGTCTTTGCTGGGTCACTTGACTGTGAACAGATTCCAGAAGTTTGTTTGCTTTGAAATGGTTCATGTGTCTGGTGGAGCTGATCTTATCTTTAATTATCCCATTACAGATTTGAAACCTGTCCATCTTTGAAGAAATAGTGTTTCATCACACGTGAGTTATGGTGTGAATTTAATCGGTACAGGTTTTAAGTCTTTTGGTCCAGAACTACTCTAAAAGTAAATGACTGCACTGCTTCTTCCGCACATTTTTATACTGCTTTTCTTCAATGCATCACTGTGTAGCTGATTCTATAAAATACAACATGAGAATACGTATAATAACAGATAATTTCTTAAAATGACTTCTGCATCCATTGTAATTGAAGCAGAAATGTTTTTTAAGCAAATGGCACTGAATGTCTCAAAACATTCCATATTACAAGGTAAACCGTTCCTGTGGGAAAATCTGACAAATCCAAAGCACTGAGAGAAAAGAGGTCAAAGCAGACAATAATCACGACTGTTACAAAACACCTTACAGAGAGGTTAATGTGAACACAGCTCACACACACAAGATGAAGGACTGGGGCACAGAGTCCAGTCATAATCACACGTGCTTTGAAGCAGCTTGGCTAACCAGATAGCTGGTTACAGAGAGCAGGAAGAAAAGACCTCTAGTTGAGACACACTAAATGTCTCATCAGATGTGTTTGTCGTGGCTATTCAGCACAAACAGCAAAGGCAAAGCTTCACATGAGAAATTTGATACTGTTTTGTGCGGCTTTGGTCTGTTCTGTCAGCAGGCATCTCTAAAGCTCATTAATTAACATGTGATTATGTGTACGAAAACAAGATCCTGGCTACGATGACTGTTTGGTCCACGTCAAAAAGAGGATCAGACTCCAGGAAGTGACTGGGCCCGACCAGGATATAGTCTGATACAGGATAAATGCTAAAAGAGCAGCTCTTTGTTCTTTTTCCAGTCAGGTTACTGGTAATATTATTGTTCACGTCCTAAAGTGGTTTCAGTTCAGATTCTAAACTGGAAAAAAATTTATTTCCCAAAATGTTGAAATAAAACCCTAAATAGGAAACAGTAACTTTTTTCTAGGACTTGATATAGATGTAATTGGATTAACTGTTTAAAAACATCAACAGACTTTTTAAAAATTCTTCCTTTTATATGAGCAGATTTGAAAGGACATCTCAAGATTTCTTAACTCTTTCTTAACTCTTCGATAAAAATCACCCAAAATCTAAAAAGCATTGACTCATCCATGACAACACGCCTCATATCCTGTCCTGCTCCGACTGCTGCCACACTGGGTGCTCTCCTATCTCCTCCCCGCTCATCACCTGCTCATAAACAGGCTGTCAAAGTTGCAAAGAGGTTGAAGGGGGCGGGGGGCGACCAGCAGCAGCATTCCTCATCTGAGGACATGTTGAAATTCGCCCCCCTGTGCCTAACCGAGTGATCTGAACGTCTGGTTAAACCAAACATTCACTGCTGCGAACACACCCAGCCGAGGTGAGAGCATGGGTGGATTCTTGTTTCTTAGGAGTGAGGGACTCTTAAAAAAAAAAAGGGAGAGTCAGATGAGCTACTGCACATTCATATAAGTGGTGTTAAGTTAAAGCAAAGGAGGGAGGCTGGGAGAAAGGTGACGACTACTGTACACCAGAAAAGAAAAAACAGGTGAACTCTGTCTATAAGACACTCTGAAGAACACATGTAGCTCTCTGGCAGTGACCTCTCTGTCTCTCACCTCCCACTTGACGTCTGACTCACTCACTGAAAGCAGAGAAATCAAATAAGAATGACTAAACCCTCATAGATGCCATTTCCGCCTCACATGGCTTTTGAATGACTATAGCAAGAATGGGCACGCACAATATGATGTGGTTATTTCAAAAAGAGAAAAAATATCATCATTTGGAGTCTGAACAGGAGTGTGATGAGACACACGATATACTGTATGTCTATGAAATGGCTTTGGTGTTACACCAATATTGAAATTGCTATTTTTTTCCCCATTTGACCTTTTTCATTGATCTAGATTTTAATTTTTAGATAAAATATTCTCAGTTTGGAGTAAATAAAGTACATATTTTAGAATCCATCTCTGACTCCCGTTGCTCTCCAGCTCACTGCCTTACACCCCGACCCTGACCTCACACTGATCGAGATAAACAGAGTAGCAGAAGTCATCCTTCTTTAAGTTTCACTCCTACATTATTTTGTTGCTGTAAATACAAATATTATGAATGAAAATTCACCAAATTATTCAAAGGTGTGGATACTTACAACCTTAAAATAAGGCTTTGTGTGCCTCCATCTACAATGTTTACAGAAATTTGGTTGAGTATTTTACAACACGTCTGAGAGGTCAGAGAACTCCTTGTGCTGTGGGAGTTCATCAATTGAAAGGGCAAACTTGGGTGTAATGAAATATGTCTGATAGGGAATTTGAAAAAAGCAATATAGAAGAGAATGTGGAGTGATTTTAGGGTGGTTTACGTAGGTCTGAAATTGATGAAAAATACCCCATGAATAAAGCAAAACACAAGGCAGCAGTGCACTTTTTATCGGCTCTGCTTGTTCTCCACCGCTCCCACGGCTACAGTACCTCACCGGTGAACAGGAGCACAAGATGATATTAATCCTCATTCTGAAAACACACATAGAGCCTACACACACTCGCCTATGCTGCTGCCTCAGTATTTCTATGTTACACAACAGACAACTCATTGATCCCAGAGAAACATCACGGCACAGACCCATGAAGCAGATAAATGGAGATAATATTGAATGGAGTGACTCAGTTTTTGCAGATTGAATTAAGCATGAGCACACGAGCAGAGACGGGCCGAGACGGTTTCATGCTCCAGTAAAGATGAGACGACTTCACCAAGAGGCGAGGGGACGTCTGATGGAGCGGTGTGATGTTAACAGTCCAACTATTAGAGGACATGAAGCCGTGTGATTTAGCGTACCTGCGTCTAAACCTGCACTAGCACACACCGTGGCTTCACTCATATTACAACAACACTTTGATAAAGCAGTTCTTTGTACTCTGAGGAAAATCTCCCACAAAAGCTGTGGGTGGGGGTGAGCACGCACATTGCTATCAAACTATTCACACAAAGCATGCCCAGTTGTTAAGGCACCGGTTATAGACCTGCATGCACAAGACATGGCTAACTGTTGAGTCCTCTCTGGACAAACAGTGACTCATCAACCTGCTGCAAGTAAGAAAATGTTGGTCACGCAGATCTGCCCTCAAAGCACAGGTGCATCATGGATATTTCACAATTAGTTTCCGGTGTATGGTTATATATTGATAAGAGCATTTCACAATGCTTTTATATCACAACATGACACGTGTTCATTATGTAAAAGTCAGAATAAAAATCCAGCATGGGCTGGCAAATGATTTTTGAAGCAATTTTGTGTTATAGTAGAAAATTTGAAAATCAATCAAATGCTAAATAAAGTATGACTATCTGGACGGATGATACACGACTAACTGAGGAGAACTCCAAGGTGAGGAACGGGTGACCTTTTTACCTCTTTGTCTTCAGCCTTGTGATGTTATGGTGATGTTGAACAGAGGAGACTGAGTGCGCATAAAAAATGAGAAACAGAGGAAATGAAAATCTGACATCACTCTGATAAATGGTAATGTAGTCATGAAAAGATTCGCCTGAGCTGAAATGTGATGCAAACGTTAGTGTTGATCAAAAGAAAGAAGTATGGAAGACTACACACTGTAGTCTTAAATACACACACACACGCACACGCACACACACACACACACACACACACACACACACACACACACACACACACACACAGTATTCTCAGCTGGACAAACATCCTTTTTGAAGACCACCATCTGCCACTGGTGAAACAGTAACAGGAGAACAAACTCATTTTGGACCCGCTGTGACAAATTAAACATGGCAGGTCATACCCTGATAATAAACTAACTCACATTTCATTAGCAAAGAGTAAAACCTCGTCTATCAAGGACAACAATGTGATTGAAGCTTGTGTCTAACAGTGCCCACCCAGTTAGTGTCTGGTGACGTTGGTTCCCCGACTGCAGAGGCAAACAGCACAGAACTGCCACACACACACACCCGCACACACACACACACACACACACACACACACACACACACACACACACACACTATCCCACACCACAGTGGTGCACATCTGTCCTGAGAACTTCCATCATGCAGCCATTCAGGAGCGACTTGCGGTGTCAGTAACAGCTTTTCCATTAACATGCTGACCCCAGTTAGAACACGGGTCCCAGTGGATTAGCTCAAGGCTATACTGGAGCAGACAGCAGCGCCAGTACGCAGGCATTAGCATGCCCGTGTAGCGCCACAAGTTCATTCAGATCTTACTCAACTTAAATAAAAGCAGTGCAAGTGTGTGCATGAAACACCTGAAACACCGTTTTCCTGTTGAGGCTTGGAAAACTTCTAACAAAGAGCATTCGGGCAGATTTTGTTCATTTTATAGATACTCTATCCAAGGATCGGCATGGGGTAAGGAATCTTCAGCTCATGTTGTTTTGAGGACAAATGACAAGTTACTGCACACAAAGATAATGACCATATACCAAGTGTAAACCAATACTTCAGTATCGTTTCCACTCCAAAGATGAAAAATGGCATGAGGAGGGACGGGTATTGAAGCATATAGTTTTCCAGGCTCCAGGTAGCTCTCAGTAGCCCGGAGGCCTTCTGAACCAGATTCTTCTCCTCGCTGTTCGAGGGCATTTGTTCAACTAAAAGTTAAAAAAAGGGGGGGATCTCTTACACTTTTGTGAAGACAGAAATACTTCACTGCAGGTGAAGCTAAGCCATATAGAATCTTCTCTGTTGAGATTAGCAGGAGGCTTTCAGTCCCACTGGGATTCATTTCAACATGTTATGAGAAGCTGTCACTCATTCTCATGCTCAGCGACATACAACTCATAAAATAACTAATAATGAGATTAAGGCCAGCCGATGAGACATTTTGGAATTGTGGTGGCTTCACATAAGCTGTAAAAAATTATAATCTACTTGTATAACCAAAGAAAACAGAGTCAAAGACTGGCTTTTCTGTTCGCGTCCTATTTATCTTATTCTTCTTGGGTACTATTTATGAACAGCTTATAAGGCTAAGGGAACATAAAACCAGTAAAAACACATCCAGTTAGAATAAAATCTTTGAATCTGTGGGTTATAGCTCATTATAAATTATTTGGGGTGCTATTTGATTTCATAGATATCATCAAAACATCTCATAATCAAATTTTGAAATCTATTCAGAAAGACATTTCGAGGAAACCCTTCCAGCTGGTGCTCATGTAATGAATAAATGGGGGTCTAATAAAACACAGGATTTTAAACTTCATGTTGTAACATTAGTCCTGTATGTGTTCAAACTGAGCTCAGGACAATATGTGTTCAAAAATCTTACAGCAATTCTACCCTTATAATCCCTGCATCGCAACAGAAGGTCCCGTTAAATTAAAAGGCTGATTTTTGCGGCCTGGGGCCACAGCAGTCAGACAGAGATGAACTGGAAGAGCAAAAGCACTTCAACACTGATTATATATTCATCAGTAGGAGAAGTTAAATGTGTCTCCTCAGGTCACAAAGTTTGTCTGCAGTAACATTTAGGAGGTTTTTCCTGCTGAAGGATGAATGGAGTTCAAATATTGGCGGGTTTGTGTGTGTGTGTGTGTGTGTGTGTGTGTGTGTGTGTGTGTGTGTGTGTGTGTGTGTGTGTGTGTGTGTGTGTGTGTGTGTGTTCTCTGATAGTTCCCTGAAACATCCTTCTCACTCCTGTCTTGTCTCAACCTGAAACCTGGCAGGCTGTGACTGTGCAGAGAAGGGTAATACATTCCAAGCATACCATGGGGTCAGGGGACTAGAAGAGCCAATAGGTGGCCAGCTGACTGCCCGATCCCTCCTCCCCGCTACAACAGAGAACAAATAAAGCCCTCTCAGGAAATATCTCAAAATGGGTGATTCAAATAGAAAGTGGGAGGAGGTGAATTCTCTGTACAAATTGGCCTCAGGTACCTTTTTAATTATCCAGGCACAGCCCTTCCCAAGGAAGAAGCAATGCTGATCTCCTAATTGGTTGTGCGGCCCCTTGAATTCAAACTACATTTTTAAAATTGCTTCAGTTGAGTCCAGACAGATTCAGAATAATTAGACTACGTCTTAAGAAGGGAAACTTCTGGGAGTAAAAACCCTTTCTCTTTAATTTTGTTTGGACTTTGACTCATACATTCTTATAGAACTTACACTTAAACACTGCACATGTCTTAACAGGTACAGGTGTACATCACTTCATTCTGGCACATTCTAGTTCCCTCCATAATGAGGCAACATGTAATAAACAGCTCTACGGTGTGGGTTCATAGGACAAGTGGCAACAGAAAGGACAGTAAAACCAGCCCTAGTCAAACAGTACATACAAAGCTGGGTCTGACAACTGGAGTCTTTAGTCTACAGTGTTGGTGGGACATGTTACAAATGGGCTGTTAAGACTGCTAAGATTTATTAACATACTACACAACAAAACATGAAATGATACCAAGAATCAATCAGTTTTTATTTGGAAATTCCTGACAAATTGGATTTTTTTTTTTTCTTGGTATGTAGATTTCACACGTCTCTTTTGAATCACAGGTTTACATTCAAGGTTTAACTGTTGGAATTTCCCTTTTAAATTCAGAGACAGACCATGAGGAAAGTAAACACAGCAGCCGTCTTTGTAACATCTGGTATTATTGGCATTTTTTTCCCCCTCCGGTGTTTAGTAGATCTCAACCTAGCAGACACAACACTGAAAGAAAGCCACATATAAGAAGGTGAAACTTTTTATTTCAATTTCGAATACTGGTTGCTCGTTTTGGAAGAACACTTCATTAACAGGTAACTAAAGGGGATTCTGAAATGTAGATTTTGTTGTCGTTGGGCAGTTTGATGCTAGAAGCCCATTTTTGTTCTAGCTGAGTTCAGTAACACTGACAGATCTTGCAAGTGCATCATTTGGGCTTCCTGGTCTATAACACTGTTTCTTGTCAGTGTTATAGATATGTCCTAACCAACACAGTGCAACAAAGAGCTGAGTGCCTCCTCGCCAGCAGGAGCCTAATGAGATGTTTCATAGACTCTTTGTCCCTCCAGACCTTGAGTCTTATTACTCCAGCCATGTGGTCCCCTTCTTATGTTGCAGTGTGGTGATCCATACCTCTGAGGATGTGGCCAATACGGCACACTGATCGAGTGTTAGCAGCGCTGCTATCAGCTATGTAAACTAGGGGAATATTTCTACCTCTGTGCACAAAGATATCCACTGATTTTCACGGAGATCAGGCTGATAAACCTCACACTCAGGATCATGTCACCAGGGATAACACTGAGGAAGTGGCCCCTAGTTTGCAAATTTTCTTCCTACGTTGTACTTCAAAGCAAAATGAACACACAGATAAGAGTGGGTTATGAAAACACTGTGTGATCATGGATGCGGGAGGATGAGGGGGCCACTGTAATTGTCCCAGGGAAATCCTACACTTAACAGTGAAGGAGCTAGGGGGCCGAGGAGAAGGCAGCAAATGTTACACACACATTGTCCTTGAACATCGACCCACTGGAACAAGAAAAGGCATTCACTTCTTTGCAAATCTTGACAAACACTGTTAACTCCACCTGACCTACAAGCGTCACAGGCCAATGAACACCTCTTTTACCAAACACCAACTTTGTGTGTAATAATTAAACAATAATGATAATTAAATAAAATATTTTGCCATGTCAGTGTACAGATTTTCCAGTAATACTCAATCACACCTTTCCAATCATATTGGGTCCAAATTGGGTCAGACCCCATTTTTGATCCATCTCCCATAAAAGCCCGTAATTTAGAATTCCCGCTTCTAAACAGACATTCATGTAAACCTGGAGTCAGTTTATGACACGGATTTTTAATCTGGTATAATTCCAGTTTGATGCGAGTACTTTCCACGAATTGAATGACATGCAAGACATGCGTTTCTTTAATAATGGCCCATGTAATAACACAAGAATTTCATTAAGTCCCTGTTTATTTAGGACATGGGTGCGAACACCTGTTGGAGACATTTTTGATATCCTGTTAGAGGAGCCGTGGATAAATCCGAACAGACTAAACGGACTAAACCTCTCCGGTGTGTTAACAGGTGGATGATTTTAAAGGAACCTTTCCAAACGACGAAAGGAAAAAAAAAAAAAAAAATGGAAGTGTGTTGCGAGGGAAAACAGAGGAAGTGTGAAACAGCGCAGTTCATAAACGCGCAATACCTGCGTTAAACGCGATTAACTGGGGAATCCACACATGTCCTGGATAAAACTGGTTTCGTTACGCATCCTGGTCCAAAAGCAGGTGCTTTTCCTCTTTCAGATCAGACTTGCTTCTAAAGCACAAAGAACTGGATCATTTGTCACACATGCAGGTTCAGGGTAACTTACAGGTACTTTCTGGACCCCTCCGACTGTTGATGCAGAGCGACTGAGAATCCAAAAAAGCTCCCTTTAGTTTTGCCCTGTTTGATCACAGGAAACCGTTCATCTATATTAAATCCACTGCATGTCGGCGTCCCTTGGTATACAGCCAAAACAGCGCAGATCAATAGTCTTTGAGACATGTTTGGTCCCCCCTAAATGCAAGATCCACGATCAGCGTGGAACCGGCACGGAGCTCCAACAGGTAGGCTGCGCGTCACGGAGTCCTCCCCATCCAGAGTCTCCTTTCGCTCTCACGTCCGGACTGACTGCTTAGGTGTCGATGTCTGCCTCCCTCTGCCGCCCTGCCCTCTCCCCCTGCCTTCCCTTCTAAAACAAGTGCACTGCCTTCACACACTTGGTTTAGCTGAGTTGAAATCTGGGTTATTGGCACCGACTGAGTTTCTGTTTCTGCCTGACGCACCTGCGCCTCAGCAATAAAGCAGTAGATCCATTTATCAGAAAGAAAAGTGATTACTGAATCGGAAACACAGAAAGACACTGAAGTGCTTCTCAGAATTGCGCACACTCATATTTATACCTAGCCCCGCCCCTCACGTTTTAAGGAATTTGGTTCAGTAGTTTTTGTCTAATGAGGAAAAAATAAAAATAAACCATAAACAAGGAGATCTGTCCCTGGCCCCCAGCCTAACGACATTTGGTTTAAGCTGAGTTATTATGCTCAAACAAACCAACCAGGACTCAAGCATGGACACAAACATAAAATACTTCATGGCTTTTTTTATTGTGTTTTGACCCTATAGTTGAAAATCTGTATGAATATAAATATATGTATTTATGTCAGAGAGGTGTGGTTTCTGTGAATACTATCAATGTAACAATTCTGCATCATCAGATCTGGGACATGAATTACTTTGATCTAAAGCACACTCATGTGCGGTGCTGCAGATTGTATGGGAATGTCTGTATTTTTTGTTCAATCATCGTAAAAACTATCCATAAAGTTAGAATGGAAACACCTAACCTCACCAAAACAATTAAGTAAAGCACATTTTTTACTTTTTTGAGAAATCCAATTATTATTGCAGCAGTTACTTTAAGTGCTGTTCAACATATACAACAATTGAAATAACGGCTTGTGCATGTACAAAAGCTATGTTAGTTAGTGATTAATGGATGTATAAACGAGTAATAACAGTCGCTCAGTGTATAATGTTCCGTGCAGAACTGTGTAGAAGGATTCCAGCCTCCTGTCAGATAACAGACGTATGGACAGCCCTCTCCAGCCTGCTCCACTCCACTGCTCCTTGCTCCACTGCCTGCTGAACAAACTTCTGACATCCAACAGGCAGTTCATTAAACCCTTAATCCACTCAGAGAGTTCACGGAGCAGGTCAGACTTTTTAAAATATCCTTTCTCTTCCATGAAGCCCCTTCCACCACCTTTCCATTTTAGTCTGCTGAGACACCCACTAAAGCACCATCTCCTCTTCATTTGCCTGTAGCTCCAGAGAAATGTGCGATTTTTCATCATCTTTCATCATGTTTCATTTTTACTTGCAGACTCCCACCAAAAAAAAAAAAAAAAAAGGCCTGGCTTCACTGACCTCCTCTAATTGATGAGGTAAGCTCCCACTCTGCATCTCCTTCTGCTTCAGGAGTTTCTCTCACCCAAAGGTTTATCTCTTACCCACCCCCAGTGAAATAGTGCCCAATGGAGAATGTAGTTCACTGTGCACATTCCTGAAGGCCTGTGTGTGCTGCACACAACCCCGCCTGTATTTAGAGATGGAGTTTCTCTGGTGCCTTCAGGTGTCAACATAAGATTAAATTAAATACAATCGAAAAGCCACTTCTCCAGGTTAATATATATTCTGCCGATGGTAATGCGATGTAAAC
Organism: Antennarius maculatus; assembly: GCA_013358685.1. Lineage (NCBI taxonomy): Eukaryota > Metazoa > Chordata > Actinopteri > Lophiiformes > Antennariidae > Antennarius > Antennarius maculatus. The sequence continues at coordinate 7,508,210 of CM023626.1, read as the reverse complement.
CTCCCTCATAATCATTGGACATTCTAACATATTTCCATTGTTAATCTGAGTTTACCTGTAGCTTCATTCATTTCTGCATTATGTTGCTACTGAATGCACACCGCAAAGGTGAGTGCACAACATGCCAGTGTGTACAGTGTCAACATCCTGTTGTTACCTTATCGAGACATGCATCTGGCACAGCGCTGACGTAGAGCAGATCCGTGCAATCGTGCAAATAAACCCCAGCTTGACCGCCTCGACTCGACACAAGATAAACGTCTTGAGAGAGACATTAGTAGGGAGGAATTTAAACCACAATAGACGAACAATCTGACCTCCCCCTTCATTTTTCTCCATGTGATCGATTGCAATGCTTGTTGACTGAGGATCACCTGATCCCTCACCCCTCTGGGTCTTACACCCAACCCCAAACAAGTGAAAAGTGTCACTCTGGGAAAAGTGACAGTTGATACTGACAAACTGTGTCCTTCTTTATTGGCAGAAAATGATATGGCTTTGTAAAATGAGTACAATTGCATTGACAGCTAGCTGTTAATCACTGTTATAACTGTTTATATAGCCATGCTTGGTTATGAGCATTTATAAAAATATATTTGATAGGTTCTGGCACAAGTGCAGAGAGTTCACTTACAGGCCCTGCACAGAGAATAGAAGTAGTTCCGATATTTAAATGCGTATTCCCCAGACCCGACTGTAAGTGAACACCAGCCTCTGTGAACCAGAGGGACAAAGAACCACAGCGGCTGCTGCCCCCTGAGTCCTACAGTCCAAACCCACACAACACACATGGAAAATAATTTGCAGTTTATCTCAGAATTTCCTGTTTTTTTCCCCTGCACAAGCCGACCACCATCCTCCCCTGTCACCACAACACTGCAGAAAAGAACAGTTTCCTCCTCATCTTTTTATTTTTGTTTTTTCTTTCTGCCTCATAATTACCCTTGAATTTAGGAGGTCAAACCTACCGGTACATTCACATGACATCTTCCCTCTCAACATTCCTGCTACTTTGTGTGTTTTGTCATACATCCCGGATAGGCTTTCAGAATCTTCTCAAGTCATCCCTTGAAACGGCGGCGATGATGGGATGCGGTGGGTGAGTGGGATGCTACATGGAGTTCCTGATGTGAACGTGTGATAACAGAATGTACTGACTGTTACACACCAAATAGAAGCATTGCCTGCATGAATGCGCTCCACAATCATGCTATTATTCTTGGTACTGTGATCCTACTCCCTTCAGCAGGCTTTGTGTAACAGAGGTGAGAACTCCACACTAAAGCCTAAGTTAAATTAAAAAGAGGCCTCAGACGTCAGCCTCCTGCTGAATATTGAATGCATGAATATTAATAAACATCAGCCATACAGAGCAGGACATTAGCTGAATACGAAACACAGCACGCACTTACACCGAGTCATCACTGCACGCCAGTCGTTGCCATGGAGCTGGGAGAAGCAATGAAGCCAGTGTGTTCTGAGCGGCGGCAGGAAGACAGTGTGGCCTGTTTAAACTCCAGCTGGACTGTATTTGGGCTCCGATGACCTTTCTCAGGAATAAAACATGATCTATTTTTTTGTTCCTGTCCACTAAACAAGAGATTTACCACAGACACAAACACACCTTGGTACATTGGTTATTTCTTGGCCTTGGCTCAGCTGAAGTGAATCAAGTGAACTTTTGCATTAATGGCGCAAACAAAACAAATTGTAAACCTATTTTCCTGGATTGAATATAGCATCTTTCATAATGGAAACCTAATTTTAGAACTAAATATGAATTATACAGAACAAAATCTAATCATATGTGGTCTCTCTTAATTTTTTTCAGAGCTTTTGCCTAAATGATCCACTTAATTCTCAGCCTCTCTTTTCACTGAGGGGGAGTCCAGGAACACCAGACATATCATTTAAAAACATATGTCCACAACAGCGGTGAAACAACTGATTGTGGTTTCAGTTTTTGTATTCGGGGAAGGCAAGCACTTAAAGCATTTACACATTATTCCAGTATGTGACTTTTATCACCCACATGCCATGTCATATCAAATTTGTCACAAATTCATTAGATACACTCAATTTTTACACAAATCTTTACATTAAACTTGTAACGCTTGATGGAATTTCCATTAACAGGGCTTCAACTTGAGCACATATGTTCATACCATACATCTAATATGGAACAACTGGCCTGATGTTATATGATATGTCTTTGTACAATGTCTCTGCAGGAGGAAATTGTGTTTTATTGCTTCTCTATGGGGCAGTCGTGTGATGGCTTGTGTGTGAGTGTTTGCATGCATGTCTACAGTATACATATACTGTATGTGTGTGTGTGTGTGGGAGGGGGGGGAATGCAGCAAGAGTTTGGGACCCAAACAAGGCCTTGCTGTTCTTCAGGTCTCCAGTCTGTGCTGACTGTAGGAATGTATAGCCTGAGGAAGAAGGCGTGGCTCCCAGCACTCCCTCGCCGTCCAGTGGCACCTGTTTTTCGACTTAGCTTTCAGGCAGACAGACAAGGCAGCGGTAGACTGCAGAACACAGTCACTATGTTATGGAAACAGACCAGCTGTTATTTGAACTTGTGTTATCAAAGGATAACAATGACGTTTTCACAGACGGTCTTTTATTTTCAGAAAGAAAAAGTTTAGCGCTTTGAGATGGAGCTGAGAATCCAGTCAGTAGCTGATAAATCAATCTGGAAGCAGCTCCGTAGCTCACAGATGAACAAGTGTTTTGTGAGATAATCTGATTAAATAAATCAATAAGATTAACAATAAGAATAAGAATAATTTCACATTTTAAGTTTAAAAAACTAATACTGGTCTGGTCTAATTCTAAGTCTGGTCTAACCTTATACCCTCAGGCTAGCTGTTTGTCCTTGTTTCAAGTCTTCACGCTAAGCTATAAATGTCCATCCATCCTTCTTCTTGAAGATGACACAACCATAATCATCTCATCCACAGCAGCTTGTCCACTTTGCAGGTCATGGGCCAGCTGGAGCTTATCCCAGTTGGCCACAAGCTACACCCCGCACGTCTTGCCTGTGCATCACAGGGCCACACGTGGACTGACAAGCACTCATACAAACACTCACATCTATGAATAATTTGGAGTGATGAATTCCCCTAAATGCATGTTTTTTCGAGGAAGCCAGAGAACCCGGGGAGAACATACAAACACCTCACAGAAAAGAATCAAACTCAGAACCTTCTTTCTGTGAGGCAACAGCGCTACCAACTGCCCCACGGTGCTGCTTGGCTCGTATCAGTCTTTCAGCTGAAGTTCAGCAACAAAGATTTTCTACTTCTGAAGCAAGTGTGTGTTTTAAATGTATTGAGGAAAATTTCATTTACATCTGTCAAGAAGTCATTTTATTTTAAAGTGGATCCACATAAAACGATCAAGGATTCCCCCTACTGCCCCACCCTCTTTCTCATTTTCTCACCATTTCCATCTATACACACAGAGAGTACATGATGGATTTTCATGACTGTGTCCATGGGTTGGGTATCTAGCAAAAACGAACCAATTTAATATTGGAATAAATCGTTGGTAGCAAAGAAATTGACAAAGAGTGATAAAGATTGATAAAAAAAAACAACCTTTCTAGACGTGTCCTGAAATGTTGACGTGTGAAAGACATGTGAAAGAGTTAATAATTTATAAAGGGTGAAAATAAGATTGAAACACTTGCTGTACAATGGCGCAGCCTCGATGTTTAATCATTAAGAAGGGGAGTCAGTCCATGCAGCATTCCTTTCTCTGCCTGTAGAGACGCTTTTGTTCAAAATGAACACTTCTGTGCAGAGGAGTCAAAGGTAAAGAAAGAAATGTTTGAGGGGAGGTTGGATTTGATCTGGCTGTGAGCCCAGAAGACTGATAACCTTGGGCATGAGCTTTCAATCTGAAAGACAGAGATGCTACAACCAACCAAAAATGGTTAAATGATTATTATTCATCCAGTGCAGCTTGTAAGTCCACTACAGGTCTCTACGGGGAGTAGTGTGGGTGAAAAAGCTGTATCTCTGGGGAATGACACATGCTTGACCTTTATCTGCAGCTCAATCACAACAGGACTCACCCTGTGTTTTCCTCTCAGACCAAACTCGTCTGAGATTGGCTGCCACATGTGTTTGAAAGGTCACAAGTGCATTTCACCTTAGTCAGGACACATTAACTCAGAACTTGATATTTAACAAGCTAGTGAAGCTTACACCATCCCTTGTCTGCACTGTTTACTGAAGCAGCGGTTCTCCGTCTGTGGAACACTAGCCATTCCCTCTTTCAGAAAGACCTGCATGGCTCTGATAGGTGTGGAGCAGAAAACACACATGACCGCACTTTATTGTACCTGACAGAACAGTCCTGTCTCTGGAGATAGAATACCATGAATGGATCTGGAATATTGGTTTACAATTGTCTGTAAGAGTCGCATTGCTGCATTGACAAGCTGAATGATCTTACTCCAATTTACATTGACCTAATCTAGTTATTAGGAGCCCCCATTCCTCACGCTGAACATGTAAGGCAGTAAATCTGATGCATGTTGGTGCATCACCAAGTCTAATGCAATCAGGTGGACAGACCATTGAATGATGACACAATCTGAAGGGTAACTGCAGCAAATCTAACCAGCAAACACAATGCTAGCTTGCGCCAACATCACTCGTCCTCCCTCCCGTGGTTAAACGGAGTTGATATGATTTACGGCGCTCCGCATAAAGCCTCCTTCCTGTCTGTACGACTTATGGGCTGTCTGGTTGCCTGACCCCTGCATCTTCACCAATCGTCCCTTAGACTTCCTATAAACACTTGGAGGATTTCTTTTCCTGTCTCCATTTGATCGGCTGTTTGCAGCGGATCCTCTGAAACCACATGGTGCCATTTTGTTTATTACTGAGCTTGCATGACCCCCAAAGATGAGAGCAGGAACATAAAGGATGGTTTATATTAAAGACATGTGTATTGGTTTTCAACAGCCAAAGCTGTGGTCTATGTGGATGTTTGTTGTGAGTGTGGCAGATGGTTCAGATCTGATTGGTGGTAGAAAAACAACACATTGTACAGTTTAGGGTTAGGTAGCCCCTCATTAAGGGACTGGTGTTAGACCATGGGAATACTACTGAGGCCATCCATGCTGCATGTGTGTATTCAGCCAGCTCTCATTCCAGAGTGTGTGCATCCCCCTCCACATTGTGTGTGAATTCTGAGCCAAGCTCTTTGTTTCCAACAATAAATGGAGCTGTGCTCTACAGAACTGCACATTTTCCACTCAATTGAATGGCCCCTCTCAGATCATTAAATGCCCATTCATTAGCATGGAACACTAGTAAGGACTAGGCTAGTAAGACGAGCCCAGCGGGGGCCTCTCCGGGGGCACTGTCCTGTACACGGTGGTCTGTCTGACAGTCAGTGGAAAAAAAATGTAGGTACCCTACCTGAGATGACTGTTCTCAGCCATTTATCCATAAATATCTATTACTATGTCATGTTGTCTGCTTGTTTGACTGCTAGTTATCTCTCTGTCAAGCACAATACTGGACATTCTGTCCACATACCCCCCAGGGCATTTGGACCTTTTACAAGTAGGCTTCTCCTGGTTATGAATCTTTTGATGAAGGTACAGTGTGTGTGTGTGTGTGTGTGTGTGTGTGTGTGTGTGTGTGTGTGTGTGTGTGTGTGTGTGTGTGTGTGTGTGTGTGTGTGTGTATATATATATATATATATATATATATATATATATATATATATATATATATATATATATATCCCTGGACTATACTCCATACATTCCCTGAGGACCAGCAGAAAAAAGTGAGTGGAGGTAGGGTGGACAATCCCTTCCTGGGCCCAAATATTTAGTTAGAAACCCATGGTCAGACTTTCTGATTTCACAAGTTGATTTAGTCATTCTTCCAGATTTGATTTTACAGTTATGACTTCAAGTTTATGAGATGGAAAAGAGAGACCGCAGTGGAGATTTTGTGTAAACTTAGGTGGAAAAGGGGGAAGGACGGGAACTCCCAGAATTTGCCGTGCTCAGGCATGCCTAGAAAAATGACAGCTCGCTATGCTTTGTTAACAAGCCCACCAAATAACTAGGTGGATGTCTTACACAAGACTTCCATGGTTTTCCAGCTGACTAAAGATTTCCAGTGGCATTTGACTACATATGAATTTCACCTAAACAAAGGGGGTTTATGATCAGTTGAGTGGAAATAAAGATCTTTATGCATATTTATGAAATGAAGAGTGCAACAAATATCCTTGACTAGCAAACTAGACAATGCTCAAGACCACACAGTTGGTATTAAAGCCTTTTGGCGCTGACTGCAATCATTTTGCTTGAACCTTGAGGAAATCCATTTGATAATATTGGGATGAAAACTGGTGTCATCCTGCCTACAGATTTAGGGGTAATCACCAGATAAGAGAGTTTCATCTAGTCCTCTGTAAAGTTTAGTCTGAGCCTAAACAAACACGATCAGGGTGGAGCTTCCTGCTAGAATCCTGAGAGACGACATCTCAGCCCAACAAATTCAAGGACACTCCAGCTGTAACCAAGGCTATATATTCCCTTCTCAGTGATAATATCAATGGATAATATCAATGGTTGACGAGTCAAGATAAAGCGTGGGATAGTAGGGTCTCCATCACAGTCTTGGAATACTGAGCAATTTGCAAAAGTATGTGAATAATAATCATTGGGGAAGATCTGTTGTTAATTTTGCTGCAAACTGAGTGAAATTTCAGATACTAGCATATTATTTCTCCTATAAGCATGCTATTGCCTAGTGCTCACCGTTGGCTTGAGGCCCACACAGAGAGTGGCCAAAGTGAATACCAAAGCTTGAGTGGAGGGCCAACAAAGAGGTCGTACTGAAAGAAGTCTCTTTCTTTTGATCACTCCCTGAACAGCTGTTTCCACTGGGCGCTCTTCACATTCACTCTTTGCAAAGCAGAGCTGGAGAATAGAAGCATTCTTGCCGATTTCACTTGGGTTGCCAAGACGAGATACTTGTAGGGATGCCTCTGTGCTGTTTGTGCCAGCTGAGTGGAAGAGATGGAGAGGACCAGCAGCAGCAGCAGATGCTATCGGGTGGTGTGAATAGTGAGGGATTACAGATGAGACTGAACCAGACCAGCAATTAAGGGATGCAACTTTTGATACAGGATGCATCAGATTGTGTTTTTCTATGTATTTAACATCAGTCTATTATGCTTACTCAATTTATTGATATTATAAGAAAGAAATAAAGAAAAGAAATGCACTTTATTGATCCTGTAGGAAACTGTTATTTTTTTCACTCCTGGTGGTATTGTGTTTGTATATTGAGACATGCATATACTGTATGTGTGTACAAGCCCCTGAAACAACCACACACACACACACACACACACACACACACACACACACACACACACACACACACACACACACACACACAAAGGGCCTGTAGGCATGCAATATATACAATGGGAGGCAGAGTGACAGGCAGCTCTTTCTTTGGTGCGCTCCAAATGAGCAACTTGTAAGGGGGCGGTGCCTTGCTCAAGGGCATCTCGGCAGTGCTCAGGAGGTGAGCTGACACCTCCCACTGCCAGCTGACAGTCCAAATGTTTTGGCCCACCCGGCTCTCGAACCGGCGACTTCTGGTCCCTAGTCCAAGACCTCATTTTCCTCATTAACATGAGTTTAATGTTATATACTTTTAACATTTTTTTTTAACATTTATCCATCACTTCAATTATTTAGACAACTTCTATTTTTTAACTACTCATTGCTTTGCATTTGCCATTGATTTGCTATTTACCTTAACTTTTTGAAGTCTTCAATTCCATGTTGCTGGGATTTAAACAACCCATCCATCCAATGTCTATTTATCCTTGCAGAGTCACTAGTGGTTGGATCCTATCCCAGCTGACTTTGGGAAAGAGGCAGGGTTCACGCTGAACAGTTCACCAGTTCACCAGTTCTTCACGGGGCCAACAATAGAAAGATAAACCAGCTGCTTACTCACATCCACATTTTCCAAAAAACGACATTTGAATATTCACTTAAATTCCCATTAAATTAGAATGGGAGAACTCTCAAAGGGTTCCCATGCAGACAAGATGAGAACATGCAAGTTTCACATGGAAAGGGATCAGAACCCAGAACCTTCAGCTGTGAGATGACAGTGATAACACACTACAGCACCATAGATTTGTCCATTATTTGTAGCTAAAAGTGGTCAAAGTGAAACTATCATCTTCTTCACAACACTGACTCAGTTCTACTCTAAATTTAATCACCATATTTTACTATTTGATTGGAAATAATACAACGTAGGCAGTAAATGAGATTGATTCTTGTCTTCAGAGAGGATTTACCTTGGTTTTAGTTAAGAGGACAACAACTTTTAGCTGATACTAAAATGAGAGAAAACGTGTGATCTCAGTCACTGAACAAACAAACCCAAGCAACCACAAAAACAGAAATCCACATTAAAGATTTCCTATACTGTACAACTAATAGGATGCAAATGAAGACTGTTGACCATGACTAGGGAGAGAGAAGCATCATTACTGATCCATTAAAACAGCAGATGGCCAATAGTCACTGGACTCTGGGTGTTTTTCAGGTCACATGTGAGCTGGTGTGGGTGGATGCAGACCTGCAGGGGAGCATTTAGCTTTGGAAGGTGTTTTGAATATGTTTCTGTGCATGGGTGCGTGCATGTGGGAGGGCATGCCCTTTAACATCTGGCGACATGTGTCTTCCATTAGTTTTTTGAATTCTTTGACAGCTGTGGAGCTTTGGGAACACATTACTCAGTTCTTACCTGGTCTCTTTCCTCTGGTCCCCTAAAGTGAACAACACACACACACACGGGCACACACACACACACACACACACACACACACACACACACACACACACACACACACACACACACACACACACACAGACACACACACACACACACACGCACACACACATGCACTCACCATATCTGCACAGCACACTGTCCTGATGTGAGGCAGCCTGAGAACAGCGACGTCTCAATTCCATGTTGCTGGGCCAACTTACAACACCACTGGGAGCCTAGAGGAATAATTTGTTCCAGAGATATCCCAGATCAAGTCACGTATTTTTAGTTAGGAAGGATGGGAGAGCTGAGCTTTTGGCCAATTTTTAGAGGAAGTCCTTCTCTGTGGTTTTCTCATTTGGACTTTCTCTCTGTGCCATGATATTTTACTTTTAATCCATTGTTTGGATAATGTGTTGTAAATATCATGGTCTTTTTTTCTCATGAAGAAAGTCCAGCAAGAACTTACTCATGAAAGATCGTAGAAGAGGGTGGAGGATAGAAGCATCAACTGACCTTTCCCTGTCTGGACACACATATCTACATTACACAGAGTCCTTGCCTCATTGCCTTTTTCTCTTTTTATCTCCAATCAGGACTAAAGAAAAAGAGAGAGTTAGAAATCAGAGAGAGAAAGAGCAAGTTAGCCACTAATAGACGTCCAGTTCTCCCACTCATGAGAGTGTCCTAACCCCCTGAGTGATCGAGCCATTCAATCAGATCTGGACAAACTAGCCAGTGGCGCTTCATTATCTCAAGGATCTCCACGCTGCTGCCTTGAAGTTTTCAAAGTGAGATAGAATTGCACTGATGTCTAAGGGGTCTAGGAAGCAGTTAGCTTTTGTGATGTGAATGGTGGCCTCATAATTAAATGCTAAACGTCCTCCGCAGAACTGTTATGGGGATTTCCGTAACTTGATTAAATATGTAAGGGCTTTACTGTAGATGTCCTCACTGGCAAGTTCAAATAAATCAGTAAGTAGTAGGTTTTTCCTCTGAAGCCTTGCAGGGACACGACTTTTCAGCATTTCTTTTACAGCCTGGAAAAGCTTTCTACACATTCTTTATTCCTATCCTGTATTATTGCTGCGACTTACACATATTTTCATTCTATAACAGGAAAAGAGAATGTTGGGTAAAGTCAATTCAATCTGGAATGTTCAAGCAGGTATTTTGAAATTGAATAAACAGAAAAACTGCAGGGAGAAATACGGCAGGAAGTGCATCTCATACTAGAGGTACAGGTACATGTATTGCCATACCAGCAAAGTAGTAAAGTCATTGCTCATGTTGGTACAAAGGGGCTGTGCAATCACCCTGATGACTCTCAGGAGGGCTTTAGAAGTTAAAAATGGGAAGACCATTAGTTACCCTGAGGAAACATGCTTCCATCTGTTAAAAAAAAAAAAAAAAAAGATAGACTTGCACTTGTTTTTTCCCTTGCAGCGATCAGACAGATACCTTGTTAGTAATTACCAAAGCTTTTCAGTGGTCTCAGTTTTTGTCCTGAGCTGGACCTGAGCCAGCTGTTCTACATTTACTCACTGCATTAGAAAAGAACAAAACGTTTTCCTGAAATCGGTCTCGTGTTGCCGTGTTGTGAGGGTTTCATTGTTTATAGGTGTAGACTGTAAGGCTTCATCTGAACATGCGCAAGTTAGATTTACACCCAGAGATAAATGACATACTGTATTCTCTGATGGAAAAAAAACCCCTGATGTGAGCCACTTTAGAGATTGAGAAGAGCAGCTATATCAGACTATAAATCACTATGTTTACGGGTTTTGAGAATCACTGTCTAGTGTCTGGAATGAAATTTGTGGATGAAAGACAAACATCAAGTTTGCAGATTAAGGGTCTGGTCTTTGCAATAACATGGAGGATTACCATGGGTGTAACCTGACAGAAAATTATCCACAAAAACTGAAATAGTAAAGAAATGTTGAAGAAGTAGTTTCATTCGTATTGACGTCCCAAATTTTTCTTGTTTAAAAGTTTATGTAGGCAAGATCACAAGAACTGAAGCCTTTTTGCATTTATATGGCACTATGAAATCTCCCCTACTATTAGTTTGTGTCAAGTCAAGATCACTTAGAAACAGAATACAAACATGACTTTCTTAGAGGACATGAAATCCAAAATGTGTGTTGGAAAACCCACTCAATTATTATCATTAAAAAAAACCCTCATATATCTCTCGCACAATTCAAACCCTCGAAGGAGTCTTCTATCTTTACCAGCATTTGTATTTCTTGTTTAAACGTAATATGAAACAATAATCAAAGTTTGCATCTAGATTGGCAATAGACAGTTGATTTTATTTTCATTTCCACTTATCCCTCTGGGTTATGTCATATGTGCCATTTCAGTTTTTCTGAGAACACAAACACATAAAGATGAAACACATATGCACCTAGAAGATGGATGGACGGACATATACACCATCTGCTGTTCATTTAGGGTTCTACACTATTAAAACTAATGATCCCTCTCAGCAGATCATGTTATACTGGCAGAAGCTTTGAGTTTCTTATACTAGAGGAAATTTTTTTTCAGTCAGTCAGATACTCTGGATTAGAATTTTCCACTCATTTTTTGTCATAGATTGACTGTGAGACCGGAAGCTTCACAGAGATACAGATTTAGTCTGTGAAAACCAATTTAAGGCCTGCACAGTTTCTTTATCGTCATATTAAATGTGTTGTAGGGTCTGGGAGTATTTTGCAAACTATTTGCTCTGAGATGTTAAACACACAAAAAAAATAAAAAATCGCACAAGTCACATACTAAAACAAATGTAAAGATACATCATTTATTTATTTATTTATTTTATTTATTCAGTTTATTTTTGATACACGCATAGACAAAAAAAAAGTGGTAAAAACAACAATGGGTAAAACAAAAATGACTGTCAGGAATTCTTGTGACATTTTGGAAATTGAAGAGATTAAGAGTATTTTGTAAATAAATGTCATGTCAAATGTCATGTCATAACTCACAAATGTGTTCATGTTTTATTATTTAACTTTATTATTTAACGTGTTATGTTTTATTTTTCATCAACTATACACATACTGTACATTCAAGCACACTAAGCCATGTTGATTTTATTTTAAAAAATGTTGAGGAACTGTCATGACAGTACTTACCCAAATCCACCAAAAGATGGCGCTAGTGTATCAAACAATTGCGTCAACTCAGGAAATGTGAAATTTCAGTGGTTTCGTGGAAAATATTTTACAAAATTTAGGTAAGAAAAAATATTTGAAATTTAAATATTTAAAAGTAACCGACAAAAGAATGGGTTGCACGTCTCAATTTTTTAATACTATATTGTCACATTGTTCAGACAAGAACTTTCCACGGCGGGGGGCGCTGCATACCGTGTTTTGTTACAGTAGAAAAAAAATATATTACAGGCGGGACAATATATTTAAAATTCCCCATAAAATATCTACTATTGACTGTTTAACGTCCAACAGATTTCTTTTTTTCTGTTGGTACGTTTCAAAAATGTATTTGCTGTGTCGACGAAATTTGCATTCACGCACAAGCGCGTGAACTGGAGGTGCAGAAGAATTCCCCCGCTGGCTATATCAGTTCAACGAGTCTTTTCACCTATCGATTCCATCTCTTTCGCGTGAAGCTCTCCACGTCAGTCACATTTGAATGACAACAGGAGTCCGTGGGAGGCTGGCTGGCAACATTTCAACTGGATGAATAATAGAGTGGGCACCGTTTGAGCAAACATTGCGTAAAATACATCGTGGGACGGTGTGACAGCCTGAAGTGGTCTGTGCTGAACAGAGTTCCACGTTGCGACCGCAGCCTTTTAGTAATAACTGGACCTGAAGGTTGTCGTGTTTTGGACAGACAGTCCACGGATGCCTACAGCGCCTCGTGTTTACCCAGTGAACAGGTAAATGCAAATATAAAGGCAGAACACTCAGCGCGCTCAGGTATGCGTGCGCTCTTGGCTGACGACTGAGTTACACCACGACTTTGCCTTGAGCGCAAGGGGGTGGGAGGGGGTTGCTGGTGTAGTGGGGTGGCCGTGGAGCCAATGAGAAGACAGTTTCCAGCCCAGCTCTCTATAACTCTGTGTCACTGAGCCCGACCGATGCCACATCCAAGTTTCTGCAGCTGGGAGAGTTTCACGGGATTATAGGTCTTCCAAAACTGTGCGTTCAAAGAGTGCCCTTACGCATTAGTCACTTTATTGAATTTTGAATTTTATTGTTTTGTGCACTCCTCAAAGAATCCACCGGTGGATTTTTTTAAAAAATTTTTACCTCTGGAGGGCTGCTTTCACCATGAGCGCCGGACAGATTTATGAAAAGAAAATCGCGTGTATCTTGACCGATCTTCCAGGATCTATGAGTTGCCATCCGAACTCCAAGGACTCTCCGACTCTCCCCGAATCTTCGGTGACAGACATGGGCTACTACAGCGGACAGACGGCCCACGGCCAGCACGAATATTATCAGAGTCAACCGTACGGACAGCCCATGAACTCTTACCATCATCAGTTTAATCTTAACGGAATGGGAGCCGCTGGAGCGTACGTCACCAAGTCTGAATACAGCTACACGAACAGCTACAGACAGTTCGGACATTACAACAGAGATCACCTGCAGGCCTCACCTCCGAGCTCAGGTAAATGACCAGATCGTCACCAGTAATGTCACTGTAGTCGTGTTTTCATCCAGCGTGGGCAATGTGACCTGCGCCTCGAGAAAAAGATTGATAAGGATCCTTGACTGGACATAAACAAACATCACATTCTGTCTCATCAGTAGTCCTTATCGTTTGATTTATTT